>OZ014525.1:465769204-466969204 GCA_963966055.1 Lathyrus aphaca
AAAAAATCAAATTAAATCGGGGGCTATTCGAAATGATACGAATCTTTTCACATCATTTATATATGTTATGGGAGAAGGTTATGACGGAAGACCATGCAAAAAATCATCTGAAAATTAGTTTCTACGAAACTTTTCGAAATGCAAGTTTCATTCAAAAAATCGTAGTATATTATACGCAAATTTATACTAGATTAAGTCAAAAAATTAAATTAAATCGAGGACTGTTCGAAATGATACGAACTTTTTCAAATCATTTATATATTTTATGGGAGAAGCTTATGATTGAAGTCCATGCAAAAATTTATCTGAAAATTAGATTTTATGAAACTTTTCGAAATGCATGTTTCGGTCAAAAAATCATGATATATTATTCACAAGTTTCGGTCAAAAAATCAAATTAAATTAAGGGCTATTCGAAATGATACGAAACTTTTCAGATCATTCTAAAATTTACGGGGGAAGGTTATGATGGAAGACCATGCAAAAAAATCATCTGAAAATTAGTTTCTATGAAACCTTTCGAAATGCAAGTTTCGTTCGAAAAATCGTAGTATATTATACACAAGTTTAGGTCAAAAAATCAAATTAAATCGAGGACTGTATGAAATGATATGAGCATTTTCAGATCATTTATATATTTTATTCGGGAAGGTTTTGATTGAAGTCCATTCAAAAAATCATATGAAAATTAGATTCTAAGAAACCTTTCGAAATGCAAGTTTCGATCAAAAAATCGTAGTATATTATACACGAGTTTCAGTCAAAAAATCGTAGTATATTATACACGAGTTTCGGTAAAAAAAATCTAATTAAATCGGGGGTTATTCGCAATGATACGAAACTTTTCAGATCATTTATAGATTTTACGGGTGAAGGTTATGATTGAAGTCCATGCAAAAATTTATCTGAAAATTAGATTTTATGAAACTTTTCGAAATGCAAGTTTCGGTCAAAAAATCATGATATATTACAGACGAGTTTCGGTCAAAAAAATCAAATTAAATCGGGGGCTATTCGAAATGATACGAATCTTTTCAGATCATTTATATATGTTATGGGAGAAGGTTATGACGGAAGACCATGCAAAAAATCATCTGAAAATTAGTTTCTACGATACTTTTCGAAATGCAAGTTTCATTCAAAAAATCGTAGTATATTATACGCAAATTTATACTAGATTAAGTCAAAAAAATTAAATTAAATCGAGGACTGTTCGAAATGATACGAACTTTTTCAAATCATTTATATATTTTATGGGAGAAGCTTATGATTGAAGTCCATGCAAAAATTTATCTGAAAATTAGATTTTATGAAACTTTTCGAAATGCATGTTTCGGTCAAAAAATCATGATATATTATTCACAAGTTTCGGTCAAAAAATCAAATTAAATTAAGGGCTATTCGAAATGATACGAAACTTTTCAGATCATTCTAAAATTTACGGGGGAAGGTTATGATGGAAGACCATGCAAAAAAATCATCTGAAAATTAGTTTCTATGAAACCTTTCGAAATGCAAGTTTCGTTCGAAAAATCGTAGTATATTATACACAAGTTTAGGTCAAAAAATCAAATTAAATCGAGGACTGTATGAAATGATATGAGCATTTTCAGATCATTTATATATTTTATGGGGGAAGGTTTTGATTGAAGTCCATTCAAAAAATCATATGAAAATTAGATTCTAAGAAACCTTTCGAAATGCAAGTTTCGATCAAAAAATCGTAGTATATTATACACGAGTTTCAGTCAAAAAATCGTAGTATATTATACACGAGTTTCGGTAAAAAAAATCTAATTAAATCGGGGGTTATTCGCAATGATACGAAACTTTTCAGATCATTTATAGATTTTACGGGTGAAGGTTATGATTGAAGTCCATGCAAAAATTTATCTGAAAATTAGATTTTATGAAACTTTTCGAAATGCAAGTTTCGGTCAAAAAATCATGATATATTACAGACGATTTTCGGTCAAAAAAATCAAATTAAATCGGGGGCTATTCGAAATGATACGAATCTTTTCAGATCATTTATATATGTTATGGGAGAAGGTTATGACGGAAGACCATGCAAAAAATCATCTGAAAATTAGTTTCTACGATACTTTTCGAAATGCAAGTTTCATTCAAAATATCGTAGTATATTATACGCAAATTTATACTAGATTAAGTCAAAAAAATTAAATTAAATCGAGGACTGTTCGAAATGATACGAACTTTTTCAAATCATTTATATATTTTATGGGAGAAGCTTATGATTGAAGTCCATGCAAAAATTTATCTGAAAATTAGATTTTATGAAACTTTTCGAAATGCATGTTTCGGTCAAAAAATCATGATATATTATTCACAAGTTTCGGTCAAAAAATCAAATTAAATTAAGGGCTATTCGAAATGATACGAAACTTTTCAGATCATTCTAAAATTTACGGGGGAAGGTTATGATGGAAGACCATGCAAAAAAATCATCTGAAAATTAGTTTCTATGAAACCTTTCGAAATGCAAGTTTCGTTCGAAAAATCGTAGTATATTATACACAAGTTTAGGTCAAAAAATCAAATTAAATCGAGGACTGTATGAAATGATATGAGCATTTTCAGATCATTTATATATTTTATGGGGGAAGGTTTTGATTGAAGTCCATTCAAAAAATCATATGAAAATTAGATTCTAAGAAACCTTTCGAAATGCAAGTTTCGATCAAAAAATCGTAGTATATTATACACGAGTTTCAGTCAAAAAATCGTAGTATATTATACACGAGTTTCGGTAAAAAAAATCTAATTAAATCGGGGGTTATTCGCAATGATACGAAACTTTTCAGATCATTTATAGATTTTACGGGTGAAGGTTATGATTGAAGTCCATGCAAAAATTTATCTGAAAATTAGATTTTATGAAACTTTTCGAAATGCAAGTTTCGGTCAAAAAATCATGATATATTACAGACGAGTTTCGGTCAAAAAAATCAAATTAAATCGGGGGCTATTCGAAATGATACGAATCTTTTCACATCATTTATATATGTTATGGGAGAAGGTTATGACGGAAGACCATGCAAAAAATCATCTGAAAATTAGTTTCTACGATACTTTTCGAAATGCAAGTTTCATTCAAAAAATCGTAGTATATTATACGCAAATTTATACTAGATTAAGTCAAAAAAATTAAATTAAATCGAGGACTGTTCGAAATGATACAAACTTTTTCAAATCATTTATATATTTTATGGGAGAAGCTTATGATTGAAGTCCATGCAAAAATTTATCTGAAAATTAGATTTTATGAAACTTTTCGAAATGCATGTTTCGGTCAAAAAATCATGATATATTATTCACAAGTTTCGGTCAAAAAATCAAATTAAATTAAGGGCTATTCGAAATGATACGAAACTTTTCAGATCATTCTAAAATTTACGGGGGAAGGTTATGATGGAAGACCATGCAAAAAAATCATCTGAAAATTAGTTTCTATGAAACCTTTCGAAATGCAAGTTTCGTTCGAAAAATCGTAGTATATTATACACAAGTTTAGGTCAAAAAATCAAATTAAATCGAGGACTGTATGAAATGATATGAGCATTTTCAGATCATTTATATATTTTATGGGGGAAGGTTTTGATTGAAGTCCATTCAAAAAATCATATGAAAATTAGATTCTAAGAAACCTTTCGAAATGCAAGTTTCGATCAAAAAATCGTAGTATATTATACACGAGTTTCAGTCAAAAAATCGTAGTATATTATACACGAGTTTCTGTAAAAAAAATCTAATTAAATCGGGGGTTATTCGCAATGATACGAAACTCTTCAGATCATTTATAGATTTTACGGGTGAAGGTTATGATTGAAGTCCATGCAAAAATTTATCTGAAATTTAGATTTTATGAAACTTTTCGAAATGCAAGTTTCGGTCAAAAAATCATGATATATTACAGACGAGTTTGGTCAAAAAAATCAAATTAAATCGGGGGCTATTCGAAATGATACGAATCTTTTCACATCATTTATATATGTTATGGGAGAAGGTTATGACGGAAGACCATGCAAAAAATCATCTGAAAATTAGTTTCTACGAAACTTTTCGAAATGCAAGTTTCATTCAAAAAATCGTAGTATATTATACGCAAATTTATACTAGATTAAGTCAAAAAATTAAATTAAATCGAGGACTATTCGAAAAGATACGAACTTTTTCAAATCATTTATATATTTTATGGGAGAAGCTTATGATTGAAGTCCATGCAAAAATTTATCTGAAAATTAGATTTTATGAAACTTTTCGAAATGCATGTTTCGGTCAAAAAATCATGATATATTATTCACAAGTTTCGGTCAAAAAATCAAATTAAATTAAGGGCTATTCGAAATGATACGAAACTTTTCAGATCATTCTAAAATTTACGGGGGAAGGTTATGATGGAAGACCATGCAAAAAATCATCTGAAAATTAGTTTCTATGAAACCTTTCGAAATGCAAGTTTCGTTCGAAAAATCGTAGTATATTATACACAAGTTTAGGTCAAAAAATCAAATTAAATCGAGGACTGTATGAAATGATATGAGCATTTTCAGATCATTTATATATTTTATGGGGGAAGGTTTTGATTGAAGTCCATTCAAAAAATCATATGAAAATTAGATTCTAAGAAACCTTTCGAAATGCAAGTTTCGATCAAAAAATCGTAGTATATTATACACGAGTTTCAGTCAAAAAATCGTAGTATATTATACACGAGTTTCGGTAAAAAAAATCTAATTAAATCGGGGGTTATTCGCAATGATACGAAACTCTTCAGATCATTTATAGATTTTACGGGTGAAGGTTATGATTGAAGTCCATGCAAAAATTTATCTGAAATTTAGATTTTATGAAACTTTTCGAAATGCAAGTTTCGGTCAAAAAATCATGATATATTACAGACGAGTTTGGTCAAAAAAATCAAATTAAATCGGGGGCTATTCGAAATGATACGAATCTTTTCACATCATTTATATATGTTATGGGAGAAGGTTATGACGGAAGACCATGCAAAAAATCATCTGAAAATTAGTTTCTACGAAACTTTTCGAAATGCAAGTTTCATTCAAAAAATCGTAGTATATTATACGCAAATTTATACTAGATTAAGTCAAAAAATTAAATTAAATCGAGGACTATTCAAAAAGATACGAACTTTTTCAAATCATTTATATATTTTATGGGAGAAGCTTATGATTGAAGTCCATGCAAAAATTTATCTGAAAATTAGATTTTATGAAACTTTTCGAAATGCATGTTTCGGTCAAAAAATCATGATATATTATTCACAAGTTTCGGTCAAAAAATCAAATTAAATTAAGGGCTATTCGAAATAATACGAAACTTTTCAGATCATTCTAAAATTTACGGGGGAAGGTTATGATGGAAGACCATGCAAAAAATCATCTGAAAATTAGTTTCTATGAAACCTTTCGAAATGCAAGTTTCGTTCGAAAAATCGTAGTATATTATACACAAGTTTAGGTCAAAAAATCAAATTAAATCGAGGACTGTATGAAATGATATGAGCATTTTCAGATCATTTATATATTTTATGGGGGAAGGTTTTGATTGAAGTCCATTCAAAAAATCATATGAAAATTAGATTCTAAGAAACCTTTCGAAATGCAAGTTTCGATCAAAAAATCGTAGTATATTATACACGAGTTTCAGTCAAAAAATCGTAGTATATTATACACGAGTTTCGGTAAAAAAAATCTAATTAAATCGGGGGTTATTCGCAATGATACGAAACTCTTCAGATCATTTATAGATTTTACGGGTGAAGGTTATGATTGAAGTCCATGCAAAAATTTATCTGAAAATTAGATTTTATGAAACTTTTCGAAATGCAAGTTTCGGTCAAAAAATCATGATATATTACAGACGAGTTTGGTCAAAAAAATCAAATTAAATCGGGGGCTATTCGAAATGATACGAATCTTTTCACATCATTTATATATGTTATGGGAGAAGGTTATGACGGAAGACCATGCAAAAAATCATCTGAAAATTAGTTTCTACGAAACTTTTCGAAATGCAAGTTTCATTCAAAAAATCGTAGTATATTATACGCAAATTTATACTAGATTAAGTCAAAAAATTAAATTAAATCGAGGACTGTTCGAAATGATACGAACTTTTTCAAATCATTTATATATTTTATGGGAGAAGCTTATGATTGAAGTCCATGCAAAAATTTATCTGAAAATTAGATTTTATGAAACTTTTCGAAATGCATGTTTCGGTCAAAAAATCATGATATATTATTCACAAGTTTCGGTCAAAAAATCAAATTAAATTAAGGGCTATTCGAAATGATACGAAACTTTTCAGATCATTCTAAAATTTACGGGGGAAGGTTATGATGGAAGACCATGCAAAAAATCATCTGAAAATTAGTTTCTATGAAACCTTTCGAAATGCAAGTTTCGTTCGAAAAATCGTAGTATATTATACACAAGTTTAGGTCAAAAAATCAAATTAAATCGAGGACTGTATGAAATGATATGAGCATTTTCAGATCATTTATATATTTTATGGGGGAAGGTTTTGATTGAAGTCCATTCAAAAAATCATATGAAAATTAGATTCTAAGAAACCTTTCGAAATGCAAGTTTCGATCAAAAAATCGTAGTATATTATACACGAGTTTCAGTCAAAAAATCGTAGTATATTATACACGAGTTTCGGTAAAAAAAATCTAATTAAATCGGGGGTTATTCGCAATGATACGAAACTTTTCAGATCATTTATAGATTTTACGGGTGAAGGTTATGATTGAAGTCCATGCAAAAATTTATCTGAAAATTAGATTTTATGAAACTTTTCGAAATGCAAGTTTCGGTCAAAAAATCATGATATATTACAGACGAGTTTCGGTCAAAAAAATCAAATTAAATCGGGGGCTATTCGAAATGATACGAATCTTTTCACATCATTTATATATGTTATGGGAGAAGGTTATGACGGAAGACCATGCAAAAAATCATCTGAAAATTAGTTTCTACGAAACTTTTCGAAATGCAAGTTTCATTCAAAAAATCGTAGTATTTTATACGCAAATTTATACTAGATTAAGTCAAAAAATTAAATTAAATCGAGGACTGTTCGAAATGATACGAACTTTTTCAAATCATTTATATATTTTATGGGAGAAGCTTATGATTGAAGTCCATGCAAAAATTTATCTGAAAATTAGATTTTATGAAACTTTTCGAAATGCATGTTTCGGTCAAAAAATCATGATATATTATTCACAAGTTTCGGTCAAAAAATCAAATTAAATTAAGGGCTATTCGAAATGATACGAAACTTTTCAGATCATTCTAAAATTTACGGGGGAAGGTTATGATGGAAGACCATGCAAAAAAATCATCTGAAAATTAGTTTCTATGAAACCTTTCGAAATGCAAGTTTCGTTCGAAAAATCGTAGTATATTATACACAAGTTTAGGTCAAAAAATCAAATTAAATCGAGGACTGTATGAAATGATATGAGCATTTTCAGATCATTTATATATTTTATGGGGGAAGGTTTTGATTGAAGTCCATTCAAAAAATCATATGAAAATTAGATTCTAAGAAACCTTTCGAAATGCAAGTTTCGATCAAAAAATCGTAGTATATTTTACACGAGTTTCAGTCAAAAAATCGTAGTATATTATACACGAGTTTCGGTAAAAAAAATCTAATTAAATCGGGGGTTATTCGCAATGATACGAAACTTTTCAGATCATTTATAGATTTTACGGGTGAAGGTTATGATTGAAGTCCATGCAAAAATTTATCTGAAAATTAGATTTTATGAAACTTTTCGAAATGCAAGTTTCGGTCAAAAAATCATGATATATTACAGACGAGTTTCGGTCAAAAAAATCAAATTAAATCGGGGGCTATTCGAAATGATACGAATCTTTTCAGATCATTTATATATGTTATGGGAGAAGGTTATGACGGAAGACCATGCAAAAAATCATCTGAAAATTAGTTTCTACGATACTTTTCGAAATGCAAGTTTCATTCAAAAAATCGTAGTATATTATACGCAAATTTATACTAGATTAAGTCAAAAAATTAAATTAAATCGAGGACTGTTCGAAATGATACGAACTTTTTCAAATCATTTATATATTTTATGGGAGAAGCTTATGATTGAAGTCCATGCAAAAATTTATCTGAAAATTAGATTTTATGAAACTTTTCGAAATGCATGTTTCGGTCAAAAAATCATGATATATTATTCACAAGTTTCGGTCAAAAAATCAAATTAAATTAAGGGCTATTCGAAATGATACGAAACTTTTCAGATCATTCTAAAATTTACGGGGGAAGGTTATGATGGAAGACCATGCAAAAAAATCATCTGAAAATTAGTTTCTATGAAACCTTTCGAAATGCAAGTTTCGTTCGAAAAATCGTAGTATATTATACACAAGTTTAGGTCAAAAAATCAAATTAAATCGAGGACTGTATGAAATGATATGAGCATTTTCAGATCATTTATATATTTTATGGGGGAAGGTTTTGATTGAAGTCCATTCAAAAAATCATATGAAAATTAGATTCTAAGAAACCTTTCGAAATGCAAGTTTCGATCAAAAAATCGTAGTATATTATACACGAGTTTCAGTCAAAAAATCGTAGAATATTATACACGAGTTTCGGTAAAAAAAATCTAATTAAATCGGGGGTTATTCGCAATGATACGAAACTTTTCAGATCATTTATAGATTTTACGGGTGAAGGTTATGATTGAAGTCCATGCAAAAATTTATCTGAAAATTAGATTTTATGAAACTTTTCGAAATGCAAGTTTCGGTCAAAAAATCATGATATATTACAGACGAGTTTCGGTCAAAAAAATCAAATTAAATCGGGGGCTATTCGAAATGATACGAATCTTTTCAGATCATTTATATATGTTATGGGAGAAGGTTATGACGGAAGACCATGCAAAAAATCATCTGAAAATTAGTTTCTACGATACTTTTCGAAATGCAAGTTTCATTCAAAAAATCGTAGTATATTATACGCAAATTTATACTAGATTAAGTCAAAAAAATTAAATTAAATCGAGGACTGTTCGAAATGATACGAACTTTTTCAAATCATTTATATATTTTATGGGAGAAGCTTATGATTGAAGTCCATGCAAAAATTTATCTGAAAATTAGATTTTATGAAACTTTTCGAAATGCATGTTTCGGTCAAAAAATCATGATATATTATTCACAAGTTTCGGTCAAAAAATCAAATTAAATTAAGGGCTATTCGAAATGATACGAAACTTTTCAGATCATTCTAAAATTTACGGGGGAAGGTTATGATGGAAGACCATGCAAAAAAATCATCTGAAAATTAGTTTCTATGAAACCTTTCGAAATGCAAGTTTCGTTCGAAAAATCGTAGTATATTATACACAAGTTTAGGTCAAAAAATCAAATTAAATCGAGGACTGTATGAAATGATATGAGCATTTTCAGATCATTTATATATTTTATGGGGGAAGGTTTTGATTGAAGTCCATTCAAAAAATCATATGAAAATTAGATTCTAAGAAACCTTTCGAAATGCAAGTTTCGATCAAAAAATCGTAGTATATTATACACGAGTTTCAGTCAAAAAATCGTAGTATATTATACACGAGTTTCGGTAAAAAAAATCTAATTAAATCGGGGGTTATTCGCAATGATACGAAACTTTTCAGATCATTTATAGATTTTACGGGTGAAGGTTATGATTGAAGTCCATGCAAAAATTTATCTGAAAATTAGATTTTATGAAACTTTTCGAAATGCAAGTTTCGGTCAAAAAATCATGATATATTACAGGGTAGTTTCGGTCAAAAAAATCAAATTAAATCGGGGGCTATTCGAAATGATACGAATCTTTTCACATCATTTATATATGTTATGGGAGAAGGTTATGACGGAAGACCATGCAAAAAATCATCTGAAAATTAGTTTCTACGAAACTTTTCGAAATGCAAGTTTCATTCAAAAAATCGTAGTATATTATACGCAAATTTATACTAGATTAAGTCAAAAAAATTAAATTAAATCGAGGACTGTTCGAAATGATACGAACTTTTTCAAATCATTTATATATTTTATGGGAGAAGCTTATGATTGAAGTCCATGCAAAAATTTATCTGAAAATTAGATTTTATGAAACTTTTCGAAATGCATGTTTCGGTCAAAAAATCATGATATATTATTCACAAGTTTCGGTCAAAAAATCAAATTAAATTAAGGGCTATTCGAAATGATACGAAACTTTTCAGATCATTCTAAAATTTACGGGGGAAGGTTATGATGGAAGACCATGCAAAAAAATCATCTGAAAATTAGTTTCTATGAAACCTTTCGAAATGCAAGTTTCGTTCGAAAAATCGTAGTATATTATACACAAGTTTAGGTCAAAAAATCAAATTAAATCGAGGACTGTATGAAATGATATGAGCATTTTCAGATCATTTATATATTTTATGGGGGAAGGTTTTGATTGAAGTCCATTCAAAAAATCATATGAAAATTAGATTCTAAGAAACCTTTCGAAATGCAAGTTTCGATCAAAAAATCGTAGTATATTATACACGAGTTTCAGTCAAAAAATCGTAGTATATTATACACGAGTTTCGGTAAAAAAAATCTAATTAAATCGGGGGTTATTCGCAATGATACGAAACTTTTCAGATCATTTATAGATTTTATGGGTGAAGGTTATGATTGAAGTCCATGCAAAAATTTATCTGAAAATTAGATTTTATGAAACTTTTCGAAATGCAAGTTTCGGTCAAAAAATCATGATATATTACAGACGAGTTTCGGTCAAAAAAATCAAATTAAATCGGGGGCTATTCGAAATGATACGAATCTTTTCACATCATTTATATATGTTATGGGAGAAGGTTATGACGGAAGACCATGCAAAAAATCATCTGAAAATTAGTTTCTACGATACTTTTCGAAATGCAAGTTTCATTCAAAAAATCGTAGTATAATATACGCAAATTTATACTAGATTAAGTCAAAAAAATTAAATTAAATCGAGGACTGTTCGAAATGATACGAACTTTTTCAAATCATTTATATATTTTATGGGAGAAGCTTATGATTGAAGTCCATGCAAAAATTTATCTGAAAATTAGATTTTATGAAACTTTTCGAAATGCATGTTTCGGTCAAAAAATCGTGATATATTATTCACAAGTTTCGGTCAAAAAATCAAATTAAATTAAGGGCTATTCGAAATGATACGAAACTTTTCAGATCATTCTAAAATTTACGGGGGAAGGTTATGATGGAAGACCATGCAAAAAAATCATCTGAAAATTAGTTTCTATGAAACCTTTCGAAATGCAAGTTTCGTTCGAAAAATCGTAGTATATTATACACAAGTTTAGGTCAAAAAATCAAATTAAATCGAGGACTGTATGAAATGATATGAGCATTTTCAGATCATTTATATATTTTATGGGGGAAGGTTTTGATTGAAGTCCATTCAAAAAATCATATGAAAATTAGATTCTAAGAAACCTTTCGAAATGCAAGTTTCGATCAAAAAATCGTAGTATATTATACACGAGTTTCAGTCAAAAAATCGTAGTATATTATACACGAGTTTCGGTAAAAAAAATCTAATTAAATCGGGGGTTATTCGCAATGATACGAAACTTTTCAGATCATTTATAGATTTTACGGGTGAAGGTTATGATTGAAGTCCATGCAAAAATTTATCTGAAAATTAGATTTTATGAAACTTTTCGAAATGCAAGTTTCGGTCAAAAAATCATGATATATTACAGACGAGTTTCGGTCAAAAAAATCAAATTAAATCGGGGGCTATTCGAAATGATACGAATCTTTTCACATCATTTATATATGTTATGGGAGAAGGTTATGACGGAAGACCATGCAAAAAATCATCTGAAAATTAGTTTCTACGATACTTTTCGAAATGCAAGTTTCATTCAAAAAATCGTAGTATAATATACGCAAATTTATACTAGATTAAGTCAAAAAAATTAAATTAAATCGAGGACTGTTCGAAATGATACGAACTTTTTCAAATCATTTATATATTTTATGGGAGAAGCTTATGATTGAAGTCCATGCAAAAATTTATCTGAAAATTAGATTTTATGAAACTTTTCGAAATGCATGTTTCGGTCAAAAAATCATGATATATTATTCACAAGTTTCGGTCAAAAAATCAAATTAAATTAAGGGCTATTCGAAATGATACGAAACTTTTCAGATCATTCTAAAATTTACGGGGGAAGGTTATGATGGAAGACCATGCAAAAAAATCATCTGAAAATTAGTTTCTATGAAACCTTTCGAAATGCAAGTTTCGTTCGAAAAATCGTAGTATATTATACACAAGTTTAGGTCAAAAAATCAAATTAAATCGAGGACTGTATGAAATGATATGAGCATTTTCAGATCATTTATATATTTTATGGGGGAAGGTTTTGATTGAAGTCCATTCAAAAAATCATATGAAAATTAGATTCTAACAAACATTTCGAAATGCAAGTTTCGATCAAAAAATCGTAGTATATTATACACGAGTTTCAGTCAAAAAATCGTAGTATATTATACACGAGTTTCTGTAAAAAAAATCTAATTAAATCGGGGGTTATTCGCAATGATACGAAACTCTTCAGATCATTTATAGATTTTACGGGTGAAGGTTATGATTGAAGTCCATGCAAAAATTTATCTGAAAATTAGATTTTATGAAACTTTTCGAAATGCAAGTTTCGGTCAAAAAATCATGATATATTAAAGACGAGTTTCGGTCAAAAAAATCAAATTAAATCGGGGGCTATTCGAAATGATACGAATCTTTTCAGATCATTTATATATGTTATGGGAGAAGGTTATGACGGAAGACCATGCAAAAAATCATCTGAAAATTAGTTTCTACGAAACTTTTCGAAATGCAAGTTTCATTCAAAAAATCGTAGTATATTATACGCAAATTTATACTAGATTAAGTCAAAAAATTAAATTAAATCGAGGACTATTCGAAAAGATACGAACTTTTTCAAATCATTTATATATTTTATGGGAGAAGCTTATGATTGAAGTCCATGCAAAAAATTATCTGAAAATTAGATTTTATGAAACTTTTCGAAATGCATGTTTCGGTCAAAAAATCATGATATATTATTCACAAGTTTCGGTCAAAAAATCAAATTAAATTAAGGGCTATTCGAAATGATACGAAACTTTTCAGATCATTCTAAAATTTACGGGGGAAGGTTATGATGGAAGACCATGCAAAAAATCATCTGAAAATTAGTTTCTATGAAACCTTTCGAAATGCAAGTTTCGTTCGAAAAATCGTAGTATATTATACACAAGTTTAGGTCAAAAAATCAAATTAAATCGAGGACTGTATGAAATGATATGAGCATTTTCAGATCATTTATATATTTTATGGGGGAAGGTTTTGATTGAAGTCCATTCAAAAAATCATATGAAAATTAGATTCTAAGAAACCTTTCGAAATGCAAGTTTCGATCAAAAAATCGTAGTATATTTTACACGAGTTTCAGTCAAAAAATCGTAGTATATTATACACGAGTTTCGGTAAAAAAAATCGAATTAAATCGGGGGTTATTCGCAATGATACGAAACTCTTCAGATCATTTATAGATTTTACGGGTGAAGGTTATGATTGAAGTCCATGCAAAAATTTATCTGAAATTTAGATTTTATGAAACTTTTCGAAATGCAAGTTTCGGTCAAAAAATCATGATATATTACAGACGAGTTTGGTCAAAAAAATCAAATTAAATCGGGGGCTATTCGAAATGATACGAATCTTTTCACATCATTTATATATGTTATGGGAGAAGGTTATGACGGAAGACCATGCAAAAAATCATCTGAAAATTAGTTTCTACGAAACTTTTCGAAATGCAAGTTTCATTCAAAAAATCGTAGTATATTATACGCAAATTTATACTAGATTAAGTCAAAAAATTAAATTAAATCGAGGACTATTCGAAAAGATACGAACTTTTTCAAATCATTTATATATTTTATGGGAGAAGCTTATGATTGAAGTCCATGCAAAAATTTATCTGAAAATTAGATTTTATGAAACTTTTCGAAATGCATGTTTCGGTCAAAAAATCATGATATATTATTCACAAGTTTCGGTCAAAAAATCAAATTAAATTAAGGGCTATTCGAAATGATACGAAACTTTTCAGATCATTCTAAAATTTACGGGGGAAGGTTATGATGGAAGACCATGCAAAAAATCATCTGAAAATTAGTTTCTATGAAACCTTTCGAAATGCAAGTTTCGTTCGAAAAATCGTAGTATATTATACACAAGTTTAGGTCAAAAAATCAAATTAAATCGAGGACTGTATGAAATGATATGAGCATTTTCAGATCATTTATATATTTTATGGGGGAAGGTTTTGATTGAAGTCCATTCAAAAAATCATATGAAAATTAGATTCTAAGAAACCTTTCGAAATGCAAGTTTCGATCAAAAAATCGTAGTATATTATACACGAGTTTCAGTCAAAAAATCGTAGTATATTATACACGAGTTTCGGTAAAAAAAATCTAATTAAATCGGGGGTTTTAGCAATGATACGAAACTCTTCAGATCATTTATAGATTTTACGGGTGAAGGTTATGATTGAAGTCCATGCAAAAATTTATCTGAAATTTAGATTTTATGAAACTTTTCGAAATGCAAGTTTCGGTCAAAAAATCATGATATATTACAGACGAGTTTGGTCAAAAAAATCAAATTAAATCGGGGGCTATTCGAAATGATACGAATCTTTTCACATCATTTATATATGTTATGGGAGAAGGTTATGACGGAAGACCATGCAAAAAATCATCTGAAAATTAGTTTCTACGAAACTTTTCGAAATGCAAGTTTCATTCAAAAAATCGTAGTATATTATACGCAAATTTATACTAGATTAAGTCAAAAAAATTAAATTAAATCGAGGACTATTCGAAAAGATACGAACTTTTTCAAATCATTTATATATTTTATGGGAGAAGCTTATGATTGAAGTCCATGCAAAAATTTATCTGAAAATTAGATTTTATGAAACTTTTCGAAATGCATGTTTCGGTCAAAAAATCATGATATATTATTCACAAGTTTCGGTCAAAAAATCAAATTAAATTAAGGGCTATTCGAAATGATACGAAACTTTTCAGATCATTCTAAAATTTACGGGGGAAGGTTATGATGGAAGACCATGCAAAAAATCATCTGAAAATTAGTTTCTATGAAACCTTTCGAAATGCAAGTTTCGTTCGAAAAATCGTAGTATATTATACACAAGTTTAGGTCAAAAAATCAAATTAAATCGAGGACTGTATGAAATGATATGAGCATTTTCAGATCATTTATATATTTTATGGGGGAAGGTTTTGATTGAAGTCCATTCAAAAAATCATATGAAAATTAGATTCTAAGAAACCTTTCGAAATGCAAGTTTCGATCAAAAAATCGTAGTATATTATACACGAGTTTCAGTCAAAAAATCGTAGTATATTATACACGAGTTTCGGTAAAAAAAATCTAATTAAATCGGGGGTTATTCGCAATGATACGAAACTCTTCAGATCATTTATAGATTTTACGGGTGAAGGTTATGATTGAAGTCCATGCAAAAATTTATCTGAAAATTAGATTTTATGAAACTTTTCGAAATGCAAGTTTCGGTCAAAAAATCATGATATATTAAAGACGAGTTTCGGTCAAAAAAATCAAATTAAATCGGGGGCTATTCGAAATGATACGAATCTTTTCACATCATTTATATATGTTATGGGAGAAGGTTATGACGGAAGACCATGCAAAAAATCATCTGAAAATTAGTTTCTACGAAACTTTTCGAAATGCAAGTTTCATTCAAAAAATCGTAGTATATTATACGCAAATTTATACTAGATTAAGTCAAAAAATTAAATTAAATCGAGGACTGTTCGAAATGATACGAACTTTTTCAAATCATTTATATATTTTATGGGAGAAGCTTATGATTGAAGTCCATGCAAAAATTTATCTGAAAATTAGATTTTATGAAACTTTTCGAAATGCATGTTTCGGTCAAAAAATCATGATATATTATTCACAAGTTTCGGTCAAAAAATCAAATTAAATTAAGGGCTATTCGAAATGATACGAAACTTTTCTGATCATTCTAAAATTTACGGGGGAAGGTTATGATGGAAGACCATGCAAAAAAATCATCTGAAAATTAGTTTCTATGAAACCTTTCGAAATGCAAGTTTCGTTCGAAAAATCGTAGTATATTATACACAAGTTTAGGTCAAAAAATCAAATTAAATCGAGGACTGTATGAAATGATATGAGCATTTTCAGATCATTTATATATTTTATGGGGGAAGGTTTTGATTGAAGTCCATTCAAAAAATCATATGAAAATTAGATTCTAAGAAACCTTTCGAAATGCAAGTTTCGATCAAAAAATCGTAGTATATTATACACGAGTTTCAGTCAAAAAATCGTAGAATATTATACACGAGTTTCGGTAAAAAAAATCTAATTAAATCGGGGGTTATTCGCAATGATACGAAACTCTTCAGATCATTTATAGATTTTACGGGTGAAGGTTATGATTGAAGTCCATGCAAAAATTTATCTGAAAATTAGATTTTATGAAACTTTTCGAAATGCAAGTTTCGGTCAAAAAATCAGGATATATTAAAGACGAGTTTCGGTCAAAAAAATCAAATTAAATCGGGGGCTATTCGAAATGATACGAATCTTTTCACATCATTTATATATGTTATGGGAGAAGGTTATGACGGAAGACCATGCAAAAAATCATCTGAAAATTAGTTTCTACGAAACTTTTCGAAATGCAAGTTTCATTCAAAAAATCGTAGTATATTATACGCAAATTTATACTAGATTAAGTCAAAAAATTAAATTAAATCGAGGACTGTTCGAAATGATACGAACTTTTTCAAATCATTTATATATTTTATGGGAGAAGCTTATGATTGAAGTCCATGCAAAAATTTATCTGAAAATTAGATTTTATGAAACTTTTCGAAATGCATGTTTCGGTCAAAAAATCATGATATATTATTCACAAGTTTCGGTCAAAAAATCCAATTAAATTAAGGGCTATTCGAAATGATACGAAACTTTTCTGATCATTCTAAAATTTACGGGGGAAGGTTATGATGGAAGACCATGCAAAAAAATCATCTGAAAATTAGTTTCTATGAAACCTTTCGAAATGCAAGTTTCGTTCGAAAAATCGTAGTATATTATACACAAGTTTAGGTCAAAAAATCAAATTAAATCGAGGACTGTATGAAATGATATGAGCATTTTCAGATCATTTATATATTTTATGGGGGAAGGTTTTGATTGAAGTCCATTCAAAAAATCATATGAAAATTAGATTCTAAGAAACCTTTCGAAATGCAAGTTTCGATCAAAAAATCGTAGTATATTATACACGAGTTTCAGTCAAAAAATCGTAGTATATTATACACGAGTTTCGGTAAAAAAAATCTAATTAAATCGGGGGTTATTCGCAATGATACGAAACTTTACAGATCATTTATAGATTTTACGGGTGAAGGTTATGATTGAAGTCCATGCAAAAATTTATCTGAAAATTAGATTTTATGAAACTTTTCGAAATGCAAGTTTCGGTCAAAAAATCATGATATATTAAAGACGAGTTTCGGTCAAAAAAATCAAATTAAATCGGGGGCTATTCGAAATGATACGAATCTTTTCACATCATTTATATATGTTATGGGAGAAGGTTATGACGGAAGACCATGCAAAAAATCATCTGAAAATTAGTTTCTACGAAACTTTTCGAAATGCAAGTTTCATTCAAAAAATCGTAGTATATTATACGCAAATTTATACTAGATTAAGTCAAAAAATTAAATTAAATCGAGGACTGTTCGAAATGATACGAACTTTTTCAAATCATTTATATATTTTATGGGAGAAGCTTATGATTGAAGTCCATGCAAAAATTTATCTGAAAATTAGATTTTATGAAACTTTTCGAAATGCATGTTTCGGTCAAAAAATCATGATATATTATTCACAAGTTTCGGTCAAAAAATCCAATTAAATTAAGGGCTATTCGAAATGATACGAAACTTTTCTGATCATTCTAAAATTTACGGGGGAAGGTTATGATGGAAGACCATGCAAAAAAATCATCTGAAAATTAGTTTCTATGAAACCTTTCGAAATGCAAGTTTCGTTCGAAAAATCGTAGTATATTATACACAAGTTTAGGTCAAAAAATCAAATTAAATCGAGGACTGTATGAAATGATATGAGCATTTTCAGATCATTTATATATTTTATGGGGGAAGGTTTTGATTGAAGTCCATTCAAAAAATCATATGAAAATTAGATTCTAAGAAACCTTTCGAAATGCAAGTTTCGATCAAAAAATCGTAGTATATTATACACGAGTTTCAGTCAAAAAATCGTAGTATATTATACACGAGTTTCGGTAAAAAAAATCTAATTAAATCGGGGGTTATTCGCAATGATACGAAACTTTACAGATCATTTATAGATTTTACGGGTGAAGGTTATGATTGAAGTCCATGCAAAAATTTATCTGAAAATTAGATTTTATGAAACTTTTCGAAATGCAAGTTTCGGTCAAAAAATCATGATATATTAAAGACGAGTTTCGGTCAAAAAAATCAAATTAAATCGGGGGCTATTCGAAATGATACGAATCTTTTCACATCATTTATATATGTTATGGGAGAAGGTTATGACGGAAGACCATGCAAAAAATCATCTGAAAATTAGTTTCTACGAAACTTTTCGAAATGCAAGTTTCATTCAAAAAATCGTAGTATATTATACGCAAATTTATACTAGATTAAGTCAAAAAATTAAATTAAATCGAGGACTGTTCGAAATGATACGAACTTTTTCAAATCATTTATATATTTTATGGGAGAAGCTTATGATTGAAGTCCATGCAAAAATTTATCTGAAAATTAGATTTTATGAAACTTTTCGAAATGCATGTTTCGGTCAAAAAATCATGATATATTATTCACAAGATTCGGTCAAAAAATCAAATTAAATTAAGGGCTATTCGAAATGATACGAAACTTTTCTGATCATTCTAAAATTTACGGGGGAAGGTTATGATGGAAGACCATGCAAAAAAATCATCTGAAAATTAGTTTCTATGAAACCTTTCGAAATGCAAGTTTCGTTCGAAAAATCGTAGTATATTATACACAAGTTTAGGTCAAAAAATCAAATTAAATCGAGGACTGTATGAAATGATATGAGCATTTTCAGATCATTTATATATTTTATGGGGGAAGGTTTTGATTGAAGTCCATTCAAAAAATCATATGAAAATTAGATTCTAAGAAACCTTTCGAAATGCAAGTTTCGATCAAAAAATCGTAGTATATTATACACGAGTTTCGGTAAAAAAAATCTAATTAAATCGGGGGTTATTCGCAATGATACGAAAATTTACAGATCATTTATAGATTTTACGGGTGAAGGTTATGATTGAAGGCCATGCAAAAATTTATCTGAAAATTAGATTTTATGAAACTTTTCGAAATGCAAGTTTCGGTCAAAAAATCATGATATATTAAAGACGAGTTTCGGTCAAAAAAATCAAATTAAATCGGGGGCTATTCGAAATGATACGAATCTTTTCACATCATTTATATATGTTATGGGAGAAGGTTATGACGGAAGACCATGCAAAAAATCATCTGAAAATTAGTTTCTACGAAACTTTTCGAAATGCAAGTTTCATTAAAAAAATCGTAGTATATTATACGCAAATTTATACTAGATTAAGTCAAAAAATTAAATTAAATCGAGGACTGTTCGAAATGATACGAACTTTTTCAAATCATTTATATATTTTATGGGAGAAGCTTATGATTGAAGTACATGCAAAAATTTATCGGAAAATTAGATTTTATGAAACTTTTCGAAATGCATGTTTCGGTCAAAAAATCATGATATATTATTCACAAGTTTCGGTCAAAAAATCAAATTAAATTAAGGGCTATTCGAAATGATACGAAACTTTTCTGATCATTCTAAAATTTACGGGGGAAGGTTATGATGGAAGACCATGCAAAAAAATAATCTGAAAATTAGTTTCTATGAAACCTTTCGAAATGCAAGTTTCGTTCGAAAAATCGTAGTATATTATACACAAGTTTAGGTCAAAAAATCAAATTAAATCGAGGACTGTATGAAATGATATGAGCATTTTCAGATCATTTATATATTTTATGGGGGAAGGTTTTGATTGAAGTCCATTCAAAAAATCATATGAAAATTAGATTCTAAGAAACCTTTCGAAATGCAAGTTTCGATCAAAAAATCGTAGTATATTATACACGAGTTTCAGTCAAAAAATCGTAGTATATTATACACGAGTTTCGGTAAAAAAAATCTAATTAAATCGGGGGTTATTCGCAATGATACGAAAATTTTCAGATCATTTATAGATTTTACGGGTGAAGGTTATGATTGAAGTCCATGCAAAAATTTATCTGAAAATTAGATTTTATGAAACTTTTCGAAATGCAAGTTTCGGTCAAAAAATCATGATATATTAAAGACGAGTTTCGGTCAAAAAAATCAAATTAAATCGGGGGCTATTCGAAATGATACGAATCTTTTCACATCATTTATATATGTTATGGGAGAAGGTTATGACGGAAGACCATGCAATAAATCATCTGAAAATTAGTTTCTACGAAACTTTTCGAAATGCAAGTTTCATTCAAAAAATCGTAGTATATTATACGCAAATTTATACTAGATTAAGTCAAAAAATTAAATTAAATCGAGGACTGTTCGAAATGATACGAACTTTTTCAAATCATTTATATATTTTATGGGAGAAGCTTATGATTGAAGTCCATGCAAAAATTTATCGGAAAATTATATTTTATGAAACTTTTCGAAATGCATGTTTCGGTCAAAAAATCATGATATATTATTCACAAGTTTCGGTCAAAAAATCAAATTAAATTAGGGGCTATTCGAAATGATACGAAACTTTTCAGATCATTCTAAAATTTAGGGGGGAAGGTTATGATGGAAGACCATGCAAAAAAATCATCTGAAAATTAGTTTCTATGAAACCTTTCGAAATGCAAGTTTCGTTCGAAAAATCGTAGTATATTATACACAAGTTTAGGTCAAAAAATCAAATTAAATCGAGGACTGTATGAAATGATATGAGCATTTTCAGATCATTTATATATTTTATGGGGGAAGGTTTTGATTGAAGTCCATTCAAAAAATCATATGAAAATTAGATTCTAAGAAACCTTTCGAAATGCAAGTTTCGATCAAAAAATCGTAGTATATTATACACGAGTTTCAGTCAAAAAATCGTAGTATATTATACACGAGTTTCGGTAAAAAAAATCTAATTAAATCGGGGGTTATTCGCAATGATACGAAACTTTACAGATCATTTATAGATTTTACGGGTGAAGGTTATGATTGAAGTCCATGCAAAAATTTATCTGAAAATTAGATTTTATGAAACTTTTCGAAATGCAAGTTTCGGTCAAAAAATCATGATATATTAAAGACGAGTTTCGGTCAAAAAAATCAAATTAAATCGGGGGCTATTCGAAATGATACGAATCTTTTCACATCATTTATATATGTTATGGGAGAAGGTTATGACGGAAGACCATGCAAAAAATCATCTGAAAATTAGTTTCTACGAAACTTTTCGAAATGCAAGTTTCATTCAAAAAATCGTAGTATATTATACGCAAATTTATACTAGATTAAGTCAAAAAATTAAATTAAATCGAGGACTGTTCGAAATGATACGAACTTTTTCAAATCATTTATATATTTTATGGGAGAAGCTTATGATTGAAGTCCATGCAAAAATTTATCTGAAAATTAGATTTTATGAAACTTTTCGAAATGCATGTTTCGGTCAAAAAATCATGATATATTATTCACAAGATTCGGTCAAAAAATCAAATTAAATTAAGGGCTATTCGAAATGATACGAAACTTTTCTGATCATTCTAAAATTTACGGGGGAAGGTTATGATGGAAGACCATGCAAAAAAATCATCTGAAAATTAGTTTCTATGAAACCTTTCGAAATGCAAGTTTCGTTCGAAAAATCGTAGTATATTATACACAAGTTTAGGTCAAAAAATCAAATTAAATCGAGGACTGTATGAAATGATATGAGCATTTTCAGATCATTTATATATTTTATGGGGGAAGGTTTTGATTGAAGTCCATTCAAAAAATCATATGAAAATTAGATTCTAAGAAACCTTTCGAAATGCAAGTTTCGATCAAAAAATCGTAGTATATTATACACGAGTTTCGGTAAAAAAAATCTAATTAAATCGGGGGTTATTCGCAATGATACGAAAATTTACAGATCATTTATAGATTTTACGGGTGAAGGTTATGATTGAAGGCCATGCAAAAATTTATCTGAAAATTAGATTTTATGAAACTTTTCGAAATGCAAGTTTCGGTCAAAAAATCATGATATATTAAAGACGAGTTTCGGTCAAAAAAATCAAATTAAATCGGGGGCTATTCGAAATGATACGAATCTTTTCACATCATTTATATATGTTATGGGAGAAGGTTATGACGGAAGACCATGCAAAAAATCATCTGAAAATTAGTTTCTACGAAACTTTTCGAAATGCAAGTTTCATTAAAAAAATCGTAGTATATTATACGCAAATTTATACTAGATTAAGTCAAAAAATTAAATTAAATCGAGGACTGTTCGAAATGATACGAACTTTTTCAAATCATTTATATATTTTATGGGAGAAGCTTATGATTGAAGTACATGCAAAAATTTATCGGAAAATTAGATTTTATGAAACTTTTCGAAATGCATGTTTCGGTCAAAAAATCATGATATATTATTCACAAGTTTCGGTCAAAAAATCAAATTAAATTAAGGGCTATTCGAAATGATACGAAACTTTTCTGATCATTCTAAAATTTACGGGGGAAGGTTATGATGGAAGACCATGCAAAAAAATAATCTGAAAATTAGTTTCTATGAAACCTTTCGAAATGCAAGTTTCGTTCGAAAAATCGTAGTATATTATACACAAGTTTAGGTCAAAAAATCAAATTAAATCGAGGACTGTATGAAATGATATGAGCATTTTCAGATCATTTATATATTTTATGGGGGAAGGTTTTGATTGAAGTCCATTCAAAAAATCATATGAAAATTAGATTCTAAGAAACCTTTCGAAATGCAAGTTTCGATCAAAAAATCGTAGTATATTATACACGAGTTTCAGTCAAAAAATCGTAGTATATTATACACGAGTTTCGGTAAAAAAAATCTAATTAAATCGGGGGTTATTCGCAATGATACGAAAATTTTCAGATCATTTATAGATTTTACGGGTGAAGGTTATGATTGAAGTCCATGCAAAAATTTATCTGAAAATTAGATTTTATGAAACTTTTCGAAATGCAAGTTTCGGTCAAAAAATCATGATATATTAAAGACGAGTTTCGGTCAAAAAAATCAAATTAAATCGGGGGCTATTCGAAATGATACGAATCTTTTCACATCATTTATATATGTTATGGGAGAAGGTTATGACGGAAGACCATGCAATAAATCATCTGAAAATTAGTTTCTACGAAACTTTTCGAAATGCAAGTTTCATTCAAAAAATCGTAGTATATTATACGCAAATTTATACTAGATTAAGTCAAAAAATTAAATTAAATCGAGGACTGTTCGAAATGATACGAACTTTTTCAAATCATTTATATATTTTATGGGAGAAGCTTATGATTGAAGTCCATGCAAAAATTTATCGGAAAATTATATTTTATGAAACTTTTCGAAATGCATGTTTCGGTCAAAAAATCATGATATATTATTCACAAGTTTCGGTCAAAAAATCAAATTAAATTAGGGGCTATTCGAAATGATACGAAACTTTTCAGATCATTCTAAAATTTAGGGGGGAAGGTTATGATGGAAGACCATGCAAAAAAATCATCTGAAAATTAGTTTCTATGAAACCTTTCGAAATGCAAGTTTCGTTCGAAAAATCGTAGTATATTATACACAAGTTTAGGTCAAAAAATCAAATTAAATCGAGGACTGTATGAAATGATATGAGCATTTTCAGATCATTTATATATTTTATGGGGGAAGGTTTTGATTGAAGTCCATTCAAAAAATCATATGAAAATTAGATTCTAAGAAACCTTTCGAAATGCAAGTTTCGATCAAAAAATCGTAGTATATTATACACGAGTTTCAGTCAAAAAATCGTAGTATATTATACACGAGTTTCGGTAAAAAAAATCTAATTAAATCGGGGGTTATTCGCAATGATACGAAACTTTTCAGATCATTTATAGATTTTACGGGTGAAGGTTATGATTGAAGTCCATGCAAAAATTTATCTGAAAATTAGATTTTATGAAACTTTTCGAAATGCAAGTTTCGGTCAAAAAATCATGATATATTACAGACGAGTTTCGGTCAAAAAAATCAAATTAAATCGGGGGCTATTCGAAATGATACGAATCTTTTCAGATCATTTATATATGTTATGGGAGAAGGTTATGACGGAAGACCATGCAAAAAATCATCTGAAAATTAGTTTCTACGAAACTTTTCGAAATGCAAGTTTCATTCAAAAAATCGTAGTATATTATACGCAAATTTATACTAGATTAAGTCAAAAAAATTAAATTAAATCGAGGACTGTTCGAAATGATACGAACTTTTTCAAATCATTTATATATTTTATGGGAGAAGCTTATGATTGAAGTCCATGCAAAAATTTATCTGAAAATTAGATTTTATGAAACTTTTCGAAATGCATGTTTCGGTCAAAAAATCATGATATATTATTCACAAGTTTCGGTCAAAAAATCAAATTAAATTAAGGGCTATTCGAAATGATACGAAACTTTTCAGATCATTCTAAAATTTACGGGGGAAGGTTATGATGGAAGACCATGCAAAAAAATCATCTGAAAAATTAGTTTCTATGAAACCTTTCGAAATGCAAGTTTCGTTCGAAAAATCGTAGTATATTATACACAAGTTTAGGTCAAAAAATCAAATTAAATCGAGGACTGTATGAAATGATATGAGCATTTTCAGATCATTTATATATTTTATGGGGGAAGGTTTTGATTGAAGTCCATTCAAAAAATCATATGAAAATTAGATTCTAAGAAACCTTTCGAAATGCAAGTTTCGATCAAAAAATCGTAGTATATTATACACGAGTTTCAGTCAAAAAATCGTAGTATATTATACACGAGTTTCGGTAAAAAAAATCTAATTAAATCGGGGGTTATTCGCAATGATACGAAACTTTTCAGATCATTTATAGATTTTACGGGTGAAGGTTATGATTGAAGTCCATGCAAAAATTTATCTGAAAATTAGATTTTATGAAACTTTTCGAAATGCAAGTTTCGGTCAAAAAATCATGATATATTACAGACGAGTTTCGGTCAAAAAAATCAAATTAAATCGGGGGCTATTCGAAATGATACGAATCTTTTCACATCATTTATATATGTTATGGGAGAAGGTTATGACGGAAGACCATGCAAAAAATCATCTGAAAATTAGTTTCTACGAAACTTTTCGAAATGCAAGTTTCATTCAAAAAATCGTAGTATATTATACGCAAATTTATACTAGATTAAGTCAAAAAAATTAAATTAAATCGAGGACTGTTCGAAATGATACGAACTTTTTCAAATCATTTATATATTTTATGGGAGAAGCTTATGATTGAAGTCCATGCAAAAATTTATCGGAAAATTATATTTTATGAAACTTTTCGAAATGCATGTTTCGGTCAAAAAATCATGATATATTATTCACAAGTTTCGGTCAAAAAATCAAATTAAATTAGGGGCTATTCGAAATGATACGAAACTTTTCAGATCATTCTAAAATTTAGGGGGGAAGGTTATGATGGAAGACCATGCAAAAAAATCATCTGAAAATTAGTTTCTATGAAACCTTTCGAAATGCAAGTTTCGTTCGAAAAATCGTAGTATATTATACACAAGTTTAGGTCAAAAAATCAAATTAAATCGAGGACTGTATGAAATGATATGAGCATTTTCAGATCATTTATATATTTTATGGGGGAAGGTTTTGATTGAATTCCATTCAAAAAATCATATGAAAATTAGATTCTAAGAAACCTTTCGAAATGCAAGTTTCGATCAAAAAATCGTAGTATATTATACACGAGTTTCAGTCAAAAAATCGTAGTATATTATACACGAGTTTCGGTAAAAAAAATCTAATTAAATCGGGGGTTATTCGCAATGATACGAAACTTTTCAGATCATTTATAGATTTTACGGGTGAAGGTTATGATTGAAGTCCATGCAAAAATTTATCTGAAAATTAGATTTTATGAAACTTTTCGAAATGCAAGTTTCGGTCAAAAAATCATGATATATTACAGACGAGTTTCGGTCAAAAAAATCAAATTAAATCGGGGGCTATTCGAAATGATACGAATCTTTTCACATCATTTATATATGTTATGGGAGAAGGTTATGACGGAAGACCATGCAAAAAATCATCTGAAAATTAGTTTCTACGAAACTTTTCGAAATGCAAGTTTCATTCAAAAAATCGTAGTATATTATACGCAAATTTATACTAGATTAAGTCAAAAAAATTAAATTAAATCGAGGACTGTTCGAAATGATACGAACTTTTTCAAATCATTTATATATTTTATGGGAGAAGCTTATGATTGAAGTCCATGCAAAAATTTATCGGAAAATTATATTTTATGAAACTTTTCGAAATGCATGTTTCGGTCAAAAAATCATGATATATTATTCACAAGTTTCGGTCAAAAAATCAAATTAAATTAGGGGCTATTCGAAATGATACGAAACTTTTCAGATCATTCTAAAATTTAGGGGGGAAGGTTATGATGGAAGACCATGCAAAAAAATCATCTGAAAATTAGTTTCTATGAAACCTTTCGAAATGCAAGTTTCGTTCGAAAAATCGTAGTATATTATACACAAGTTTAGGTCAAAAAATCAAATTAAATCGAGGACTGTATGAAATGATATGAGCATTTTCAGATCATTTATATATTTTATGGGGGAAGGTTTTGATTGAATTCCATTCAAAAAATCATATGAAAATTAGATTCTAAGAAACCTTTCGAAATGCAAGTTTCGATCAAAAAATCGTAGTATATTATACACGAGTTTCAGTCAAAAAATCGTAGTATATTATACACGAGTTTCGGTAAAAAAAATCTAATTAAATCGGGGGTTATTCGCAATGATACGAAACTTTTCAGATCATTTATAGATTTTACGGGTGAAGGTTATGATTGAAGTCCATGCAAAAATTTATCTGAAAATTAGATTTTATGAAACTTTTCGAAATGCAAGTTTCGGTCAAAAAATCATGATATATTACAGACGAGTTTCGGTCAAAAAAATCAAATTAAATCGGGGGCTATTCGAAATGATACGAATCTTTTCAGATCATTTATATATGTTATGGGAGAAGGTTATGACGGAAGACCATGCAAAAAATCATCTGAAAATTAGTTTCTACGAAACTTTTCGAAATGCAAGTTTCATTCAAAAAATCGTAGTATATTATACGCAAATTTATACTAGATTAAGTGAAAAAATTAAATTAAATCGAGGACTGTTCGAAATGATACGAACTTTTTCAAATCATTTATATATTTTATGGGAGAAGCTTATGATTGAAGTCCATGCAAAAATTTATCGGAAAATTAGATTTTATGAAACTTTTCGAAATGCATGTTTCGGTCAAAAAATCATGATATATTATTCACAAGTTTCGGTCAAAAAATCAAATTAAATTAAGGGCTATTCGAAATGATACGAAACTTTTCAGATCATTCTAAAATTTACGGGGGAAGGTTATGATGGAAGACCATGCAAAAAAATCATCTGAAAAATTAGTTTCTATGAAACCTTTCCAAATGCAAGTTTCGTTCGAAAAATCGTAGTATATTATACACAAGTTTAGGTCAAAAAATCAAATTAAATCGAGGACTGTATGAAATGATATGAGCATTTTCAGATCATTTATATATTTTATGGGGGAAGGTTTTGATTGAAGTCCATTCAAAAAATCATATGAAAATTAGATTCTAAGAAACCTTTCGAAATGCAAGTTTCGATCAAAAAATCGTAGTATATTATACACGAGTTTCAGTCAAAAAATCGTAGTATATTATACACGAGTTTCGGTAAAAAAAATCTAATTAAATCGGGGGTTATTCGCAATGATACGAAACTTTTCAGATCATTTATAGATTTTACGGGTGAAGGTTATGATTGAAGTCCATGCAAAAATTTATCTGAAAATTAGATTTTATGAAACTTTTCGAAATGCAAGTTTCGGTCAAAAAATCATGATATATTACAGACGAGTTTCGGTCAAAAAAATCAAATTAAATCGGGGGCTATTCGAAATGATACGAATCTTTTCAGATCATTTATATATGTTATGGGAGAAGGTTATGACGGAAGACCATGCAAAAAATCATCTGAAAATTAGTTTCTACGAAACTTTTCGAAATGCAAGTTTCATTCAAAAAATCGTAGTATATTATACGCAAATTTATACTAGATTAAGTGAAAAAATTAAATTAAATCGAGGACTGTTCGAAATGATACGAACTTTTTCAAATCATTTATATATTTTATGGGAGAAGCTTATGATTGAAGTCCATGCAAAAATTTATCGGAAAATTAGATTTTATGAAACTTTTCGAAATGCATGTTTCGGTCAAAAAATCATGATATATTATTCACAAGTTTCGGTCAAAAAATCAAATTAAATTAAGGGCTATTCGAAATGATACGAAACTTTTCAGATCATTCTAAAATTTACGGGGGAAGGTTATGATGGAAGACCATGCAAAAAAATCATCTGAAAAATTAGTTTCTATGAAACCTTTCGAAATGCAAGTTTCGTTCGAAAAATCGTAGTATATTATACACAAGTTTAGGTCAAAAAATCAAATTAAATCGAGGACTGTATGAAATGATATGAGCATTTTCAGATCATTTATATATTTTATGGGGGAAGGTTTTGATTGAAGTCCATTCAAAAAATCATATGAAAATTAGATTCTAAGAAACCTTTCGAAATGCAAGTTTCGATCAAAAAATCGTAGTATATTATACACGAGTTTCAGTCAAAAAATCGTAGTATATTATACACGAGTTTCGGTAAAAAAAATCTAATTAAATCGGGGGTTATTCGCAATGATACGAAACTTTTCAGATCATTTATAGATTTTACGGGTGAAGGTTATGATTGAAGTCCATGCAAAAATTTATCTGAAAATTAGATTTTATGAAACTTTTCGAAATGCAAGTTTCGGTCAAAAAATCATGATATATTACAGACGAGTTTCGGTCAAAAAAATCAAATTAAATCGGGGGCTATTCGAAATGATACGAATCTTTTCACATCATTTATATATGTTATGGGAGAAGGTTATGACGGAAGACCATGCAAAAAATCATCTGAAAATTAGTTTCTACGAAACTTTTCGAAATGCAAGTTTCATTCAAAAAATCGTAGTATATTATACGCAAATTTATACTAGATTAAGTCAAAAAAATTAAATTAAATCGAGGACTGTTCGAAATGATACGAACTTTTTCAAATCATTTATATATTTTATGGGAGAAGCTTATGATTGAAGTCCATGCAAAAATTTATCTGAAAATTAGATTTTATGAAACTTTTCGAAATGCATGTTTCGGTCAAAAAATCATGATATATTATTCACAAGTTTCGGTCAAAAAATCAAATTAAATTAAGGGATATTCGAAATGATACGAAACTTTTCAGATCATTCTAAAATTTACGGGGGAAGGTTATGATGGAAGACCATGCAAAAAAATCATCTGAAAAATTAGTTTCTATGAAATCTTTCGAAATGCAAGTTTCGTTCGAAAAATCGTAGTATATTATACACAAGTTTAGGTCAAAAAATCAAATTAAATCGAGGACTGTATGAAATGATATGAGCATTTTCAGATCATTTATATATTTTATGGGGGAAGGTTTTGATTGAAGTCCATTCAAAAAATCATATGAAAATTAGATTCTAAGAAACCTTTCGAAATGCAAGTTTCGATCAAAAAATCGTAGTATATTATACACGAGTTTCAGTCAAAAAATCGTAGTATATTATACACGAGTTTCGGTAAAAAAAATCTAATTAAATCGGGGGTTATTCGCAATGATACGAAACTTTTCAGATCATTTATAGATTTTACGGGTGAAGGTTATGATTGAAGTCCATGCAAAAATTTATCTGAAAATTAGATTTTATGAAACTTTTCGAAATGCAAGTTTCGGTCAAAAAATCATGATATATTACAGACGAGTTTCGGTCAAAAAAATCAAATTAAATCGGGGGCTATTCGAAATGATACGAATCTTTTCAGATCATTTATATATGTTATGGGAGAAGGTTATGACGGAAGACCATGCAAAAAATCATCTGAAAATTAGTTTCTACGAAACTTTTCGAAATGCAAGTTTCATTCAAAAAATCGTAGTATATTATACGCAAATTTATACTAGATTAAGTGAAAAAATTAAATTAAATCGAGGACTGTTCGAAATGATACGAACTTTTTCAAATCATTTATATATTTTATGGGAGAAGCTTATGATTGAAGTCCATGCAAAAATTTATCGGAAAATTAGATTTTATGAAACTTTTCGAAATGCATGTTTCGGTCAAAAAATCATGATATATTATTCACAAGTTTCGGTCAAAAAATCAAATTAAATTAAGGGCTATTCGAAATGATACGAAACTTTTCAGATCATTCTAAAATTTACGGGGGAAGGTTATGATGGAAGACCATGCAAAAAAATCATCTGAAAAATTAGTTTCTATGAAACCTTTCGAAATGCAAGTTTCGTTCGAAAAATCGTAGTATATTATACACAAGTTTAGGTCAAAAAATCAAATTAAATCGAGGACTGTATGAAATGATATGAGCATTTTCAGATCATTTATATATTTTATGGGGGAAGGTTTTGATTGAAGTCCATTCAAAAAATCATATGAAAATTAGATTCTAAGAAACCTTTCGAAATGCAAGTTTCGATCAAAAAATCGTAGTATATTATACACGAGTTTCAGTCAAAAAATCGTAGTATATTATACACGAGTTTCGGTAAAAAAAATCTAATTAAATCGGGGGTTATTCGCAATGATACGAAACTTTTCAGATCATTTATAGATTTTACGGGTGAAGGTTATGATTGAAGTCCATGCAAAAATTTATCTGAAAATTAGATTTTATGAAACTTTTCGAAATGCAAGTTTCGGTCAAAAAATCATGATTTATTACAGACGTGTTTCGGTCAAAAAAATCAAATTAAATCGGGGGCTATTCGAAATGATACGAATCTTTTCACATCATTTATATATGTTATGGGAGAAGGTTATGACGGAAGACCATGCAAAAAATCATCTGAAAATTAGTTTCTACGAAACTTTTCGAAATGCAAGTTTCATTCAAAAAATCGTAGTATATTATACGCAAATTTATACTAGATTAAGTCAAAAAAATTAAAATTAATCGAGGACTGTTCGAAATGATACGAACTTTTTCAAATCATTTATATATTTTATGGGAGAAGCTTATGATTGAAGTCCATGCAAAAATTTATCTGAAAATTAGATTTTATGAAACTTTTCGAAATGCATGTTTCGGTCAAAAAATCATGATATATTATTCACAAGTTTCGGTCAAAAAATCAAATTAAATTAAGGGCTATTCGAAATGATACGAAACTTTTCAGATCATTCTAAAATTTACGGGGGAAGGTTATGATGGAAGACCATGCAAAAAAATCATCTGAAAAATTAGTTTCTATGAAACCTTTCGAAATGCAAGTTTCGTTCGAAAAATCGTAGTATATTATACACAAGTTTAGGTCAAAAAATCAAATTAAATCGAGGACTGTATGAAATGATATGAGCATTTTCAGATCATTTATATATTTTATGGGGGAAGGTTTTGATTGAAGTCCATTCAAAAAATCATATGAAAATTAGATTCTAAGAAACCTTTCGAAATGCAAGTTTCGATCAAAAAATCGTAGTATATTATACACGAGTTTCAGTCAAAAAATCGTAGTATATTATACACGAGTTTCGGTAAAAAAAATCTAATTAAATCGGGGGTTATTCGCAATGATACGAAACTTTTCAGATCATTTATAGATTTTACGGGTGAAGGTTATGATTGAAGTCCATGCAAAAATTTATCTGAAAATTAGATTTTATGAAACTTTTCGAAATGCAAGTTTCGGTCAAAAAATCATGATATATTACAGACGAGTTTCGGTCAAAAAAATCAAATTAAATCGGGGGCTATTCGAAATGATACGAATCTTTTCACATCATTTATATATGTTATGGGAGAAGGTTATGACGGAAGACCATGCAAAAAATCATCTGAAAATTAGTTTCTACGAAACTTTTCGAAATGCAAGTTTCATTCAAAAAATCGTAGTATATTATACGCAAATTTATACTAGATTAAGTCAAAAAAATTAAATTAAATCGAGGATTGTTCGAAATGATACGAACTTTTTCAAATCATTTATATATTTTATGGGAGAAGCTTATGATTGAAGTCCATGCAAAAATTTATCTGAAAATTAGATTTTATGAAACTTTTCGAAATGCATGTTTCGGTCAAAAAATCATGATATATTATTCACAAGTTTCGGTCAAAAAATCAAATTAAATTAAGGGCTATTCGAAATGATACGAAACTTTTCAGATCATTCTAAAATTTACGGGGGAAGGTTATGATGGAAGACCATGCAAAAAAATCATCTGAAAAATTAGTTTCTATGAAACCTTTCGAAATGCAAGTTTCGTTCGAAAAATCGTAGTATATTATACACAAGTTTAGGTCAAAAAATCAAATTAAATCGAGGACTGTATGAAATGATATGAGCATTTTCAGATCATTTATATATTTTATGGGGGAAGGTTTTGATTGAAGTCCATTCAAAAAATCATATGAAAATTAGATTCTAAGAAACCTTTCGAAATGCAAGTTTCGATCAAAAAATCGTAGTATATTATACACGAGTTTCAGTCAAAAAATCGTAGTATATTATACACGAGTTTCGGTAAAAAAAATCTAATTAAATCGGGGGTTATTCGCAATGATACGAAACTTTTCAGATCATTTATAGATTTTACGGGTGAAGGTTATGATTGAAGTCCATGCAAAAATTTATCTGAAAATTAGATTTTATGAAACTTTTCGAAATGCAAGTTTCGGTCAAAAAATCATGATATATTACAGACGAGTTTCGGTCAAAAAAATCAAATTAAATCGGGGGCTATTCGAAATGATACGAATCTTTTCACATCATTTATATATGTTATGGGAGAAGGTTATGACGGAAGACCATGCAAAAAATCATCTGAAAATTAGTTTCTACGAAACTTTTCGAAATGCAAGTTTCATTCAAAAAATCGTAGTATATTATACGCAAATTTATACTAGATTAAGTCAAAAAAATTAAATTAAATCGAGGACTGTTCGAAATGATACGAACTTTTTCAAATCATTTATATATTTTATGGGAGAAGCTTATGATTGAAGTCCATGCAAAAATTTATCTGAAAATTAGATTTTATGAAACTTTTCGAAATGCATGTTTCGGTCAAAAAATCATGATATATTATTCACAAGTTTCGGTCAAAAAATCAAATTAAATTAAGGGCTATTCGAAATGATACGAAACTTTTCAGATCATTCTAAAATTTACGGGGGAAGGTTATGATGGAAGACCATGCAAAAAAATCATCTGAAAAATTAGTTTCTATGAAACCTTTCGAAATGCAAGTTTCGTTCGAAAAATCGTAGTATATTATACACAAGTTTAGGTCAAAAAATCAAATTAAATCGAGGACTGTATGAAATGATATGAGCATTTTCAGATCATTTATATATTTTATGGGGGAAGGTTTTGATTGAAGTCCATTCAAAAAATCATATGAAAATTAGATTCTAAGAAACCTTTCGAAATGCAAGTTTCGATCAAAAAATCGTAGTATATTATACACGAGTTTCAGTCAAAAAATCGTAGTATATTATACACGAGTTTCGGTAAAAAAAATCTAATTAAATCGGGGGTTATTCGCAATGATACGAAACTTTTCAGATCATTTATAGATTTTACGGGTGAAGGTTATGATTGAAGTCCATGCAAAAATTTATCTGAAAATTAGATTTTATGAAACTTTTCGAAATGCAAGTTTCGGTCAAAAAATCATGATATATTACAGACGAGTTTCGGTCAAAAAAATCAAATTAAATCGGGGGCTATTCGAAATGATACGAATCTTTTCACATCATTTATATATGTTATGGGAGAAGGTTATGACGGAAGACCATGCAAAAAATCATCTGAAAATTAGTTTCTACGAAACTTTTCGAAATGCAAGTTTCATTCAAAAAATCGTAGTATATTATACGCAAATTTATACTAGATTAAGTCAAAAAAATTAAATTAAATCGAGGACTGTTCGAAATGATACGAACTTTTTCAAATCATTTATATATTTTATGGGAGAAGCTTATGATTGAAGTCCATGCAAAAATTTATCTGAAAATTAGATTTTATGAAACTTTTCGAAATGCATGTTTCGGTCAAAAAATCATGATATATTATTCACAAGTTTCGGTCAAAAAATCAAATTAAATTAAGGGCTATTCGAAATGATACGAAACTTTTCAGATCATTCTAAAATTTACGGGGGAAGGTTATGATGGAAGACCATGCAAAAAAATCATCTGAAAAATTAGTTTCTATGAAACCTTTCGAAATGCAAGTTTCGTTCGAAAAATCGTAGTATATTATACACAAGTTTAGGTCAAAAAATCAAATTAAATCGAGGACTGTATGAAATGATATGAGCATTTTCAGATCATTTATATATTTTATGGGGGAAGGTTTTGATTGAAGTCCATTCAAAAAATCATATGAAAATTAGATTCTAAGAAACCTTTCGAAATGCAAGTTTCGATCAAAAAATCGTAGTATATTATACACGAGTTTCAGTCAAAAAATCGTAGTATATTATACACGAGTTTCGGTAAAAAAAATCTAATTAAATCGGGGGTTATTCGCAATGATACGAAACTTTTCAGATCATTTATAGATTTTACGGGTGAAGGTTATGATTGAAGTCCATGCAAAAATTTATCTGAAAATTAGATTTTATGAAACTTTTCGAAATGCAAGTTTCGGTCAAAAAATCATGATATATTACAGACGAGTTTCGGTCAAAAAAATCAAATTAAATCGGGGGCTATTCGAAATGATACGAATCTTTTCACATCATTTATATATGTTATGGGAGAAGGTTATGACGGAAGACCATGCAAAAAATCATCTGAAAATTAGTTTCTACGAAACTTTTCGAAATGCAAGTTTCATTCAAAAAATCGTAGTATATTATACGCAAATTTATACTAGATTAAGTCAAAAAAATTAAATTAAATCGAGGACTGTTCGAAATGATACGAACTTTTTCAAATCATTTATATATTTTATGGGAGAAGCTTATGATTGAAGTCCATGCAAAAATTTATCTGAAAATTAGATTTTATGAAACTTTTCGAAATGCATGTTTCGGTCAAAAAATCATGATATATTATTCACAAGTTTCGGTCAAAAAATCAAATTAAATTAAGGGCTATTCGAAATGATACGAAACTTTTCAGATCATTCTAAAATTTACGGGGGAAGGTTATGATGGAAGACCATGCAAAAAAATCATCTGAAAAATTAGTTTCTATGAAACCTTTCGAAATGCAAGTTTCGTTCGAAAAATCGTAGTATATTATACACAAGTTTAGGTCAAAAAATCAAATTAAATCGAGGACTGTATGAAATGATATGAGCATTTTCAGATCATTTATATATTTTATGGGGGAAGGTTTTGATTGAAGTCCATTCAAAAAATCATATGAAAATTAGATTCTAAGAAACCTTTCGAAATGCAAGTTTCGATCAAAAAATCGTAGTATATTATACACGAGTTTCAGTCAAAAAATCGTAGTATATTATACACGAGTTTCGGTAAAAAAAATCTAATTAAATCGGGGGTTATTCGCAATGATACGAAACTTTTCAGATCATTTATAGATTTTACGGGTGAAGGTTATGATTGAAGTCCATGCAAAAATTTATCTGAAAATTAGATTTTATGAAACTTTTCGAAATGCAAGTTTCGGTCAAAAAATCATGATATATTACAGACGAGTTTCGGTCAAAAAAATCAAATTAAATCGGGGGCTATTCGAAATGATACGAATCTTTTCACATCATTTATATATGTTATGGGAGAAGGTTATGACGGAAGACCATGCAAAAAATCATCTGAAAATTAGTTTCTACGAAACTTTTCGAAATGCAAGTTTCATTCAAAAAATCGTAGTATATTATACGCAAATTTATACTAGATTAAGTCAAAAAAATTAAATTAAATCGAGGACTGTTCGAAATGATACGAACTTTTTCAAATCATTTATATATTTTATGGGAGAAGCTTATGATTGAAGTCCATGCAAAAATTTATCTGAAAATTAGATTTTATGAAACTTTTCGAAATGCATGTTTCGGTCAAAAAATCATGATATATTATTCACAAGTTTCGGTCAAAAAATCAAATTAAATTAAGGGCTATTCGAAATGATACGAAACTTTTCAGATCATTCTAAAATTTACGGGGGAAGGTTATGATGGAAGACCATGCAAAAAAATCATCTGAAAAATTAGTTTCTATGAAACCTTTCGAAATGCAAGTTTCGTTCGAAAAATCGTAGTATATTATACACAAGTTTAGGTCAAAAAATCAAATTAAATCGAGGACTGTATGAAATGATATGAGCATTTTCAGATCATTTATATATTTTATGGGGGAAGGTTTTGATTGAAGTCCATTCAAAAAATCATATGAAAATTAGATTCTAAGAAACCTTTCGAAATGCAAGTTTCGATCAAAAAATCGTAGTATATTATACACGAGTTTCAGTCAAAAAATCGTAGTATATTATACACGAGTTTCGGTAAAAAAAATCTAATTAAATCGGGGGTTATTCGCAATGATACGAAACTTTTCAGATCATTTATAGATTTTACGGGTGAAGGTTATGATTGAAGTCCATGCAAAAATTTATCTGAAAATTAGATTTTATGAAACTTTTCGAAATGCAAGTTTCGGTCAAAAAATCATGATATATTACAGACGAGTTTCGGTCAAAAAAATCAAATTAAATCGGGGGCTATTCGAAATGATACGAATCTTTTCACATCATTTATATATGTTATGGGAGAAGGTTATGACGGAAGACCATGCAAAAAATCATCTGAAAATTAGTTTCTACGAAACTTTTCGAAATGCAAGTTTCATTCAAAAAATCGTAGTATATTATACGCAAATTTATACTAGATTAAGTCAAAAAAATTAAATTAAATCGAGGACTGTTCGAAATGATACGAACTTTTTCAAATCATTTATATATTTTATGGGAGAAGCTTATGATTGAAGTCCATGCAAAAATTTATCTGAAAATTAGATTTTATGAAACTTTTCGAAATGCATGTTTCGGTCAAAAAATCATGATATATTATTCACAAGTTTCGGTCAAAAAATCAAATTAAATTAAGGGCTATTCGAAATGATACGAAACTTTTCAGATCATTCTAAAATTTACGGGGGAAGGTTATGATGGAAGACCATGCAAAAAAATCATCTGAAAAATTAGTTTCTATGAAACCTTTCGAAATGCAAGTTTCGTTCGAAAAATCGTAGTATATTATACACAAGTTTAGGTCAAAAAATCAAATTAAATCGAGGACTGTATGAAATGATATGAGCATTTTCAGATCATTTATATATTTTATGGGGGAAGGTTTTGATTGAAGTCCATTCAAAAAATCATATGAAAATTAGATTCTAAGAAACCTTTCGAAATGCAAGTTTCGATCAAAAAATCGTAGTATATTATACACGAGTTTCAGTCAAAAAATCGTAGTATATTATACACGAGTTTCGGTAAAAAAAATCTAATTAAATCGGGGGTTATTCGCAATGATACGAAACTTTTCAGATCATTTATAGATTTTACGGGTGAAGGTTATGATTGAAGTCCATGCAAAAATTTATCTGAAAATTAGATTTTATGAAACTTTTCGAAATGCAAGTTTCGGTCAAAAAATCATGATATATTACAGACGAGTTTCGGTCAAAAAAATCAAATTAAATCGGGGGCTATTCGAAATGATACGAATCTTTTCACATCATTTATATATGTTATGGGAGAAGGTTATGACGGAAGACCATGCAAAAAATCATCTGAAAATTAGTTTCTACGAAACTTTTCGAAATGCAAGTTTCATTCAAAAAATCGTAGTATATTATACGCAAATTTATACTAGATTAAGTCAAAAAAATTAAATTAAATCGAGGACTGTTCGAAATGATAAGAACTTTTTTAAATCATTTATATATTTTATGGGAGAAGCTTATGATTGAAGTCCATGCAAAAATTTATCTGAAAATTAGATTTTATGAAACTTTTCGAAATGCATGTTTCGGTCAAAAAATCATGATATATTATTCACAAGTTTCGGTCAAAAAATCAAATTAAATTAAGGGCTATTCGAAATGATACGAAACTTTTCAGATCATTCTAAAATTTACGGGGGAAGGTTATGATGGAAGACCATGCAAAAAAATCATCTGAAAAATTAGTTTCTATGAAACCTTTCGAAATGCAAGTTTCGTTCGAAAAATCGTAGTATATTATACACAAGTTTAGGTCAAAAAATCAAATTAAATCGAGGACTGTATGAAATGATATGAGCATTTTCAGATCATTTATATATTTTATGGGGGAAGGTTTTGATTGAAGTCCATTCAAAAAATCATATGAAAATTAGATTCTAAGAAACCTTTCGAAATGCAAGTTTCGATCAAAAAATCGTAGTATATTATACACGAGTTTCAGTCAAAAAATCGTAGTATATTATACACGAGTTTCGGTAAAAAAAATCTAATTAAATCGGGGGTTATTCGCAATGATACGAAACTTTTCAGATCATTTATAGATTTTACGGGTGAAGGTTATGATTGAAGTCCATGCAAAAATTTATCTGAAAATTAGATTTTATGAAACTTTTCGAAATGCAAGTTTCGGTCAAAAAATCATGATATATTACAGACGAGTTTCGGTCAAAAAAATCAAATTAAATCGGGGGCTATTCGAAATGATACGAATCTTTTCACATCATTTATATATGTTATGGGAGAAGGTTATGACGGAAGACCATGCAAAAAATCATCTGAAAATTAGTTTCTACGAAACTTTTCGAAATGCAAGTTTCATTCAAAAAATCGTAGTATATTATACGCAAATTTATACTAGATTAAGTCAAAAAAATTAAATTAAATCGAGGACTGTTCGAAATGATACGAACTTTTTTAAATCATTTATATATTTTATGGGAGAAGCTTATGATTGAAGTCCATGCAAAAATTTATCTGAAAATTAGATTTTATGAAACTTTTCGAAATGCATGTTTCGGTCAAAAAATCATGATATATTATTCACAAGTTTCGGTCAAAAAATCAAATTAAATTAAGGGCTATTCGAAATGATACGAAACTTTTCAGATCATTCTAAAATTTACGGGGGAAGGTTATGATGGAAGACCATGCAAAAAAATCATCTGAAAAATTAGTTTCTATGAAACCTTTCGAAATGCAAGTTTCGTTCGAAAAATCGTAGTATATTATACACAAGTTTAGGTCAAAAAATCAAATTAAATCGAGGACTGTATGAAATGATATGAGCATTTTCAGATCATTTATATATTTTATGGGGGAAGGTTTTGATTGAAGTCCATTCAAAAAATCATATGAAAATTAGATTCTAAGAAACCTTTCGAAATGCAAGTTTCGATCAAAAAATCGTAGTATATTATACACGAGTTTCAGTCAAAAAATCGTAGTATATTATACACGAGTTTCGGTAAAAAAAATCTAATTAAATCGGGGGTTATTCGCAATGATACGAAACTTTTCAGATCATTTATAGATTTTACGGGTGAAGGTTATGATTGAAGTCCATGCAAAAATTTATCTGAAAATTAGATTTTATGAAACTTTTCGAAATGCAAGTTTCGGTCAAAAAATCATGATATATTACAGACGAGTTTCGGTCAAAAAAATCAAATTAAATCGGGGGCTATTCGAAATGATACGAATCTTTTCACATCATTTATATATGTTATGGGAGAAGGTTATGACGGAAGACCATGCAAAAAATCATCTGAAAATTAGTTTCTACGAAACTTTTCGAAATGCAAGTTTCATTCAAAAAATCGTAGTATATTATACGCAAATTTATACTAGATTAAGTCAAAAAAATTAAATTAAATCGAGGACTGTTCGAAATGATACGAACTTTTTCAAATCATTTATATATTTTATGGGAGAAGCTTATGATTGAAGTCCATGCAAAAATTTATCTGAAAATTAGATTTTATGAAACTTTTCGAAATGCATGTTTCGGTCAAAAAATCATGATATATTATTCACAAGTTTCGGTCAAAAAATCAAATTAAATTAAGGGCTATTCGAAATGATACGAAACTTTTCAGATCATTCTAAAATTTACGGGGGAAGGTTATGATGGAAGACCATGCAAAAAAATCATCTGAAAAATTAGTTTCTATGAAACCTTTCGAAATGCAAGTTTCGTTCGAAAAATCGTAGTATATTATACACAAGTTTAGGTCAAAAAATCAAATTAAATCGAGGACTGTATGAAATGATATGAGCATTTTCAGATCATTTATATATTTTATGGGGGAAGGTTTTGATTGAAGTCCATTCAAAAAATCATATGAAAATTAGATTCTAAGAAACCTTTCGAAATGCAAGTTTCGATCAAAAAATCGTAGTATATTATACACGAGTTTCAGTCAAAAAATCGTAGTATATTATACACGAGTTTCGGTAAAAAAAATCTAATTAAATCGGGGGTTATTCGCAATGATACGAAACTTTTCAGATCATTTATAGATTTTACGGGTGAAGGTTATGATTGAAGTCCATGCAAAAATTTATCTGAAAATTAGATTTTATGAAACTTTTCGAAATGCAAGTTTCGGTCAAAAAATCATGATATATTACAGACGAGTTTCGGTCAAAAAAATCAAATTAAATCGGGGGCTATTCGAAATGATACGAATCTTTTCACATCATTTATATATGTTATGGGAGAAGGTTATGACGGAAGACCATGCAAAAAATCATCTGAAAATTAGTTTCTACGAAACTTTTCGAAATGCAAGTTTCATTCAAAAAATCGTAGTATATTATACGCAAATTTATACTAGATTAAGTCAAAAAATTAAATTAAATCGAGGACTGTTCGAAATGATACGAACTTTTTCAAATCATTTATATATTTTATGGGAGAAGCTTATGATTGAAGTCCATGCAAAAATTTATCGGAAAATTAGATTTTATGAAACTTTTCGAAATGCATGTTTCGGTCAAAAAATCATGATATATTATTCACAAGTTTCGGTCAAAAAATCAAATTAAATTAAGGGCTATTCGAAATGATACGAAACTTTTCAGATCATTCTAAAATTTACGGGGGAAGGTTATGATGGAAGACCATGCAAAAAAATCATCTGAAAATTAGTTTCTATGAAACCTTTCGAAATGCAAGTTTCGTTCGAAAAATCGTAGTATATTATACACAAGTTTAGGTCAAAAAATCAAATTAAATCGAGGACTGTATGAAATGATATGAGCATTTTCAGATCATTTATATATTTTATGGGGGAAGGTTTTGATTGAAGTCCATTCAAAAAATCATATGAAAATTAGATTCTAAGAAACCTTTCGAAATGCAAGTTTCGATCAAAAAATCGTAGTATATTATACACGAGTTTCAGTCAAAAAATCGTAGTATATTATACACGAGTTTCGGTAAAAAAAATCTAATTAAATCGGGGGTTATTCGCAATGATACGAAAATTTTCAGATCATTTATAGATTTTACGGGTGAAGGTTATGATTGAAGTCCATGCAAAAATTTATCTGAAAATTAGATTTTATGAAACTTTTCGAAATGCATGTTTCGGTCAAAAAACTCATGATATATTACAGACGAGTTTGGTCAAAAAAATCAAATTAAATCGGGGGCTATTCGAAATGATACGAATCTTTTCACATCATTTATATATGTTATGGGAGAAGGTTATGAAGGAAGACCATGCAAAAAATCATCTGAAAATTAGTTTCTACGAAACTTTTCGAAATGCAATTTCATTCAAAAAATCGTAGTATATTATACGCAAATTTATACTAGATTAAGTCAAAAAATTAAATTAAATCGAGGACTGTTCGAAATGATACGAACTTTTTCAAATCATTTATATATTTTATGGGAGAAGCTTATGATTGAAGTCCATGCAAAAATTTATCTGAAAATTATATATTATGAAACTTTTCGAAATGCATGTTTCGGTCAAAAAATCATGATATATTATTCACAAGTTTCGGTCAAAAAATCAAATTAAATTAAGGGCTATTCGAAATGATACGAAACTTTTCAGATCATTTTAAAATTTACGGGGGAAGGTTATGATGGAAGACCATGCAAAAAATCATCTGAAAATTAGTTTCTATGAAACCTTTCGAAATGCAAGTTTCGTTCGAAAAATCGTAGTATATTATACACAAGTTTAGGTCAAAAAATCAAATTAAATCGAGGACTGTATGAAATGATATGAGCATTTTCAGATTATTTATATATTTTATGGTGGAAGGTTTTGATTGAAGTCCATGCAAAAAATCATATGAAAATTAGATTCTAAGAAACCTTTCGAAATGCAAGTTTCGATCAAAAAATCGTAGTATATTATACACGAGTTTCAGTCAAAAAATCGTAGTATATTATACACGAGTTTCGGTAAAAAAAATCTAATTAAATCGGGGGTTATTCGCAATGATACGAAACTTTTCAGATCATTTATAGATTTTACGGGTGAAGGTTATGATTGAAGTCCATGCAAAAATTTATCTGAAAATTAGATTTTATGAAACTTTTCGAAATGCAAGTTTCGGTCAAAAAATCATGATATATTACAGACGAGTTTCGTTCAAAAAAATCAAATTAAATCGGGGGCTATTCGAAATGATACGAATCTTTTCACATCATTTATATATGTTATGGGAGAAGGTTATGAAGGAAGACCATGCAAAAAATCATCTGAAAATTAGTTTCTACGAAACTTTTCGAAATGCAAGTTTCATTCAAAAAATCGTAGTATATTATACGCAAATTTATACTAGATTAAGTCAAAAAATTAAATTAAATCGAGGACTGTTCGAAATGATACGAACTTTTTCAAATCATTTATATATTTTATGGGAGAAGCTTATGATTGAAGTCCATGCAAAAATTTATCTGAAAATTATATATTATGAAACTTTTCGAAATGCATGTTTCGGTCAAAAAATCATGATATATTATTCACAAGTTTCGGTCAAAAAATCAAATTAAATTAAGGGCTATTCGAAATGATACGAAACTTTTCAGATCATTTTAAAATTTACGGGGGAAGGTTATGATGGAAGACCATGCAAAAAATCATCTGAAAATTAGTTTCTATGAAACCTTTCGAAATGCAAGTTTCGTTCGAAAAATCGTAGTATATTATACACAAGTTTAGGTCAAAAAATCAAATTAAATCGAGGACTGTATGAAATGATATGAGCATTTTCAGATTATTTATATATTTTATGGTGGAAGGTTTTGATTGAAGTCCATGCAAAAAATCATTTGAAAATTAGATTCTAAGAAACCTTTCGAAATGCAAGTTTCGATCAAAAAATCGTAGTATATTATACACGAGTTTCAGTCAAAAAATCGTAGTATATTATACACGAGTTTCGGTAAAAAAAATCTAATTAAATCGGGGGTTATTCGCAATGATACGAAACTTTTCAGATCATTTATAGATTTTACGGGTGAAGGTTATGATTGAAGTCCATGCAAAAATTTATCTGAAAATTAGATTTTATGAAACTTTTCGAAATGCAAGTTTCGGTCAAAAAATCATGATATATTACAGACGAGTTTCGTTCAAAAAAATCAAATTAAATCGGGGGCTATTCGAAATGATACGAATCTTTTCACATCATTTATATATGTTATGGGAGAAGGTTATGAAGGAAGACCATGCAAAAAATCATCTGAAAATTAGTTTCTACGAAACTTTTCGAAATGCAAGTTTCATTCAAAAAATCGTAGTATATTATACGCAAATTTATACTAGATTAAGTCAAAAAATTAAATTAAATCGAGGACTGTTCGAAATGATACGAACTTTTTCAAATCATTTATATATTTTATGGGAGAAGCTTATGATTGAAGTCCATGCAAAAATTTATCTGAAAATTATATATTATGAAACTTTTCGAAATGCATGTTTCGGTCAAAAAATCATGATATATTATTCACAAGTTTCGGTCAAAAAATCAAATTAAATTAAGGGCTATTCGAAATGATACGAAACTTTTCAGATCATTTTAAAATTTACGGGGGAAGGTTATGATGGAAGACCATGCAAAAAATCATCTGAAAATTAGTTTCTATGAAACCTTTCGAAATGCAAGTTTCGTTCGAAAAATCGTAGTATATTATACACAAGTTTAGGTCAAAAAATCAAATTAAATCGAGGACTGTATGAAATGATATGAGCATTTTCAGATTATTTATATATTTTATGGTGGAAGGTTTTGATTGAAGTCCATGCAAAAAATCATATGAAAATTAGATTCTAAGAAACCTTTCGAAATGCAAGTTTCGATCAAAAAATCGTAGTATATTATACACGAGTTTCAGTCAAAAAATCGTAGTATATTATACACGAGTTTCGGTAAAAAAAATCTAATTAAATCGGGGGTTATTCGCAATGATACGAAACTTTTCAGATCATTTATAGATTTTACGGGTGAAGGTTATGATTGAAGTCCATGCAAAAATTTATCTGAAAATTAGATTTTATGAAACTTTTCGAAATGCAAGTTTCGGTCAAAAAATCATGATATATTACAGACGAGTTTCGGTCAAAAAAATCAAATTAAATCGGGGGCTATTCGAAATGATACGAATCTTTTCACATCATTTATATATGTTATGGGAGAAGGTTATGACGGAAGACCATGCAAAAAATCATCTGAAAATTAGTTTCTACGAAACTTTTCGAAATGCAAGTTTCATTCAAAAAATCGTAGTATATTATACGCAAATTTATACTAGATTAAGTCAAAAAATTAAATTAAATCGAGGACTGTTCGAAATGATACGAACTTTTTCAAATCATTTATATATTTTATGGGAGAAGCTTATGATTGAAGTCCATGCAAAAATTTATCGGAAAATTAGATTTTATGAAACTTTTCGAAATGCATGTTTCGGTCAAAAAATCATGATATATTATTCACAAGTTTCGGTCAAAAAATCAAATTAAATTAAGGGCTATTCGAAATGATACGAAACTTTTCAGATCATTCTAAAGTTTACGGGGGAAGGTTATGATGGAAGACCATGCAAAAAAATCATCTGAAAAATTAGTTTCTATGAAACCTTTCGAAATGCAAGTTTCGTTCGAAAAATCGTAGTATATTATACACAAGTTTAGGTCAAAAAATCAAATTAAATCGAGGACTGTATGAAATGATATGAGCATTTTCAGATCATTTATATATTTTATGGGGGAAGGTTTTGATTGAAGTCCATTCAAAAAATCATATGAAAATTAGATTCTAAGAAACCTTTCGAAATGCAAGTTTCGATCAAAAAATCGTAGTATATTATACACGAGTTTCAGTCAAAAAATCGTAGTATATTATACACGAGTTTCGGTAAAAAAAATCTAATTAAATCGGGGGTTATTCGCAATGATACGAAACTTTTCAGATCATTTATAGATTTTACGGGTGAAGGTTATGATTGAAGTCCATGCAAAAATTTATCTGAAAATTAGATTTTATGAAACTTTTCGAAATGCAAGTTTCGGTCAAAAAATCATGATATATTACAGACGAGTTTCGGTCAAAAAAATCAAATTAAATCGGGGGCTATTCGAAATGATACGAATCTTTTCAGATCATTTATATATGTTATGGGAGAAGGTTATGACGGAAGACCATGCAAAAAATCATCTGAAAATTAGTTTCTACGAAACTTTTCGAAATGCAAGTTTCATTCAAAAAATCGTAGTATATTATACGCAAATTTATACTAGATTAAGTCAAAAAAATTAAATTAAATCGAGGACTGTTCGAAATGATACGAACTTTTTCAAATCATTTATATATTTTATGGGAGAAGCTTATGATTGAAGTCCATGCAAAAATTTATCTGAAAATTAGATTTTATGAAACTTTTCGAAATGCATGTTTCGGTCAAAAAATCATGATATATTATTCACAAGTTTCGGTCCAAAAATCAAATTAAATTAAGGGCTATTCGAAATGATACGAAACTTTTCAGATCATTCTAAAATTTACGGGGGAAGGTTATGATGGAAGACCATGCAAAAAAATCATCTGAAAAATTAGTTTCTATGAAACCTTTCGAAATGCAAGTTTCGTTCGAAAAATCGTAGTATATTATACACAAGTTTAGGTCAAAAAATCAAATTAAATCGAGGACTGTATGAAATGATATGAGCATTTTCAGATCATTTATATATTTTATGGGGGAAGGTTTTGATTGAAGTCCATTCAAAAAATCATATGAAAATTAGATTCTAAGAAACCTTTCGAAATGCAAGTTTCGATCAAAAAATCGTAGTATATTATACACGAGTTTCAGTCAAAAAATCGTAGTATATTATACACGAGTTTCGGTAAAAAAAATCTAATTAAATCGGGGGTTATTCGCAATGATACGAAACTTTTCAGATCATTTATAGATTTTACGGGTGAAGGTTATGATTGAAGTCCATGCAAAAATTTATCTGAAAATTAGATTTTATGAAACTTTTCGAAATGCAAGTTTCGGTCAAAAAATCATGATATATTACAGACGAGTTTCGGTCAAAAAAATCAAATTAAATCGGGGGCTATTCGAAATGATACGAATCTTTTCAGATCATTTATATATGTTATGGGAGAAGGTTATGACGGAAGACCATGCAAAAAATCATCTGAAAATTAGTTTCTACGAAACTTTTCGAAATGCAAGTTTCATTCAAAAAATCGTAGTATATTATACGCAAATTTATACTAGATTAAGTCAAAAAAATTAAATTAAATCGAGGACTGTTCGAAATGATACGAACTTTTTCAAATCATTTATATATTTTATGGGAGAAGCTTATGATTGAAGTCCATGCAAAAATTTATCTGAAAATTAGATTTTATGAAACTTTTCGAAATGCATGTTTCGGTCAAAAAATCATGATATATTATTCACAAGTTTCGGTCAAAAAATCAAATTAAATTAAGGGCTATTCGAAATGATACGAAACTTTTCAGATCATTCTAAAATTTACGGGGGAAGGTTATGATGGAAGACCATGCAAAAAAATCATCTGAAAAATTAGTTTCTATGAAACCTTTCGAAATGCAAGTTTCGTTCGAAAAATCGTAGTATATTATACACAAGTTTAGGTCAAAAAATCAAATTAAATCGAGGACTGTATGAAATGATATGAGCATTTTCAGATCATTTATATATTTTATGGGGGAAGGTTTTGATTGAAGTCCATTCAAAAAATCATATGAAAATTAGATTCTAAGAAACCTTTCGAAATGCAAGTTTCGATCAAAAAATCGTAGTATATTATACACGAGTTTCAGTCAAAAAATCGTAGTATATTATACACGAGTTTCGGTAAAAAAAATCTAATTAAATCGGGGGTTATTCGCAATGATACGAAACTTTTCAGATCATTTATAGATTTTACGGGTGAAGGTTATGATTGAAGTCCATGCAAAAATTTATCTGAAAATTAGATTTTATGAAACTTTTCGAAATGCAAGTTTCGGTCAAAAAATCATGATATATTATAGACGAGTTTCGGTCAAAAAAATCAAATTAAATCGGGGGCTATTCGAAATGATACGAATCTTTTCAGATCATTTATATATGTTATGGGAGAAGGTTATGACGGAAGACCATGCAAAAAATCATCTGAAAATTAGTTTCTACGAAACTTTTCGAAATGCAAGTTTCATTCAAAAAATCGTAGTATATTATACGCAAATTTATACTAGATTAAGTCAAAAAAATTAAATTAAATCGAGGACTGTTCGAAATGATACGAACTTTTTCAAATCATTTATATATTTTATGGGAGAAGCTTATGATTGAAGTCCATGCAAAAATTTATCTGAAAATTAGATTTTATGAAACTTTTCGAAATGCATGTTTCGGTCAAAAAATCATGATATATTATTCACAAGTTTCGGTCAAAAAATCAAATTAAATTAAGGGCTATTCGAAATGATACGAAACTTTTCAGATCATTCTAAAATTTACGGGGGAAGGTTATGATGGAAGACCATGCAAAAAAATCATCTGAAAAATTAGTTTCTATGAAACCTTTCGAAATGCAAGTTTCGTTCGAAAAATCGTAGTATATTATACACAAGTTTAGGTCAAAAAATCAAATTAAATCGAGGACTGTATGAAATGATATGAGCATTTTCAGATCATTTATATATTTTATGGGGGAAGGTTTTGATTGAAGTCCATTCAAAAAATCATATGAAAATTAGATTCTAAGAAACCTTTCGAAATGCAAGTTTCGATCAAAAAATCGTAGTATATTATACACGAGTTTCAGTCAAAAAATCGTAGTATATTATACACGAGTTTCGGTAAAAAAAATCTAATTAAATCGGGGGTTATTCGCAATGATACAAAACTTTTCAGATCATTTATAGATTTTACGGGTGAAGGTTATGATTGAAGTCCATGCAAAAATTTATCTGAAAATTAGATTTTATGAAACTTTTCGAAATGCAAGTTTCGGTCAAAAAATCATGATATATTACAGACGAGTTTGGTCAAAAAAATCAAATTAAATCGGGGGCTATTCGAAATGATACAAATCTTTTCACATCATTTATATATGTTATGGGAGAAGGTTATGACGGAAGACCATGCAAAAAATCATCTGAAAATTAGTTTCTACGAAACTTTTCGAAATGCAAGTTTCATTCAAAAAATCGTAGTATATTATACGCAAATTTATACTAGATTAAGTCAAAAAATTAAATTAAATCGAGGACTGTTCGAAATGATACGAACTTTTTCAAATCATTTATATATTTTATGGGAGAAGCTTATGATTGAAGTCCATGCAAAAATTTATCTGAAAATTTGATTTTATGAAACTTTTCGAAATGCATGTTTCGGTCAAAAAATCATGATATATTATTCACAAGTTTCGGTCAAAAAATCAAATTAAATTAAGGGCTATTCGAAATGATACGAAACTTTTCAGATCATTCTAAAATTTACGGGGGAAGGTTATGATGGAAGACCATGCAAAAAAATCATCTGAAAATTAGTTTCTATGAAACCTTTCGAAATGCAAGTTTCGTTCGAAAAATCGTAGTATATTATACACAAGTTTAGGTCAAAAAATCAAATTAAATCGAGGACTGTATGAAATGATATGAGCATTTTCAGATCATTTATATATTTTATGGGGGAAGGTTTTGATTGAAGTCCATTCAAAAAATCATATGAAAATTAGATTCTAAGAAACCTTTCGAAATGCAAGTTTCGATCAAAAAATCGTAGTATATTATACACGAGTTTCAGTCAAAAAATCGTAGTATATTATACACGAGTTTCGGTAAAAAAAATCTAATTAAATCGGGGGTTATTCGCAATGATACGAAACTTTTCAGATCATTTATAGATTTTACGGGTGAAGGTTATGATTGAAGTCCATGCAAAAATTTATCTGAAAATTAGATTTTATGAAACTTTTCGAAATGCAAGTTTCGGTCAAAAAATCATGATATATTACAGACGAGTTTGGTCAAAAAAATCAAATTAAATCGGGGGCTATTCGAAATGATACGAATCTTTTCACATCATTTATATATGTTATGGGAGAAGGTTATGACGGAAGACCATGCAAAAAATCATCTGAAAATTAGTTTCTACGAAACTTTTCGAAATGCAAGTTTCATTCAAAAAATCGTAGTATATTATACGCAAATTTATACTAGATTAAGTCAAAAAAATTAAATTAAATCGAGGACTGTTCGAAATGATACGAACTTTTTCAAATCATTTATATATTTTATGGGAGAAGCTTATGATTGAAGTCCATGCAAAAATTTATCTGAAAATTAGATTTTATGAAACTTTTCGAAATGCATGTTTCGGTCAAAAAATCATGATATATTATTCACAAGTTTCGGTCAAAAAATCAAATTAAATTAAGGGCTATTCGAAATGATACGAAACTTTTCAGATCATTCTAAAATTTACGGGGGAAGGTTATGATGGAAGACCATGCAAAAAAATCATCTGAAAAATTAGTTTCTATGAAACCTTTCGAAATGCAAGTTTCGTTCGAAAAATCGTAGTATATTATACACAAGTTTAGGTCAAAAAATCAAATTAAATCGAGGACTGTATGAAATGATATGAGCATTTTCAGATCATTTATATATTTTATGGGGGAAGGTTTTGATTGAAGTCCATTCAAAAAATCATATGAAAATTAGATTCTAAGAAACCTTTCGAAATGCAAGTTTCGATCAAAAAATCGTAGTATATTATACACGAGTTTCAGTCAAAAAATCGTAGTATATTATACACGAGTTTCGGTAAAAAAAATCTAATTAAATCGGGGGTTATTCGCAATGATACGAAACTTTTCAGATCATTTATAGATTTTACGGGTGAAGGTTATGATTGAAGTCCATGCAAAAATTTATCTGAAAATTAGATTTTATGAAACTTTTCGAAATGCAAGTTTCGGTCAAAAAATCATGATATATTACAGACGAGTTTGGTCAAAAAAATCAAATTAAATCGGGGGCTATTCGAAATGATACGAATCTTTTCACATCATTTATATATGTTATGGGAGAAGGCTATGACGGAAGACCATGCAAAAAATCATCTGAAAATTAGTTTCTACGAAACTTTTCGAAATGCAAGTTTCATTCAAAAAATCGTAGTATATTATACGCAAATATATACTAGATTAAGTCAAAAAATTAAATTAAATCGAGGACTGTTCGAAATGATACGAACTTTTTCAAATCATTTATATATTTTATGGGAGAAGCTTATGATTGAAGTCCATGCAAAAATTTATCTGAAAATTAGATTTTATGAAACTTTTCGAAATGCATGTTTCGGTCAAAAAATCATGATATATTATTCACAAGTTTCGGTCAAAAAATCAAATTAAATTAAGGGCTATTCGAAATGATACGAAACTTTTCAGATCATTCTAAAATTTACGGGGGAAGGTTATGATGGAAGACCATGCAAAAAAATCATCTGAAAATTAGTTTCTATGAAACCTTTCGAAATGCAAGTTTCGTTCGAAAAATCGTAGTATATTATACACAAGTTTAGGTCAAAAAATCAAATTAAATCGAGGACTGTATGAAATGATATGAGCATTTTCAGATCATTTATATATTTTATGGGGGAAGGTTTTGATTGAAGTCCATTCAAAAAATCATATGAAAATTAGATTCTAAGAAACCTTTCGAAATGCAAGTTTCGATCAAAAAATCGTAGTATATTATACACGAGTTTCAGTCAAAAAATCGTAGTATATTATACACGAGTTTCGGTAAAAAAAATCTAATTAAATCGGGGGTTATTCGCAATGATACGAAACTTTTCAGATCATTTATAGATTTTACGGGTGAAGGTTATGATTGAAGTCCATTCAAAAATTTATCTGAAAATTAGATTTTATGAAACTTTTCGAAATGCAAGTTTCGGTCAAAAAATCATGATATATTACAGACGAGTTTGGTCAAAAAAATCAAATTAAATCGGGGGCTATTCGAAATGATACGAATCTTTTCACATCATTTATATATGTTATGGGAGAAGGTTATGACGGAAGACCATGCAAAAAATCATCTGAAAATTAGTTTCTACGAAACTTTTCGAAATGCAAGTTTCATTCAAAAAATCGTAGTATATTATACGCAAATTTATACTAGATTAAGTCAAAAAATTAAATTAAATCGAGGACTGTTCGAAATGATACGAACTTTTTCAAATCATTTATATATTTTATGGGAGAAGCTTATGATTGAAGTCCATGCAAAAATTTATCTGAAAATTAGATTTTATGAAACTTTTCGAAATGCATGTTTCGGTCAAAAAATCATGATATATTATTCACAAGTTTCGGTCAAAAAATCAAATTAAATTAAGGGCTATTCGAAATGATACGAAACTTTTCAGATCATTCTAAAATTTACGGGGGAAGGTTATGATGGAAGACCATGCAAAAAAATCATCTGAAAATTAGTTTCTATGAAACCTTTCGAAATGCAAGTTTCGTTCGAAAAATCGTAGTATATTATACACAAGTTTAGGTCAAAAAATCAAATTAAATCGAGGACTGTATGAAATGATATGAGCATTTTCAGATCATTTATATATTTTATGGGGGAAGGTTTTGATTGAAGTCCATTCAAAAAATCATATGAAAATTAGATTCTAAGAAACCTTTCGAAATGCAAGTTTCGATCAAAAAATCGTAGTATATTATACACGAGTTTCAGTCAAAAAATCGTAGTATATTATACACGAGTTTCGGTAAAAAAAATCTAATTAAATCGGGGGTTATTCGCAATGATACGAAACTTTTCAGATCATTTATAGATTTTACGGGTGAAGGTTATGATTGAAGTCCATGCAAAAATTTATCTGAAAATTAGATTTTATGAAACTTTTCGAAATGCAAGTTTCGGTCAAAAAATCATGATATATTACAGACGAGTTTGGTCAAAAAAATCAAATTAAATCGGGGGCTATTCGAAATGATACGAATCTTTTCACATCATTTATATATGTTATGGGAGAAGGTTATGACGGAAGACCATGCAAAAAATCATCTGAAAATTAGTTTCTACGAAACTTTTCGAAATGCAAGTTTCATTCAAAAAATCGTAGTATATTATACGCAAATTTATACTAGATTAAGTCAAAAAATTAAATTAAATCGAGGACTGTTCGAAATGATACGAACTTTTTCAAATCATTTATATATTTTATGGGAGAAGCTTATGATTGAAGTCCATGCAAAAATTTATCTGAAAATTAGATTTTATGAAACTTTTCGAAATGCATGTTTCGGTCAAAAAATCATGATATATTATTCACAAGTTTCGGTCAAAAAATCAAATTAAATTAAGGGCTATTCGAAATGATACGAAACTTTTCAGATCATTCTAAAATTTACGGGGGAAGGTTATGATGGAAGACCATGCAAAAAAATCATCTGAAAATTAGTTTCTATGAAACCTTTCGAAATGCAAGTTTCGTTCGAAAAATCGTAGTATATTATACACAAGTTTAGGTCAAAAAATCAAATTAAATCGAGGACTGTATGAAATGATATGAGCATTTTCAGATCATTTATATATTTTATGGGGGAAGGTTTTGATTGAAGTCCATTCAAAAAATCATATGAAAATTAGATTCTAAGAAACCTTTCGAAATGCAAGTTTCGATCAAAAAATCGTAGTATATTATACACGAGTTTCAGTCAAAAAATCGTAGTATATTATACACGAGTTTCGGTAAAAAAAATCTAATTAAATCGGGGGTTATTCGCAATGATACGAAACTTTTCAGATCATTTATAGATTTTACGGGTGAAGGTTATGATTGAAGTCCATGCAAAAATTTATCTGAAAATTAGATTTTATGAAACTTTTCGAAATGCAAGTTTCGGTCAAAAAATCATGATATATTACAGACGAGTTTCGGTCAAAAAAATCAAATTAAATCGGGGGCTATTCGAAATGATACGAATCTTTTCAGATCATTTATATATGTTATGGGAGAAGGTTATGACGGAAGACCATGCAAAAAATCATCTGAAAATTAGTTTCTACGAAACTTTTCGAAATGCAAGTTTCATTCAAAAAATCGTAGTATATTATACGCAAATTTATACTAGATTAAGTCAAAAAATTAAATTAAATCGAGGACTGTTCGAAATGATACGAACTTTTTCAAATCATTTATATATTTTATGGGAGAAGCTTATGATTGAAGTCCATGCAAAAATTTATCGGAAAATTAGATTTTATGAAACTTTTCGAAATGCATGTTTCGGTCAAAAAATCATGATATATTATTCACAAGTTTCGGTCAAAAAATCAAATTAAATTAAGGGCTATTCGAAATGATACGAAACTTTTCAGATCATTCTAAAATTTACGGGGGAAGGTTATGATGGAAGACCATGCAAAAAAATCATCTGAAAATTAGTTTCTATGAAACCTTTCGAAATGCAAGTTTCGTTCGAAAAATCGTAGTATATTATACACAAGTTTAGGTCAAAAAATCAAATTAAATCGAGGACTGTATGAAATGATATGAGCATTTTCAGATCATTTATATATTTTATGGGGGAAGGTTTTGATTGAAGTCCATTCAAAAAATCATATGAAAATTAGATTCTAAGAAACCTTTCGAAATGCAAGTTTCGATCAAAAAATCGTAGTATATTATACACGAGTTTCAGTCAAAAAATCGTAGTATATTATACACGAGTTTCGGTAAAAAAAATCTAATTAAATCGGGGGTTATTCGCAATGATACGAAAATTTTCAGATCATTTATAGATTTTACGGGTGAAGGTTATGATTGAAGTCCATGCAAAAATTTATCTGAAAATTAGATTTTATGAAACTTTTCGAAATGCAAGTTTCGGTCAAAAAACTCATGATATATTACAGACGAGTTTGGTCAAAAAAATCAAATTAAATCGGGGGCTATTCGAAATGATACGAATCTTTTCACATCATTTATATATGTTATGGGAGAAGGTTATGAAGGAAGACCATGCAAAAAATCATCTGAAAATTAGTTTCTACGAAACTTTTCGAAATGCAAGTTTCATTCAAAAAATCGTAGTATATTATACGCAAATTTATACTAGATTAAGTCAAAAAATTAAATTAAATCGAGGACTGTTCGAAATGATACGAACTTTTTCAAATCATTTATATATTTTATGGGAGAAGCTTATGATTGAAGTCCATGCAAAAATTTATCTGAAAATTATATATTATAAAACTTTTCGAAATGCATGTTTCGGTCAAAAAATCATGATATATTATTCACAAGTTTCGGTCAAAAAATCAAATTAAATTAAGGGCTATTCGAAATGATACGAAACTTTTCAGATCATTTTAAAATTTACGGGGGAAGGTTATGATGGAAGACCATGCAAAAAATCATCTGAAAATTAGTTTCTATGAAACCTTTCGAAATGCAAGTTTCGTTCGAAAAATCGTAGTATATTATACACAAGTTTAGGTCAAAAAATCAAATTAAATCGAGGACTGTATGAAATGATATGAGCATTTTCAGATTATTTATATATTTTATGGTGGAAGGTTTTGATTGAAGTCCATGCAAAAAATCATATGAAAATTAGATTCTAAGAAACCTTTCGAAATGCAAGTTTCGATCAAAAAATCGTAGTATATTATACACGAGTTTCAGTCAAAAAATCGTAGTATATTATACACGAGTTTCGGTAAAAAAAATCTAATTAAATCGGGGGTTATTCGCAATGATACGAAACTTTTCAGATCATTTATAGATTTTACGGGTGAAGGTTATGATTGAAGTCCATGCAAAAATTTATCTGAAAATTAGATTTTATGAAACTTTTCGAAATGCAAGTTTCGGTCAAAAAATCATGATATATTACAGACGAGTTTCGGTCAAAAAAATCAAATTAAATCGGGGGCTATTCGAAATGATACGAATCTTTTCACATCATTTATATATGTTATGGGAGAAGGTTATGACGGAAGACCATGCAAAAAATCATCTGAAAATTAGTTTCTACGAAACTTTTCGAAATGCAAGTTTCATTCAAAAAATCGTAGTATATTATACGCAAATTTATACTAGATTAAGTCAAAAAATTAAATTAAATCGAGGACTGTTCGAAATGATATGAACTTTTTCAAATCATTTATATATTTTATGGGAGAAGCTTATGATTGAAGTCCATGCAAAAATTTATCGGAAAATTAGATTTTATGAAACTTTTCGAAATGCATGTTTTGGTCAAAAAATCATGATATATTATTCACAAGTTTCGGTCAAAAAATCAAATTAAATTAAGGGCTATTCGAAATGATACGAAACTTTTCAGATCATTCTAAAATTTACGGGGGAAGGTTATGATGGAAGACCATGCAAAAAAATCATCTGAAAATTAGTTTCTATGAAACCTTTCGAAATGCAAGTTTCGTTCGAAAAATCGTAGTATATTATACACAAGTTTAGGTCAAAAAATCAAATTAAATCGAGGACTGTATGAAATGATATGAGCATTTTCAGATCATTTATATATTTTATGGGGGAAGGTTTTGATTGAAGTCCATTCAAAAAATCATATGAAAATTAGATTCCAAGAAACCTTTCGAAATGCAAGTTTCGATCAAAAAATCGTAGTATATTATACACGAGTTTCAGTCAAAAAATCGTAGTATATTATACACGAGTTTCGGTAAAAAAAATCTAATTAAATCGGGGGTTATTCGCAATGATACGAAAATTTTCAGATCATTTATAGATTTTACGGGTGAAGGTTATGATTGAAGTCCATGCAAAAATTTATCTGAAAATTAGATTTTATGAAACTTTTCGAAATGCAAGTTTCGGTCAAAAAACTCATGATATATTACAGACGAGTTTGGTCAAAAAAATCAAATTAAATCGGGGGCTATTCGAAATGATACGAATCTTTTCACATCATTTATATATGTTATGGGAGAAGGTTATGACGGAAGACCATGCAAAAAATCATCTGAAAATTAGTTTCTACGAAACTTTTCGAAATGCAAGTTTCATTCAAAAAATCGTAGTATATTATACGCAAATTTATACTAGATTAAGTCAAAAAATTAAATTAAATCGAGGACTGTTCGAAATGATACGAACTTTTTCAAATCATTTATATATTTTATGGGAGAAGCTTATGATTGAAGTCCATGCAAAAATTTATCGGAAAATTAGATTTTATGAAACTTTTCGAAATGCATGTTTCGGTCAAAAAATCATGATATATTATTCACAAGTTTCGGTCAAAAAATCAAATTAAATTAAGGGCTATTCGAAATGATACGAAACTTTTCAGATCATTCTAAAATTTACGGGGGAAGGTTATGATGGAAGACCATGCAAAAAAATCATCTGAAAATTAGTTTCTATGAAACCTTTCGAAATGCAAGTTTCGTTCGAAAAATCGTAGTATATTATACACAAGTTTAGGTCAAAAAATCAAATTAAATCGAGGACTGTATGAAATGATATGAGCATTTTCAGATCATTTATATATTTTATGGGGGAAGGTTTTGATTGAAGTCCATTCAAAAAATCATATGAAAATTAGATTCTAAGAAACCTTTCGAAATGCAAGTTTCGATCAAAAAATCGTAGTATATTATACACGAGTTTCAGTCAAAAAATCGTAGTATATTATACACGAGTTTCGGTAAAAAAAATCTAATTAAATCGGGGGTTATTCGCAATGATACGAAAATTTTCAGATCATTTATAGATTTTACGGGTGAAGGTTATGATTGAAGTCCATGCAAAAATTTATCTGAAAATTAGATTTTATGAAACTTTTCGAAATGCAAGTTTCGGTCAAAAAACTCATGATATATTACAGACGAGTTTGGTCAAAAAAATCAAATTAAATCGGGGGCTATTCGAAATGATACGAATCTTTTCACATCATTTATATATGTTATGGGAGAAGGTTATGAAGGAAGACCATGCAAAAAATCATCTGAAAATTAGTTTCTACGAAACTTTTCGAAATGCAAGTTTCATTCAAAAAATCGTAGTATATTATACGCAAATTTATACTAGATTAAGTCAAAAAATTAAATTAAATCGAGGACTGTTCGAAATGATACGAACTTTTTCAAATCATTTATATATTTTATGGGAGAAGCTTATGATTGAAGTCCATGCAAAAATTTATCTGAAAATTATATATTATGAAACTTTTCGAAATGCATGTTTCGGTCAAAAAATCATGATATATTATTCACAAGTTTCGGTCAAAAAATCAAATTAAATTAAGGACTATTCGAAATGATACGAAACTTTTCAGATCATTCTAAAATTTACGGGGGAAGGTTATGATGGAAGACCATGCAAAAAAATCATCTGAAAAATTAGTTTCTATGAAACCTTTCGAAATGCAAGTTTCGTTCGAAAAATCGTAGTATATTATACACAAGTTTAGGTCAAAAAATCAAATTAAATCGAGGACTGTATGAAATGATATGAGCATTTTCAGATCATTTATATATTTTATGGGGGAAGGTTTTGATTGAAGTCCATTCAAAAAATCATATGAAAATTAGATTCTAAGCAACCTTTCGAAATGCAAGTTTCGATCAAAAAATCGTAGTATATTATACACGAGTTTCGGTAAAAAATATCTAATTAAATCGGGGGTTATTCGCAATGATACGAAACTTTTCAGATCATTTATAGATTTTACGGGTGAAGGTTATGATTGAAGTCCTTGCAAAAATTTATATGAAAATTAGATTTTATGAAACTTTTCGAAATGCAAGTTTCGGTCAAAAAATCATGATATATTACAGACGAGTTTGGTCAAAAAAATCAAATTAAATCGGGGGCTATTCGAAATGATACGAATCTTTTCACATCATTTATATATGTTATGGGAGAAGGTTATGACGGAAGACCATGCAAAAAATCATCTGAAAATTAGTTTCTACGAAACTTTTCGAAATGCAAGTTTCATTCAAAAAATCGTAGTATATTATACGCAAATTTATACTAGATTAAGTCAAAAAATTAAATTAAATCGAGGACTGTTCGAAATGATACGAACTTTTTCAAATCATTTATATATTTTATGGGAGAAGCTTATGATTGAAGTCCATGCAAAAATTTATCTGAAAATTAGATTTTATGAAACTTTTCGAAATGCATGTTTCGGTCAAAAAATCATGATATATTATTCACAAGTTTCGGTCAAAAAATCAAATTAAATTAAGGACTATTCGAAATAATACGAAACTTTTCAGATCATTCTAAAATTTACGGGGGAAGGTTATGATGGAAGACCATGCAAAAAAATCATCTGAAAATTAGTTTCTATGAAACCTTTCGAAATGCAAGTTTCGTTCGAAAAATCGTAGTATATTATACACAAGTTTAGGTCAAAAAATCAAATTAAATCGAGGACTGTATGAAATGATATGAGCATTTTCAGATCATTTATATATTTTATGGGGGAAGGTTTTGATTGAAGTCCATTCAAAAAATCATATGAAAATTAGATTCTAAGAAACCTTTCGAAATGCAAGTTTCGATCAAAAAATCGTAGTATATTATACAGGAGTTTCAGTCAAAAAATCGTAGTATATTATACACGAGTTTCGATAAAAAAAATCTAATTAAATCGGGGGTTATTCGCAATGATACGAAACTTTTCAGATCATTTATAGATTTTACGGGTGAAGGTTATGATTGAAGTCCATGCAAAAATTTATCTGAAAATTAGATTTTATGAAACTTTTCGAAATGCAAGTTTCGGTCAAAAAATCATGATATATTACAGACGAGTTTCGGTCAAAAAAATCAAATTAAATCGGGGGCTATTCGAAATGATACGAATCTTTTCAGATCATTTATATATGTTATGGGAGAAGGTTATGACGGAAGACCATGCAAAAAATCATCTGAAAATTAGTTTCTACGAAACTTTTCGAAATGCAAGTTTCATTCAAAAAATCGTAGTATATTATACGCAAATTTATACTAGATTAAGTCAAAAAAATTAAATTAAATCGAGGACTGTTCGAAATGATACGAACTTTTTCAAATCATTTATATATTTTATGGGAGAAGCTTATGATTGAAGTCCATGCAAAAATTTATCTGAAAATTAGATTTTATGAAACTTTTCGAAATGCATGTTTCGGTCAAAAAATCATGATATATTATTCACAAGTTTCGGTCAAAAAATCAAATTAAATTAAGGGCTATTCGAAATGATACGAAACTTTTCAGATCATTCTAAAATTTACGGGGGAAGGTTATGATGGAAGACCATGCAAAAAAATCATCTGAAAAATTAGTTTCTATGAAACCTTTCGAAATGCAAGTTTCGTTCGAAAAATCGTAGTATATTATACACAAGTTTAGGTCAAAAAATCAAATTAAATCGAGGACTGTATGAAATGATATGAGCATTTTCAGATCATTTATATATTTTATGGGGGAAGGTTTTGATTGAAGTCCATTCAAAAAATCATATGAAAATTAGATTCTAAGAAACCTTTCGAAATGCAAGTTTCGATCAAAAAATCGTAGTATATTATACACGAGTTTCAGTCAAAAAATCGTAGTATATTATACACGAGTTTCGGTAAAAAAAATCTAATTAAATCGGGGGTTATTCGCAATGATACGAAACTTTTCAGATCATTTATAGATTTTACGGGTGAAGGTTATGATTGAAGTCCATGCAAAAATTTATCTGAAAATTAGATTTTATGAAACTTTTCGAAATGCAAGTTTCGGTCAAAAAATCATGATATATTACAGACGAGTTTCGGTCAAAAAAATCAAATTAAATCGGGGGCTATTCGAAATGATACGAATCTTTTCAGATCATTTATATATGTTATGGGAGAAGGTTATGACGGAAGACCATGCAAAAAATCATCTGCAAATTAGTTTCTACGAAACTTTTCGAAATGCAAGTTTCATTCAAAAAATCGTAGTATATTATACGCAAATTTATACTAGATTAAGTCAAAAAAATTAAATTAAATCGAGGACTGTTCGAAATGATACGAACTTTTTCAAATCATTTATATATTTTATGGGAGAAGCTTATGATTGAAGTCCATGCAAAAATTTATCTGAAAATTAGATTTTATGAAACTTTTCGAAATGCATGTTTCGGTCAAAAAATCATGATATATTATTCACAAGTTTCGGTCAAAAAATCAAATTAAATTAAGGGCTATTCGAAATGATACGAAACGTTTCAGATCATTCTAAAATTTACGGGGGAAGGTTATGATGGAAGACCATGCAAAAAAATCATCTGAAAAATTAGTTTCTATGAAACCTTTTGAAATGCAAGTTTCGTTCGAAAAATCGTAGTATATTATACACAAGTTTAGGTCAAAAAATCAAATTAAATCGAGGACTGTATGAAATGATATGAGCATTTTCAGATCATTTATATATTTTATGGGGGAAGGTTTTGATTGAAGTCCATTCAAAAAATCATATGAAAATTAGATTCTAAGAAACCTTTCGAAATGCAAGTTTCGATCAAAAAATCGTAGTATATTATACACGAGTTTCAGTCAAAAAATCGTAGTATATTATACACGAGTTTCGGTAAAAAAAATCTAATTAAATCGGGGGTTATTCGCAATGATACGAAACTTTTCAGATCATTTATAGATTTTACGGGTGAAGTTTATGATTGAAGTCCATGCAAAAATTTATCTGAAAATTAGATTTTATGAAACTTTTCGAAATGCAAGTTTCGGTCAAAAAATCATGATATATTACAGACGAGTTTGGTCAAAAAAATCAAATTAAATCTGGGGCTATTCGAAATGATACGAATCTTTTCACATCATTTATATATGTTATGGGAGAAGGTTATGACGGAAGACCATGCAAAAAATCATCTGAAAATTAGTTTCTACGAAACTTTTCGAAATGCAAGTTTCATTCAAAAAATCGTAGTATATTATACGCAAATTTATACTAGATTAAGTCAAAAAATTAAATTAAATCGAGGACTGTTCGAAATGATACGAACTTTTTCAAATCATTTATATATTTTATGGGAGAAGCTTATGATTGAAGTCCATGCAAAAATTTATCTGAAAATTAGATTTTATGAAACTTTTCGAAATGCATGTTTCGGTCAAAAAATCATGATATATTATTCACAAGTTTCGGTCAAAAAATCAAATTAAATTAAGGGCTATTCGAAATGATACGAAACTTTTCAGATCATTCTAAAATTTACGGGGGAAGGTTATGATGGAAGACCATGCAAAAAAATCATCTGAAAATTAGTTTCTATGAAACCTTTCGAAATGCAAGTTTCGTTCGAAAAATCGTAGTATATTATACACAAGTTTAGGTCAAAAAATCAAATTAAATCGAGGACTGTATGAAATGATATGAGCATTTTCAGATCATTTATATATTTTATGGGGGAAGGTTTTGATTGAAGTCCATTCAAAAAATCATATGAAAATTAGATTCTAAGAAACCTTTCGAAATGCAAGTTTCGATCAAAAAATCGTAGTATATTATACACGAGTTTCAGTCAAAAAATCGTAGTATATTATACACGAGTTTCGGTAAAAAAAATCTAATTAAATCGGGGGTTATTCGCAATGATACGAAACTTTTCAGATCATTTATAGATTTTACGGGTGAAGGTTATGATTGAAGTCCATGCAAAAATTTATCTGAAAATTAGATTTTATGAAACTTTTCGAATTGCAAGTTTCGGTCAAAAAATCATGATATATTACAGACGAGTTTGGTCAAACAAATCAAATTAAATCGGGGGCTATTCGAAATGATACGAATCTTTTCACATCATTTATATATGTTATGGGAGAAGGTTATGACGGAAGACCATGCAAAAAATCATCTGAAAATTAGTTTCTACGAAACTTTTCGAAATGCAAGTTTCATTCAAAAAATCGTAGTATATTATACGCAAATTTATACTAGATTAACTCAAAAAATTAAATTAAATCGAGGACTGTTCGAAATGATACGAACTTTTTGAAATCATTTATATATTTTATGGGAGAAGCTTATGATTGAAGTCCATGCAAAAATTTATCTGAAAATTAGATTTTATGAAACTTTTCGAAATGCATGTTTCGGTCAAAAAATCATGATATATTATTCACAAGTTTCGGTCAAAAAATCAAATTAAATTAAGGGCTATTCGAAATGATACGAAACTTTTCAGATCATTCTAAAATTTACGGGGGAAGGTTATGATGGAAGACCATGCAAAAAAATCATCTGAAAATTAGTTTCTATGAAACCTTTCGAAATGCAAGTTTCGTTCGAAAAATCGTAGTATATTATACACAAGTTTAGGTCAAAAAATCAAATTAAATCGAGGACTGTATGAAATGATATGAGCATTTTCAGATCATTTATATATTTTATGGGGGAAGGTTTTGATTGAAGTCCATTCAAAAAATCATATGAAAATTAGATTCTAAGAAACCTTTCGAAATGCAAGTTTCGATCAAAAAATCGTAGTTTATTATACACGAGTTTCAGTCAAAAAATCGTAGTATATTATACACGAGTTTCGGTAAAAAAAATCTAATTAAATCGGGGGTTATTCGCAATGATACGAAACTTTTCAGATCATTTATAGATTTTACGGGTGAAGGTTATGATTGAAGTCCATGCAAAAATTTATCTTAAAATTAGATTTTATGAAACTTTTCGAAATGCAAGTTTCGGTCAAAAAATCATGATATATTACATACGAGTTTCGGTCAAAAAAATCAAATTAAATCGGGGGCTATTCGAAATGATACGAATCTTTTCAGATCATTTATATATGTTATGGGAGAAGGTTATGACGGAAGACCATGCAAAAAATCATCTGAAAATTAGTTTCTACGAAACTTTTCGAAATGCAAGTTTCATTCAAAAAATCGTAGTATATTATACGCAAATTTATACTAGATTAAGTCAAAAAATTAAATTAAATCGAGGACTGTTCGAAATGATACGAACTTTTTCAAATCATTTATATATTTTATGGGAGAAGCTTATGATTGAAGTCCATGCAAAAATTTATCTGAAAATTAGATTTTATGAAACTTTTCGAAATGCATGTTTCGGTCAAAAAATCATGATATATTATTCACAAGTTTCGGTCAAAAAATCAAATTAAATTAAGGGCTATTCGAAATGATACGAAACTTTTCAGATCATTCTAAAATTTACGGGGGAAGGTTATGATGGAAGACCATGCAAAAAAATCATCTGAAAATTAGTTTCTATGAAACCTTTCGAAATGCAAGTTTCATTCGAAAAATCGTAGTATATTATACACAAGTTTAGGTCAAAAAATCAAATTAAATCGAGGACTGTACGAAATGATATGAGCATTTTCAGATCATTTATATATTTTATGGGGGAAGGTTTTGATTGAAGTCCATTCAAAAAATCATATGAAAATTAGATTCTAAGAAACCTTTCGAAATGCAAGTTTCGATCAAAAAATCGTAGTATATTATACACGAGTTTCAGTCAAAAAATCGTAGTATATTATACACGAGTTTCGGTAAAAAAAATCTAATTAAATCGGGGGTTATTCGCAATGATACGAAACTTTTCAGATCATTTATAGATTTTACGGGTGAAGGTTATGATTGAAGTCCATGCAAAAATTTATCTGAAAATTAGATTTTATGAAACTTTTCGAAATGCAAGTTTCGGTCAAAAAATCATGATATATTACAGACGAGTTTCGGTCAAAAAAATCAAATTAAATCGGGGGCTATTCGAAATGATACGAATCTTTTCACATCATTTATATATGTTATGGGAGAAGGTTATGACGGAAGACCATGCAAAAAATCATCTGAAAATTAGTTTCTACGAAACTTTTCAAAATGCAAGTTTCATTCAAAAAATCGTAGTATATTATACGCAAATTTATACTAGATTAAGTCAAAAAATTAAATTAAATCGAGGACTGTTCGAAATGATACGAACTTTTTCAAATCATTTATATATTTTATGGGAGAAGCTTATGATTGAAGTCCATGCAAAAATTTATCTGAAAATTAGATTTTATGAAACTTTTCGAAATGCATGTTTCGGTCAAAAAATCATGATATATTATTCACAAGTTTCGGTCAAAAAATCAAATTAAATTAAGGGCTATTCGAAATGATACGAAACTTTTCAGATCATTCTAAAATTTACGGGGGAAGGTTATGATGGAAGACCATGCAAAAAAATCATCTGAAAATTAGTTTCTATGAAACCTTTCGAAATGCAAGTTTCGTTCGAAAAATCGTAGTATATTATACACAAGTTTAGGTCAAAAAATCAAATTAAATCGAGGACTGTATGAAATGATATGAGCATTTTCAGATCATTTATATATTTTATGGGGGAAGGTTTTGATTGAAGTCCATTCAAAAAATCATATGAAAATTAGATTCTAAGAAACCTTTCGAAATGCAAGTTTCGATCAAAAAATCGTAGTATATTATACACGAGTTTCAGTCAAAAAATCGTAGTATATTATACACGAGTTTCGGTAAAAAAAATCTAATTAAATCGGGGGTTATTCGCAATGATACGAAACTTTTCAGATCATTTATAGATTTTACGGGTGAAGGTTATGATTGAAGTCCATGCAAAAATTTATCTGAAAATTAGATTTTATGAAACTTTTCGAAATGCAAGTTTCGGTCAAAAAATCATGATATATTACAGACGAGTTTCGGTCAAAAAAATCAAATTAAATCGGGGGCTATTCGAAATGATACGAATCTTTTCAGATCATTTATATATGTTATGGGAGAAGGTTATGACGGAAGACCATGCAAAAAATCATCTGAAAATTAGTTTCTACGATACTTTTCGAAATGCAAGTTTCATTCAAAAAATCGTAGTATATTATACGCAAATTTATACTAGATTAAGTCAAAAAAATTAAATTAAATCGAGGACTGTTCGAAATGATACGAACTTTTTCAAATCATTTATATATTTTATGGGAGAAGCTTATGATTGAAGTCCATGCAAAAATTTATCTGAAAATTAGATTTTATGAAACTTTTCGAAATGCATGTTTCGGTCAAAAAATCATGATATATTATTCACAAGTTTCGGTCAAAAAATCAAATTAAATTAAGGGCTATTCGAAATGATACGAAACTTTTCAGATCATTCTAAAATTTACGGGGGAAGGTTATGATGGAAGACCATGCAAAAAAATCATATGAAAATTAGTTTCTATGAAACCTTTCGAAATGCAAGTTTCGTTCGAAAAATCGTAGTATATTATACACAAGTTTAGGTCAAAAAATCAAATTAAATCGAGGACTGTATGAAATGATATGAGCATTTTCAGATCATTTATATATTTTATGGGGGAAGGTTTTGATTGAAGTCCATTCAAAAAATCATATGAAAATTAGATTCTAAGAAACCTTTCGAAATGCAAGTTTCGATCAAAAAATCGTAGTTTATTATACACGAGTTTCAGTCAAAAAATCGTAGTATATTATACACGAGTTTCGGTAAAAAAAATCTAATTAAATCGGGGGTTATTCGCAATGATACGAAACTTTTCAGATCATTTATAGATTTTACGGGTGAAGGTTATGATTGAAGTCCATGCAAAAATTTATCTTAAAATTAGATTTTATGAAACTTTTCGAAATGCAAGTTTCGGTCAAAAAATCATGATATATTACATACGAGTTTCGGTCAAAAAAATCAAATTAAATCGGGGGCTATTCGAAATGATACGAATCTTTTCAGATCATTTATATATGTTATGGGAGAAGGTTATGACGGAAGACCATGCAAAAAATCATCTGAAAATTAGTTTCTACGATACTTTTCGAAATGCAAGTTTCATTCAAAAAATCGTAGTATATTATACGCAAATTTATACTAGATTAAGTCAAAAAAATTAAATTAAATCGAGGACTGTTCGAAATGATACGAACTTTTTCAAATCATTTATATATTTTATGGGAGAAGCTTATGATTGAAGTCCATGCAAAAATTTATCTGAAAATTAGATTTTATGAAACTTTTCGAAATGCATGTTTCGGTCAAAAAATCATGATATATTATTCACAAGTTTCGGTCAAAAAATCAAATTAAATTAAGGGCTATTCGAAATGATACGAAACTTTTCAGATCATTCTAAAATTTACGGGGGAAGGTTATGATGGAAGACCATGCAAAAAAATCATATGAAAATTAGTTTCTATGAAACCTTTCGAAATGCAAGTTTCGTTCGAAAAATCGTAGTATATTATACACAAGTTTAGGTCAAAAAATCAAATTAAATCGAGGACTGTATGAAATGATATGAGCATTTTCAGATCATTTATATATTTTATGGGGGAAGGTTTTGATTGAAGTCCATTCAAAAAATCATATGAAAATTAGATTCTAAGAAACCTTTCGAAATGCAAGTTTCGATCAAAAAATCGTAGTTTATTATACACGAGTTTCAGTCAAAAAATCGTAGTATATTATACACGAGTTTCGGTAAAAAAAATCTAATTAAATCGGGGGTTATTCGCAATGATACGAAACTTTTCAGATCATTTATAGATTTTACGGGTGAAGGTTATGATTGAAGTCCATGCAAAAATTTATCTGAAAATTAGATTTTATGAAACTTTTCGAAATGCAAGTTTCGGTCAAAAAATCATGATATATTACAGACGAGTTTCGGTCAAAAAAATCAAATTAAATCGGGGGCTATTCGAAATGATACGAATCTTTTCAGATCATTTATATATGTTATGGGAGAAGGTTATGACGGAAGACCATGCAAAAAATCATCTGAAAATTAGTTTCTACGATACTTTTCGAAATGCAAGTTTCATTCAAAAAATCGTAGTATATTATACGCAAATTTATACTAGATTAAGTCAAAAAAATTAAATTAAATCGAGGACTGTTCGAAATGATACGAACTTTTTCAAATCATTTATATATTTTATGGGAGAAGCTTATGATTGAAGTCCATGCAAAAATTTATCTGAAAATTAGATTTTATGAAACTTTTCGAAATGCATGTTTCGGTCAAAAAATCATGATATATTATTCACAAGTTTCGGTCAAAAAATCAAATTAAATTAAGGGCTATTCGAAATGATACGAAACTTTTCAGATCATTCTAAAATTTACGGGGGAAGGTTATGATGGAAGACCATGCAAAAAAATCATATGAAAATTAGTTTCTATGAAACCTTTCGAAATGCAAGTTTCGTTCGAAAAATCGTAGTATATTATACACAAGTTTAGGTCAAAAAATCAAATTAAATCGAGGACTGTATGAAATGATATGAGCATTTTCAGATCATTTATATATTTTATGGGGGAAGGTTTTGATTGAAGTCCATTCAAAAAATCATATGAAAATTAGATTCTAAGAAACCTTTCGAAATGCAAGTTTCGATCAAAAAATCGTAGTTTATTATACACGAGTTTCAGTCAAAAAATCGTAGTATATTATACACGAGTTTCGGTAAAAAAAATCTAATTAAATCGGGGGTTATTCGCAATGATACGAAACTTTTCAGATCATTTATAGATTTTACGGGTGAAGGTTATGATTGAAGTCCATGCAAAAATTTATCTGAAAATTAGATTTTATGAAACTTTTCGAAATGCAAGTTTCGGTCAAAAAATCATGATATATTACAGACGAGTTTCGGTCAAAAAAATCAAATTAAATCGGGGGCTATTCGAAATGATACGAATCTTTTCACATCATTTATATATGTTATGGGAGAAGGTTATGACGGAAGACCATGCAAAAAATCATCTGAAAATTAGTTTCTACGATACTTTTCGAAATGCAAGTTTCATTCAAAAAATCGTAGTATATTATACGCAAATTTATACTAGATTAAGTCAAAAAAATTAAATTAAATCGAGGACTGTTCGAAATGATACGAACTTTTTCAAATCATTTATATATTTTATGGGAGAAGCTTATGATTGAAGTCCATGCAAAAATTTATCTGAAAATTAGATTTTATGAAACTTTTCGAAATGCATGTTTCGGTCAAAAAATCATGATATATTATTCACAAGTTTCGGTCAAAAAATCAAATTAAATTAAGGGCTATTCGAAATGATACGAAACTTTTCAGATCATTCTAAAATTTACGGGGGAAGGTTATGATGGAAGACCATGCAAAAAAATCATATGAAAATTAGTTTCTATGAAACCTTTCGAAATGCAAGTTTCGTTCGAAAAATCGTAGTATATTATACACAAGTTTAGGTCAAAAAATCAAATTAAATCGAGGACTGTATGAAATGATATGAGCATTTTCAGATCATTTATATATTTTATGGGGGAAGGTTTTGATTGAAGTCCATTCAAAAAATCATATGAAAATTAGATTCTAAGAAACCTTTCGAAATGCAAGTTTCGATCAAAAAATCGTAGTATATTATACACGAGTTTCAGTCAAAAAATCGTAGTATATTATACACGAGTTTCGGTAAAAAAAATCTAATTAAATCGGGGGTTATTCGCAATGATACGAAACTTTTCAGATCATTTATAGATTTTACGGGTGAAGGTTATGATTGAAGTCCATGCAAAAATTTATCTGAAAATTAGATTTTATGAAACTTTTCGAAATGCAAGTTTCGGTCAAAAAATCATGATATATTACAGACGAGTTTCGGTCAAAAAAATCAAATTAAATCGGGGGCTATTCGAAATGATACGAATCTTTTCAGATCATTTATATATGTTATGGGAGAAGGTTATGACGGAAGACCATGCAAAAAATCATCTGAAAATTAGTTTCTACGATACTTTTCGAAATGCAAGTTTCATTCAAAAAATCGTAGTATATTATACGCAAATTTATACTAGATTAAGTCAAAAAAATTAAATTAAATCGAGGACTGTTCGAAATGATACGAACTTTTTCAAATCATTTATATATTTTATGGGAGAAGCTTATGATTGAAGTCCATGCAAAAATTTATCTGAAAATTAGATTTTATGAAACTTTTCGAAATGCATGTTTCGGTCAAAAAATCATGATATATTATTCACAAGTTTCGGTCAAAAAATCAAATTAAATTAAGGGCTATTCGAAATGATACGAAACTTTTCAGATCATTCTAAAATTTACGGGGGAAGGTTATGATGGAAGACCATGCAAAAAAATCATCTGAAAATTAGTTTCTATGAAACCTTTCGAAATGCAAGTTTCGTTCGAAAAATCGTAGTATATTATACACAAGTTTAGGTCAAAAAATCAAATTAAATCGAGGACTGTATGAAATGATATGAGCATTTTCAGATCATTTATATATTTTATGGGGGGAGGTTTTGATTGAAGTCCATTCAAAAAATCATATGAAAATTAGATTCTAAGAAACCTTTCGAAATGCAAGTTTCGATCAAAAAATCGTAGTTTATTATACACGAGTTTCAGTCAAAAAATCGTAGTATATTATACACGAGTTTCGGTAAAAAAAATCTAATTAAATCGGGGGTTATTCGCAATGATACGAAACTTTTCAGATCATTTATAGATTTTACGGGTGAAGGTTATGATTGAAGTCCATGCAAAAATTTATCTTAAAATTAGATTTTATGAAACTTTTCGAAATGCAAGTTTCGGTCAAAAAATCATGATATATTACATACGAGTTTCGGTCAAAAAAATCAAATTAAATCGGGGGCTATTCGAAATGATACGAATCTTTTCAGATCATTTATATATGTTATGGGAGAAGGTTATGACGGAAGACCATGCAAAAAATCATCTGAAAATTAGTTTCTACGAAACTTTTCGAAATGCAAGTTTCATTCAAAAAATCGTAGTATATTATACGCAAATTTATACTAGATTAAGTAAAAAAATTAAATTAAATCGAGGACTGTTCGAAATGATACGAACTTTTTCAAATCATTTATATATTTTATGGGAGAAGCTTATGATTGAAGTCCATGCAAAAATTTATCTGAAAATTAGATTTTATGAAACTTTTCGAAATGCATGTTTCGGTCAAAAAATCATGATATATTATTCACAAGTTTCGGTCAAAAAATCAAATTAAATTAAGGGCTATTCGAAATGATACGAAACTTTTCAGATCATTCTAAAATTTACGGGGGAAGGTTATGATGGAAGACCATGCAAAAAAATCATCTGAAAATTAGTTTCTATGAAACCTTTCGAAATGCAAGTTTCGTTCGAAAAATCGTAGTATATTATACACAAGTTTAGGTCAAAAAATCAAATTAAATCGAGGACTGTATGAAATGATATGAGCATTTTCAGATCATTTATATATTTTATGGGGGAAGGTTTTGATTGAAGTCCATTCAAAAAATCATATGAAAATTAGATTCTAAGAAACCTTTCGAAATGCAAGTTTCGATCAAAAAATCGTAGTTTATTATACACGAGTTTCAGTCAAAAAATCGTAGTATATTATACACGAGTTTCGGTAAAAAAAATCTAATTAAATCGGGGGTTATTCGCAATGATACGAAACTTTTCAGATCATTTATAGATTTTACGGGTGAAGGTTATGATTGAAGTCCATGCAAAAATTTATCTTAAAATTAGATTTTATGAAACTTTTCGAAATGCAAGTTTCGGTCAAAAAATCATGATATATTACATACGAGTTTCGGTCAAAAAAATCAAATTAAATCGGGGGCTATTCGAAATGATACGAATCTTTTCAGATCATTTATATATGTTATGGGAGAAGGTTATGACGGAAGACCATGCAAAAAATCATCTGAAAATTAGTTTCTACGAAACTTTTCGAAATGCAAGTTTCATTCAAAAAATCGTAGTATATTATACGCAAATTTATACTAGATTAAGTCAAAAAATTAAATTAAATCGAGGACTGTTCGAAATGATACGAACTTTTTCAAATCATTTATATATTTTATGGGAGAAGCTTATGATTGAAGTCCATGCAAAAATTTATCTGAAAATTAGATTTTATGAAACTTTTCGAAATGCATGTTTCGGTCAAAAAATCAAGATATATTATTCACAAGTTTCGGTCAAAAAATCAAATTAAATTAAGGGCTATTCGAAATGATACGAAACTTTTCAGATCATTCTAAAATTTACGGGGGAAGGTTATGATGGAAAACCATGCAAAAAAATCATCTGAAAATTAGTTTCTATGAAACCTTTCGAAATGCAAGTTTCGTTCGAAAAATCGTAGTATATTATACACAAGTTTAGGTCAAAAAATCAAATTAAATCGAGGACTGTATGAAATGATATGAGCATTTTCAGATCATTTATATATTTTATGGGGGAAGGTTTTGATTGAAGTCCATTCAAAAAATCATATGAAAATTAGATTCTAAGAAACCTTTCGAAATGCAAGTTTCGATCAAAAAATCGTAGTATATTATACACGAGTTTCAGTCAAAAAATCGTAGTATATTATACACGAGTTTCGGTAAAAAAAATCTAATTAAATCGGGGGTTATTCGCAATGATACGAAACTTTTCAGATCATTTATAGATTTTACGGGTGAAGGTTATGATTGAAGTCCATGCAAATATTTATCTGAAAATTAGATTTTATGAAACTTTTCGAAATGCAAGTTTCGGTCAAAAAATCATGATATATTACAGACGAGTTTCGGTCAAAAAAATCAAATTAAATCGGGGGCTATTCGAAATGATACGAATCTTTTCAGATCATTTATATATGTTATGGGAGAAGGTTATGACGGAAGACCATGCAAAAAATCATCTGAAAATTAGTTTCTACGATACTTTTCGAAATGCAAGTTTCATTCAAAAAATCGTAGTATATTATACGCAAATTTATACTAGATTAAGTCAAAAAAATTAAATTAAATCGAGGACTGTTCGAAATGATACGAACTTTTTCAAATCATTTATATATTTTATGGGAGAAGCTTATGATTGAAGTCCATGCAAAAATTTATCTGAAAATTAGATTTTATGAAACTTTTCGAAATGCATGTTTCGGTCAAAAAATCATGATATATTATTCACAAGTTTCGGTCAAAAAATCAAATTAAATTAAGGGCTATTCGAAATGATACGAAACTTTTCAGATCATTCTAAAATTTACGGGGGAAGGTTATGATGGAAGACCATGCAAAAAAATCATCTGAAAATTAGTTTCTATGAAACCTTTCGAAATGCAAGTTTCGTTCGAAAAATCGTAGTATATTATACACAAGTTTAGGTCAAAAAATCAAATTAAATCGGTGACTGTATGAAATGATATGAGCATTTTCAGATCATTTATATATTTTATGGGGGAAGGTTTTGATTGAAGTCCATTCAAAAAATCATATGAAAATTAGATTCTAAGAAACCTTTCGAAATGCAAGTTTCGATCAAAAAATCGTAGTTTATTATACACGAGTTTCAGTCAAAAAATCGTAGTATATTATACACGAGTTTCGGTAAAAAAAATCTAATTAAATCGGGGGTTATTCGCAATGATACGAAACTTTTCAGATCATTTATAGATTTTACGGGTGAAGGTTATGATTGAAGTCCATGCAAAAATTTATCTTAAAATTAGATTTTATGAAACTTTTCGAAATGCAAGTTTCGGTCAAAAAATCATGATATATTACATACGAGTTTCGGTCAAAAAAATCAAATTAAATCGGGGGCTATTCGAAATGATACGAATCTTTTCAGATCATTTATATATGTTATGGGAGAAGGTTATGACGGAAGACCATGCAAAAAATCATCTGAAAATTAGTTTCTACGAAACTTTTCGAAATGCAAGTTTCATTCAAAAAATCGTAGTATATTATACGCAAATTTATACTAGATTAAGTAAAAAAATTAAATTAAATCGAGGACTGTTCGAAATGATACGAACTTTTTCAAATCATTTATATATTTTATGGGAGAAGCTTATGATTGAAGTCCATGCAAAAATTTATCTGAAAATTAGATTTTATGAAACTTTTCGAAATGCATGTTTCGGTCAAAAAATCATGATATATTATTCACAAGTTTCGGTCAAAAAATCAAATTAAATTAAGGGCTATTCGAAATGATACGAAACTTTTCAGATCATTCTAAAATTTACGGGGGGAAGGTTATGATGGAAGACCATGCAAAAAAATCATCTGAAAATTAGTTTCTATGAAACCTTTCGAAATGCAAGTTTCGTTCGAAAAATCGTAGTATATTATACACAAGTTTAGGTCAAAAAATCAAATTAAATCGAGGACTGTATGAAATGATATGAGCATTTTCAGATCATTTATATATTTTATGGGGGAAGGTTTTGATTGAAGTCCATTCAAAAAATCATATGAAAATTAGATTTTAAGAAACCTTTCGAAATGCAAGTTTCGATCAAAAAATCGTAGTTTATTATACACGAGTTTCAGTCAAAAAATCGTAGTATATTATACACGAGTTTCGGTAAAAAAAATCTAATTAAATCGGGGGTTATTCGCAATGATACGAAACGTTTCAGATCATTTATAGATTTTACGGGTGAAGGTTATGATTGAAGTCCATGCAAAAATTTATCTTAAAATTAGATTTTATGAAACTTTTCGAAATGCAAGTTTCGGTCAAAAAATCATGATATATTACATACGAGTTTCGGTCAAAAAAATCAAATTAAATCGGGGGCTATTCGAAATGATACGAATCTTTTCAGATCATTTATATATGTTATGGGAGAAGGTTATGACGGAAGACCATGCAAAAAATCATCTGAAAATTAGTTTCTACGAAACTTTTCGAAATGCAAGTTTCATTCAAAAAATCGTAGTATATTATACGCAAATTTATACTAGATTAAGTCAAAAAATTAAATTAAATCGAGGACTGTTCGAAATGATACGAACTTTTTCAAATCATTTATATATTTTATGGGAGAAGCTTATGATTGAAGTCCATGCAAAAATTTATCTGAAAATTAGATTTTATGAAACTTTTCGAAATGCATGTTTCGGTCAAAAAATCATGATATATTATTCACAAGTTTCGGTCAAAAAATCAAATTAAATTAAGGGCTATTCGAAATGATACGAAACTTTTCAGATCATTCTAAAATTTACGGGGGAAGGTTATGATGGAAAACCATGCAAAAAAATCATCTGAAAATTAGTTTCTATGAAACCTTTCGAAATGCAAGTTTCGTTCGAAAAATCGTAGTATATTATACACAAGTTTAGGTCAAAAAATCAAATTAAATCGAGGACTGTATGAAATGATATGAGCATTTTCAGATCATTTATATATTTTATGGGGGAAGGTTTTGATTGAAGTCCATTCAAAAAATCATATGAAAATTAGATTCTAAGAAACCTTTCGAAATGCAAGTTTCGATCAAAAAATCGTAGTATATTATACACGAGTTTCAGTCAAAAAATCGTAGTATATTATACACGAGTTTCGGTAAAAAAAATCTAATTAAATCGGGGGTTATTCGCAATCATACGAAACTTTTCAGATCATTTATAGATTTTACAGGTGAAGGTTATGATTGAAGTCCATGCAAAAATTTATCTGAAAATTAGATTTTATGAAACTTTTCGAAATGCAAGTTTCGGTCAAAAAATCATGATATATTACAGACGAGTTTCGGTCAAAAAAATCAAATTAAATCGGGGGCTATTCGAAATGATACGAATCTTTTCAGATCATTTATATATGTTATGGGAGAAGGTTATGACGGAAGACCATGCAAAAAATCATCTGAAAATTAGTTTCTACGAAACTTTTCGAAATGCAAGTTTCATTCAAAAAATCGTAGTATATTATACGCAAATTTATACTAGATTAAGTCAAAAAAATTAAATTAAATCGAGGACTGTTCGAAATGATACGAACTTTTTCAAATCATTTATATATTTTATGGGAGAAGCTTATGATTGAAGTCCATGCAAAAATTTATCTGAAAATTAGATTTTATGAAACTTTTCGAAATGCATGTTTTGGTCAAAAAATCATGATATATTATTCACAAGTTTCGGTCAAAAAATCAAATTAAATTAAGGGCTATTCGAAATGATACGAAACTTTTCAGATCATTCTAAAATTTACGGGGGAAGGTTATGATGGAAGACCATGCAAAAAAATCATCTGAAAATTAGTTTCTATGAAACCTTTCGAAATGCAAGTTTCGTTCGAAAAATCGTAGTATATTATACACAAGTTTAGGTCAAAAAATCAAATTAAATCGAGGACTGTATGAAATGATATGAGCATTTTCAGATCATTTATATATTTTATGGGGGAAGGTTTTGATTGAAGTCCATTCAAAAAATCATATGAAAATTAGATTTTAAGAAACCTTTCGAAATGCAAGTTTCGATCAAAAAATCGTAGTTTATTATACACGAGTTTCAGTCAAAAAATCGTAGTATATTATACACGAGTTTCGGTAAAAAAAATCTAATTAAATCGGGGGTTATTCGCAATGATACGAAACTTTTCAGATCATTTATAGATTTTACGGGTGAAGGTTATGATTGAAGTCCATGCAAAAATTTATCTTAAAATTAGATTTTATGAAACTTTTCGAAATGCAAGTTTCGGTCAAAAAATCATGATATATTACATACGAGTTTCGGTCAAAAAAATCAAATTAAATCGGGGGCTATTCGAAATGATACGAATCTTTTCAGATCATTTATATATGTTATGGGAGAAGGTTATGACGGAAGACCATGCAAAAAATCATCTGAAAATTAGTTTCTACGAAACTTTTCGAAATGCAAGTTTCATTCAAAAAATCGTAGTATATTATACGCAAATTTATACTAGATTAAGTAAAAAAATTAAATTAAATCGAGGACTGTTCGAAATGATACGAACTTTTTCAAATCATTTATATATTTTATGGGAGAAGCTTATGATTGAAGTCCATGCAAAAATTTATCTGAAAATTAGATTTTATGAAACTTTTCGAAATGCATGTTTCGGTCAAAAAATCATGATATATTATTCACAAGTTTCGGTCAAAAAATCAAATTAAATTAAGGGCTATTCGAAATGATACGAAACTTTTCAGATCATTCTAAAATTTACGGGGGAAGGTTATGATGGAAGACCATGCAAAAAAATCATCTGAAAATTAGTTTCTATGAAACCTTTCGAAATGCAAGTTTCGTTCGAAAAATCGTAGTATATTATACACAAGTTTAGGTCAAAAAATCAAATTAAATCGAGGACTGTATGAAATGATATGAGCATTTTCAGATCATTTATATATTTTATGGGGGAAGGTTTTGATTGAAGTCCATTCAAAAAATCATATGAAAATTAGATTTTAAGAAACCTTTCGAAATGCAAGTTTCGATCAAAAAATCGTAGTTTATTATACACGAGTTTCAGTCAAAAAATCGTAGTATATTATACACGAGTTTCGGTAAAAAAAATCTAATTAAATCGGGGGTTATTCGCAATGATACGAAACTTTTCAGATCATTTATAGATTTTACGGGTGAAGGTTATGATTGAAGTCCATGCAAAAATTTATCTTAAAATTAGATTTTATGAAACTTTTCGAAATGCAAGTTTCGGTCAAAAAATCATGATATATTACATACGAGTTTCGGTCAAAAAAATCAAATTAAATCGGGGGCTATTCGAAATGATACGAATCTTTTCAGATCATTTATATATGTTATGGGAGAAGGTTATGACGGAAGACCATGCAAAAAATCATCTGAAAATTAGTTTCTACGAAACTTTTCGAAATGCAAGTTTCATTCAAAAAATCGTAGTATATTATACGCAAATTTATACTAGATTAAGTAAAAAAATTAAATTAAATCGAGGACTGTTCGAAATGATACGAACTTTTTCAAATCATTTATATATTTTATGGGAGAAGCTTATGATTGAAGTCCATGCAAAAATTTATCTGAAAATTAGATTTTATGAAACTTTTCGAAATGCATGTTTCGGTCAAAAAATCATGATATATTATTCACAAGTTTCGGTCAAAAAATCAAATTAAATTAAGGGCTATTCGAAATGATACGAAACTTTTCAGATCATTCTAAAATTTACGGGGGAAGGTTATGATGGAAGACCATGCAAAAAAATCATCTGAAAATTAGTTTCTATGAAACCTTTCGAAATGCAAGTTTCGTTCGAAAAATCGTAGTATATTATACACAAGTTTAGGTCAAAAAATCAAATTAAATCGAGGACTGTATGAAATGATATGAGCATTTTCAGATCATTTATATATTTTATGGGGGAAGGTTTTGATTGAAGTCCATTCAAAAAATCATATGAAAATTAGATTTTAAGAAACCTTTCGAAATGCAAGTTTCGATCAAAAAATCGTAGTTTATTATACACGAGTTTCAGTCAAAAAATCGTAGTATATTATACACGAGTTTCGGTAAAAAAAATCTAATTAAATCGGGGGTTATTCGCAATGATACGAAACTTTTCAGATCATTTATAGATTTTACGGGTGAAGGTTATGATTGAAGTCCATGCAAAAATTTATCTTAAAATTAGATTTTATGAAACTTTTCGAAATGCAAGTTTCGGTCAAAAAATCATGATATATTACATACGAGTTTCGGTCAAAAAAATCAAATTAAATCGGGGGCTATTCGAAATGATACGAATCTTTTCAGATCATTTATATATGTTATGGGAGAAGGTTATGACGGAAGACCATGCAAAAAATCATCTGAAAATTAGTTTCTACGAAACTTTTCGAAATGCAAGTTTCATTCAAAAAATCGTAGTATATTATACGCAAATTTATACTAGATTAAGTCAAAAAATTAAATTAAATCGAGGACTGTTCGAAATGATACGAACTTTTTCAAATCATTTATATATTTTATGGGAGAAGCTTATGATTGAAGTCCATGCAAAAATTTATCTGAAAATTAGATTTTATGAAACTTTTCGAAATGCATGTTTCGGTCAAAAAATCATGATATATTATTCACAAGTTTCGGTCAAAAAATCAAATTAAATTAAGGGCTATTCGAAATGATACGAAACTTTTCAGATCATTCTAAAATTTACGGGGGAAGGTTATGATGGAAGACCATGCAAAAAAATCATCTGAAAATTAGTTTCTATGAAACCTTTCGAAATGCAAGTTTCGTTCGAAAAATCGTAGTATATTATACACAAGTTTAGGTCAAAAAATCAAATTAAATCGAGGACTGTATGAAATGATATGAGCATTTTCAGATCATTTATATATTTTATGGGGGAAGGTTTTGATTGAAGTCCATTCAAAAAATCATATGAAAATTAGATTCTAAGAAACCTTTCGAAATGCAAGTTTCGATCAAAAAATCGTAGTTTATTATACACGAGTTTCAGTCAAAAAATCGTAGTATATTATACACGAGTTTCGGTAAAAAAAATCTAATTAAATCGGGGGTTATTCGCAATGATACGAAACTTTTCAGATCATTTATAGATTTTACGGGTGAAGGTTATGATTGAAGTCCATGCAAAAATTTATCTTAAAATTAGATTTTATGAAACTTTTCGAAATGCAAGTTTCGGTCAAAAAATCATGATATATTACATACGAGTTTCGGTCAAAAAAATCAAATTAAATCGGGGGCTATTCGAAATGATACGAATCTTTTCAGATCATTTATATATGTTATGGGAGAAGGTTATGACGGAAGACCATGCAAAAAATCATCTGAAAATTAGTTTCTACGAAACTTTTCGAAATGCAAGTTTCATTCAAAAAATCGTAGTATATTATACGCAAATTTATACTAAATTAAGTCAAAAAATTAAATTAAATCGAGGACTGTTCGAAATGATACGAACTTTTTCAAATCATTTATATATTTTATGGGAGAAGCTTATGATTGAAGTCCATGCAAAAATTTATCTGAAAATTAGATTTTATGAAACTTTTCGAAATGCATGTTTCGGTCAAAAAATCATGATATATTATTCACAAGTTTCGGTCAAAAAATCAAATTAAATTAAGGGCTATTCGAAATGATACGAAACTTTTCAGATCATTCTAAAATTTACGGGGGAAGGTTATGATGGAAGACCATGCAAAAAAATCATCTGAAAATTAGTTTCTATGAAACCTTTCGAAATGCAAGTTTCGTTCGAAAAATCGTAGTATATTATACACAAGTTTAGGTCAAAAAATCAAATTAAATCGAGGACTGTATGAAATGATATGAGCATTTTCAGATCATTTATATATTTTATGGGGGAAGGTTTTGATTGAAGTCCATTCAAAAAATCATATGAAAATTAGATTCTAAGAAACCTTTCGAAATGCAAGTTTCGATCAAAAAATCGTAGTATATTATACACGAGTTTCAGTCAAAAAATCGTAGTATATTATACACGAGTTTCGGTAAAAAAAATCTAATTAAATCGGGGGTTATTCGCAATGATACGAAACTTTTCAGATCATTTATAGATTTTACGGGTGAAGGTTATGATTGAAGTCCATGCAAAAATTTATCTGAAAATTAGATTTTATGAAACTTTTCGAAATGCAAGTTTCGGTCAAAAAATCATGATATATTACAGACGAGTTTCGGTCAAAAAAATCAAATTAAATCGGGGGCTATTCGAAATGATACGAATCTTTTCAGATCATTTATATATGTTATGGGAGAAGGTTATGACGGAAGACCATGCAAAAAATCATCTGAAAATTAGTTTCTACGATACTTTTCGAAATGCAAGTTTCATTCAAAAAATCGTAGTATATTATACGCAAATTTATACTAGATTAAGTCAAAAAAATTAAATTAAATCGAGGACTGTTCGAAATGATACGAACTTTTTCAAATCATTTATATATTTTATGGGAGAAGCTTATGATTGAAGTCCATGCAAAAATTTATCTGAAAATTAAATTTTATGAAACTTTTCGAAATGCATGTTTCGGTCAAAAAATCATGATATATTATTCACAAGTTTCGGTCAAAAAATCAAATTAAATTAAGGGCTATTCGAAATGATACGAAACTTTTCAGATCATTCTAAAATTTACGGGGGAAGGTTATGATGGAAGACCATGCAAAAAAATCATCTGAAAATTAGTTTCTATGAAACCTTTCGAAATGCAAGTTTCGTTCGAAAAATCGTAGTATATTATACACAAGTTTAGGTCAAAAAATCAAATTAAATCGAGGACTGTATGAAATGATATGAGCATTTTCAGATCATTTATATATTTTATGGGGGAAGGTTTTGATTGAAGTCCATTCAAAAAATGATATGAAAATTAGATTCTAAGAAACCTTTCGAAATGCAAGTTTCGATCAAAAAATCGTAGTTTATTATACACGAGTTTCAGTAAAAAAATCGTAGTATATTATACACGAGTTTCGGTAAAAAAAATCTAATTAAATCGGGGGTTATTCGCAATGATACGAAACTTTTCAGATCATTTATAGATTTTACGGGTGAAGGTTATGATTGAAGTCCATGCAAAAATTTATCTTAAAATTAGATTTTATGAAACTTTTCGAAATGCAAGTTTCGGTCAAAAAATCATGATATATTACATACGAGTTTCGGTCAAAAAAATCAAATTAAATCGGGGGCTATTCGAAATGATACGAATCTTTTCAGATCATTTATATATGTTATGGGAGAAGGTTATGACGGAAGACCATGCAAAAAATCATCTGAAAATTAGTTTCTACGAAACTTTTCGAAATGCAAGTTTCATTCAAAAAATCGTAGTATATTATACGCAAATTTATACTAGATTAAGTAAAAAAATTAAATTAAATCGAGGACTGTTCGAAATGATACGAACTTTTTCAAATCATTTATATATTTTATGGGAGAAGCTTATGATTGAAGTCCATGCAAAAATTTATCTGAAAATTAGATTTTATGAAACTTTTCGAAATGCATGTTTCGGTCAAAAAATCATGATATATTATTCACAAGTTTCGGTCAAAAAATCAAATTAAATTAAGGGCTATTCGAAATGATACGAAACTTTTCAGATCATTCTAAAATTTACGGGGGAAGGTTATGATGGAAGACCATGCAAAAAAATCATCTGAAAATTAGTTTCTATGAAACCTTTCGAAATGCAAGTTTCGTTCGAAAAATCGTAGTATATTATACACAAGTTTAGGTCAAAAAATCAAATTAAATCGAGGACTGTATGAAATGATATGAGCATTTTCAGATCATTTATATATTTTATGGGGGAAGGTTTTGATTGAAGACCATTCAAAAAATCATATGAAAATTAGATTCTAAGAAACCTTTCGAAATGCAAGTTTCGATCAAAAAATCGTAGTTTATTATACACGAGTTTCAGTCAAAAAATCGTAGTATATTATACACGAGTTTCGGTAAAAAAAATCTAATTAAATCGGGGGTTATTCGCAATGATACGAAACTTTTCAGATCATTTATAGATTTTACGGGTGAAGGTTATGATTGAAGTCCATGCAAAAATTTATCTTAAAATTAGATTTTATGAAACTTTTCGAAATGCAAGTTTCGGTCAAAAAATCATGATATATTACATACGAGTTTCGGTCAAAAAAATCAAATTAAATCGGGGGCTATTCGAAATGATACGAATCTTTTCAGATCATTTATATATGTTATGGGAGAAGGTTATGACGGAAGACCATGCAAAAAATCATCTGAAAATTAGTTTCTACGAAACTTTTCGAAATGCAAGTTTCATTCAAAAAATCGTAGTATATTATACGCAAATTTATACTAGATTAAGTCAAAAAATTAAATTAAATCGAGGACTGTTCGAAATGATACGAACTTTTTCAAATCATTTATATATTTTATGGGAGAAGCTTATGATTGAAGTCCATGCAAAAATTTATCTGAAAATTAGATTTTATGAAACTTTTCGAAATGCATGTTTCGGTCAAAAAATCATGATATATTATTCACAAGTTTCGGTCAAAAAATCAAATTAAATTAAGGGCTATTCGAAATGATACGAAACTTTTCAGATCATTCTAAAATTTACGGGGGAAGGTTATGATGGAAGACCATGCAAAAAAATCATCTGAAAATTAGTTTCTATGAAACCTTTCGAAATGCAAGTTTCGTTCGAAAAATCGTAGTATATTATACACAAGTTTAGGTCAAAAAATCAAATTAAATCGAGGACTGTATGAAATGATATGAGCATTTTCAGATCATTTATATATTTTATGGGGGAAGGTTTTGATTGAAGTCCATTCAAAAAATCATATGAAAATTAGATTCTAAGAAACCTTTCGAAATGCAAGTTTCGATCAAAAAATCGTAGTATATTATACACGAGTTTCAGTCAAAAAATCGTAGTATATTATACACGAGTTTCGGTAAAAAAAATCTAATTAAATCGGGGGTTATTCGCAATGATACGAAACTTTTCAGATCATTTATAGATTTTACGGGTGAAGGTTATGATTGAAGTCCATGCAAAAATTTATCTGAAAATTAGATTTTATGAAACTTTTCGAAATGCAAGTTTCGGTCAAAAAATCATGATATATTACAGACGAGTTTGGTCAAACAAATCAAATTAAATCGGGGGCTATTCGAAATGATACGAATCTTTTCACATCATTTATATATGTTATGGGAGAAGGTTATGACGGAAGACCATGCAAAAAATCATCTGAAAATTAGTTTCTACGAAACTTTTCGAAATGCAAGTTTCATTCAAAAAATCATAGTATATTATACGCAAATTTATACTAGATTAAGTCAAAAAATTAAATTAAATCGAGGACTGTTCGAAATGATACGAACTTTTTCAAATCATTTATATATTTTATGGGAGAAGCTTATGATTGAAGTCCATGCAAAAATTTATCTGAAAATTAGATTTTATGAAACTTTTCGAAATGCATGTTTCGGTCAAAAAATCATGAAATATTATTCACAAGTTTCGGTCAAAAAATCAAATTAAATTAAGGGCTATTCGAAATGATACGAAACTTTTCAGATCATTCTAAAATTTACGGGGGAAGGTTATGATGGAAGACCATGCAAAAAAATCATCTGAAAATTAGTTTCTATGAAACCTTTCGAAATGCAAGTTTCGTTCGAAAAATCGTAGTATATTATACACAAGTTTAGGTCAAAAAATCAAATTAAATCGAGGACTGTATGAAATGATATGAGCATTTTCAGATCATTTATATATTTTATGGGGGAAGGTTTTGATTGAAGTCCATTCAAAAAATCATATGAAAATTAGATTCTAAGAAACCTTTCGAAATGCAAGTTTCGATCAAAAAATCGTAGTATATTATACACGAGTTTCAGTCAAAAAATCGTAGTATATTATACACGAGTTTCGGTAAAAAAAATCTAATTAAATCGGGGGTTATTCGCAATGATACGAAACTTTTCAGATCATTTATAGATTTTACGGGTGAAGGTTATGATTGAAGTCCATGCAAAAATTTATCTGAAAATTAGATTTTATGAAACTTTTCGAAATGCAAGTTTCGGTCAAAAAATCATGATATATTACAGACGAGTTTGGTCAAACAAATCAAATTAAATCGGGGGCTATTCGAAATGATACGAATCTTTTCACATCATTTATATATGTTATGGGAGAAGGTTATGACGGAAGACCATGCAAAAAATCATCTGAAAATTAGTTTCTACGAAACTTTTCGAAATGCAAGTTTCATTCAAAAAATCATAGTATATTATACGCAAATTTATACTAGATTAAGTCAAAAAATTAAATTAAATCGAGGACTGTTCGAAATGATACGAACTTTTTCAAATCATTTATATATTTTATGGGAGAAGCTTATGATTGAAGTCCATGCAAAAATTTATCTGAAAATTAGATTTTATGAAACTTTTCGAAATGCATGTTTCGGTCAAAAAATCATGATATATTATTCACAAGTTTCGGTCAAAAAATCAAATTAAATTAAGGGCTATTCGAAATGATACGAAACTTTTCAGATCATTCTAAAATTTACGGGGGAAGGTTATGATGGAAGACCATGCAAAAAAATCATCTGAAAATTAGTTTCTATGAAACCTTTCGAAATGCAAGTTTCGTTCGAAAAATCGTAGTATATTATACACAAGTTTAGGTCAAAAAATCAAATTAAATCGAGGACTGTATGAAATGATATGAGCATTTTCAGATCATTTATATATTTTATGGGGGAAGGTTTTGATTGAAGTCCATTCAAAAAATCATATGAAAATTAGATTCTAAGAAACCTTTCGAAATGCAAGTTTCGATCAAAAAATCGTAGTATATTATACACGAGTTTCAGTCAAAAAATCGTAGTATATTATACACGAGTTTCGGTAAAAAAAATCTAATTAAATCGGGGGTTATTTGCAATGATACGAAACTTTTCAGATCATTTATAGATTTTACGGGTGAAGGTTATGATTGAAGTCCATGCAAAAATTTATCTTAAAATTAGATTTTATGAAACTTTTCGAAATGCAAGTTTCGGTCAAAAAATCATGATATATTACAGACGAGTTTCGGTCAAAAAAATCAAATTAAATCGGGGGCTATTCGAAATGATACGAATCTTTTCACATCATTTATATATGTTATGGGAGAAGGTTATGACGGAAGACCATGCAAAAAATCATCTGAAAATTAGTTTCTACGATACTTTTCGAAATGCAAGTTTCATTCAAAAAATCGTAGTATATTATACGCAAATTTATACTAGATTAAGTCAAAAAAATTAAATTAAATCGAGGACTGTTCGAAATGATACGAACTTTTTCAAATCATTTATATATTTTATGGGAGAAGCTTATGATTGAAGTCCATGCAAAAATTTATCTGAAAATTAGATTTTATGAAACTTTTCGAAATGCATGTTTCGGTCAAAAAATCATGATATATTATTCACAAGTTTCGGTCAAAAAATCAAATTAAATTAAGGGCTATTCGAAATGATACGAAACTTTTCAGATCATTCTAAAATTTACGGGGGAAGGTTATGATGGAAGACCATGCAAAAAAATCATCTGAAAAATTAGTTTCTATGAAACCTTTCGAAATGCAAGTTTCGTTCGAAAAATCGTAGTATATTATACACAAGTTTAGGTCAAAAAATCAAATTAAATCGAGGACTGTATGAAATGATATGAGCATTTTCAGATCATTTATATATTTTATGGGGGAAGGTTTTGATTGAAGTCCATTCAAAAAATCATATGAAAATTAGATTCTAAGAAACCTTTCGAAATGCAAGTTTCGATCAAAAAATCGTAGAATATTATACTCGAGTTTCAGTCAAAAAATCGTAGTATATTATACACGAGTTTCGGTAAAAAAAATCTAATTAAATCGGGGGTTATTCGCAATGATACGAAACTTTTCAGATCATTTATAGATTTTACGGGTGAAGGTTATGATTGAAGTCCATGCAAAAATTTATCTGAAAATTAGATTTTATGAAACTTTTCGAAATGCAAGTTTCGGTCAAAAAATCATGATATATTACAGACGAGTTTGGTCAAAAAAATCAAATTAAATCGGGGGCTATTCGAAATGATACGAATCTTTTCACATCATTTATATATGTTATGGGAGAAGGTTATGACGGAAGACCATGCAAAAAATCATCTGAAAATTAGTTTCTACGAAACTTTTCGAAATGCAAGTTTCATTCAAAAAATCGTAGTATATTATACGCAAATTTATACTAGATTAAGTCAAAAAATTAAATTAAATCGAGGACTGTTCGAAATGATACGAACTTTTTCAAATCATTTATATATTTTATGGGAGAAGCTTATGATTGAAGTCCATGCAAAAATTTATCTGAAAATTAGAATTTATGAAACTTTTCGAAATGCATGTTTCGGTCAAAAAATCATGATATATTATTCACAAGTTTCGGTCAAAAAATCAAATTAAATTAAGGGCTATTCGAAATGATACGAAACTTTTCAGATCATTCTAAAATTTACGGGGGAAGGTTATGATGGAAGACCATGCAAAAAAATCATCTGAAAATTAGTTTCTATGAAACCTTTCGAAATGCAAGTTTCGTTCGAAAAATCGTAGTATATTATACACAAGTTTAGGTCAAAAAATCAAATTAAATCGAGGACTGTATGAAATGATATGAGCATTTTCAGATCATTTATATATTTTATGGGGGAAGGTTTTGATTGAAGTCCATTCAAAAAATCATATGAAAATTAGATTCTAAGAAACCTTTCGAAATGCAAGTTTCGATCAAAAAATCGTAGTATATTATACACGAGTTTCAGTCAAAAAATCGTAGTATATTATACACGAGTTTCGGTAAAAAAAATCTAATTAAATCGGGGGTTATTCACAATTATACGAAACTTTTCAGATCATTTATAGATTTTACGGGTGAAGGTTATGATTGAAGTCCATGCAAAAATTTATCTGAAAATTAGATTTTATGAAACTTTTCGAAATGCAAGTTTCGGTCAAAAAATCATGATATATTACAGACGAGTTTCGGTCAAAAAAATCAAATTAAATCGGGGGCTATTCGAAATGATACGAATCTTTTCAGATCATTTATATATGTTATGGGAGAAGGTTATGACGGAAGACCATGCAAAAAATCATCTGAAAATTAGTTTCTACGATACTTTTCGAAATGCAAGTTTCATTCAAAAAATCGTAGTATATTATACGCAAATTTATACTAGATTAAGTCAAAAAAATTAAATTAAATCGAGGACTGTTCGAAATGATACGAACTTTTTCAAATCATTTATATATTTTATGGGAGAAGCTTATGATTGAAGTCCATGCAAAAATTTATCTGAAAATTAGATTTTATGAAACTTTTCGAAATGCATGTTTCGGTCAAAAAATCATGATATATTATTCACAAGTTTCGGTCAAAAAATCAAATTAAATTAAGGGCTATTCGAAATGATACGAAACTTTTCAGATCATTCTAAAATTTACGGGGGAAGGTTATGATGGAAGACCATGCAAAAAAATCATCTGAAAATTAGTTTCTATGAAACCTTTCGAAATGCAAGTTTCGTTCGAAAAATCGTAGTATATTATACACAAGTTTAGGTCAAAAAATCAAATTAAATCGAGGACTGTATGAAATGATATGAGCATTTTCAGATCATTTATATATTTTATGGGGGAAGGTTTTGATTGAAGTCCATTCAAAAAATCATATGAAAATTAGATTCTAAGAAACCTTTCGAAATGCAAGTTTCGATCAAAAAATCGTAGTATATTATACACGAGTTTCAGTCAAAAAATCGTAGTATATTATACACGAGTTTCGGTTAAAAAAATCTAATTAAATCGGGGGTTATTCGCAATGATACGAAACTCTTCAGATCATTTATAGATTTTACGGGTGAAGGTTATGATTGAAGTCCATGCAAAAATTTATCTGAAAATTAGATTTTATGAAACTTTTCGAAATGCAAGTTTCGGTCAAAAAATCATGATATATTACAGACGAGTTTGGTCAAAAAAATCAAATTAAATCGGGGGCTATTCGAAATGATACGAATCTTTTCACATCATTTATATATGTTATGGGAGAAGGTTATGATGGAAGACCATGCAAAAAATCATCTGAAAATTAGTTACTACGAAACTTTTCGAAATGCAAGTTTCATTCAAAAAATCGTAGTATATTATACGCAAATTTATACTAGATTAAGTCAAAAAATTAAATTAAATCGAGGACTGTTCGAAATGATACGAACTTTTTCAAATCATTTATATATTTTATGGGAGAAGCTTATGATTGAAGTCCATGCAAAAATTTATCTGAAAATTAGATTTTATGAAACTTTTCGAAATGCATGTTTCGGTCAAAAAATCATGATATATTATTCACAAGTTTCGGTCAAAAAATCAAATTAAATTAGGGGCTATTCGAAATGATACGAAACTTTTCAGATCATTTTAAAATTTACGGGGGAAGGTTATGATGGAAGACCATGCAAAAAATCATCTGAAAATTAGTTTCTATGAAACCTTTCGAAATGCAAGTTTCGTTCGAAAAATCGTAGTATATTATACACAAGTTTAGGTCAAAAAATTAAATTAAATCGAGGACTGTATGAAATGATATGAGCATTTTCAGATCATTTATATATTTTATGGGGGAAGGTTTTGATTGAAGTCCATTCAAAAAATCATATAAAAATTAGATTCTAACAAACATTTCGAAATGCAAGTTTCGATCAAAAAATCGTAGTATATTATACACGAGTTTCAGTCAAAAAATCGTAGTATATTATACACGAGTTTCGGTAAAAAAAATATAATTAAATCGGGGGTTATTCGCAATGATACGAAACTTTTCAGATCATTTATAGATTTTACGGGTGAAGGTTATGATTGAAGTCCATGCAAAAATTTATCTGAAAATTAGATTTTATGAAACTTTTCGAAATGCAAGTTTCGGTCAAAAAATCATGATATATTACAGACGAGTTTCGGTCAAAAAAATCAAATTAAATCGGGGGCTATTCGAAATGATACGAATCTTTTCAGATCATTTATATATGTTATGGGAGAAGGTTATGACGGAAGACCATGCAAAAAATCATCTGAAAATTAGTTTCTACGAAACTTTTCGAAATGCAAGTTTCATTCAAAAAATCGTAGTATATTATACGCAAATTTATACTAGATTAAGTCAAAAAATTAAATTAAATCGAGGACTGTTCGAAATGATACGAACTTTTTCAAATCATTTATATATTTTATGGGAGAAGCTTATGATTGAAGTCCATGCAAAAATTTATCTGAAAATTAGAATTTATGAAACTTTTCGAAATGCATGTTTCGGTCAAAAAATCATGATATATTATTCACAAGTTTCGGTCAAAAAATCAAATTAAATTAAGGGCTATTCGAAATGATACGAAACTTTTCAGATCATTCTAAAATTTACGGGGGAAGGTTATGATGGAAGACCATGCAAAAAAATCATCTGAAAATTAGTTTCTATGAAACCTTTCGAAATGCAAGTTTCGTTCGAAAAATCGTAGTATATTATACACAAGTTTAGGTCAAAAAATCAAATTAAATCGAGGACTGTATGAAATGATATGAGCATTTTCAGATCATTTATATATTTTATGGGGGAAGGTTTTGATTGAAGTCCATTCAAAAAATCATATGAAAATTAGATTCTAAGAAACCTTTCGAAATGCAAGTTTCGATCAAAAAATCGTAGTATATTATACACGAGTTTCAGTCAAAAAATCGTAGTATATTATACACGAGTTTCGGTAAAAAAAATCTAATTAAATCGGGGGTTATTCACAATTATACGAAACTTTTCAGATCATTTATAGATTTTACGGGTGAAGGTTATGATTGAAGTCCATGCAAAAATTTATCTGAAAATTAGATTTTATGAAACTTTTCGAAATGCAAGTTTCGGTCAAAAAATCATGATATATTACAGACGAGTTTCGGTCAAAAAAATCAAATTAAATCGGGGGCTATTCGAAATGATACGAATCTTTTCAGATCATTTATATATGTTATGGGAGAAGGTTATGACGGAAGACCATGCAAAAAATCATCTGAAAATTAGTTTCTACGATACTTTTCGAAATGCAAGTTTCATTCAAAAAATCGTAGTATATTATACGCAAATTTATACTAGATTAAGTCAAAAAAATTAAATTAAATCGAGGACTGTTCGAAATGATACGAACTTTTTCAAATCATTTATATATTTTATGGGAGAAGCTTATGATTGAAGTCCATGCAAAAATTTATCTGAAAATTAGATTTTATGAAACTTTTCGAAATGCATGTTTCGGTCAAAAAATCATGATATATTATTCACAAGTTTCGGTCAAAAAATCAAATTAAATTAAGGGCTATTCGAAATGATACGAAACTTTTCAGATCATTCTAAAATTTACGGGGGAAGGTTATGATGGAAGACCATGCAAAAAAATCATCTGAAAATTAGTTTCTATGAAACCTTTCGAAATGCAAGTTTCGTTCGAAAAATCGTAGTATATTATACACAAGTTTAGGTCAAAAAATCAAATTAAATCGAGGACTGTATGAAATGATATGAGCATTTTCAGATCATTTATATATTTTATGGGGGAAGGTTTTGATTGAAGTCCATTCAAAAAATCATATGAAAATTAGATTCTAAGAAACCTTTCGAAATGCAAGTTTCGATCAAAAAATCGTAGTATATTATACACGAGTTTCAGTCAAAAAATCGTAGTATATTATACACGAGTTTCGGTTAAAAAAATCTAATTAAATCGGGGGTTATTCGCAATGATACGAAACTCTTCAGATCATTTATAGATTTTACGGGTGAAGGTTATGATTGAAGTCCATGCAAAAATTTATCTGAAAATTAGATTTTATGAAACTTTTCGAAATGCAAGTTTCGGTCAAAAAATCATGATATATTACAGACGAGTTTGGTCAAAAAAATCAAATTAAATCGGGGGCTATTCGAAATGATACGAATCTTTTCACATCATTTATATATGTTATGGGAGAAGGTTATGATGGAAGACCATGCAAAAAATCATCTGAAAATTAGTTACTACGAAACTTTTCGAAATGCAAGTTTCATTCAAAAAATCGTAGTATATTATACGCAAATTTATACTAGATTAAGTCAAAAAATTAAATTAAATCGAGGACTGTTCGAAATGATACGAACTTTTTCAAATCATTTATATATTTTATGGGAGAAGCTTATGATTGAAGTCCATGCAAAAATTTATCTGAAAATTAGATTTTATGAAACTTTTCGAAATGCATGTTTCGGTCAAAAAATCATGATATATTATTCACAAGTTTCGGTCAAAAAATCAAATTAAATTAGGGGCTATTCGAAATGATACGAAACTTTTCAGATCATTTTAAAATTTACGGGGGAAGGTTATGATGGAAGACCATGCAAAAAATCATCTGAAAATTAGTTTCTATGAAACCTTTCGAAATGCAAGTTTCGTTCGAAAAATCGTAGTATATTATACACAAGTTTAGGTCAAAAAATTAAATTAAATCGAGGACTGTATGAAATGATATGAGCATTTTCAGATCATTTATATATTTTATGGGGGAAGGTTTTGATTGAAGTCCATTCAAAAAATCATATAAAAATTAGATTCTAACAAACATTTCGAAATGCAAGTTTCGATCAAAAAATCGTAGTATATTATACACGAGTTTCAGTCAAAAAATCGTAGTATATTATACACGAGTTTCGGTAAAAAAAATATAATTAAATCGGGGGTTATTCGCAATGATACGAAACTTTTCAGATCATTTATAGATTTTACGGGTGAAGGTTATGATTGAAGTCCATGCAAAAATTTATCTGAAAATTAGATTTTATGAAACTTTTCGAAATGCAAGTTTCGGTCAAAAAATCATGATATATTACAGACGAGTTTCGGTCAAAAAAATCAAATTAAATCGGGGGCTATTCGAAATGATACGAATCTTTTCAGATCATTTATATATGTTATGGGAGAAGGTTATGACGGAAGACCATGCAAAAAATCATCTGAAAATTAGTTTCTACGATACTTTTCGAAATGCAAGTTTCATTCAAAAAATCGTAGTATATTATACGCAAATTTATACTAGATTAAGTCAAAAAAATTAAATTAAATCGAGGACTGTTCGAAATGATACGAACTTTTTCAAATCATTTATATATTTTATGGGAGAAGCTTATGATTGAAGTCCATGCAAAAATTTATCTGAAAATTAGATTTTATGAAACTTTTCGAAATGCATGTTTCGGTCAAAAAATCATGATATATTATTCACAAGTTTCGGTCAAAAAATCAAATTAAATTAAGGGCTATTCGAAATGAAACGAAACTTTTCAAATCATTCTAAAATTTACGGGGGAAGGTTATGATGGAAGACCATGCAAAAAAATCATCTGAAAATTAGTTTCTATGAAACCTTTCGAAATGCAAGTTTCGTTCGAAAAATCGTAGTATATTATACACAAGTTTAGGTCAAAATATCAAATTAAATCGAGGACTGTATGAAATGATATGAGCATTTTCAGATCATTTATATATTTTATGGGGGATGGTTTTGATTGAAGTCCATTCAAAAAATCATATGAAAATTAGATTCTAAGAAACCTTTCGAAATGCAAGTTTCGATCAAAAAATCGTAGTATATTATACACGAGTTTCAGTCAAAAAATCGTAGTATATTATACACGAGTTTCGGTTAAAAAAATCTAATTAAATCGGGGGTTATTCGCAATGATACGAAACTCTTCAGATCATTTATAGATTTTACGGGTGAAGGTTATGATTGAAGTCCATGCAAAAATTTATCTGAAAATTAGATTTTATGAAACTTTTCGAAATGCAAGTTTCGGTCAAAAAATCATGATATATTACAGACGAGTTTGGTCAAAAAAATCAAATTAAATCGGGGGCTATTCGAAATGATACGAATCTTTTCACATCATTTATATATGTTATGGGAGAAGGTTATGATGGAAGACCATGCAAAAAATCATCTGAAAATTAGTTTCTACGAAACTTTTCGAAATACTAGTTTCATTCAAAAAATCGTAGTATATTATACGCAAATTTATACTAGATTAAGTCAAAAAATTAAATTAAATCGAGGACTGTTCGAAATGATACGAACTTTTTCAAATCATTTATATATTTTATGGGAGAAGCTTATGATTGAAGTCCATGCAAAAATTTATCTGAAAATTAGATTTTATGAAACTTTTCGAAATGCATGTTTCGGTCAAAAAATCATGATATATTATTCACAAGTTTCGGTCAAAAAATCAAATTAAATTAGGGGCTATTCGAAATGATACGAAACTTTTCAGATCATTTTAAAATTTACGGGGGAAGGTTATGATGGAAGACCATGCAAAAAATCATCTGAAAATTAGTTTCTATGAAACCTTTCGAAATGCAAGTTTCGTTCGAAAAATCGTAGTATATTATACACAAGTTTAGGTCAAAAAATCAAATTAAATCGAGGACTGTATGAAATGATATGAGCATTTTCAGATCATTTATATATTTTATGGGGGAAGGTTTTGATTGAAGTCCATTCAAAAAATCATATAAAAATTAGATTCTAACAAACATTTCGAAATGCAAGTTTCGATCAAAAAATCGTAGTATATTATACACGAGTTTCAGTCAAAAAATCGTAGTATATTATACACGAGTTTCGGTAAAAAAAATATAATTAAATCGGGGGTTATTCGCAATGATACGAAACTTTTCAGATCATTTATAGATTTTACGGGTGAAGGTTATGATTGAAGTCCATGCAAAAATTTATCTGAAAATTAGATTTTATGAAACTTTTCGAAATGCAAGTTTCGGTCAAAAAATCATGATATATTACAGACGAGTTTCGGTCAAAAAAATCAAATTAAATCGGGGGCTATTCGAAATGATACGAATCTTTTCAGATCATTTATATATGTTATGGGAGAAGGTTATGACGGAAGACCATGCAAAAAATCATCTGAAAATTAGTTTCTACGATACTTTTCGAAATGCAAGTTTCATTCAAAAAATCGTAGTATATTATACGCAAATTTATACTAGATTAAGTCAAAAAAATTAAATTAAATCGAGGACTGTTCGAAATGATACGAACTTTTTCAAATCATTTATATATTTTATGGGAGAAGCTTATGATTGAAGTCCATGCAAAAATTTATCTGAAAATTAGATTTTATGAAACTTTTCGAAATGCATGTTTCGGTCAAAAAATCATGATATATTATTCACAAGTTTCGGTCAAAAAATCAAATTAAATTAAGGGCTATTCGAAATGAAACGAAACTTTTCAAATCATTCTAAAATTTACGGGGGAAGGTTATGATGGAAGACCATGCAAAAAAATCATCTGAAAATTAGTTTCTATGAAACCTTTCGAAATGCAAGTTTCGTTCGAAAAATCGTAGTATATTATACACAAGTTTAGGTCAAAATATCAAATTAAATCGAGGACTGTATGAAATGATATGAGCATTTTCAGATCATTTATATATTTTATGGGGGAAGGTTTTGATTGAAGTCCATTCAAAAAATCATATGAAAATTAGATTCTAAGAAACCTTTCGAAATGCAAGTTTCGATCAAAAAATCGTAGTATATTATACACGAGTTTCAGTCAAAAAATCGTAGTATATTATACACGAGTTTCGGTTAAAAAAATCTAATTAAATCGGGGGTTATTCGCAATGATACGAAACTCTTCAGATCATTTATAGATTTTACGGGTGAAGGTTATGATTGAAGTCCATGCAAAAATTTATCTGAAAATTAGATTTTATGAAACTTTTCGAAATGCAAGTTTCGGTCAAAAAATCATGATATATTACAGACGAGTTTGGTCAAAAAAATCAAATTAAATCGGGGGCTATTCGAAATGATACGAATCTTTTCACATCATTTATATATGTTATGGGAGAAGGTTATGATGGAAGACCATGCAAAAAATCATCTGAAAATTAGTTTCTACGAAACTTTTCGAAATACAAGTTTCATTCAAAAAATCGTAGTATATTATACGCAAATTTATACTAGATTAAGTCAAAAAATTAAATTAAATCGAGGACTGTTCGAAATGATACGAACTTTTTCAAATCATTTATATATTTTATGGGAGAAGCTTATGATTGAAGTCCATGCAAAAATTTATCTGAAAATTAGATTTTATGAAACTTTTCGAAATGCATGTTTCGGTCAAAAAATCATGATATATTATTCACAAGTTTCGGTCAAAAAATCAAATTAAATTAGGGGCTATTCGAAATGATACGAAACTTTTCAGATCATTTTAAAATTTACGGGGGAAGGTTATGATGGAAGACCATGCAAAAAATCATCTGAAAATTAGTTTCTATGAAACCTTTCGAAATGCAAGTTTCGTTCGAAAAATCGTAGTATATTATACACAAGTTTAGGTCAAAAAATCAAATTAAATCGAGGACTGTATGAAATGATATGAGCATTTTCAGATCATTTATATATTTTATGGGGGAAGGTTTTGATTGAAGTCCATTCAAAAAATCATATAAAAATTAGATTCTAACAAACATTTCGAAATGCAAGTTTCGATCAAAAAATCGTAGTATATTATACACGAGTTTCAGTCAAAAAATCGTAGTATATTATACACGAGTTTCGGTAAAAAAAATATAATTAAATCGGGGGTTATTCGCAATGATACGAAACTTTTCAGATCATTTATAGATTTTACGGGTGAAGGTTATGATTGAAGTCCATGCAAAAATTTATCTGAAAATTAGATTTTATGAAACTTTTCGAAATGCAAGTTTCGGTCAAAAAATCATGATATATTACAGACGAGTTTCGGTCAAAAAAATCAAATTAAATCGGGGGCTATTCGAAATGATACGAATCTTTTCAGATCATTTATATATGTTATGGGAGAAGGTTATGACGGAAGACCATGCAAAAAATCATCTGAAAATTAGTTTCTACGAAACTTTTCGAAATGCAAGTTTCATTCAAAAAATCGTAGTATATTATACGCAAATTTATACTAGATTAAGTCAAAAAATTAAATTAAATCGAGGACTATTCGAAAAGATACGAACTTTTTCAAATCATTTATATATTTTATGGGAGAAGCTTATGATTGAAGTCCATGCAAAAATTTATCTGAAAATTAGATTTTATGAAACTTTTCGAAATGCATGTTTCGGTCAAAAAATCATGATATATTATTCACAAGTTTCGGTCAAAAAATCAAATTAAATTAAGGGCTATTCGAAATGATACGAAACTTTTCAGATCATTCTAAAATTTACGGGGGAAGGTTATGATGGAAGACCATGCAAAAAAATCATCTGAAAATTAGTTTCTATGAAACCTTTCGAAATGCAAGTTTCGTTCGAAAAATCGTAGTATATTATACACAAGTTTAGGTCAAAAAATCAAATTAAATCGAGGACTGTATGAAATGATATGAGCATTTTCAGATCATTTATATATTTTATGGGGGAAGGTTTTGATTGAAGTCCATTCAAAAAATCATATAAAAATTAGATTCTAACAAACCTTTCGAAATGCAAGTTTCGATCAAAAAATCGTAGTTTATTATACACGAGTTTCAGTCAAAAAATCGTAGTATATTATACACGAGTTTCGGTAAAAAAAATATAATTAAATCGGGGGTTATTCGCAATGATACGAAACTTTTCAGATCATTTATAGATTTTACGGGTGAAGGTTATGATTGAAGTCCATGCAAAAATTTATCTGAAAATTAGATTTTATGAAACTTTTCGAAATGCAAGTTTCGGTCAAAAAATCATGATATATTACAGACGAGTTTCGGTCAAAAAAATCAAATTAAATCGGGGGCTATTCGAAATGATACGAATCTTTTCAGATCATTTATATATGTTATGGGAGAAGGTTATGACGGAAGACCATGCAAAAAATCATCTGAAAATTAGTTTCTACGAAACTTTTCGAAATGCAAGTTTCATTCAAAAAATCGTAGTATATTATACGCAAATTTATACTAGATTAAGTCAAAAAATTAAATTAAATCGAGGACTATTCGAAAAGATACGAACTTTTTCAAATCATTTATATATTTTATGGGAGAAGCTTATGATTGAAGTCCATGCAAAAATTTATCTGAAAATTAGATTTTATGAAACTTTTCGAAATGCATGTTTCGGTCAAAAAATCATGATATATTATTCACAAGTTTCGGTCAAAAAATCAAATTAAATTAAGGGCTATTCGAAATGATACGAAACTTTTCAGATCATTCTAAAATTTACGGGGGAAGGTTGTGATGGAAGACCATGCAAAAAATCATCTGAAAATTAGTTTCTATGAAACCTTTCGAAATGCAAGTTTCGTTCGAAAAATCGTAGTATATTATACACAAGTTTAGGTCAAAAAATCAAATTAAATCGAGGACTGTATGAAATGATATGAGCATTTTCAGATCATTTATATATTTTATGGGGGAAGGTTTTGATTGAAGTCCATTCAAAAAATCATATGAAAATTAGATTCTAAGAAACCTTTCGAAATGCAAGTTTCGATCAAAAAATCGTAGTATATTATACATGAGTTTCGGTCAAAAAATCGTAGTATATTATACACGAGTTTCGGTAAAAAAAATCTAATTAAATCAGGGGTTATTCGCAATGATACGAAACTTTTCAGATCATTTATAGATTTTACGGGTGAAGGTTATGATTGAAGTCCATGCAAAAATTTATCTGAAAATTAGATTTTATGAAACTTTTCGAAATGGAAGTTTCGGTCAAAAAATCATGATATATTACAGAAGAGTTTCGGTCAAAAAAATCAAATTAAATCGGGGGCTATTCGAAATGATACAAATCTTTTCACATCATTTATATATGTTATGGGAGAAGGTTATGACGGAAGACCATGCAAAAAATCATCTGAAAATTAGTTTCTACGAAACTTTTCGAAATGCAAGTTTCATTCAAAAAATCGTAGTATATTATACGCAAATTTATACTAGATTAAGTAAAAAAATTAAATTAAATCGAGGACTGTTCGAAATGATACGAACTTTTTCAAATCATTTATATATTTTATGGGAGAAGCTTATGATTGATGTCCATGCAAAAATTTATCTGAAAATTAGATTTTATGAAACTTTTCGAAATGCATGTTTCGGTCAAAAAATCATGATATATTATTCACAAGTTTCGGTCAAAAAATCAAATTAAATTAAGGGCTATTCGAAATGATACGAAACTTTTCAGATCATTCTAAAATTTACGGGGGAAGGTTATGATGGAAGACCATGCAAAAAAATCATCTGAAAATTAGTTTCTATGAAACCTTTCGAAATGCAAGTTTCGTTCGAAAAATCGTAGTATATTATACACAAGTTTAGGTCAAAAAATCAAATTAAATCGAGGACTGTATGAAATGATATGAGCATTTTCAGATCATTTATATATTTTATGGGGGAAGGTTTTGATTGAAGTCCATTCAAAAAATCATATGAAAATTAGATTCTAAGAAACCTTTCGAAATGCAAGTTTCGATCAAAAAATCGTAGTATATTATACACGAGTTTCAGTCAAAAAATCGTAGTATATTATACACGAGTTTCGGTAAAAAAAATCTAATTAAATCGGGGGTTATTCGCAATGATACGAAACTTTTCAGATCATTTATAGATTTTACGGGTGAAGGTTATGATTGAAGTCCATGCAAAAATTTATCTGAAAATTAGATTTTATGAAACTTTTCGAAATGCAAGTTTCGGTCAAAAAATCATGATATATTACAGACGAGTTTGGTCAAAAAAATCAAATTAAATCGGGGGCTATTCGAAATGATACGAATCTTTTCACATCATTTATATATGTTATGGGAGAAGGTTATGACGGAAGACCATGCAAAAAATCATCTGAAAATTAGTTTCTACGAAACTTTTCGAAATGCAAGTTTCATTAAAAAAATCGTAGTATATTATACGCAAATTTATACTAGATTAAGTCAAAAAATTAAATTAAATCGAGGACTGTTCGAAATGATACGAACTTTTTCAAATCATTTATATATTTTATGGGAGAAGCTTATGATTGAAGTCCATGCAAAAATTTATCTGAAAATTAGATTTTATGAAACTTTTCGAAATGCATGTTTCGGTCAAAAAATCATGATATATTATTCACAAGTTTCGGTCAAAAAATCAAATTAAATTAAGGGCTATTCGAAATGATACGATACTTTTCAGATCATTCTAAAATTTACGGGGGAAGGTTATGATGGAAGACCATGCAAAAAATCATCTGAAAATTAGTTTCTATGAAACCTTTCGAAATGCAAGTTTCGTTCGAAAAATCGTAGTATATTATACACAAGTTTAGGTCAAAAAATCAAATTAAATCGAGGACTGTATGAAATGATATGAGCATTTTCAGATCATTTATATATTTTATGGGGGAAGGTTTTGATTGAAGTCCATTCAAAAAATCATATGAAAATTAGATTCTAAGAAACCTTTCGAAATGCAAGTTTCGATCAAAAAATCGTAGTATATTATACACGAGTTTCGGTCAAAAAATCGTAGTATATTATACACGAGTTTCGGTAAAAAAAATCTAATTAAATCAAGGGTTATTCGCAATGATACGAAACTTTTCAGATCATTTATAGATTTTACGGGTGAAGGTTATGATTGAAGTCCATGCAAAAATTTATCTGAAAATTAGATTTTATGAAACTTTTCGAAATGGAAGTTTCGGTCAAAAAATCATGATATATTACAGAAGAGTTTCGGTCAAAAAAATCAAATTAAATCGGGGGCTATTCGAAATGATACAAATCTTTTCACATCATTTATATATGTTATGGGAGAAGGTTATGACGGAAGACCATGCAAAAAATCATCTGAAAATTAGTTTCTACGAAACTTTTCGAAATGCAAGTTTCATTCAAAAAATCGTAGTATATTATACGCAAATTTATACTAGATTAAGTAAAAAAATTAAATTAAATCGAGGACTGTTCGAAATGATACGAACTTTTTCAAATCATTTATATATTTTATGGGAGAAGCTTATGATTGAAGTCCATGCAAAAATTTATCTGAAAATTAGATTTTATGAAACTTTTCGAAATGCATGTTTCGGTCAAAAAATCATGATATATTATTCACAAGTTTCGGTCAAAAAATCAAATTAAATTAAGGGCTATTCGAAATGATACGAAACTTTTCAGATCATTCTAAAATTTACGGGGGAAGGTTATGATGGAAGACCATGCAAAAAAATCATCTGAAAATTAGTTTCTATGAAACCTTTCGAAATGCAAGTTTCGTTCGAAAAATCGTAGTATATTATATACAAGTTTAGGTCAAAAAATCAAATTAAATCGAGGACTGTATGAAATGATATGAGCATTTTCAGATCATTTATATATTTTATGGGGGAAGGTTTTGATTGAAGTCCATTCAAAAAATCATATGAAAATTAGATTCTAAGAAACCTTTCGAAATGCAAGTTTCGATCAAAAAATCGTAGTATATTATACACGAGTTTCAGTCAAAAAATCGTAGTATATTATACACGAGTTTCGGTAAAAAAAATCTAATTAAATCGGGGGTTATTCGCAATGATACGAAACTTTTCAGATCATTTATAGATTTTACGGGTGAAGGTTATGATTGAAGTCCATGCAAAAATTTATCTGAAAATTAGATTTTATGAAACTTTTCGAAATGCAAGTTTCGGTCAAAAAATCATGATATATTACAGACGAGTTTGGTCAAAAAAATCAAATTAAATTGGGGGCTATTCGAAATGATACGAATCTTTTCACATCATTTATATATGTTATGGGAGAAGGTTATGACGGAAGACCATGCAAAAAATCATCTGAAAATTAGTTTCTACGAAACTTTTCGAAATGCAAGTTTCATTCAAAAAATCGTAGTATATTATACGCAAATTTATACTAGATTAAGTAAAAAAATTAAATTAAATCGAGGACTGTTCGAAATGATACGAACTTTTTCAAATCATTTATATATTTTATGGGAGAAGCTTATGATTGATGTCCATGCAAAAATTTATCTGAAAATTAGATTTTATGAAACTTTTCGAAATGCATGTTTCGGTCAAAAAATCATGATATATTATTCACAAGTTTCGGTCAAAAAATCAAATTAAATTAAGGGCTATTCGAAATGATACGAAACTTTTCAGATCATTCTAAAATTTACGGGGGAAGGTTATGATGGAAGACCATGCAAAAAAATCATCTGAAAATTAGTTTCTATGAAACCTTTCGAAATGCAAGTTTCGTTCGAAAAATCGTAGTATATTATACACAAGTTTAGGTCAAAAAATCAAATTAAATCGAGGACTGTATGAAATGATATGAGCATTTTCAGATCATTTATATATTTTATGGGGGAAGGTTTTGATTGAAGTCCATTCAAAAAATCATATGAAAATTAGATTCTAAGAAACCTTTCGAAATGCAAGTTTCGATCAAAAAATCGTAGTATATTATACACGAGTTTCAGTCAAAAAATCGTAGTATATTATACACGAGTTTCGGTAAAAAAAATCTAATTAAATCGGGGGTTATTCGCAATGATACGAAACTTTTCAGATCATTTATAGATTTTACGGGTGAAGGTTATGATTGAAGTCCATGCAAAAATTTATCTGAAAATTAGATTTTATGAAACTTTTCGAAATGCAAGTTTCGGTCAAAAAATCATGATATATTACAGACGAGTTTGGTCAAAAAAATCAAATTAAATTGGGGGCTATTCGAAATGATACGAATCTTTTCACATCATTTATATATGTTATGGGAGAAGGTTATGACGGAAGACCATGCAAAAAATCATCTGAAAATTAGTTTCTACGAAACTTTTCGAAATGCAAGTTTCATTCAAAAAATCGTAGTATATTATACGCAAATTTATACTAGATTAAGTCAAAAAATTAAATTAAATCGAGGACTGTTCGAAATGATACGAACTTTTTCAAATCATTTATATATTTTATGGGAGAAGCTTATGATTGATGTCCATGCAAAAATTTATCTGAAAATTAGATTTTATGAAACTTTTCGAAATGCATGTTTCGGTCAAAAAATCATGATATATTATTCACAAGTTTCGGTCAAAAAATCAAATTAAATTAAGGGCTATTCGAAATGATACGAAACTTTTCAGATCATTCTAAAATTTACGGGGGAAGGTTATGATGGAAGACCATGCAAAAAAATCATCTGAAAATTAGTTTCTATGAAACCTTTCGAAATGCAAGTTTCGTTCGAAAAATCGTAGTATATTATACACAAGTTTAGGTCAAAAAATCAAATTAAATCGAGGACTGTATGAAATGATATGAGCATTTTCAGATCATTTATATATTTTATGGGGGAAGGTTTTGATTGAAGTCCATTCAAAAAATCATATGAAAATTAGATTCTAAGAAACCTTTCGAAATGCAAGTTTCGATCAAAAAATCGTAGTATATTATACACGAGTTTCAGTCAAAAAATCGTAGTATATTATACACGAGTTTCGGTAAAAAAAATCTAATTAAATCGGGGGTTATTCGCAATGATACGAAACTTTTCAGATCATTTATAGATTTTACGGGTGAAGGTTATGATTGAAGTCCATGCAAAAATTTATCTGAAAATTAGATTTTATGAAACTTTTCGAAATGCATGTTTCGGTCAAAAAATCATGATATATTACAGACGAGTTTGGTCAAAAAAATCAAATTAAATCGGGGGCTATTCGAAATGATACGAATCTTTTCACATCATTTATATATGTTATGGGAGAAGGTTATGACGGAAGACCATGCAAAAAATCATCTGAAAATTAGTTTCTACGAAACTTTTCGAAATGCAAGTTTCATTAAAAAAATCGTAGTATATTATACGCAAATTTATACTAGATTAAGTCAAAAAATTAAATTAAATCGAGGACTGTTCGAAATGATACGAACTTTTTCAAATCATTTATATATTTTATGGGAGAAGCTTATGATTGAAGTCCATGCAAAAATTTATCTGAAAATTAGATTTTATGAAACTTTTCGAAATGCATGTTTCGGTCAAAAAATCATGATATATTATTCACAAGTTTCAGTCAAAAAATCAAATTAAATTAAGGGCTATTCGAAATGATACGAAACTTTTCAGATCATTCTAAAATTTACGGGGGAAGGTTATGATGGAAGACCATGCAAAAAATCATCTGAAAATTAGTTTCTATGAAACCTTTCGAAATGCAAGTTTCGTTCGAAAAATCGTAGTATATTATACACAAGTTTAGGTCAAAAAATCAAATTAAATCGAGGACTGTATGAAATGATATGAGCATTTTCAGATCATTTATATATTTTATGGGGGAAGGTTTTGATTGAAGTCCATTCAAAAAATCATATGAAAATTAGATTCTAAGAAACCTTTCGAAATGCAAGTTTCGATCAAAAAATCGTAGTATATTATACACGAGTTTCGGTCAAAAAATCGTAGTATATTATACACGAGTTTCGGTAAAAAAAATCTAATTAAATCAAGGGTTATTCGCAATGATACGAAACTTTTCAGATCATTTATAGATTTTACGGGTGAAGGTTATGATTGAAGTCCATGCAAAAATTTATCTGAAAATTAGATTTTATGAAACTTTTCGAAATGGAAGTTTCGGTCAAAAAATCATGATATATTACAGAAGAGTTTCGGTCAAAAAAATCAAATTAAATCGGGGGCTATTCGAAATGATACAAATCTTTTCACATCATTTATATATGTTATGGGAGAAGGTTATGACGGAAGACCATGCAAAAAATCATCTGAAAATTAGTTTCTACGAAACTTTTCGAAATGCAAGTTTCATTCAAAAAATCGTAGTATATTATACGCAAATTTATACTAGATTAAGTAAAAAAATTAAATTAAATCGAGGACTGTTCGAAATGATACGAACTTTTTCAAATCATTTATATATTTTATGGGAGAAGCTTATGATTGAAGTCCATGCAAAAATTTATCTGAAAATTAGATTTTATGAAACTTTTCGAAATGCATGTTTCGGTCAAAAAATCATGATATATTATTCACAAGTTTCGGTCAAAAAATCAAATTAAATTAAGGGCTATTCGAAATGATACGAAACTTTTCAGATCATTCTAAAATTTACGGGGGAAGGTTATGATGGAAGACCATGCAAAAAAATCATCTGAAAATTAGTTTCTATGAAACCTTTCGAAATGCAAGTTTCGTTCGAAAAATCGTAGTATATTATATACAAGTTTAGGTCAAAAAATCAAATTAAATCGAGGACTGTATGAAATGATATGAGCATTTTCAGATCATTTATATATTTTATGGGGGAAGGTTTTGATTGAAGTCCATTCAAAAAATCATATGAAAATTAGATTCTAAGAAACCTTTCGAAATGCAAGTTTCGATCAAAAAATCGTAGTATATTATACACGAGTTTCAGTCAAAAAATCGTAGTATATTATACACGAGTTTCGGTAAAAAAAATCTAATTAAATCGGGGGTTATTCGCAATGATACGAAACTTTTCAGATAATTTATATATTTTACGGGTGAAGGTTATGATTGAAGTCCATGCAAAAATTTATCTGAAAATTAGATTTTATATAACTTTTCGAAATGCAAGTTTCGGTCAAAAAACTCATGATATATTACAGACGAGTTTGGTCAAAAAAATCAAATTAAATCGGGGGCTATTCGAAATGATACGAATCTTTTCACATCATTTATATATGTTATGGGAGAAGGTTATGACGGAAGACCATGCAAAAAATCATCTGAAAATTAGTTTCTACGAAACTTTTCGAAATGCAAGTTTCATTCAAAAAATCGTAGTATATTATACGCAAATTTATACTAGATTAAGACAAAAAATTAAATTAAATCGAGGACTGTTCGAAATGATACGAACTTTTTCAAATCATTTATATATTTTATGGGAGAAGCTTATGATTGAAGTCCATGCAAAAATTTATCTGAAAATTAGATTTTATGAAACTTTTCGAAATGCATGTTTCGGTCAAAAAATCATGATATATTATTCACAAGTTTCGGTCAAAAAATCAAATTAAATTAGGGGCTATTCGAAATGATACGAAAGTTTTCAGATCATTTTAAAATTTACGGGGGAAGGTTATGATGGAAGACCATGCAAAAAATCATCTGAAAATTAGTTTCTATGAAACCTTTCGAAATGAAAGTTTCGTTCGAAAAATCGTAGTATATTATACACAAGTTTAGGTCAAAAAATCAAATTAAATCGAGGACTGTATGAAATGATATGAGCATTTTCAGATTATTTATATATTTTATGGTGGAAGGTTTTGATTGAAGTCCATGCAAAAAATCATATGAAAATTAGATTCTAAGAAACCTTTCGAAATGCAAGTTTCGATCAAAAAATCGTAGTATATTATACACGAGTTTCAGTCAAAAAATTTGTAGTATATTATACACGAGTTTCGGTAAAAAAAATCTAATTAAATCGGGGGTTATTCGCAATGATACGAAACTTTTCAGATCATTTATAGATTTTACGGGTGAAGGTTATGATTGAAGTCCATGCAAAAATTTATCTGAAAATTAGATTTTATGAAACTTTTCGAAATGCAAGTTTCGGTCAAAAAATCATGATATATTACAGACGAGTTTCGGTCAAAAAAATCAAATTAAATCGGGGGCTATTCGAAATGATACGAATCTTTTCAGATCATTTATATATGTTATGGGAGAAGGTTATGACGGAAGACCATGCAAAAAATCATCTGAAAATTAGTTTCTACGAAACTTTTCGAAATGCAAGTTTCATTCAAAAAATTAAATTAAATCGAGGACTGTTCGAAATGATACGAACTTTTTCAAATCATTTATATATTTTATGGGAGAAGCTTATGATTGAAGTCCATGCAAAAATTTATCTGAAAATTAGATTTTATGAAACTTTTCGAAATGCATGTTTCGGTCAAAAAATCATGATATATTATTCACAAGTTTCAGTCAAAAAATCAAATTAAATTAAGGGCTATTCGAAATGATACGAAACTTTTCAGATCATTCTAAAATTTACGGGGGAAGGTTATGATGGAAGACCATGCAAAAAATCATCTGAAAATTAGTTTCTATGAAACCTTTCGAAATGCAAGTTTCGTTCGAAAAATCGTAGTATATTATACACAAGTTTAGGTCAAAAAATCAAATTAAATCGAGGACTGTATGAAATGATATGAGCATTTTCAGATCATTTATATATTTTATGGGGGAAGGTTTTGATTGAAGTCCATTCAAAAAATCATATGAAAATTAGATTCTAAGAAACCTTTCGAAATGCAAGTTTCGATCAAAAAATCGTAGTATATTATACACGAGTTTCGGTCAAAAAATCGTAGTATATTATACACGAGTTTCGGTAAAAAAAATCTAATTAAATCAAGGGTTATTCGCAATGATACGAAACTTTTCAGATCATTTATAGATTTTACGGGTGAAGGTTATGATTGAAGTCCATGCAAAAATTTATCTGAAAATTAGATTTTATGAAACTTTTCGAAATGGAAGTTTCGGTCAAAAAATCATGATATATTACAGAAGAGTTTCGGTCAAAAAAATCAAATTAAATCGGGGGCTATTCGAAATGATACAAATCTTTTCACATCATTTATATATGTTATGGGAGAAGGTTATGACGGAAGACCATGCAAAAAATCATCTGAAAATTAGTTTCTACGAAACTTTTCGAAATGCAAGTTTCATTCAAAAAATCGTAGTATATTATACGCAAATTTATACTAGATTAAGTCAAAAAATTAAATTAAATCGAGGACTGTTCGAAATGATACGAACTTTTTCAAATCATTTATATATTTTATGGGAGAAGCTTATGATTGAAGTCCATGCAAAAATTTATCTGAAAATTAGATTTTATGAAACTTTTCGAAATGCATGTTTCGGTCAAAAAATCATGATATATTATTCACAAGTTTCGGTCAAAAAATCAAATTAAATTAAGGGCTATTCGAAATGATACGAAACTTTTCAGATCATTCTAAAATTTACGGGGGAAGGTTATGATGGAAGACCATGCAAAAAAATCATCTGAAAATTAGTTTCTATGAAACCTTTCGAAATGCAAGTTTCGTTCGAAAAATCGTAGTATATTATATACAAGTTTAGGTCAAAAAATCAAATTAAATCGAGGACTGTATGAAATGATATGAGCATTTTCAGATCATTTATATATTTTATGGGGGAAGGTTTTGATTGAAGTCCATTCAAAAAATCATATGAAAATTAGATTCTAAGAAACCTTTCGAAATGCAAGTTTCGATCAAAAAATCGTAGTATATTATACACGAGTTTCAGTCAAAAAATCGTAGTATATTATACACGAGTTTCGGTAAAAAAAATCTAATTAAATCGGGGGTTATTCGCAATGATACGAAACTTTTCAGATCATTTATAGATTTTACGGGTGAAGGTTATGATTGAAGTCCATGCAAAAATTTATCTGAAAATTAGATTTTATGAAACTTTTCGAAATGCAAGTTTCGGTCAAAAAATCATGATATATTACAGACGAGTTTGGTCAAAAAAATCAAATTAAATTGGGGGCTATTCGAAATGATACGAATCTTTTCACATCATTTATATATGTTATGGGAGAAGGTTATGACGGAAGACCATGCAAAAAATCATCTGAAAATTAGTTTCTACGAAACTTTTCGAAATGCAAGTTTCATTCAAAAAATCGTAGTATATTATACGCAAATTTATACTAGATTAAGTCAAAAAATTAAATTAAATCGAGGACTGTTCGAAATGATACGAACTTTTTCAAATCATTTATATATTTTATGGGAGAAGCTTATGATTGAAGTCCATGCAAAAATTTATCTGAAAATAAGATTTTATGAAACTTTTCGAAATGCATGTTTCGGTCAAAAAATCATGATATATTATTCACAAGTTTCGGTCAAAAAATCAAATTAAATTAGGGGCTATTCGAAATGATATGAAACTTTTCAGATCATTTTAAAATTTACGGGGGAAGGTTATGATGGAAGACCATGCAAAAAATCATCTGAAAATTAGTTTCTATGAAACCTTTCGAAATGCAAGTTTCGTTCGAAAAATCGTAGTATATTATACACAAGTTTAGGTCAAAAAATCAAATTAAATCGAGGACTGTATGAAATGATATGAGCATTTTCAGATTATTTATATATTTTATGGTGGAAGGTTTTGATTGAAGTCCATGCAAAAAATCATATGAAAATTAGATTCTAAGAAACCTTTCGAAATGCAAGTTTCGATCAAAAAATCGTAGTATATTATACACGAGTTTCAGTCAAAAAATCGTAGTATATTATACACGAGTTTCGGTAAAAAAAATCTAATTAAATCGGGGGTTATTCGCAATGATACGAAACTTTTCAGATCATTTATATATTTTACGGGTGAAGGTTATGATTGAAGTCCATGCAAAAATTTATCTGAAAATTAGATTTTATATAACTTTTCGAAATGCAAGTTTCGGTCAAAAAACTCATGATATATTACAGACGAGTTTGGTCAAAAAAATCAAATTAAATCGGGGGCTATTCGAAATGATACGAATCTTTTCACATCATTTATATATGTTATGGGAGAAGGTTATGACGGAAGACCATGCAAAAAATCATCTGAAAATTAGTTTCTACGAAACTTTTCGAAATGCAAGTTTCATTCAAAAAATCGTAGTATATTATACGCAAATTTATACTAGATTAAGACAAAAAATTAAATTAAATCGAGGACTGTTCGAAATGATACGAACTTTTTCAAATCATTTATATATTTTATGGGAGAAGCTTATGATTGAAGTCCATGCAAAAATTTATCTGAAAATTAGATTTTATGAAACTTTTCGAAATGCATGTTTCGGTCAAAAAATCATGATATATTATTCACAAGTTTCGGTCAAAAAATCAAATTAAATTAGGGGCTATTCGAAATGATACGAAAGTTTTCAGATCATTTTAAAATTTACGGGGGAAGGTTATGATGGAAGACCATGCAAAAAATCATCTGAAAATTAGTTTCTATGAAACCTTTCGAAATGAAAGTTTCGTTCGAAAAATCGTAGTATATTATACACAAGTTTAGGTCAAAAAATCAAATTAAATCGAGGACTGTATGAAATGATATGAGCATTTTCAGATTATTTATATATTTTATGGTGGAAGGTTTTGATTGAAGTCCATGCAAAAAATCATATGAAAATTAGATTCTAAGAAACCTTTCGAAATGCAAGTTTCGATCAAAAAATCGTAGTATATTATACACGAGTTTCAGTCAAAAAATTTGTAGTATATTATACACGAGTTTCGGTAAAAAAAATCTAATTAAATCGGGGGTTATTCGCAATGATACGAAACTTTTCAGATCATTTATAGATTTTACGGGTGAAGGTTATGATTGAAGTCCATGCAAAAATTTATCTGAAAATTAGATTTTATGAAACTTTTCGAAATGCAAGTTTCGGTCAAAAAATCATGATATATTACAGACGAGTTTCGGTCAAAAAAATCAAATTAAATCGGGGGCTATTCGAAATGATACGAATCTTTTCAGATCATTTATATATGTTATGGGAGAAGGTTATGACGGAAGACCATGCAAAAAATCATCTGAAAATTAGTTTCTACGAAACTTTTCGAAATGCAAGTTTCATTCAAAAAATTAAATTAAATCGAGGACTGTTCGAAATGATACGAACTTTTTCAAATCATTTATATATTTTATGGGAGAAGCTTATGATTGAAGTCCATGCAAAAATTTATCTGAAAATTAGATTTTATGAAACTTTTCGAAATGCATGTTTCGGTCAAAAAATCATGATATATTATTCACAAGTTTCGGTCAAAAAATCAAATTAAATTAAGGGCTATTCGAAATGATACGAAACTTTTCAGATCATTCTAAAATTTACGGGGGAAGGTTATGATGGAAGACCATGCAAAAAATCATCTGAAAATTAGTTTCTATGAAACCTTTCGAAATGCAAGTTTCGTTCGAAAAATCGTAGTATATTATACACAAGTTTAGGTCAAAAAATCAAATTAAATCGAGGACTGTATGAAATGATATGAGCATTTTCAGATCATTTATATATTTTATGGGGGAAGGTTTTTATTGAAGTCCATTCAAAAAATCATATGAAAATTAGATTCTAAGAAACCTTTCGAAATGCAAGTTTCGATCAAAAAATCGTAGTATATTATACACGAGTTTCGGTAAAAAAAATCTAATTAAATCAGGGGTTATTCGCAATGATACGAAACTTTTCAGATCATTTATAGATTTTACGGGTGAAGGTTATGATTGAAGTCCATGCAAAAATTTATCTGAAAATTAGATTTTATGAAACTTTTCGAAATGGAAGTTTCGGTCAAAAAATCATGATATATTACAGAAGAGTTTCGGTCAAAAAAATCAAATTAAATCGGGGGCTATTCGAAATGATACAAATCTTTTCACATCATTTATATATGTTATGGGAGAAGGTTATGACGGAAGACCATGCAAAAAATCATCTGAAAATTAGTTTCTACGAAACTTTTCGAAATGCAAGTTTCATTCAAAAAATCGTAGTATATTATACGCAAATTTATACTAGATTAAGTAAAAAAATTAAATTAAATCGAGGATTGTTCGAAATGATACGAACTTTTTCAAATCATTTATATATTTTATGGGAGAAGCTTATGATTGAAGTCCATGCAAAAATTTATCTGAAAATTAGATTTTATGAAACTTTTCGAAATGCATGTTTCGGTCAAAAAATCATGATATATTATTCACAAGTTTCGGTCAAAAAATCAAATTAAATTAAGGGCTATTCGAAATGATACGAAACTTTTCAGATCATTCTAAAATTTACGGGGGAAGGTTATGATGGAAGACCATGCAAAAAAATCATCTGAAAATTAGTTTCTATGAAACCTTTCGAAATACAAGTTTCGTTCGAAAAATCGTAGTATATTATACACAAATTTAGGTCAAAAAATCAAATTAAATCGAGGACTGTATGAAATGATATGAGCATTTTCAGATCATTTATATATTTTATGGGGGAAGGTTTTGATTGAAGTCCATTCAAAAAATCATATGAAAATTAGATTCTAAGAAACCTTTCGAAATGCAAGTTTCGATCAAAAAATCGTAGTATATTATACACGAGTTTCAGTCAAAAAATCGTAGTATATTATACACGAGTTTCGGTAAAAAAAATCTAATAAAATCGGGGGTTATTCGCAATGATACGAAACTTTTCAGATCATTTATAGATTTTACGGGTGAAAGTTATGATTGAAGTCCATGCAAAAATTTATCTGAAAATTAGATTTTATGAAACTTTTCGAAATGCAAGTTTCGGTCAAAAAATCATGATATATTACAGACGAGTTTGGTCAAAAAAATCAAATTAAATCGGGGGCTATTCGAAATGATACGAATCTTTTCACATCATTTATATATGTTATGGGAGAAGGTTATGACGGAAGACCATGCAAAAAATCATCTGAAAATTAGTTTCTACGAAACTTTTCGAAATGCAAGTTTCATTCAAAAAATCGTAGTATATTATACGCAAATTTATACTAGATTAAGTCAAAAAATTAAATTAAATCGAGGACTGTTCGAAATGATACGAACTTTTTCAAATCATTTATATATTTTATGGGAGAAGCTTATGATTGAAGTCCATGCAAAAATTTATCTGAAAATTAGATTTTATGAAACTTTTCGAAATGCATGTTTCGGTCAAAAAATCATGATATATTATTCACAAGTTTCGGTCAAAAAATCAAATTAAATTAGGGGCTATTCGAAATGATACGAAACTTTTCAGATCATTTTAAAATTTACGGGGGAAGGTTATGATGGAAGACCATGCAAAAAATCATCTGAAAATTAGTTTCTATGAAACCTTTCGAAATGCAAGTTTCGTTCGAAAAATCGTAGTATATTATACACAAGTTTAGGTCAAAAAATCAAATTAAATCGAGGACTGTATGAAATGATATGAGCATTTTCAGATTATTTATATATTTTATGGTGGAAGGTTTTGATTGAAGTCCATGCAAAAAATCATATGAAAATTAGATTCTAAGAAACCTTTCGAAATGCAAGTTTCGATCAAAAAATCGTAGTATATTATACACGAGTTTCAGTCAAAAAATCGTAGTATATTATACACGAGTTTCGGTAAAAAAAATCTAATTAAATCGGGGGTTATTCGCAATGATACGAAACTTTTCAGATCATTTATAGATTTTACGGGTGAAGGTTATGATTGAAGTCCATGCAAAAATTTATCTGAAAATTAGATTTTATGAAACTTTTCGAAATGCAAGTTTCGGTCAAAAAATCATGATATATTACAGACGAGTTTCGGTCAAAAAAATCAAATTAAATCGGGGGCTATTCGAAATGATACGAATCTTTTCAGATCATTTATATAAGTTATGGGAGAAGGTTATGACGGAAGACCATGCAAAAAATCATCTGAAAATTAGTTTCTACGAAACTTTTCGAAATGCAAGTTTCATTCAAAAAATCGTAGTATATTATACGCAAATTTATACTAGATTAAGTCAAAAAATTAAATTAAATCGAGGACTGTTCGAAATGATACGAACTTTTTCAAATCATTTATATATTTTATGGGAGAAGCTTATGATTGAAGTCCATGCAAAAATTTATCTGAAAATTAGATTTTATGAAACTTTTCGAAATGCATGTTTCGGTCAAAAAATCATGATATATTATTCACAAGTTTCGGTCAAAAAATAAAATTAAATTAGGGGCTATTCGAAATGATACGAAACTTTACAGATCATTTTAAAATTTACGGGGGAAGGTTATGATGGAAGACCATGCAAAAAATCATCTGAAAATTAGTTTCTATGAAACCTTTCGAAATGCAAGTTTCGTTCGAAAAATCGTAGTATATTATACACAAGTTTAGGTCAAAAAAATCAAATTAAATCGAGGACTGTATGAAATGATATGAGCATTTTCAGATTATTTATATATTTTATGGTGGAAGGTTTTGATTGAAGTCCATGCAAAAAATCATATGAAAATTAGATTCTAAGAAACCTTTCGAAATGCAAGTTTCGATCAAAAAATCGTAGTATATTATACACGAGTTTCAGTCAAAAAATCGTAGTATATTATACACGAGTTTCGGTAAAAAAAATCTAATTAAATCGGGGGTTATTCGCAATGATACGAAACTTTTCAGATCATTTATAGATTTTACGGGTGAAGGTTATGATTGAAGTCCATGCAAAAATTTATCTGAAAATTGGATTTTATGAAACTTTTCGAAATGCAAGTTTCGGTCAAAAAATCATGATATATTACAGACGAGTTTCGGTCAAAAAAATCAAATTAAATCGGGGGCTATTCGAAATGATACGAATCTTTTCAGATCATTTATATATGTTATGGGAGAAGGTTATGACGGAAGACCATGCAAAAAATCATCTGAAAATTAGTTTCTACGAAACTTTTCGAAATGCAAGTTTCATTCAAAAAATCGTAGTATATTATACGCAAATTTATACTAGATTAAGTCAAAAAATTAAATTAAATCGAGGACTGTTCGAAATGATACGAACTTTTTCAAATCATTTATATATTTTATGGGAGAAGCTTATGATTGAAGTCCATGCAAAAATTTATCTGAAAATTAGATTTTATGAAACTTTTCGAAATGCATGTATGCATGTTTCGGTCAAAAAATCATGATATATTATTCACAAGTTTCGGTCAAAAAATCAAATTAAATTAGGGGCTATTCGAAATGATACGAAACTTTTCAGATCATTGTAAAATTTACGGGGGAAGGTTATGATGGAAGACCTTGCAAAAAATCATCTGAAAATTAGTTTCTATGAAACCTTTCGAAATGCAAGTTTCCTTCGAAAAATCGTAGTATATTATACACAAGTTTAGGTCAAAAAATCAAATTAAATCGAGGACTGTATGAAATGATATGAGCATTTTCAGATTATTTATATATTTTATGGTGGAAGGTTTTGATTGAAGTCCATGCAAAAAACCATATGAAAATTAGATTCTAAGAAACCTTTCGAAATGCAAGTTTCGATCAAAAAATCGTAGTATATTATACACGAGTTTCAGTCAAAAAATCGTAGTATATTATACACGAGTTTCGGTAAAAAAAATCTAATTAAATCGGGGGTTATTCGCAATGATACGAAACTTTTCAGATCATTTATAGATTTTACGGGTGAAGGTTATGATTGAAGTCCATGCAAAAATTTATCTGAAAATTAGATTTTATGAAACTTTTCGAAATGCAAGTTTCGGTCAAAAAATCATGATATATTACAGACGAGTTTCGGTCAAAAAAATCAAATTAAATCGGGGGCTATTCGAAATGATACGAATCTTTTCAGATCATTTATATAAGTTATGGGAGAAGGTTATGACGGAAGACCATGCAAAAAATCATCTGAAAATTAGTTTCTACGAAACTTTTCGAAATGCAAGTTTCATTCAAAAAATCGTAGTATATTATACGCAAATTTATACTAGATTAAGTCAAAAAATTAAATTAAATCGAGGACTGTTCGAAATGATACGAACTTTTTCAAATCATTTATATATTTTATGGGAGAAGCTTATGATTGAAGTCCATGCAAAAATTTATCTGAAAATTAGATTTTATGAAACTTTTCGAAATGCATGTATGCATGTTTCGGTCAAAAAATCATGATATATTATTCACAAGTTTCGGTCAAAAAATCAAATTAAATTAGGGGCTATTCGAAATGATACGAAACTTTTCAGATCATTGTAAAATTTACGGGGGAAGGTTATGATGGAAGACCATGCAAAAAATCATCTGAAAATTAGTTTCTATGAAACCTTTCGAAATGCAAGTTTCCTTCGAAAAATCGTAGTATATTATACACAAGTTTAGGTCAAAAAATCAAATTAAATCGAGGACTGTATGAAATGATATGAGCATTTTCAGATTATTTATATATTTTATGGTGGAAGGTTTTGATTGAAGTCCATGCAAAAAACCATATGAAAATTAGATTCTAAGAAACCTTTCGAAATGCAAGTTTCGATCAAAAAATCGTAGTATATTATACACGAGTTTCAGTCAAAAAATCGTAGTATATTATACACGAGTTTCGGTAAAAAAAATCTAATTAAATCGGGGGTTATTCGCAATGATACGAAACTTTTCAGATCATTTATAGATTTTACGGGTGAAGGTTATGATTGAAGTCCATGCAAAAATTTATCTGAAAATTAGATTTTATGAAACTTTTCGAAATGCAAGTTTCGGTCAAAAAATCATGATATATTACAGACGAGTTTCGGTCAAAAAAATCAAATTAAATCGGGGGCTATTCGAAATGATACGAATCTTTTCAGATCATTTATATAAGTTATGGGAGAAGGTTATGACGGAAGACCATGCAAAAAATCATCTGAAAATTAGTTTCTACGAAACTTTTCGAAATGCAAGTTTCATTCAAAAAATCGTAGTATATTATACGCAAATTTATACTAGATTAAGTCAAAAAATTAAATTAAATCGAGGACTGTTCGAAATGATACGAACTTTTTCAAATCATTTATATATTTTATGGGAGAAGCTTATGATTGAAGTCCATGCAAAAATTTATCTGAAAATTAGATTTTATGAAACTTTTCGAAATGCATGTATGCATGTTTCGGTCAAAAAATCATGATATATTATTCACAAGTTTCGGTCAAAAAATCAAATTAAATTAGGGGCTATTCGAAATGATACGAAACTTTTCAGATCATTGTAAAATTTACGGGGGACGGTTATGATGGAAGACCATGCAAAAAATCATCTGAAAATTAGTTTCTATGAAACCTTTCGAAATGCAAGTTTCCTTCGAAAAATCGTAGTATATTATACACAAGTTTAGGTCAAAAAATCAAATTAAATCGAGGACTGTATGAAATGATATGAGCATTTTCAGATTATTTATATATTTTATGGTGGAAGGTTTTGATTGAAGTCCATGCAAAAAATCATATGAAAATTAGATTCTAAGAAACCTTTCGAAATGCAAGTTTCGATCAAAAAATCGTAGTATATTATACACGAGTTTCAGTCAAAAAATCGTAGTATATTATACACGAGTTTCGGTAAAAAAAATCTAATTAAATCGGGGGTTATTCGCAATGATACGAAACTTTTCAGATCATTTATAGATTTTACGGGTGAAGGTTATGATTGAAGTCCATGCAAAAATTTATCTGAAAATTGGATTTTATGAAACTTTTCGAAATGCAAGTTTCGGTCAAAAAATCATGATATATTACAGACGAGTTTCGGTCAAAAAAATCAAATTAAATCGGGGGCTATTCGAAATGATACGAATCTTTTCAGATCATTTATATATGTTATGGGAGAAGGTTATGACGGAAGACCATGCAAAAAATCATCTGAAAATTAGTTTCTACGAAACTTTTCGAAATGCAAGTTTCATTCAAAAAATCGTAGTATATTATACGCAAATTTATACTAGATTAAGTCAAAAAATTAAATTAAATCGAGGACTTTTCGAAATGATACGAACTTTTTCAAATCATTTATATATTTTATGGGAGAAGCTTATGATTGAAGTCCATGCAAAAATTTATCTGAAAATTAGATTTTATGAAACTTTTCGAAATGCATGTTTCGGTCAAAAAATCATGATATATTATTCACAAGTTTCGGTCAAAAAATCAAATTAAATTAGGGGCTATTCGAAATGATACGAAACTTTACAGATCATTTTAAAATTTACGGGGGAAGGTTATGATGGAAGACCATGCAAAAAATCATCTGAAAATTAGTTTCTATGAAACCTTTCGAAATGCAAGTTTCGTTCGAAAAATCGTAGTATATTATACACAAGTTTAGGTCAAAAAAATCAAATTAAATCGAGGACTGTATGAAATGATATGAGCATTTTCAGATTATTTATATATTTTATGGTGGAAGGTTTTGATTGAAGTCCATGCAAAAAATCATATGAAAATTAGATTCTAAGAAACCTTTCGAAATGCAAGTTTCGATCAAAAAATCGTAGTATATTATACACGAGTTTCAGTCAAAAAATCGTAGTATATTATACACGAGTTTCGGTAAAAAAAATCTAATTAAATCGGGGGTTATTCGCAATGATACGAAACTTTTCAGATCATTTATAGATTTTACGGGTGAAAGTTATGATTGAAGTCCATGCAAAAATTTATCTGAAAATTAGATTTTATGAAACTTTTCGAAATGCAAGTTTCGGTCAAAAAATCATGATATATTACAGACGAGTTTGGTCAAAAAAATCAAATTAAATCGGGGGCTATTCGAAATGATACGAATCTTTTCACATCATTTATATATGTTATGGGAGAAGGTTATGACGGAAGACCATGCAAAAAATCATCTGAAAATTAGTTTCTACGAAACTTTTCGAAATGCAAGTTTCATTCAAAAAATCGTAGTATATTATACGCAAATTTATACTAGATTAAGTCAAAAAATTAAATTAAATCGAGGACTGTTCGAAATGATACGAACTTTTTCAAATCATTTATATATTTTATGGGAGAAGCTTATGATTGAAGTCCATGCAAAAATTTATCTGAAAATTAGATTTTATGAAACTTTTCGAAATGCATGTTTCGGTCAAAAAATCATGATATATTATTCACAAGTTTCGGTCAAAAAATCAAATTAAATTAGGGGCTATTCGAAATGATACGAAACTTTTCAGATCATTTTAAAATTTACGGGGGAAGGTTATGATGGAAGACCATGCAAAAAATCATCTGAAAATTAGTTTCTATGAAACCTTTCGAAATGCAAGTTTCGTTCGAAAAATCGTAGTATATTATACACAAGTTTAGGTCAAAAAATCAAATTAAATCGAGGACTGTATGAAATGATATGAGCATTTTCAGATTATTTATATATTTTATGGTGGAAGGTTTTGATTGAAGTCCATGCAAAAAATCATATGAAAATTAGATTCTAAGAAACCTTTCGAAATGCAAGTTTCGATCAAAAAATCGTAGTATATTATACACGAGTTTCAGTCAAAAAATCGTAGTATATTATACACGAGTTTCGGTAAAAAAAATCTAATTAAATCGGGGGTTATTCGCAATGATACGAAACTTTTCAGATCATTTATAGATTTTACGGGTGAAGGTTATGATTGAAGTCCATGCAAAAATTTATCTGAAAATTAGATTTTATGAAACTTTTCGAAATGCAAGTTTCGGTCAAAAAATCATGATATATTACAGACGAGTTTCGGTCAAAAAAATCAAATTAAATCGGGGGCTATTCGAAATGATACGAATCTTTTCACATCATTTATATATGTTATGGGAGAAGGTTATGACGGAAGACCATGCAAAAAATCATCTGAAAATTAGTTTCTACGAAACTTTTCGAAATGCAAGTTTCATTAAAAAAATCGTAGTATATTATACGCAAATTTATACTAGATTAAGTCAAAAAATTAAATTAAATCGAGGACTGTTCGAAATGATACGAACTTTTTCAAATCATTTATATATTTTATGGGAGAAGCTTATGATTGAAGTCCATGCAAAAATTTATCTGAAAATTAGATTTTATGAAACTTTTCGAAATGCATGTTTCGGTCAAAAAATCATGATATATTATTCACAAGTTTCGGTCAAAAAATCAAATTAAATTAGGGGCTATTCGAAATGATACGAAACTTTACAGATCATTTTAAAATTTACGGGGGAAGGTTATGATGGAAGACCATGCAAAAAATCATCTGAAAATTAGTTTCTATGAAACCTTTCGAAATGCAAGTTTCGTTCGAAAAATCGTAGTATATTATACACAAGTTTAGGTCAAAAAAATCAAATTAAATCGAGGACTGTATGAAATGATATGAGCATTTTCAGATTATTTATATATTTTATGGTGGAAGGTTTTGATTGAAGTCCATGCAAAAAATCATATGAAAATTAGATTCTAAGAAACCTTTCGAAATGCAAGTTTCGATCAAAAAATCGTAGTATATTATACACGAGTTTCAGTCAAAAAATCGTAGTATATTATACACGAGTTTCGGTAAAAAAAATCTAATTAAATCGGGGGTTATTCGCAATGATACGAAACTTTTCAGATCATTTATAGATTTTACGGGTGAAGGTTATGATTGAAGTCCATGCAAAAATTTATCTGAAAATTGGATTTTATGAAACTTTTCGAAATGCAAGTTTCGGTCAAAAAATCATGATATATTACAGACGAGTTTCGGTCAAAAAAATCAAATTAAATCGGGGGCTATTCGAAATGATACGAATCTTTTCAGATCATTTATATATGTTATGGGAGAAGGTTATGACGGAAGACCATGCAAAAAATCATCTGAAAATTAGTTTCTACGAAACTTTTCGAAATGCAAGTTTCATTCAAAAAATCGTAGTATATTATACGCAAATTTATACTAGATTAAGTCAAAAAATTAAATTAAATCGAGGACTTTTCGAAATGATACGAACTTTTTCAAATCATTTATATATTTTATGGGAGAAGCTTATGATTGAAGTCCATGCAAAAATTTATCTGAAAATTAGATTTTATGAAACTTTTCGAAATGCATGTTTCGGTCAAAAAATCATGATATATTATTCACAAGTTTCGGTCAAAAAATCAAATTAAATTAGGGGCTATTCGAAATGATACGAAACTTTACAGATCATTTTAAAATTTACGGGGGAAGGTTATGATGGAAGACCATGCAAAAAATCATCTGAAAATTAGTTTCTATGAAACCTTTCGAAATGCAAGTTTCGTTCGAAAAATCGTAGTATATTATACACAAGTTTAGGTCAAAAAAATCAAATTAAATCGAGGACTGTATGAAATGATATGAGCATTTTCAGATTATTTATATATTTTATGGTGGAAGGTTTTGATTGAAGTCCATGCAAAAAATCATATGAAAATTAGATTCTAAGAAACCTTTCGAAATGCAAGTTTCGATCAAAAAATCGTAGTATATTATACACGAGTTTCAGTCAAAAAATCGTAGTATATTATACACGAGTTTCGGTAAAAAAAATCTAATTAAATCGGGGGTTATTCGCAATGATACGAAACTTTTCAGATCATTTATAGATTTTACGGGTGAAGGTTATGATTGAAGTCCATGCAAAAATTTATCTGAAAATTAGATTTTATGAAACTTTTCGAAATGCAAGTTTCGGTCAAAAAATCATGATATATTACAGACGAGTTTCGGTCAAAAAAATCAAATTAAATCGGGGGCTATTCGAAATGATACGAATCTTTTCACATCATTTATATATGTTATGGGAGAAGGTTATGACGGAAGACCATGCAAAAAATCATCTGAAAATTAGTTTCTACGAAACTTTTCGAAATGCAAGTTTCATTCAAAAAATCGTAGTATATTATACGCAAATTTATACTAGATTAAGTCAAAAAATTAAATTAAATCGAGGACTGTTCGAAATGATACGAACTTTTTCAAATCATTTATATATTTTATGGGAGAAGCTTATGATTGAAGTCCATGCAAAAATTTATCTGAAAATTAGATTTTATGAAACTTTTCGAAATGCATGTATGCATGTTTCGGTCAAAAAATCATGATATATTATTCACAAGTTTCGGTCAAAAAATCAAATTAAATTAGGGGCTATTCGAAATGATACGAAACTTTTCAGATCATTGTAAAATTTACGGGGGAAGGTTATGATGGAAGACCATGCAAAAAATCATCTGAAAATTAGTTTCTATGAAACCTTTCGAAATGCAAGTTTCCTTCGAAAAATCGTAGTATATTATACACAAGTTTAGGTCAAAAAATCAAATTAAATCGAGGACTGTATGAAATGATATGAGCATTTTCAGATTATTTATATATTTTATGGTGGAAGGTTTTGATTGAAGTCCATGCAAAAAATCATATGAAAATTAGATTCTAAGAAACCTTTCGAAATGCAAGTTTCGATCAAAAAATCGTAGTATATTATACACGAGTTTCAGTCAAAAAATCGTAGTATATTATACACGAGTTTCGGTAAAAAAAATCTAATTAAATCGGGGGTTATTCGCAATGATACGAAACTTTTCAGATCATTTATAGATTTTACGGGTGAAGGTTATGATTGAAGTCCATGCAAAAATTTATCTGAAAATTGGATTTTATGAAACTTTTCGAAATGCAAGTTTCGGTCAAAAAATCATGATATATTACAGACGAGTTTCGGTCAAAAAAATCAAATTAAATCGGGGGCTATTCGAAATGATACGAATCTTTTCAGATCATTTATATATGTTATGGGAGAAGGTTATGACGGAAGACCATGCAAAAAATCATCTGAAAATTAGTTTCTACGAAACTTTTCGAAATGCAAGTTTCATTCAAAAAATCGTAGTATATTATACGCAAATTTATACTAGATTAAGTCAAAAAATTAAATTAAATCGAGGACTTTTCGAAATGATACGAACTTTTTCAAATCATTTATATATTTTATGGGAGAAGCTTATGATTGAAGTCCATGCAAAAATTTATCTGAAAATTAGATTTTATGAAACTTTTCGAAATGCATGTTTCGGTCAAAAAATCATGATATATTATTCACAAGTTTCGGTCAAAAAATCAAATTAAATTAGGGGCTATTCGAAATGATACGAAACTTTACAGATCATTTTAAAATTTACGGGGGAAGGTTATGATGGAAGACCATGCAAAAAATCATCTGAAAATTAGTTTCTATGAAACCTTTCGAAATGCAAGTTTCGTTCGAAAAATCGTAGTATATTATACACAAGTTTAGGTCAAAAAAATCAAATTAAATCGAGGACTGTATGAAATGATATGAGCATTTTCAGATTATTTATATATTTTATGGTGGAAGGTTTTGATTGAAGTCCATGCAAAAAATCATATGAAAATTAGATTCTAAGAAACCTTTCGAAATGCAAGTTTCGATCAAAAAATCGTAGTATATTATACACGAGTTTCAGTCAAAAAATCGTAGTATATTATACACGAGTTTCGGTAAAAAAAATCTAATTAAATCGGGGGTTATTCGCAATGATACGAAACTTTTCAGATCATTTATAGATTTTACGGGTGAAGGTTATGATTGAAGTCCATGCAAAAATTTATCTGAAAATTAGATTTTATGAAACTTTTCGAAATGCAAGTTTCGGTCAAAAAATCATGATATATTACAGACGAGTTTCGGTCAAAAAAATCAAATTAAATCGGGGGCTATTCGAAATGATACGAATCTTTTCACATCATTTATATATGTTATGGGAGAAGGTTATGACGGAAGACCATGCAAAAAATCATCTGAAAATTAGTTTCTACGAAACTTTTCGAAATGCAAGTTTCATTCAAAAAATCGTAGTATATTATACGCAAATTTATACTAGATTAAGTCAAAAAATTAAATTAAATCGAGGACTGTTCGAAATGATACGAACTTTTTCAAATCATTTATATATTTTATGGGAGAAGCTTATGATTGAAGTCCATGCAAAAATTTATCTGAAAATTAGATTTTATGAAACTTTTCGAAATGCATGTATGCATGTTTCGGTCAAAAAATCATGATATATTATTCACAAGTTTCGGTCAAAAAATCAAATTAAATTAGGGGCTATTCGAAATGATACGAAACTTTTCAGATCATTGTAAAATTTACGGGGGAAGGTTATGATGGAAGACCATGCAAAAAATCATCTGAAAATTAGTTTCTATGAAACCTTTCGAAATGCAAGTTTCCTTCGAAAAATCGTAGTATATTATACACAAGTTTAGGTCAAAAAATCAAATTAAATCGAGGACTGTATGAAATGATATGAGCATTTTCAGATTATTTATATATTTTATGGTGGAAGGTTTTGATTGAAGTCCATGCAAAAAATCATATGAAAATTAGATTCTAAGAAACCTTTCGAAATGCAAGTTTCGATCAAAAAATCGTAGTATATTATACACGAGTTTCAGTCAAAAAATCGTAGTATATTATACACGAGTTTCGGTAAAAAAAATCTAATTAAATCGGGGGTTATTCGCAATGATACGAAACTTTTCAGATCATTTATAGATTTTACGGGTGAAGGTTATGATTGAAGTCCATGCAAAAATTTATCTGAAAATTAGATTTTATGAAACTTTTCGAAATGCAAGTTTCGGTCAAAAAATCATGATATATTACAGACGAGTTTCGGTCAAAAAAATCAAATTAAATCGGGGGCTATTCGAAATGATACGAATCTTTTCACATCATTTATATATGTTATGGGAGAAGGTTATGACGGAAGACCATGCAAAAAATCATCTGAAAATTAGTTTCTACGAAACTTTTCGAAATGCAAGTTTCATTCAAAAAATCGTAGTATATTATACGCAAATTTATACTAGATTAAGTCAAAAAATTAAATTAAATCGAGGACTGTTCGAAATGATACGAACTTTTTCAAATCATTTATATATTTTATGGGAGAAGCTTATGATTGAAGTCCATGCAAAAATTTATCTGAAAATTAGATTTTATGAAACTTTTCGAAATGCATGTTTCGGTCAAAAAATCATGATATATTATTCACAAGTTTCGGTCAAAAAATCAAATTAAATTAGGGGCTATTCGAAATGATACGAAACTTTACAGATCATTTTAAAATTTACGGGGGAAGGTTATGATGGAAGACCATGCAAAAAATCATCTGAAAATTAGTTTCTATGAAACCTTTCGAAATGCAAGTTTCGTTCGAAAAATCGTAGTATATTATACACAAGTTTAGGTCAAAAAAATCAAATTAAATCGAGGACTGTATGAAATGATATGAGCATTTTCAGATTATTTATATATTTTATGGTGGAAGGTTTTGATTGAAGTCCATGCAAAAAATCATATGAAAATTAGATTCTAAGAAACCTTTCGAAATGCAAGTTTCGATCAAAAAATCGTAGTATATTATACACGAGTTTCAGTCAAAAAATCGTAGTATATTATACACGAGTTTCGGTAAAAAAAATCTAATTAAATCGGGGGTTATTCGCAATGATACGAAACTTTTCAGATCATTTATAGATTTTACGGGTGAAGGTTATGATTGAAGTCCATGCAAAAATTTATCTGAAAATTAGATTTTATGAAACTTTTCGAAATGCAAGTTTCGGTCAAAAAATCATGATATATTACAGACGAGTTTCGGTCAAAAAAATCAAATTAAATCGGGGGCTATTCGAAATGATACGAATCTTTTCACATCATTTATATATGTTATGGGAGAAGGTTATGACGGAAGACCATGCAAAAAATCATCTGAAAATTAGTTTCTACGAAACTTTTCGAAATGCAAGTTTCATTAAAAAAATCGTAGTATATTATACGCAAATTTATACTAGATTAAGTCAAAAAATTAAATTAAATCGAGGACTGTTCGAAATGATACGAACTTTTTCAAATCATTTATATATTTTATGGGAGAAGCTTATGATTGAAGTCCATGCAAAAATTTATCTGAAAATTAGATTTTATGAAACTTTTCGAAATGCATGTTTCGGTCAAAAAATCATGATATATTATTCACAAGTTTCGGTCAAAAAATCAAATTAAATTAGGGGCTATTCGAAATGATACGAAACTTTACAGATCATTTTAAAATTTACGGGGGAAGGTTATGATGGAAGACCATGCAAAAAATCATCTGAAAATTAGTTTCTATGAAACCTTTCGAAATGCAAGTTTCGTTCGAAAAATCGTAGTATATTATACACAAGTTTAGGTCAAAAAAATCAAATTAAATCGAGGACTGTATGAAATGATATGAGCATTTTCAGATTATTTATATATTTTATGGTGGAAGGTTTTGATTGAAGTCCATGCAAAAAATCATATGAAAATTAGATTCTAAGAAACCTTTCGAAATGCAAGTTTCGATCAAAAAATCGTAGTATATTATACACGAGTTTCAGTCAAAAAATCGTAGTATATTATACACGAGTTTCGGTAAAAAAAATCTAATTAAATCGGGGGTTATTCGCAATGATACGAAACTTTTCAGATCATTTATAGATTTTACGGGTGAAGGTTATGATTGAAGTCCATGCAAAAATTTATCTGAAAATTGGATTTTATGAAACTTTTCGAAATGCAAGTTTCGGTCAAAAAATCATGATATATTACAGACGAGTTTCGGTCAAAAAAATCAAATTAAATCGGGGGCTATTCGAAATGATACGAATCTTTTCAGATCATTTATATATGTTATGGGAGAAGGTTATGACGGAAGACCATGCAAAAAATCATCTGAAAATTAGTTTCTACGAAACTTTTCGAAATGCAAGTTTCATTCAAAAAATCGTAGTATATTATACGCAAATTTATACTAGATTAAGTCAAAAAATTAAATTAAATCGAGGACTTTTCGAAATGATACGAACTTTTTCAAATCATTTATATATTTTATGGGAGAAGCTTATGATTGAAGTCCATGCAAAAATTTATCTGAAAATTAGATTTTATGAAACTTTTCGAAATGCATGTTTCGGTCAAAAAATCATGATATATTATTCACAAGTTTCGGTCAAAAAATCAAATTAAATTAGGGGCTATTCGAAATGATACGAAACTTTACAGATCATTTTAAAATTTACGGGGGAAGGTTATGATGGAAGACCATGCAAAAAATCATCTGAAAATTAGTTTCTATGAAACCTTTCGAAATGCAAGTTTCGTTCGAAAAATCGTAGTATATTATACACAAGTTTAGGTCAAAAAAATCAAATTAAATCGAGGACTGTATGAAATGATATGAGCATTTTCAGATTATTTATATATTTTATGGTGGAAGGTTTTGATTGAAGTCCATGCAAAAAATCATATGAAAATTAGATTCTAAGAAACCTTTCGAAATGCAAGTTTCGATCAAAAAATCGTAGTATATTATACACGAGTTTCAGTCAAAAAATCGTAGTATATTATACACGAGTTTCGGTAAAAAAAATCTAATTAAATCGGGGGTTATTCGCAATGATACGAAACTTTTCAGATCATTTATAGATTTTACGGGTGAAGGTTATGATTGAAGTCCATGCAAAAATTTATCTGAAAATTGGATTTTATGAAACTTTTCGAAATGCAAGTTTCGGTCAAAAAATCATGATATATTACAGACGAGTTTCGGTCAAAAAAATCAAATTAAATCGGGGGCTATTCGAAATGATACGAATCTTTTCAGATCATTTATATATGTTATGGGAGAAGGTTATGACGGAAGACCATGCAAAAAATCATCTGAAAATTAGTTTCTACGAAACTTTTCGAAATGCAAGTTTCATTCAAAAAATCGTAGTATATTATACGCAAATTTATACTAGATTAAGTCAAAAAATTAAATTAAATCGAGGACTTTTCGAAATGATACGAACTTTTTCAAATCATTTATATATTTTATGGGAGAAGCTTATGATTGAAGTCCATGCAAAAATTTATCTGAAAATTAGATTTTATGAAACTTTTCGAAATGCATGTTTCGGTCAAAAAATCATGATATATTATTCACAAGTTTCGGTCAAAAAATCAAATTAAATTAGGGGCTATTCGAAATGATACGAAACTTTACAGATCATTTTAAAATTTACGGGGGAAGGTTATGATGGAAGACCATGCAAAAAATCATCTGAAAATTAGTTTCTATGAAACCTTTCGAAATGCAAGTTTCGTTCGAAAAATCGTAGTATATTATACACAAGTTTAGGTCAAAAAAATCAAATTAAATCGAGGACTGTATGAAATGATATGAGCATTTTCAGATTATTTATATATTTTATGGTGGAAGGTTTTGATTGAAGTCCATGCAAAAAATCATATGAAAATTAGATTCTAAGAAACCTTTCGAAATGCAAGTTTCGATCAAAAAATCGTAGTATATTATACACGAGTTTCAGTCAAAAAATCGTAGTATATTATACACGAGTTTCGGTAAAAAAAATCTAATTAAATCGGGGGTTATTCGCAATGATACGAAACTTTTCAGATCATTTATAGATTTTACGGGTGAAGGTTATGATTGAAGTCCATGCAAAAATTTATCTGAAAATTAGATTTTATGAAACTTTTCGAAATGCAAGTTTCGGTCAAAAAATCATGATATATTACAGACGAGTTTCGGTCAAAAAAATCAAATTAAATCGGGGGCTATTCGAAATGATACGAATCTTTTCACATCATTTATATATGTTATGGGAGAAGGTTATGACGGAAGACCATGCAAAAAATCATCTGAAAATTAGTTTCTACGAAACTTTTCGAAATGCAAGTTTCATTCAAAAAATCGTAGTATATTATACGCAAATTTATACTAGATTAAGTCAAAAAATTAAATTAAATCGAGGACTGTTCGAAATGATACGAACTTTTTCAAATCATTTATATATTTTATGGGAGAAGCTTATGATTGAAGTCCATGCAAAAATTTATCTGAAAATTAGATTTTATGAAACTTTTCGAAATGCATGTATGCATGTTTCGGTCAAAAAATCATGATATATTATTCACAAGTTTCGGTCAAAAAATCAAATTAAATTAGGGGCTATTCGAAATGATACGAAACTTTTCAGATCATTGTAAAATTTACGGGGGAAGGTTATGATGGAAGACCATGCAAAAAATCATCTGAAAATTAGTTTCTATGAAACCTTTCGAAATGCAAGTTTCCTTCGAAAAATCGTAGTATATTATACACAAGTTTAGGTCAAAAAATCAAATTAAATCGAGGACTGTATGAAATGATATGAGCATTTTCAGATTATTTATATATTTTATGGTGGAAGGTTTTGATTGAAGTCCATGCAAAAAATCATATGAAAATTAGATTCTAAGAAACCTTTCGAAATGCAAGTTTCGATCAAAAAATCGTAGTATATTATACACGAGTTTCAGTCAAAAAATCGTAGTATATTATACACGAGTTTCGGTAAAAAAAATCTAATTAAATCGGGGGTTATTCGCAATGATACGAAACTTTTCAGATCATTTATAGATTTTACGGGTGAAGGTTATGATTGAAGTCCATGCAAAAAAATTTCTGAAAATTAGATTTTATGAAACTTTTCGAAATGCAAGTTTCGGTCAAAATATCATGATATATTACAAACGAGTTTCGGTCAAAAAAATCAAATTAAATCGGGGGCTATTCGAAATGATACGAATCTTTTCAGATCATTTATATATGTTATGGGAGAAGGTTATGACGGAAGACCATGCAAAAAATCATCTGAAAATTAGTTTCTACGAAACTTTTCGAAATGCAAGTTTCATTCAAAAAATCGTAGTATATTATACGCAAATTTATACTAGATTAAGTCAAAAAATTAAATTAAATCGAGGACTGTTCGAAATGATACGAACTTTTTCAAATCATTTATATATTTTATGGGAGAAGCTTATGATTGAAGTCCATGCAAAAATTTATCTGAAAATTAGATTTTATGAAACTTTTCGAAATGCATGTATGCATGTTTCGGTCAAAAAATCATGATATATTATTCACAAGTTTCGGTCAAAAAATCAAATTAAATTAGGGGCTATTCGAAATGATACGAAACTTTTCAGATCATTGTAAAATTTACGGGGGAAGGTTATGATGGAAGACCATGCAAAAAATCATCTGAAAATTAGTTTCTATGAAACCTTTCGAAATGCAAGTTTCCTTCGAAAAATCGTAGTATATTATACACAAGTTTAGGTCAAAAAATCAAATTAAATCGAGGACTGTATGAAATGATATGAGCATTTTCAGATTATTTATATATTTTATGGTGGAAGGTTTTGATTGAAGTCCATGCAAAAAATCATATGAAAATTAGATTCTAAGAAACCTTTCGAAATGCAAGTTTCGATCAAAAAATCGTAGTATATTATACACGAGTTTCAGTCAAAAAATCGTAGTATATTATACACGAGTTTCGGTAAAAAAAATCTAATTAAATCGGGGGTTATTCGCAATGATACGAAACTTTTCAGATCATTTATAGATTTTACGGGTGAAGGTTATGATTGAAGTCCATGCAAAAATTTATCTGAAAATTAGATTTTATGAAACTTTTCGAAATGCAAGTTTCGGTCAAAAAATCATGATATATTACAGACGAGTTTCGGTCAAAAAAATCAAATTAAATCGGGGGCTATTCGAAATGATACGAATCTTTTCACATCATTTATATATGTTATGGGAGAAGGTTATGACGGAAGACCATGCAAAAAATCATCTGAAAATTAGTTTCTACGAAACTTTTCGAAATGCAAGTTTCATTAAAAAAATCGTAGTATATTATACGCAAATTTATACTAGATTAAGTCAAAAAATTAAATTAAATCGAGGACTGTTCGAAATGATACAAACTTTTTCAAATCATTTATATATTTTATGGGAGAAGCTTATGATTGAAGTCCATGCAAAAATTTATCTGAAAATTAGATTTTATGAAACTTTTCGAAATGCATGTTTCGGTCAAAAAATCATGATATATTATTCACAAGTTTCGGTCAAAAAATCAAATTAAATTAGGGGCTATTCGAAATGATACGAAACTTTACAGATCATTTTAAAATTTACGGGGGAAGGTTATGATGGAAGACCATGCAAAAAATCATCTGAAAATTAGTTTCTATGAAACCTTTCGAAATGCAAGTTTCGTTCGAAAAATCGTAGTATATTATACACAAGTTTAGGTCAAAAAAATCAAATTAAATCGAGGACTGTATGAAATGATATGAGCATTTTCAGATTATTTATATATTTTATGGTGGAAGGTTTTGATTGAAGTCCATGCAAAAAATCATATGAAAATTAGATTCTAAGAAACCTTTCGAAATGCAAGTTTCGATCAAAAAATCGTAGTATATTATACACGAGTTTCAGTCAAAAAATCGTAGTATATTATACACGAGTTTCGGTAAAAAAAATCTAATTAAATCGGGGGTTATTCGCAATGATACGAAACTTTTCAGATCATTTATAGATTTTACGGGTGAAGGTTATGATTGAAGTCCATGCAAAAATTTATCTGAAAATTAGATTTTATGAAACTTTTCGAAATGCAAGTTTCGGTCAAAAAATCATGATATATTACAGACGAGTTTGGTCAAAAAAATCAAATTAAATCGGGGGCTATTCGAAATGATACGAATCTTTTCACATCATTTATATATGTTATGGGAGAAGGTTATGACGGAAGACCATTCAAAAAATCATCTGAAAATTAGTTTCTACGAAACTTTTCGAAATGCAAGTTTCATTCAAAAAATCGTAGTATATTATACGCAAATTTATACTAGATTAAGTCAAAAAATTAAATTAAATCGAGGACTGTTCGAAATGATACGAACTTTTTCAAATCATTTATATATTTTATGGGAGAAGCTTATGATTGAAGTCCATGCAAAAATTTATCTGAAAATTAGATTTTATGAAACTTTTCGAAATGCATGTTTCGGTCAAAAAATCATGATATATTATTCACAAGTTTCGGTCAAAAAATCAAATTAAATTAGGGGCTATTCGAAATGATACGAAACTTTTCAGATCATTTTAAAATTTACGGGGGAAGGTTATGATGGAAGACCATGCAAAAAATCATCTGAAAATTAGTTTCTATGAAACCTTTCGAAATGCAAGTTTCGTTCGAAAAATCGTAGTATATTATACACATGTTTAGGTCAAAAAATCAAATTAAATCGAGGACTGTATGAAATGATATGAGCATTTTCAGATTATTTATATATTTTATGGTGGAAGGTTTTGATTGAAGTCCATGCAAAAAATCATATGAAAATTAGATTCTAAGAAACCTTTCGAAATGCAAGTTTCGATCAAAAAATCGTAGTATATTATACACGAGTTTCAGTCAAAAAATCGTAGTATATTATACACGAGTTTCGGTAAAAAAAATCTAATTAAATCGGGGGTTATTCGCAATGATACGAAACTTTTCAGATCATTTATAGATTTTACGGGTGAAGGTTATGATTGAAGTCCATGCAAAAATTTATCTGAAAATTAGATTTTATGAAACTTTTCGAAATGCAAGTTTCGGTCAAAAAATCATGATATATTACAGACGAGTTTCGGTCAAAAAAATCAAATTAAATCGGGGGCTATTCGAAATGATACGAATCTTTTCACATCATTTATATATGTTATGGGAGAAGGTTATGACGGAAGACCATGCAAAAAATCATCTGAAAATTAGTTTCTACGAAACTTTTCGAAATGCAAGTTTCATTAAAAAAATCGTAGTATATTATACGCAAATTTATACTAGATTAAGTCAAAAAATTAAATTAAATCGAGGACTGTTCGAAATGATACGAACTTTTTCAAATCATTTATATATTTTATGGGAGAAGCTTATGATTGAAGTCCATGCAAAAATTTATCTGAAAATTAGATTTTATGAAACTTTTCGAAATGCATGTTTCGGTCAAAAAATCATGATATATTATTCACAAGTTTCGGTCAAAAAATCAAATTAAATTAGGGGCTATTCGAAATGATACGAAACTTTACAGATCATTTTAAAATTTACGGGGGAAGGTTATGATGGAAGACCATGCAAAAAATCATCTGAAAATTAGTTTCTATGAAACCTTTCGAAATGCAAGTTTCGTTCGAAAAATCGTAGTATATTATACACAAGTTTAGGTCAAAAAAATCAAATTAAATCGAGGACTGTATGAAATGATATGAGCATTTTCAGATTAATTATATATTTTATGGTGGAAGGTTTTGATTGAAGTCCATGCAAAAAATCATATGAAAATTAGATTCTAAGAAACCTTTCGAAATGCAAGTTTCGATCAAAAAATCGTAGTATATTATACTCGAGTTTCAGTCAAAAAATCGTAGTATATTATACACGAGTTTCGGTAAAAAAAATCTAATTAAATCGGGGGTTATTCGCAATGATACGAAACTTTTCAGATCATTTATAGATTTTACGGGTGAAGGTTATGATTGAAGTCCATGCAAAAATTTATCTGAAAATTAGATTTTATGAAACTTTTCGAAATGCAAGTTTCGGTCAAAATATCATGATATATTACAGACGAGTTTCGGTCAAAAAAATCAAATTAAATCGGGGGCTATTCGAAATGATACGAATCTTTTCAGATCATTTATATATGTTATGGGAGAAGGTTATGACGGAAGACCATGCAAAAAATCATCTGAAAATTAGTTTCTACGAAACTTTTCGAAATGCAAGTTTCATTCAAAAAATCGTAGTATATTATACGCAAATTTATACTAGATTAAGTCAAAAAATTAAATTAAATTGAGGACTGTTCGAAATGATACGAACTTTTTCAAATCATTTATATATTTTATGGGAGAAGCTTATGATTGAAGTCCATGCAAAAATTTATCTGAAAATTAGATTTTATGAAACTTTTCGAAATGCATGTATGCATGTTTCGGTCAAAAAATCATGATATATTATTCACAAGTTTCGGTCAAAAAATCAAATTAAATTAGGGGCTATTCGAAATGATACGAAACTTTTCAGATCATTGTAAAATTTACGGGGGAAGGTTATGATGGAAGACCATGCAAAAAATCATCTGAAAATTAGTTTCTATGAAACCTTTCGAAATGCAAGTTTCCTTCGAAAAATCGTAGTATATTATACACAAGTTTAGGTCAAAAAATCAAATTAAATCGAGGACTGTATGAAATGATATGAGCATTTTCAGATTATTTATATATTTTATGGTGGAAGGTTTTGATTGAAGTCCATGCAAAAAATCATATGAAAATTAGATTCTAAGAAACCTTTCGAAATGCAAGTTTCGATCAAAAAATCGTAGTATATTATACACGAGTTTCAGTCAAAAAATCGTAGTATATTATACACGAGTTTCGGTAAAAAAAATCTAATTAAATCGGGGGTTATTCGCAATGATACGAAACTTTTCAGATCATTTATAGATTTTACGGGTGAAGGTTATGATTGAAGTCCATGCAAAAAATTTTCTGAAAATTAGATTTTATGAAACTTTTCGAAATGCAAGTTTCGGTCAAAATATCATGATATATTACAAACGAGTTTCGGTCAAAAAAATCAAATTAAATCGGGGGCTATTCGAAATGATACGAATCTTTTCAGATCATTTATATATGTTATGGGAGAAGGTTATGACGGAAGACCATGCAAAAAATCATCTGAAAATTAGTTTCTACGAAACTTTTCGAAATGCAAGTTTCATTCAAAAAATCGTAGTATATTATACGCAAATTTATACTAGATTAAGTCAAAAAATTAAATTAAATCGAGGACTGTTCGAAATGATACGAACTTTTTCAAATCATTTATATATTTTATGGGAGAAGCTTATGATTGAAGTCCATGCAAAAATTTATCTGAAAATTAGATTTTATGAAACTTTTCGAAATGCATGTTTCGGTCAAAAAATCATGATATATTATTCACAAGTTTCGGTCAAAAAATCAAATTAAATTAAGGGCTATTCGAAATGATACGAAACTTTTCAGATCATTCTAAAATTTACGGGGGAAGGTTATGATGGAAGACCATGCAAAAAAATCATCTGAAAATTAGTTTCTATGAAACCTTTCGAAATGCAAGTTTCGTTCGAAAAATCGTAGTATATTATACACAAATTTAGGTCAAAAAATCAAATTAAATCGAGGACTGTATGAAATGATATGAGCATTTTCAGATCATTTATATATTTTATGGGGGAAGGTTTTGATTGAAGTCCATTCAAAAAATCATATGAAAATTAGATTCTAAGAAACCTTTCGAAATGCAAGTTTCGATCAAAAAATCGTAGTATATTATACACGAGTTTCAGTCAAAAAATCGTAGTATATTATACACGAGTTTCGGTAAAAAAAATCTAATTAAATCGGGGGTTATTCGCAATGATACGAAACTTTTCAGATCATTTATAGATTTTACGGGTGAAGGTTATGATTGAAGTCCATGCAAAAATTTATCTGAAAATTAGATTTTATGAAACTTTTCGAAATGCAAGTTTCGGTCAAAAAATCATGATATATTACAGACGAGTTTGGTCAAAAAAATCAAATTAAATCGGGGGCTATTCGAAATGATACGAATCTTTTCACATCATTTATATATGTTATGGGAGAAGGTTATGACGGAAGACCATTCAAAAAATCATCTGAAAATTAGTTTCTACGAAACTTTTCGAAATGCAAGTTTCATTCAAAAAATCGTAGTATATTATACGCAAATTTATACTAGATTAAGTCAAAAAATTAAATTAAATCGAGGACTGTTCGAAATGATACGAACTTTTTCAAATCATTTATATATTTTATGGGAGAAGCTTATGATTGAAGTCCATGCAAAAATTTATCTGAAAATTAGATTTTATGAAACTTTTCGAAATGCATGTTTCGGTCAAAAAATCATGATATATTATTCACAAGTTTCGGTCAAAAAATCAAATTAAATTAGGGGCTATTCGAAATGATACGAAACTTTTCAGATCATTTTAAAATTTACGGGGGAAGGTTATGATGGAAGACCATGCAAAAAATCATCTGAAAATTAGTTTCTATGAAACCTTTCGAAATGCAAGTTTCGTTCGAAAAATCGTAGTATATTATACACATGTTTAGGTCAAAAAATCAAATTAAATCGAGGACTGTATGAAATGATATGAGCATTTTCAGATTATTTATATATTTTATGGTGGAAGGTTTTGATTGAAGTCCATGCAAAAAATCATATGAAAATTAGATTCTAAGAAACCTTTCGAAATGCAAGTTTCGATCAAAAAATCGTAGTATATTATACACGAGTTTCAGTCAAAAAATCGTAGTATATTATACACGAGTTTCGGTAAAAAAAATCTAATTAAATCGGGGGTTATTCGCAATGATACGAAACTTTTCAGATCATTTATAGATTTTACGGGTGAAGGTTATGATTGAAGTCCATGCAAAAATTTATCTGAAAATTAGATTTTATGAAACTTTTCGAAATGCAAGTTTCGGTCAAAAAATCATGATATATTACAGACGAGTTTCGGTCAAAAAAATCAAATTAAATCGGGGGCTATTCGAAATGATACGAATCTTTTCACATCATTTATATATGTTATGGGAGAAGGTTATGACGGAAGACCATGCAAAAAATCATCTGAAAATTAGTTTCTACGAAACTTTTCGAAATGCAAGTTTCATTAAAAAAATCGTAGTATATTATACGCAAATTTATACTAGATTAAGTCAAAAAATTAAATTAAATCGAGGACTGTTCGAAATGATACAAACTTTTTCAAATCATTTATATATTTTATGGGAGAAGCTTATGATTGAAGTCCATGCAAAAATTTATCTGAAAATTAGATTTTATGAAACTTTTCGAAATGCATGTTTCGGTCAAAAAATCATGATATATTATTCACAAGTTTCGGTCAAAAAATCAAATTAAATTAGGGGCTATTCGAAATGATACGAAACTTTACAGATCATTTTAAAATTTACGGGGGAAGGTTATGATGGAAGACCATGCAAAAAATCATCTGAAAATTAGTTTCTATGAAACCTTTCGAAATGCAAGTTTCGTTCGAAAAATCGTAGTATATTATACACAAGTTTAGGTCAAAAAAATCAAATTAAATCGAGGACTGTATGAAATGATATGAGCATTTTCAGATTATTTATATATTTTATGGTGGAAGGTTTTGATTGAAGTCCATGCAAAAAATCATATGAAAATTAGATTCTAAGAAACCTTTCGAAATGCAAGTTTCGATCAAAAAATCGTAGTATATTATACACGAGTTTCAGTCAAAAAATCGTAGTATATTATACACGAGTTTCGGTAAAAAAAATCTAATTAAATCGGGGGTTATTCGCAATGATACGAAACTTTTCAGATCATTTATAGATTTTACGGGTGAAGGTTATGATTGAAGTCCATGCAAAAATTTATCTGAAAATTAGATTTTATGAAACTTTTCGAAATGCAAGTTTCGGTCAAAAAATCATGATATATTACAGACGAGTTTCGGTCAAAAAAATCAAATTAAATCGGGGGCTATTCGAAATGATACGAATCTTTTCAGATCATTTATATATGTTATGGGAGAAGGTTATGACGGAAGACCATGCAAAAAATCATCTGAAAATTAGTTTCTACGAAACTTTTCGAAATGCAAGTTTCATTCAAAAAATCGTAGTATATTATTCGCAAATTTATACTAGATTAAGTCAAAAAATTAAATTAAATCGAGGACTGTTCGAAATGATACGAACTTTTTCAAATCATTTATATATTTTATGGGAGAAGCTTATGATTGAAGTCCATGCAAAAATTTATCTGAAAATTAGATTTTATGAAACTTTTCGAAATGCATGTTTCGGTCAAAAAATCATGATATATTATTCACAAGTTTCGGTCAAAAAATCAAATTAAATTAGGGGCTATTCGAAATGATACGAAACTTTTCAGATCATTTTAAAATTTACGGGGGAAGGTTATGATGGAAGACCATGCAAAAAATCATCTGAAAATTAGTTTCTATGAAACCTTTCGAAATGCAAGTTTCGTTCGAAAAATCGTAGTATATTATACACATGTTTAGGTCAAAAAATCAAATTAAATCGAGGACTGTATGAAATGATATGAGCATTTTCAGATTATTTATATATTTTATGGTGGAAGGTTTTGATTGAAGTCCATGCAAAAAATCATATGAAAATTAGATTCTAAGAAACCTTTCGAAATGCAAGTTTCGATCAAAAAATCGTAGTATATTATACACGAGTTTCAGTCAAAAAATCGTAGTATATTATACACGAGTTTCGGTAAAAAAAATCTAATTAAATCGGGGGTTATTCGCAATGATACGAAACTTTTCAGATCATTTATAGATTTTACGGGTGAAGGTTATGATTGAAGTCCATGCAAAAATTTATCTGAAAATTAGATTTTATGAAACTTTTCGAAATGCAAGTTTCGGTCAAAAAATCATGATATATTACAGACGAGTTTCGGTCAAAAAAATCAAATTAAATCGGGGGCTATTCGAAATGATACGAATCTTTTCAGATCATTTATATATGTTATGGGAGAAGGTTATGACGGAAGACCATGCAAAAAATCATCTGAAAATTAGTTTCTACGAAACTTTTCGAAATGCAAGTTTCATTCAAAAAATCGTAGTATATTATTCGCAAATTTATACTAGATTAAGTCAAAAAATTAAATTAAATCGAGGACTGTTCGAAATGATACGAACTTTTTCAAATCATTTATATATTTTATGGGAGAAGCTTATGATTGAAGTCCATGCAAAAATTTATCTGAAAATTAGATTTTATGAAACTTTTCGAAATGCATGTATGCATGTTTCGGTCAAAAAATCATGATATATTATTCACAAGTTTCGGTCAAAAAATCAAATTAAATTAGGGGCTATTCGAAATGATACGAAACTTTTCAGATCATTTTAAAATTTACGGGGGAAGGTTATGATGGAAGACCATGCAAAAAATCATCTGAAAATTAGTTTCTATGAAACCTTTCGAAATGCAAGTTTCCTTCGAAAAATCGTAGTATATTATACACATGTTTAGGTCAAAAAATCAAATTAAATCGAGGACTGTATGAAATGATATGAGCATTTTCAGATTATTTATATATTTTATGGTGGAAGGTTTTGATTGAAGTCCATGCAAAAAATCATATGAAAATTAGATTCTAAGAAACCTTTCGAAATGCAAGTTTCGATCAAAAAATCGTAGTATATTATACACGAGTTTCAGTCAAAAAATCGTAGTATATTATACACGAGTTTCGGTAAAAAAAATCTAATTAAATCGGGGGTTATTCGCAATGATACGAAACTTTTCAGATCATTTATAGATTTTACGGGTGAAGGTTATGATTGAAGTCCATGCAAAAATTTATCTGAAAATTAGATTTTATGAAACTTTTCGAAATGCAAGTTTCGGTCAAAAAATCATGATATATTACAGACGAGTTTCGGTCAAAAAAATCAAATTAAATCGGGGGCTATTCGAAATGATACGAATCTTTTCAGATCATTTATATATGTTATGGGAGAAGGTTATGACGGAAGACCATGCAAAAAATCATCTGAAAATTAGTTTCTACGAAACTTTTCGAAATGCAAGTTTCATTCAAAAAATCGTAGTATATTATTCGCAAATTTATACTAGATTAAGTCAAAAAATTAAATTAAATCGAGGACTGTTCGAAATGATACGAACTTTTTCAAATCATTTATATATTTTATGGGAGAAGCTTATGATTGAAGTCCATGCAAAAATTTATCTGAAAATTAGATTTTATGAAACTTTTCGAAATGCATGTATGCATGTTTCGGTCAAAAAATCATGATATATTATTCACAAGTTTCGGTCAAAAAATCAAATTAAATTAGGGGCTATTCGAAATGATACGAAACTTTTCAGATCATTTTAAAATTTACGGGGGAATGTTATGATGGAAGACCATGCAAAAAATCATCTGAAAATTAGTTTCTATGAAACCTTTCGAAATGCAAGTTTCCTTCGAAAAATCGTAGTATATTATACACAAGTTTAGGTCAAAAAATCAAATTAAATCGAGGACTGTATGAAATGATATGAGCATTTTCAGATTATTTATATATTTTATGGTGGAAGGTTTTGATTGAAGTCCATGCAAAAAATCATATGAAAATTAGATTCTAAGAAACCTTTCGAAATGCAAGTTTCGATCAAAAAATCGTAGTATATTATACACGAGTTTCAGTCAAAAAATCGTAGTATATTATACACGAGTTTCGGTAAAAAAAATCTAATTAAATCGGGGGTTATTCGCAATGATACGAAACTTTTCAGATCATTTATAGATTTTACGGGTGAAGGTTATGATTGAAGTCCATGCAAAAATTTATCTGAAAATTAGATTTTATGAAACTTTTCGAAATGCAAGTTTCGGTCAAAAAATCATGATATATTACAGACGAGTTTCGGTAAAAAAAATCAAATTAAATCGGGGGCTATTCGAAATGATACGAATCTTTTCAGATCATTTATATATGTTATGGGAGAAGGTTATGACGGAAGACCATGCAAAAAATCATCTGAAAATTAGTTTCTACGAAACTTTTCGAAATGCAAGTTTCATTCAAAAAATCGTAGTATATTATACGCAAATTTATACTAGATTAAGTCAAAAAATTAAATTAAATCGAGGACTGTTCGAAATGATACGAACTTTTTCAAATCATTTATATATTTTATGGGAGAAGCTTATGATTGAAGTCCATGCAAAAATTTATCTGAAAATTAGATTTTATGAAACTTTTCGAAATGCATGTATGCATGTTTCGGTCAAAAAATCATGATATATTATTCACAAGTTTCGGTCAAAAAATCAAATTAAATTAGGGGCTATTCGAAATGATACGAAACTTTTCAGATCATTTTAAAATTTACGGGGGAAGGTTATGATGGAAGACCATGCAAAAAATCATCTGAAAATTAGTTTCTATGAAACCTTTCGAAATGCAAGTTTCCTTCGAAAAATCGTAGTATATTATACACAAGTTTAGGTCAAAAAATCAAATTAAATCGAGGACTGTATGAAATGATATGAGCATTTTCAGATTATTTATATATTTTATGGTGGAAGGTTTTGATTGAAGTCCATGCAAAAAATCATATGAAAATTAGATTCTAAGAAACCTTTCGAAATGCAAGTTTCGATCAAAAAATCGTAGTATATTATACACGAGTTTCGTTCAAAAAATCGTAGTATATTATACACGAGTTTCGGTAAAAAAAATCTAATTAAATCGGGGGTTATTCGCAATGATACGAAACTTTTCAGATCATTTATAGATTTTACGGGTGAAGGTTATGATTGAAGTCCATGCAAAAAATTTTCTGAAAATTAGATTTTATGAAACTTTTCGAAATGCAAGTTTCGGTCAAAATATCATGATATATTACAGACGAGTTTCGGTCAAAAAAATCAAATTAAATCGGGGGCTATTCGAAATGATACGAATCTTTTCAGATCATTTATATATGTTATGGGAGAAGGTTATGACGGAAGACCATGCAAAAAATCATCTGAAAATTAGTTTCTACGAAACTTTTCGAAATGCAAGTTTCATTCAAAAAATCGTAGTATATTATACGCAAATTTATACTAGATTAAGTCAAAAAATTAAATTAAATCGAGGACTGTTCGAAATGATACGAACTTTTTCAAATCATTTATATATTTTATGGGAGAAGCTTATGATTGAAGTCCATGCAAAAATTTATCTGAAAATTAGATTTTATGAAACTTTTCGAAATGCATGTATGCATGTTTCGGTCAAAAAATCATGATATATTATTCACAAGTTTCGGTCAAAAAATCAAATTAAATTAGGGGCTATTCGAAATGATACGAAACTTTTCAGATCATTTTAAAATTTACGGGGGAAGGTTATGATGGAAGACCATGCAAAAAATCATCTGAAAATTAGTTTCTATGAAACCTTTCGAAATGCAAGTTTCCTTCGAAAAATCGTAGTATATTATACACAAGTTTAGGTCAAAAAATCAAATTAAATCGAGGACTGTATGAAATGATATGAGCATTTTCAGATTATTTATATATTTTATGGTGGAAGGTTTTGATTGAAGTCCATGCAAAAAATCATATGAAAATTAGATTCTAAGAAACCTTTCGAAATGCAAGTTTCGATCAAAAAATCGTAGTATATTATACACGAGTTTCGTTCAAAAAATCGTAGTATATTATACACGAGTTTCGGTAAAAAAAATCTAATTAAATCGGGGGTTATTCGCAATGATACGAAACTTTTCAGATCATTTATAGATTTTACGGGTGAAGGTTATGATTGAAGTCCATGCAAAAAATTTTCTGAAAATTAGATTTTATGAAACTTTTCGAAATGCAAGTTTCGGTCAAAATATCATGATATATTACAGACGAGTTTCGGTCAAAAAAATCAAATTAAATCGGGGGCTATTCGAAATGATACGAATCTTTTCAGATCATTTATATATGTTATGGGAGAAGGTTATGACGGAAGACCATGCAAAAAATCATCTGAAAATTAGTTTCTACGAAACTTTTCGAAATGCAAGTTTCATTCAAAAAATCGTAGTATATTATACGCAAATTTATACTAGATTAAGTCAAAAAATTAAATTAAATCGAGGACTGTTCGAAATGATACGAACTTTTTCAAATCATTTATATATTTTATGGGAGAAGCTTATGATTGAAGTCCATGCAAAAATTTATCTGAAAATTAGATTTTATGAAACTTTTCGAAATGCATGTATGCATGTTTCGGTCAAAAAATCATGATATATTATTCACAAGTTTCGGTCAAAAAATCAAATTAAATTAGGGGCTATTCGAAATGATACGAAACTTTTCAGATCATTTTAAAATTTACGGGGGAAGGTTATGATGGAAGACCATGCAAAAAATCATCTGAAAATTAGTTTCTATGAAACCTTTCGAAATGCAAGTTTCCTTCGAAAAATCGTAGTATATTATACACAAGTTTAGGTCAAAAAATCAAATTAAATCGAGGACTGTATGAAATGATATGAGCATTTTCAGATTATTTATATATTTTATGGTGGAAGGTTTTGATTGAAGTCCATGCAAAAAATCATATGAAAATTAGATTCTAAGAAACCTTTCGAAATGCAAGTTTCGATCAAAAAATCGTAGTATATTATACACGAGTTTCAGTCAAAAAATCGTAGTATATTATACACGAGTTTCGGTAAAAAAAATCTAATTAAATCGGGGGTTATTCGCAATGATACGAAACTTTTCAGATCATTTATAGATTTTACGGGTGAAGGTTATGATTGAAGTCCATGCAAAAAATTTTCTGAAAATTAGATTTTATGAAACTTTTCGAAATGCAAGTTTCGGTCAAAATATCATGATATATTACAGACGAGTTTCGGTCAAAAAAATCAAATTAAATCGGGGGCTATTCGAAATGATACGAATCTTTTCAGATCATTTATATATGTTATGGGAGAAGGTTATGACGGAAGACCATGCAAAAAATCATCTGAAAATTAGTTTCTACGAAACTTTTCGAAATGCAAGTTTCATTCAAAAAATCGTAGTATATTATACGCAAATTTATACTAGATTAAGTCAAAAAATTAAATTAAATCGAGGACTGTTCGAAATGATACGAACTTTTTCAAATCATTTATATATTTTATGGGAGAAGCTTATGATTGAAGTCCATGCAAAAATTTATCTGAAAATTAGATTTTATGAAACTTTTCGAAATGCATGTATGCATGTTTCGGTCAAAAAATCATGATATATTATTCACAAGTTTCGGTCAAAAAATCAAATTAAATTAGGGGCTATTCGAAATGATACGAAACTTTTCAGATCATTTTAAAATTTACGGGGGAAGGTTATGATGGAAGACCATGCAAAAAATCATCTGAAAATTAGTTTCTATGAAACCTTTCGAAATGCAAGTTTCCTTCGAAAAATCGTAGTATATTATACACAAGTTTAGGTCAAAAAATCAAATTAAATCGAGGACTGTATGAAATGATATGAGCATTTTCAGATTATTTATATATTTTATGGTGGAAGGTTTTGATTGAAGTCCATGCAAAAAATCATATGAAAATTAGATTCTAAGAAACCTTTCGAAATGCAAGTTTCGATCAAAAAATCGTAGTATATTATACACGAGTTTCAGTCAAAAAATCGTAGTATATTATACACGAGTTTCGGTAAAAAAAATCTAATTAAATCGGGGGTTATTCGCAATGATACGAAACTTTTCAGATCATTTATAGATTTTACGGGTGAAGGTTATGATTGAAGTCCATGCAAAAAATTTTCTGAAAATTAGATTTTATGAAACTTTTCGAAATGCAAGTTTCGGTCAAAATATCATGATATATTACAGACGAGTTTCGGTCAAAAAAATCAAATTAAATCGGGGGCTATTCGAAATGATACGAATCTTTTCAGATCATTTATATATGTTATGGGAGAAGGTTATGACGGAAGACCATGCAAAAAATCATCTGAAAATTAGTTTCTACGAAACTTTTCGAAATGCAAGTTTCATTCAAAAAATCGTAGTATATTATTCGCAAATTTATACTAGATTAAGTCAAAAAATTAAATTAAATCGAGGACTGTTCGAAATGATACGAACTTTTTCAAATCATTTATATATTTTATGGGAGAAGCTTATGATTGAAGTCCATGCAAAAATTTATCTGAAAATTAGATTTTATGAAACTTTTCGAAATGCATGTATGCATGTTTCGGTCAAAAAATCATGATATATTATTCACAAGTTTCGGTCAAAAAATCAAATTAAATTAGGGGCTATTCGAAATGATACGAAACTTTTCAGATCATTTTAAAATTTATGGGGGAAGGTTATGATGGAAGACCATGCAAAAAATCATCTGAAAATTAGTTTCTATGAAACCTTTCGAAATGCAAGTTTCCTTCGAAAAATCGTAGTATATTATACACAAGTTTAGGTCAAAAAATCAAATTAAATCGAGGACTGTATGAAATGATATGAGCATTTTCAGATTATTTATATATTTTATGGTGGAAGGTTTTGATTGAAGTCCATGCAAAAAATCATATGAAAATTAGATTCTAAGAAACCTTTCGAAATGCAAGTTTCGATCAAAAAATCGTAGTATATTATACACGAGTTTCAGTCAAAAAATCGTAGTATATTATACACGAGTTTCGGTAAAAAAAATCTAATTAAATCGGGGGTTATTCGCAATGATACGAAACTTTTCAGATCATTTATAGATTTTACGGGTGAAGGTTATGATTGAAGTCCATGCAAAAATTTATCTGAAAATTAGATTTTATGAAACTTTTCGAAATGCAAGTTTCGGTCAAAAAATCATGATATATTACAGACGAGTTTCGGTAAAAAAAATCAAATTAAATCGGGGGCTATTCGAAATGATACGAATCTTTTCAGATCATTTATATATGTTATGGGAGAAGGTTATGACGGAAGACCATGCAAAAAATCATCTGAAAATTAGTTTCTACGAAACTTTTCGAAATGCAAGTTTCATTCAAAAAATCGTAGTATATTATACGCAAATTTATACTAGATTAAGTCAAAAAATTAAATTAAATCGAGGACTGTTCGAAATGATACGAACTTTTTCAAATCATTTATATATTTTATGGGAGAAGCTTATGATTGAAGTCCATGCAAAAATTTATCTGAAAATTAGATTTTATGAAACTTTTCGAAATGCATGTATGCATGTTTCGGTCAAAAAATCATGATATATTATTCACAAGTTTCGGTCAAAAAATCAAATTAAATTAGGGGCTATTCGAAATGATACGAAACTTTTCAGATCATTTTAAAATTTACGGGGGAAGGTTATGATGGAAGACCATGCAAAAAATCATCTGAAAATTAGTTTCTATGAAACCTTTCGAAATGCAAGTTTCCTTCGAAAAATCGTAGTATATTATACACAAGTTTAGGTCAAAAAATCAAATTAAATCGAGGACTGTATGAAATGATATGAGCATTTTCAGATTATTTATATATTTTATGGTGGAAGGTTTTGATTGAAGTCCATGCAAAAAATCATATGAAAATTAGATTCTAAGAAACCTTTCGAAATGCAAGTTTCGATCAAAAAATCGTAGTATATTATACACGAGTTTCAGTCAAAAAATCGTAGTATATTATACACGAGTTTCGGTAAAAAAAATCTAATTAAATCGGGGGTTATTCGCAATGATACGAAACTTTTCAGATCATTTATAGATTTTACGGGTGAAGGTTATGATTGAAGTCCATGCAAAAAATTTTCTGAAAATTAGATTTTATGAAACTTTTCGAAATGCAAGTTTCGGTCAAAATATCATGATATATTACAGACGAGTTTCGGTCAAAAAAATCAAATTAAATCGGGGGCTATTCGAAATGATACGAATCTTTTCAGATCATTTATATATGTTATGGGAGAAGGTTATGACGGAAGACCATGCAAAAAATCATCTGAAAATTAGTTTCTACGAAACTTTTCGAAATGCAAGTTTCATTCAAAAAATCGTAGTATATTATACGCAAATTTATACTAGATTAAGTCAAAAAATTAAATTAAATCGAGGACTGTTCGAAATGATACGAACTTTTTCAAATCATTTATATATTTTATGGGAGAAGCTTATGATTGAAGTCCATGCAAAAATTTATCTGAAAATTAGATTTTATGAAACTTTTCGAAATGCATGTATGCATGTTTCGGTCAAAAAATCATGATATATTATTCACAAGTTTCGGTCAAAAAATCAAATTAAATTAGGGGCTATTCGAAATGATACGAAACTTTTCAGATCATTTTAAAATTTACGGGGGAAGGTTATGATGGAAGACCATGCAAAAAATCATCTGAAAATTAGTTTCTATGAAACCTTTCGAAATGCAAGTTTCCTTCGAAAAATCGTAGTATATTATACACAAGTTTAGGTCAAAAAATCAAATTAAATCGAGGACTGTATGAAATGATATGAGCATTTTCAGATTATTTATATATTTTATGGTGGAAGGTTTTGATTGAAGTCCATGCAAAAAATCATATGAAAATTAGATTCTAAGAAACCTTTCGAAATGCAAGTTTCGATCAAAAAATCGTAGTATATTATACACGAGTTTCAGTCAAAAAATCGTAGTATATTATACACGAGTTTCGGTAAAAAAAATCTAATTAAATCGGGGGTTATTCGCAATGATACGAAACTTTTCAGATCATTTATAGATTTTACGGGTGAAGGTTATGATTGAAGTCCATGCAAAAAATTTTCTGAAAATTAGATTTTATGAAACTTTTCGAAATGCAAGTTTCGGTCAAAATATCATGATATATTACAGACGAGTTTCGGTCAAAAAAATCAAATTAAATCGGGGGCTATTCGAAATGATACGAATCTTTTCAGATCATTTATATATGTTATGGGAGAAGGTTATGACGGAAGACCATGCAAAAAATCATCTGAAAATTAGTTTCTACGAAACTTTTCGAAATGCAAGTTTCATTCAAAAAATCGTAGTATATTATACGCAAATTTATACTAGATTAAGTCAAAAAATTAAATTAAATCGAGGACTGTTCGAAATGATACGAACTTTTTCAAATCATTTATATATTTTATGGGAGAAGCTTATGATTGAAGTCCATGCAAAAATTTATCTGAAAATTAGATTTTATGAAACTTTTCGAAATGCATGTATGCATGTTTCGGTCAAAAAATCATGATATATTATTCACAAGTTTCGGTCAAAAAATCAAATTAAATTAGGGGCTATTCGAAATGATACGAAACTTTTCAGATCATTTTAAAATTTACGGGGGAAGGTTATGATGGAAGACCATGCAAAAAATCATCTGAAAATTAGTTTCTATGAAACCTTTCGAAATGCAAGTTTCCTTCGAAAAATCGTAGTATATTATACACAAGTTTAGGTCAAAAAATCAAATTAAATCGAGGACTGTATGAAATGATATGAGCATTTTCAGATTATTTATATATTTTATGGTGGAAGGTTTTGATTGAAGTCCATGCAAAAAATCATATGAAAATTAGATTCTAAGAAACCTTTCGAAATGCAAGTTTCGATCAAAAAATCGTAGTATATTATACACGAGTTTCAGTCAAAAAATCGTAGTATATTATACACGAGTTTCGGTAAAAAAAATCTAATTAAATCGGGGGTTATTCGCAATGATACGAAACTTTTCAGATCATTTATAGATTTTACGGGTGAAGGTTATGATTGAAGTCCATGCAAAAAATTTTCTGAAAATTAGATTTTATGAAACTTTTCGAAATGCAAGTTTCGGTCAAAATATCATGATATATTACAGACGAGTTTCGGTCAAAAAAATCAAATTAAATCGGGGGCTATTCGAAATGATACGAATCTTTTCAGATCATTTATATATGTTATGGGAGAAGGTTATGACGGAAGACCATGCAAAAAATCATCTGAAAATTAGTTTCTACGAAACTTTTCGAAATGCAAGTTTCATTCAAAAAATCGTAGTATATTATACGCAAATTTATACTAGATTAAGTCAAAAAATTAAATTAAATCGAGGACTGTTCGAAATGATACGAACTTTTTCAAATCATTTATATATTTTATGGGAGAAGCTTATGATTGAAGTCCATGCAAAAATTTATCTGAAAATTAGATTTTATGAAACTTTTCGAAATGCATGTATGCATGTTTCGGTCAAAAAATCATGATATATTATTCACAAGTTTCGGTCAAAAAATCAAATTAAATTAGGGGCTATTCGAAATGATACGAAACTTTTCAGATCATTTTAAAATTTACGGGGGAAGGTTATGATGGAAGACCATGCAAAAAATCATCTGAAAATTAGTTTCTATGAAACCTTTCGAAATGCAAGTTTCCTTCGAAAAATCGTAGTATATTATACACAAGTTTAGGTCAAAAAATCAAATTAAATCGAGGACTGTATGAAATGATATGAGCATTTTCAGATTATTTATATATTTTATGGTGGAAGGTTTTGATTGAAGTCCATGCAAAAAATCATATGAAAATTAGATTCTAAGAAACCTTTCGAAATGCAAGTTTCGATCAAAAAATCGTAGTATATTATACACGAGTTTCAGTCAAAAAATCGTAGTATATTATACACGAGTTTCGGTAAAAAAAATCTAATTAAATCGGGGGTTATTCGCAATGATACGAAACTTTTCAGATCATTTATAGATTTTACGGGTGAAGGTTATGATTGAAGTCCATGCAAAAAATTTTCTGAAAATTAGATTTTATGAAACTTTTCGAAATGCAAGTTTCGGTCAAAATATCATGATATATTACAGACGAGTTTCGGTCAAAAAAATCAAATTAAATCGGGGGCTATTCGAAATGATACGAATCTTTTCAGATCATTTATATATGTTATGGGAGAAGGTTATGACGGAAGACCATGCAAAAAATCATCTGAAAATTAGTTTCTACGAAACTTTTCGAAATGCAAGTTTCATTCAAAAAATCGTAGTATATTATACGCAAATTTATACTAGATTAAGTCAAAAAATTAAATTAAATCGAGGACTGTTCGAAATGATACGAACTTTTTCAAATCATTTATATATTTTATGGGAGAAGCTTATGATTGAAGTCCATGCAAAAATTTATCTGAAAATTAGATTTTATGAAACTTTTCGAAATGCATGTATGCATGTTTCGGTCAAAAAATCATGATATATTATTCACAAGTTTCGGTCAAAAAATCAAATTAAATTAGGGGCTATTCGAAATGATACGAAACTTTTCAGATCATTTTAAAATTTACGGGGGAAGGTTATGATGGAAGACCATGCAAAAAATCATCTGAAAATTAGTTTCTATGAAACCTTTCGAAATGCAAGTTTCCTTCGAAAAATCGTAGTATATTATACACAAGTTTAGGTCAAAAAATCAAATTAAATCGAGGACTGTATGAAATGATATGAGCATTTTCAGATTATTTATATATTTTATGGTGGAAGGTTTTGATTGAAGTCCATGCAAAAAATCATATGAAAATTAGATTCTAAGAAACCTTTCGAAATGCAAGTTTCGATCAAAAAATCGTAGTATATTATACACGAGTTTCAGTCAAAAAATCGTAGTATATTATACACGAGTTTCGGTAAAAAAAATCTAATTAAATCGGGGGTTATTCGCAATGATACGAAACTTTTCAGATCATTTATAGATTTTACGGGTGAAGGTTATGATTGAAGTCCATGCAAAAAATTTTCTGAAAATTAGATTTTATGAAACTTTTCGAAATGCAAGTTTCGGTCAAAATATCATGATATATTACAGACGAGTTTCGGTCAAAAAAATCAAATTAAATCGGGGGCTATTCGAAATGATACGAATCTTTTCAGATCATTTATATATGTTATGGGAGAAGGTTATGACGGAAGACCATGCAAAAAATCATCTGAAAATTAGTTTCTACGAAACTTTTCGAAATGCAAGTTTCATTCAAAAAATCGTAGTATATTATACGCAAATTTATACTAGATTAAGTCAAAAAATTAAATTAAATCGAGGACTGTTCGAAATGATACGAACTTTTTCAAATCATTTATATATTTTATGGGAGAAGCTTATGATTGAAGTCCATGCAAAAATTTATCTGAAAATTAGATTTTATGAAACTTTTCGAAATGCATGTATGCATGTTTCGGTCAAAAAATCATGATATATTATTCACAAGTTTCGGTCAAAAAATCAAATTAAATTAGGGGCTATTCGAAATGATACGAAACTTTTCAGATCATTTTAAAATTTACGGGGGAAGGTTATGATGGAAGACCATGCAAAAAATCATCTGAAAATTAGTTTCTATGAAACCTTTCGAAATGCAAGTTTCCTTCGAAAAATCGTAGTATATTATACACAAGTTTAGGTCAAAAAATCAAATTAAATCGAGGACTGTATGAAATGATATGAGCATTTTCAGATTATTTATATATTTTATGGTGGAAGGTTTTGATTGAAGTCCATGCAAAAAATCATATGAAAATTAGATTCTAAGAAACCTTTCGAAATGCAAGTTTCGATCAAAAAATCGTAGTATATTATACACGAGTTTCAGTCAAAAAATCGTAGTATATTATACACGAGTTTCGGTAAAAAAAATCTAATTAAATCGGGGGTTATTCGCAATGATACGAAACTTTTCAGATCATTTATAGATTTTACGGGTGAAGGTTATGATTGAAGTCCATGCAAAAAATTTTCTGAAAATTAGATTTTATGAAACTTTTCGAAATGCAACTTTCGGTCAAAATATCATGATATATTACAGACGAGTTTCGGTCAAAAAAATCAAATTAAATCGGGGGCTATTCGAAATGATACGAATCTTTTCAGATCATTTATATATGTTATGGGAGAAGGTTATGACGGAAGACCATGCAAAAAATCATCTGAAAATTAGTTTCTACGAAACTTTTCGAAATGCAAGTTTCATTCAAAAAATCGTAGTATATTATACGCAAACTTATACTAGATTAAGTCAAAAAATTAAATTAAATCGAGGACTGTTCGAAATGATACGAACTTTTTCAAATCATTTATATATTTTATGGGAGAAGCTTATGATTGAAGTCCATGCAAAAATTTATCTGAAAATTAGATTTTATGAAACTTTTCGAAATGCATGTATGCATGTTTCGGTCAAAAAATCATGATATATTATTCACAAGTTTCGGTCAAAAAATCAAATTAAATTAGGGGCTATTCGAAATGATACGAAACTTTTCAGATCATTTTAAAATTTACGGGGGAAGGTTATGATGGAAGACCATGCAAAAAATCATCTGAAAATTAGTTTCTATGAAACCTTTCGAAATGCAAGTTTCCTTCGAAAAATCGTAGTATATTATACACAAGTTTAGGTCAAAAAATCAAATTAAATCGAGGACTGTATGAAATGATATGAGCATTTTCAGATTATTTATATATTTTATGGTGGAAGGTTTTGATTGAAGTCCATGCAAAAAATCATATGAAAATTAGATTCTAAGAAACCTTTCGAAATGCAAGTTTCGATCAAAAAATCGTAGTATATTATACACGAGTTTCAGTCAAAAAATCGTAGTATATTATACACGAGTTTCGGTAAAAAAAATCTAATTAAATCGGGGGTTATTCGCAATGATACGAAACTTTTCAGATCATTTATAGATTTTACGGGTGAAGGTTATGATTGAAGTCCATGCAAAAGTTTTTCTGAAAATTAGATTTTATTAAACTTTTCGAAATGCAAGTTTCGGTCAAAATATCATGATATATTACAAACGAGTTTCGGTCAAAAAAATCAAATTAAATCGGGGGCTATTCGAAATGATACGAATCTTTTCAGATCATTTATATATGTTATGGGAGAAGGTTATGACGGAAGACCATGCAAAAAATCATCTGAAAATTAGTTTCTACGAAACTTTTCGAAATGCAAGTTTCATTCAAAAAATCGTAGTATATTATACGCAAATTTATACTAGATTAAGTCAAAAAATTAAATTAAATCGAGGACTGTTCGAAATGATACGAACTTTTTCAAATCATTTATATATTTTATGGGAGAAGCTTATGATTGAAGTCCATGCAAAAATTTATCTGAAAATTAGATTTTATAAAACTTTTCGAAATGCATGTATGCATGTTTCGGTCAAAAAATCATGATATATTATTCACAAGTTTCGGTCAAAAAATCAAATTAAATTAGGGGCTATTCGAAATGATACGAAACTTTTCAGATCATTTTAAAATTTACGGGGGAAGGTTATGATGGAAGACCATGCAAAAAATCATCTGAAAATTAGTTTCTATGAAACCTTTCGAAATGCAAGTTTCGATCAAAAAATCGTAGTATATTATACACGAGTTTCAGTCAAAAAATCGTAGTATATTATACACGAATTTCGGTAAAAAAAATCTAATTAAATCGGGGGTTATTCGCAATGATACGAAACTTTTCAGATCATTTATAGATTTTACGGGTGAAGGTTATGATTGAAGTCCATGCAAAAATTTATCTGAAAATTAGATTTTATGAAACTTTTCGAAATGCAAGTTTCGGTCAAAAAATCATGATATATTACAGACGAGTTTCGGTCAAAAAAATCAAATTAAATCGGGGGCTATTCGAAATGATACGAATCTTTTCAGATCATTTATATATGTTATGGGAGAAGGTTATGACGGAAGACCATGCAAAAAATCATCTGAAAATTAGTTTCTACGAAACTTTTCGAAATGCAAGTTTCATTCAAAAAATCGTAGTATATTATACGCAAATTTATACTAGATTAAGTCAAAAAATTAAATTAAATCGAGGACTGTTCGAAATGATACGAACTTTTTCAAATCATTTATATATTTTATGGGAGAAGCTTATGATTGAAGTCCATGCAAAAATTTATCTGAAAATTAGATTTTATGAAACTTTTCGAAATGCATGTATGCATGTTTCGGTCAAAAAATCATGATATATTATTCACAAGTTTCGGTCAAAAAATCAAATTAAATTAGGGGCTATTCGAAATGATACGAAACTTTTCAGATCATTTTAAAATTTACGGGGGAAGGTTATGATGGAAGACCATGCAAAAAATCATCTGAAAATTAGTTTCTATGAAACCTTTCGAAATGCAAGTTTCGTTCGAAAAATCGTAGTATATTATACACAAGTTTAGGTCAAAAAATCAAATTAAATCGAGGACTGTATGAAATGATATGAGCATTTTCAGATTATTTATATATTTTATGGTGGAAGGTTTTGATTGAAGTCCATGCAAAAAATCATATGAAAATTAGATTCTAAGAAACCTTTCGAAATGCAAGTTTCGATCAAAAAATCGTAGTATATTATACACGAGTTTCAGTCAAAAAATCGTAGTATATTATACACGAGTTTCGGTAAAAAAAATCTAATTAAATCGGGGGTTATTCTCAATGATACGAAACTTTTCAGATCATTTATAGATTTTACGGGTGAAGGTTATGATTGAAGTTCATGCAAAAATTTATCTGAAAATTAGATTTTATGAAACTTTTCGAAATGCAAGTTTCGGTCAAAAAATCATGATATATTACAGACGAGTTTGGTCAAAAAAATCAAATTAAATCGGGGGCTATTCGAAATGATACGAATCTTTTCACATCATTTATATATGTTATGGGAGAAGGTTATGACGGAAGACCATGCAAAAAATCATCTGAAAATTAGTTTCTACGAAACTTTTCAAAATGCAAGTTTCATTAAAAAAATCGTAGTATATTATACGCAAATTTATACTAGATTAAGTCAAAAAATTAAATTAAATCGAGGACTGTTCGAAATGATACGAACTTTTTCAAATCATTTATATATTTTATGGGAGAAGCTTATGATTGAAGTCCATGCAAAAATTTATCTGAAAATTAGATTTTATGAAACTTTTCGAAATGCATGTTTCGGTCAAAAAATCATGATATATTATTCACAAATTTCGGTCAAAAAATCAAATTAAATTAGGGGCTATTCGAAATGATACGAAACTTTACAGATCATTTTAAAATTTACGGGGGAAGGTTATGATGGAAGACCATGCAAAAAATCATCTGAAAATTAGTTTCTATGAAACCTTTCGAAATGCAAGTTTCGTTCGAAAAATCGTAGTATATTATACACAAGTTTAGGTCAAAAAAATCAAATTAAATCGAGGACTGTATGAAATGATATGAGCATTTTCAGATTATTTATATATTTTATGGTGGAAGGTTTTGATTGAAGTCCATGCAAAAAATCATATGAAAATTAGATTCTAAGAAACCTTTCGAAATGCAAGTTTCGATCAAAAAATCGTAGTATATTATACACGAGTTTCAGTCAAAAAATCGTAGTATATTATACACGAGTTTCGGTAAAAAAAATCTAATTAAATCGGGGGTTATTCGCAATGATACGAAACTTTTCAGATCATTTATAGATTTTACGGGTGAAGGTTATGATTGAAGTCCATGCAAAAATTTATCTGAAAATTTGATTTTATGAAACTTTTCGAAATGCAAGTTTCGGTCAAAAAATCATGATATATTACAGACGAGTTTCGGTCAAAAAAATCAAATTAAATCGGGGGCTATTCGAAATGATACGAATCTTTTCAGATCATTTATATATGTTATGGGAGAAGGTTATGACGGAAGACCATGCAAAAAATCATCTGAAAATTAGTTTCTACGAAACTTTTCGAAATGCAAGTTTCATTCAAAAAATCGTAGTATATTATACGCAAATTTATACTAGATTAAGTCAAAAAATTAAATTAAATCGAGGACTGTTCGAAATGATACGAACTTTTTCAAATCATTTATATATTTTATGGGAGAAGCTTATGATTGAAGTCCATGCAAAAATTTATCTGAAAATTAGATTTTATGAAACTTTTCGAAATGCATGTATGCATGTTTCGGTCAAAAAATCATGATATATTATTCACAAGTTTCGGTCAAAAAATCAAATTAAATTAGGGGCTATTCGAAATGATACGAAACTTTTCAGATCATTTTAAAATTTACGGGGGAAGGTTATGATGGAAGACCATGCAAAAAATCATCTGAAAATTAGTTTCTATGAAACCTTTCGAAATGCAAGTTTCCTTCGAAAAATCGTAGTATATTATACACAAGTTTAGGTCAAAAAATCAAATTAAATCGAGGACTGTATGAAATGATATGAGCATTTTCAGATTATTTATATATTTTATGGTGGAAGGTTTTGATTGAAGTCCATGCAAAAAATCATATGAAAATTAGATTCTAAGAAACCTTTCGAAATGCAAGTTTCGATCAAAAAATCGTAGTATATTATACACGAGTTTCAGTCAAAAAATCGTAGTATATTATACACGAGTTTCGGTAAAAAAAATCTAATTAAATCGGGGGTTATTCGCAATGATACGAAACTTTTCAGATCATTTATAGATTTTACGGGTGAAGGTTATGATTGAAGTCCATGCAAAAAATTTTCTGAAAATTAGATTTTATGAAACTTTTCGAAATGCAACTTTCGGTCAAAATATCATGATATATTACAGACGAGTTTCGGTCAAAAAAATCAAATTAAATCGGGGGCTATTCGAAATGATACGAATCTTTTCAGATCATTTATATATGTTATGGGAGAAGGTTATGACGGAAGACCATGCAAAAAATCATCTGAAAATTAGTTTCTACGAAACTTTTCGAAATGCAAGTTTCATTCAAAAAATCGTAGTATATTATACGCAAACTTATACTAGATTAAGTCAAAAAATTAAATTAAATCGAGGACTGTTCGAAATGATACGAACTTTTTCAAATCATTTATATATTTTATGGGAGAAGCTTATGATTGAAGTCCATGCAAAAATTTATCTGAAAATTAGATTTTATGAAACTTTTCGAAATGCATGTATGCATGTTTCGGTCAAAAAATCATGATATATTATTCACAAGTTTCGGTCAAAAAATCAAATTAAATTAGGGGCTATTCGAAATGATACGAAACTTTTCAGATCATTTTAAAATTTACGGGGGAAGGTTATGATGGAAGACCATGCAAAAAATCATCTGAAAATTAGTTTCTATGAAACCTTTCGAAATGCAAGTTTCCTTCGAAAAATCGTAGTATATTATACACAAGTTTAGGTCAAAAAATCAAATTAAATCGAGGACTGTATGAAATGATATGAGCATTTTCAGATTATTTATATATTTTATGGTGGAAGGTTTTGATTGAAGTCCATGCAAAAAATCATATGAAAATTAGATTCTAAGAAACCTTTCGAAATGCAAGTTTCGATCAAAAAATCGTAGTATATTATACACGAGTTTCAGTCAAAAAATCGTAGTATATTATACACGAGTTTCGGTAAAAAAAATCTAATTAAATCGGGGGTTATTCGCAATGATACGAAACTTTTCAGATCATTTATAGATTTTACGGGTGAAGGTTATGATTGAAGTCCATGCAAAAGTTTTTCTGAAAATTAGATTTTATTAAACTTTTCGAAATGCAAGTTTCGGTCAAAATATCATGATATATTACAAACGAGTTTCGGTCAAAAAAATCAAATTAAATCGGGGGCTATTCGAAATGATACGAATCTTTTCAGATCATTTATATATGTTATGGGAGAAGGTTATGACGGAAGACCATGCAAAAAATCATCTGAAAATTAGTTTCTACGAAACTTTTCGAAATGCAAGTTTCATTCAAAAAATCGTAGTATATTATACGCAAATTTATACTAGATTAAGTCAAAAAATTAAATTAAATCGAGGACTGTTCGAAATGATACGAACTTTTTCAAATCATTTATATATTTTATGGGAGAAGCTTATGATTGAAGTCCATGCAAAAATTTATCTGAAAATTAGATTTTATAAAACTTTTCGAAATGCATGTATGCATGTTTCGGTCAAAAAATCATGATATATTATTCACAAGTTTCGGTCAAAAAATCAAATTAAATTAGGGGCTATTCGAAATGATACGAAACTTTTCAGATCATTTTAAAATTTACGGGGGAAGGTTATGATGGAAGACCATGCAAAAAATCATCTGAAAATTAGTTTCTATGAAACCTTTCGAAATGCAAGTTTCGATCAAAAAATCGTAGTATATTATACACGAGTTTCAGTCAAAAAATCGTAGTATATTATACACGAATTTCGGTAAAAAAAATCTAATTAAATCGGGGGTTATTCGCAATGATACGAAACTTTTCAGATCATTTATAGATTTTACGGGTGAAGGTTATGATTGAAGTCCATGCAAAAATTTATCTGAAAATTAGATTTTATGAAACTTTTCGAAATGCAAGTTTCGGTCAAAAAATCATGATATATTACAGACGAGTTTCGGTCAAAAAAATCAAATTAAATCGGGGGCTATTCGAAATGATACGAATCTTTTCAGATCATTTATATATGTTATGGGAGAAGGTTATGACGGAAGACCATGCAAAAAATCATCTGAAAATTAGTTTCTACGAAACTTTTCGAAATGCAAGTTTCATTCAAAAAATCGTAGTATATTATACGCAAATTTATACTAGATTAAGTCAAAAAATTAAATTAAATCGAGGACTGTTCGAAATGATACGAACTTTTTCAAATCATTTATATATTTTATGGGAGAAGCTTATGATTGAAGTCCATGCAAAAATTTATCTGAAAATTAGATTTTATGAAACTTTTCGAAATGCATGTATGCATGTTTCGGTCAAAAAATCATGATATATTATTCACAAGTTTCGGTCAAAAAATCAAATTAAATTAGGGGCTATTCGAAATGATACGAAACTTTTCAGATCATTTTAAAATTTACGGGGGAAGGTTATGATGGAAGACCATGCAAAAAATCATCTGAAAATTAGTTTCTATGAAACCTTTCGAAATGCAAGTTTCGTTCGAAAAATCGTAGTATATTATACACAAGTTTAGGTCAAAAAATCAAATTAAATCGAGGACTGTATGAAATGATATGAGCATTTTCAGATTATTTATATATTTTATGGTGGAAGGTTTTGATTGAAGTCCATGCAAAAAATCATATGAAAATTAGATTCTAAGAAACCTTTCGAAATGCAAGTTTCGATCAAAAAATCGTAGTATATTATACACGAGTTTCAGTCAAAAAATCGTAGTATATTATACACGAGTTTCGGTAAAAAAAATCTAATTAAATCGGGGGTTATTCTCAATGATACGAAACTTTTCAGATCATTTATAGATTTTACGGGTGAAGGTTATGATTGAAGTTCATGCAAAAATTTATCTGAAAATTAGATTTTATGAAACTTTTCGAAATGCAAGTTTCGGTCAAAAAATCATGATATATTACAGACGAGTTTGGTCAAAAAAATCAAATTAAATCGGGGGCTATTCGAAATGATACGAATCTTTTCACATCATTTATATATGTTATGGGAGAAGGTTATGACGGAAGACCATGCAAAAAATCATCTGAAAATTAGTTTCTACGAAACTTTTCAAAATGCAAGTTTCATTAAAAAAATCGTAGTATATTATACGCAAATTTATACTAGATTAAGTCAAAAAATTAAATTAAATCGAGGACTGTTCGAAATGATACGAACTTTTTCAAATCATTTATATATTTTATGGGAGAAGCTTATGATTGAAGTCCATGCAAAAATTTATCTGAAAATTAGATTTTATGAAACTTTTCGAAATGCATGTTTCGGTCAAAAAATCATGATATATTATTCACAAATTTCGGTCAAAAAATCAAATTAAATTAGGGGCTATTCGAAATGATACGAAACTTTACAGATCATTTTAAAATTTACGGGGGAAGGTTATGATGGAAGACCATGCAAAAAATCATCTGAAAATTAGTTTCTATGAAACCTTTCGAAATGCAAGTTTCGTTCGAAAAATCGTAGTATATTATACACAAGTTTAGGTCAAAAAAATCAAATTAAATCGAGGACTGTATGAAATGATATGAGCATTTTCAGATTATTTATATATTTTATGGTGGAAGGTTTTGATTGAAGTCCATGCAAAAAATCATATGAAAATTAGATTCTAAGAAACCTTTCGAAATGCAAGTTTCGATCAAAAAATCGTAGTATATTATACACGAGTTTCAGTCAAAAAATCGTAGTATATTATACACGAGTTTCGGTAAAAAAAATCTAATTAAATCGGGGGTTATTCGCAATGATACGAAACTTTTCAGATCATTTATAGATTTTACGGGTGAAGGTTATGATTGAAGTCCATGCAAAAATTTATCTGAAAATTTGATTTTATGAAACTTTTCGAAATGCAAGTTTCGGTCAAAAAATCATGATATATTACAGACGAGTTTCGGTCAAAAAAATCAAATTAAATCGGGGGCTATTCGAAATGATACGAATCTTTTCAGATCATTTATATATGTTATGGGAGAAGGTTATGACGGAAGACCATGCAAAAAATCATCTGAAAATTAGTTTCTACGAAACTTTTCGAAATGCAAGTTTCATTCAAAAAATCGTAGTATATTATACGCAAATTTATACTAGATTAAGTCAAAAAATTAAATTAAATCGAGGACTGTTCGAAATGATACGAACTTTTTCAAATCATTTATATATTTTATGGGAGAAGCTTATGATTGAAGTCCATGCAAAAATTTATCTGAAAATTAGATTTTATGAAACTTTTCGAAATGCATGTATGCATGTTTCGGTCAAAAAATCATGATATATTATTCACAAGTTTCGGTCAAAAAATCAAATTAAATTAGGGGCTATTCGAAATGATACGAAACTTTTCAGATCATTTTAAAATTTACGGGGGAAGGTTATGATGGAAGACCATGCAAAAAATCATCTGAAAATTAGTTTCTATGAAACCTTTCGAAATGCAAGTTTCCTTCGAAAAATCGTAGTATATTATACACAAGTTTAGGTCAAAAAATCAAATTAAATCGAGGACTGTATGAAATGATATGAGCATTTTCAGATTATTTAAATATTTTATGGTGGAAGGTTTTGATTGAAGTCCATGCAAAAAATCATATGAAAATTAGATTCTAAGAAACCTTTCGAAATGCAAGTTTCGATCAAAAAATCGTAGTATATTATACACGAGTTTCAGTCAAAAAATCGTAGTATATTATACACGAGTTTCGGTAAATAAAATCTAATTAAATCGGGGGTTATTCGCAATGATACGAAACTTTTCAGATCATTTATAGATTTTACGGGTGAAGGTTATGATTGAAGTCCATGCAAAAAAATTTCTGAAAATTAGATTTTATGAAACTTTTCGAAATGCAAGTTTCGGTCAAAATATCATGATATATTACAAACGAGTTTCGGTCAAAAAATCAAATTAAACCGGGGGCTATTCGAAATGATACGAATCTTTTCAGATCATTTATATATGTTATGGGAGAAGGTTATGACGGAAGACCATGCAAAAAATCATCTGAAATTTAGTTTCTACGAAACTTTTCGAAATGCAAGTTTCATTCAAAAAATCGTAGTATATTATACGCAAATTTATACTAGATTAAGTCAAAAAATTAAATTAAATCGAGGAATGTTCGAAATGATACGAACTTTTTCAAATCATTTATATATTTTATGGGAGAAGCTTATGATTGAAGTCCATGCAAAAATTTATCTGAAAATTAGATTTTATGAAACTTTTCGAAATGCATGTATGCATGTTTCGGTCAAAAAATCATGATATATTATTCACAAGTTTCGGTCAAAAAATCAAATTAAATTAGGGGCTATTCGAAATGATACGAAACTTTTCCGATCATTTTAAAATTTACGGGGGAAGGTTATGATGGAAGACCATGCAAAAAATCATCTGAAAATTAGTTTCTATGAAACCTTTCGAAATGCAAGTTTCGTTCGAAAAATCGTAGTATATTATACACAAGTTTAGGTCAAAAAATCAAATTAAATCGAGGACTGTATGAAATGATATGAGCATTTTCAGATTATTTATATATTTTATGGTGGAAGGTTTTGATTGAAGTCCATGCAAAAAATCATATGAAAATTAGATTCTAAGAAACCTTTCGAAATGCAAGTTTCGATCAAAAAATCGTAGTATATTATACACGAGTTTCAGTCAAAAAATCGTAGTATATTATACACGAGTTTCGGTAAAAAAAATCTAATTAAATCGGGGGTTATTCGCAATGATACGAAACTTTTCAGATCATTTATAGATTTTACGGGTGAAGGTTATGATTGAAGTCCATGCAAAAGTTTTTCTGAAAATTAGATTTTATGAAACTTTTCGAAATGCAAGTTTCGGTCAAAAAATCATGATATATTACAGACGAGTTTCGGTCAAAAAAATCAAATTAAATCGGGGGCTATTCGAAATGATACGAATCTTTTCAGATCATTTATATATGTTATGGGAGAAGGTTATGACGGAAGACCATGCAAAAAATCATCTGAAAATTAGTTTCTACGAAACTTTTCGAAATGCAAGTTTCATTCAAAAAATCGTAGTATATTATACGCAAATTTATACTAGATTAAGTCAAAAAATTAAATTAAATCGAGGACTGTTCGAAATGATACGAACTTTTTCAAATCATTTATATATTTTATGGGAGAAGCTTATGATTGAAGTCCATGCAAAAATTTATCTGAAAATTAGATTTTATGAAACTTTTCGAAATGCATGTTTCGGTCAAAAAATCATGATATATTATTCACAAGTTTCGGTCAAAAAATCAAATTAAATTAGGGGCTATTCGAAATGATACGAAACTTTTCAGATCATTTTAAAATTTACGGGGGAAGGTTATGATGGAAGACCATGCAAAAAATCATCTGAAAATTAGTTTCTATGAAACCTTTCGAAATGCAAGTTTCATTCGAAAAATCGTAGTATATTATACACAAGTTTAGGTCAAAAAATCAAATTAAATCGAGGACTGTATGAAATGATATGAGCATTTTCAGATTATTTATATATTTTATGGTGGAAGGTTTTGATTGAAGTCGATGCAAAAAATCATATGAAAATTAGATTCTAAGAAACCTTTCGAAATGCAAGTTTCGATCAAAAAATCGTAGTATATTATACACGAGTTTCGGTCAAAAAATCGTAGTATATTATACACGAGTTTCGGTAAAAAAAAATCTAAATAAATCGGGGGTTATTCGCAATGATACGAAACTTTTCAGATCATTTATAGATTTTACGGGTGAAGGTTATGATTGAAGTCCATGCAAAAATTTATCTGAAAATTAGATTTTATGAAACTTTTCGAAATGCAAGTTTCGGTCAAAATATCATGATATATTACAGACGAGTTTCGGTCAAAAAAATCAAATTAAATCGGGGGCTATTCAAAATGATACGAATCTTTTCAGATCATTTATATATGTTATGGGAGAAGGTTATGAAGGAAGACCATGCAAAAAATCATCTGAAAATTAGTTTCTACGAAACTTTTCGAAATGCAAGTTTCATTCAAAAAATCGTAGTATATTATACGCAAATTTATACTAGATTAAGTCAAAAAATTAAATTAAATCGAGGACTGTTCGAAATGATACGAACTTTTTCAAATCATTTATATATTTTATGGGAGAAGCTTATGATTGAAGTCCATGCAAAAATTTATCTGAAAATTAGATTTTATGAAACTTTTCGAAATGCATGTTTTGGTCAAAAAATCATGATATATTATTCACATGTTTCGGTCAAAAAATCAAATTAAATTAGGGGCTATTCGAAATGATACGAAACTTTTCAGATCATTCTAAAATTTACGGGGGAAGGTTATGATGGAAGACCATGCAAAAAAATCATCTGAAAATTAGTTTCTATGAAACCTTTCGAAATGCAAGTTTCGTTCGAAAAATCGTAGTATATTATACACAAGTTTAAGTCAAAAAATCAAATTAAATCGAGGACTGTATGAAATGATATGAGCATTTTCAGATCATTTATATATTTTATGGGGGAAGGTTTTGATTTAAGTCCATTCAAAAAATCATATGAAAATTAGATTCTAAGAAACCTTTCGAAATGCAAGTTTCGATCAAAAAATCGTTGTATATTATACACGAGTTTCAGTCAAAAAATCGTAGTATACTATACACGAGTTTCGGTAAAAAAAATCTAAATAAATCGGGGGTTATTCGCAATGATACGAAACTTTTCAGATCATTTATAGATTTTACGGGTGAAGGTTATGATTGAAGTCCATGCAAAAATTTATCTGAAAATTAGATTTTATGAAACTTTTCGCAATGCAAGTTTCGATCAAAAAATCATGATATATTACAGACGAGTTTCGGTCAAAAAAATCAAATTAAATCGGGGGCTATTCGAAATGATACGAATCTTTTCACATCATTTATATATGTTATGGGAGAAGGTTATGACGGAAGACCATGCAAAAAATCATCTGAAAATTAGTTTCTACGAAACTTTTCGAAATGCAAGTTTCATTCAAAAAATTGTAGTATATTATACGCAAATTTATACTAGATTAAGTCAAAAAATTAAATTAAATCGAGGACCGTTCGAAATGATACGAACTTTTTCAAATCATTTATATATTTTATGGGAGAAGCTTATGATTGAAGTCCATGCAAAAATTTATCTGAAAATTAGATTTTATGAAACTTTTCGAAATGCATGTTTTGGTCAAAAAATCATGATATATTATTCACAAGTTTCGGTCAAAAAATCAAATTAAATTAGGGGCTATTCGAAATGATACGAAACTTTTCAGATCATTTTAAAATTTACGGGGGAAGGTTATGATGGAAGACCATGCAAAAAATCATCTGAAAATTAGTTTCTATGAAACCTTTCGAAATGCAAGTTTCGTTCGAAAAATCGTAGTATATTATACACAAGTTTAGGTCAAAAAATCAAATTAAATCGAGGACTGTATGAAATGATATGAGCATTTTCAGATTATTTATATATTTTATGGTGGAAGGTTTTGATTGAAGTCCATGCAAAAAATCATATGAAAATTAGATTCTAAGAAACCTTTCGAAATGCAAGTTTCGATCAAAAAATCGTAGTATATTATACACGAGTTTCGGTCAAAAAATCGTAGTATATTATACACGAGTTTCGGTAAAAAAAATCTAATTAAATCGGGGGTTATTCGCAATGATACGAAACGTTTCAGATCATTTATAGATTTTACGGGTGAAGGTTATGATTGAAGTCCATGCAAAAATTTATCTGAAAATTAGATTTTATGAAACTTTTCGAAATGCAAGTTTCGGTCAAAAAATCATGATATATTATAGACGAGTTTCGGTCAAAAAAATCAAATTAAATCGGGGGCTATTCGAAATGATACGAATCTTTTCAGATCATTTATATATGTTATGGGAGAAGGTTATGACGGAAGACCATGCAAAAAATCATCTGAAAATTAGTTTCTACGAAACTTTTCGAAATGCAAGTTTCATTGAAAAAATCGTAGTATATTATACGCAAATTTATACTAGATTAAGTCAAAAAATTAAATTAAATCGAGGACTGTTCGAAATGATACGAACTTTTTCAAATCATTTATATATTTTATGGGAGAAGCTTATGATTGAAGTCCATGCAAAACTTTATCTGAAAATTAGATTTTATGAAACTTTTCGAAATGCATGTTTCGGTCAAAAAATCATGATATATTATTCACAAGTTTCGGTCAAAAAATCAAATTAAATTAGGGGCTATTCGAAATGATACGAAACTTTTCAGATCATTTTAAAATTTAAGGGGGAAGGTTATGATGGAAGACCATGCAAAAAATCATCTGAAAATTAGTTTCTATGAAACCTTTCGAAATGCAAGTTTCGTTCGAAAAATCGTAGTATATTATACACAAGTTTAGGTCAAAAAATCAAATTAAATCGAGGACTGTATGAAATGATATGAGCATTTTCAGATCATTTATATATTTTATGGTGGAAGGTTTTGATTGAAGTCCATGCAAAAAATCATATGAAAATTAGATTCTAAGAAACCTTTCGAAATGCAAGTTTCGATCAAAAAATCGTAGTATATTATACACGAGTTTCGGTCAAAAAATCGTAGTATATTATACACGAGTTTCGGTAAAAAAAAATCTAAATAAATCGGGGGTTATTCGCAATGATACGAAACTTTTCAGATCATTTATAGATTTTACGGGTGAAGGTTATGATTGAAGTCCATGCAAAAATTTATCTGAAAATTAGATTTTATGAAACTTTTCGAAATGCAAGTTTCGGTCAAAATATCATGATATATTACAGACGAGTTTCGGTCAAAAAAATCAAATTAAATCGGGGGCTATTCAAAATGATACGAATCTTTTCAGATCATTTATATATGTTATGGGAGAAGGTTATGAAGGAAGACCATGCAAAAAATCATCTGAAAATTAGTTTCTACGAAACTTTTCGAAATGCAAGTTTCATTCAAAAAATCGTAGTATATTATACACAAATTTATACTAGATTAAGTCAAAAAATTAAATTAAATCGAGGACTGTTCGAAATGATACGAACTTTTTCAAATCATTTATATATTTTATGGGAGAAGCTTATGATTGAAGTCCATGCAAAAATTTATCTGAAAATTAGATTTTATGAAACTTTTCGAAATGCATGTTTTGGTCAAAAAATCATGATATATTATTCACAAGTTTCGGTCAAAAAATCAAATTAAATTAGGGGCTATTCGAAATGATACGAAACTTTTCAGATCATTCTAAAATTTACGGGGGAAGGTTATGATGGAAGACCATGCAAAAAAATCATCTGAAAATTAGTTTCTATGAAACCTTTCGAAATGCAAGTTTCGTTCGAAAAATCGTAGTATATTATACACAAGTTTAAGTCAAAAAATCAAATTAAATCGAGGACTGTATGAAATGATATGAGCATTTTCAGATCATTTATATATTTTATGGGGGAAGGTTTTGATTTAAGTCCATTCAAAAAATCATATGAAAATTAGATTCTAAGAAACCTTTCGAAATGCAAGTTTCGATCAAAAAATCGTAGTATATTATACACGAGTTTCAGTCAAAAAATCGTAGTATACTATACACGAGTTTCGGTAAAAAAAATCTAAATAAATCGGGGGTTATTCGCAATGATACGAAACTTTTCAGATCATTTATAGATTTTACGGGTGAAGGTTATGATTGAAGTCCATGCAAAAATTTATCTGAAAATTAGATTTTATGAAACTTTTCGAAATGCAAGTTTCGGTCAAAAAATCATGATATATTACAGACGAGTTTCGGTCAAAAAAATCAAATTAAATCGGGGGCTATTCGAAATGATACGAATCTTTTCAGATCATTTATATATGTTATGGGAGAAGGTTATGACGGAAGACCATGCAAAAAATCATCTGAAAATTAGTTTCTACGAAACTTTTCGAAATGCAAGTTTCATTCAAAAAATCGTAGTATATTATACGCAAATTTATACTAGATTAAGTCAAAAAATTAAATTAAATCGAGGACTGTTCGAAATGATACGAACTTTTTCAAATCATTTATATATTTTATGGGAGAAGCTTATGATTGAAGTCCATGCAAAAATTTATCTGAAAATTAGATTTTATGAAACTTTTCGAAATGCATGTTTCGGTCAAAAAATCATGATATATTATTCACAAGTTTCGGTCAAAAAATCAAATTAAATTAGGGGCTATTCGAAATGATACGAAACTTTTCAGATCATTCTAAAATTTACGGGGGAAGGTTATGATGGAAGACCATGCAAAAAAATCATCTGAAAATTAGTTTCTATGAAACCTTTCGAAATGCAAGTTTCGTTCGAAAAATCGTAGTATATTATACACAAGTTTAAGTCAAAAAATTAAATTAAATCGAGGACTGTATGAAATGATATGAGCATTTTCAGATCATTTATATATTTTATGGGGGAAGGTTTTGATTGAAGTCCATTCAAAAAATCATATGAAAATTAGATTCTAAGAAACCTTTCGAAATGCAAGTTTCGATCAAAAAATCGTAGTATATTATACACGAGTTTCAGTCAAAAAATCGTAGTATACTATACACGAGTTTCGGTAAAAAAAATCTAAATAAATCGGGGGTTATTCGCAATGATACGAAACTTTTCAGATCATTTATAGATTTTACGGGTGAAGGTTATGATTGAAGTCCATGCAAAAATTTATCTGAAAATTAGATTTTATGAAACTTTTCGAAATGCAAGTTTCGGTCAAAAAATCATGATATATTACAGACGAGTTTCGGTCAAAAAAATCAAATTAAATCGGGGGCTATTCGAAATGATACGAATCTTTTCACATCATTTATATATGTTATGGGAGAAGGTTATGACGGAAGACCATGCAAAAATTCATCTGAAAATTAGTTTCTACGAAACTTTTCGAAATGCAAGTTTCATTCAAAAAATCGTTGTATATTATACGCAAATTTATACTAGATTAAGTCAAAAAATTAAATTAAATCGAGGACTGTTCGAAATGATACGAACTTTTTCAAATCATTTATATATTTTATGGGAGAAGCTTATGATTGAAGTCCATGCAAAAATTTATCTGAAAATTAGATTTTATGAAACTTTTCGAAATGCATGTTTCGGTCAAAAAATCATGATATATTATTCACAAGTTTCGGTCAAAAAATCAAATTAAATTAGGGGCTATTCGAAATGATACGAAACTTTTCAGATCATTCTAAAATTTACGGGGGAAGGTTATGATGGAAGACCATGCAAAAAAATCATCTGAAAATTAGTTTCTATGAAACCTTTCGAAATGCAAGTTTCGTTCGAAAAATCGTAGTATATTATACACAAGTTTAAGTCAAAAAATTAAATTAAATCGAGGACTGTATGAAATGATATGAGCATTTTCAGATCATTTATATATTTTATGGGGGAAGGTTTTGATTGAAGTCCATTCAAAAAATCATATGAAAATTAGATTCTAAGAAACCTTTCGAAATGCAAGTTTCGATCAAAAAATCGTAGTATATTATACACGAGTTTCAGTCAAAAAATCGTAGTATACTATACACGAGTTTCGGTAAAAAAAATCTAAATAAATCGGGGGTTATTCGCAATGATACGAAACTTTTCAGATCATTTATAGATTTTACGGGTGAAGGTTATGATTGAAGTCCATGCAAAAATTTATTTGAAAATTAGATTTTATGAAACTTTTCGAAATGCAAGTTTCGGTCAAAAAATCATGATATATTACAGACGAGTTTCGGTCAAAAAAATCAAATTAAATCGGGGGCTATTCGAAATGATACGAATCTTTTCACATCATTTATATATGTTATGGGAGAAGGTTATGACGGAAGACCATGCAAAAATTCATCTGAAAATTAGTTTCTACGAAACTTTTCGAAATGCAAGTTTCATTCAAAAAATCGTAGTATATTATACGCAAATTTATACTAGATTAAGTCAAAAAATTAAATTAAATCGAGGACTGTTCGAAATGATACGAACTTTTTCAAATCATTTATATATTTTATGGGAGAAGCTTATGATTGAAGTCCATGCAAAAATTTATCTGAAAATTAGATTTTATGAAACTTTTCGAAATGCATGTGTCGGTCAAAAAATCATGATATATTATTCACAAGTTTCGGTCAAAAAATCAAATTAAATTAAGGGCTATTCGAAATGATACGAAACTTTTCAGATCATTCTAAAATTTACGGGGGAAGGTTATGATGGAAGACCATGCAAAAAAATCATCTGAAAATTAGTTTCTATGAAACCTTTCGAAATGCAAGTTTCGTTCGAAAAATCGTAGTATATTATACACAAGTTTAAGTCAAAAAATCAAATTAAATCGAGGACTGTATGAAATGATATGAGCATTTTCAGATCATTTATATATTTTATGGGGGAAGGTTTTGATTGAAGTCCATTCAAAAAATCATATGAAAATTAGATTCTAAGAAACCTTTCGAAATGCAAGTTTCGATCAAAAAATCGTAGTATATTATACACGAGTTTCAGTCAAAAAATCGTAGTATACTATACACGAGTTTCGGTAAAAAAAATCTAAATAAATCGGGGGTTATACACGAGTTTTCAGATCATTTATAGATTTTACGGGTGAAGGTTATGATTGAAGTCCATGCAAATATTTATCTGAAAATTAGATTTTATGAAACTTTTCGAAATGCAAGTTTCGGTCAAAAAATCATGATATATTACAGACGAGTTTCGGTCAAAAAAATCAAATTAAATTGGGGGCTATTCGAAATGATACGAATCTTTTCACATCATTTATATATGTTATGGGAGAAGGTTATGACGGAAGACCATGCAAAAAATCATCTGAAAATTAGTTTCTACGAAACTTTTCGAAATGCAAGTTTCATTCAAAAAATCGTAGTATATTATACGCAAATTTATACTAGATTAAGTCAAAAAATTAAATTAAATCGAGGACTGTTCGAAATGATACGAACTTTTTCAAATCATTTATATATTTTATGGGAGAAGCTTATGATTGAAGTCCATGCAAAAATTTATCTGAAAATTAGATTTTATGAAACTTTTCGAAATGCATGTTTCGGTCAAAAAATCATGATATATTATTCACAAGTTTCGGTCAAAAAATCAAATTAAATTAGGGGCTATTCGAAATGATACGAAACTTTTCAGATCATTCTAAAATTTACGGGGGAAGGTTATGATGGAAGACCATGCAAAAAAATCATCTGAAAATTAGTTTCTATGAAACCTTTCGAAATGCAAGTTTCGTTCGAAAAATCGTAGTATATTATACACAAGTTTAAGTCAAAAAATTAAATTAAATCGAGGACTGTATGAAATGATATGAGCATTTTCAGATCATTTATATATTTTATGGGGGAAGGTTTTGATTGAAGTCCATTCAAAAAATCATATGAAAATTAGATTCTAAGAAACCTTTCGAAATGCAAGTTTCGATCAAAAAATCGTAGTATATTATACACGAGTTTCAGTCAAAAAATCGTAGTATACTATACACGAGTTTCGGTAAAAAAAATCTAAATAAATCGGGGGTTATTCGCAATGATACGAAACTTTTCAGATCATTTATAGATTTTACGGGTGAAGGTTATGATTGAAGTCCATGCAAAAATTTATCTGAAAATTAGATTTTATGAAACTTTTCGAAATGCAAGTTTCGGTCAAAAATTCATGATATATTACAGACGAGTTTCGGTCAAAAAAATCAAATTAAATCGGGGGCTATTCGAAATGATACGAATCTTTTCACATCATTTATATATGTTATGGGAGAAGGTTATGACGGAAGACCATGCAAAAATTCATCTGAAAATTAGTTTCTACGAAACTTTTCGAAATGCAAGTTTCATTCAAAAAATCGTAGTATATTATACGCAAATTTATACTAGATTAAGTCAAAAAATTAAATTAAATCGAGGACTGTTCGAAATGATACGAACTTTTTCAAATCATTTATATATTTTATGGGAGAAGCTTATGATTGAAGTCCATGCAAAAATTTATCTGAAAATTAGATTTTATGAAACTTTTCGAAATGCATGTTTCGGTCAAAAAATCATGATATATTATTCACAAGTTTCGGTCAAAAAATCAAATTAAATTAGGGGCTATTCTAAATGATACGAAACTTTTCAGATCATTTTAAAATTTACGGGGGAAGGTTATGATGGAAGACCATGCAAAAAATCATCTGAAAATTAGTTTCTATGAAACCTTTCGAAATGCAAGTTTCGTTCGAAAAATCGTAGTATATTATACACAAGTTTAGGTCAAAAAATCAAATTAAATCGAGGACTGTATGAAATGATATGAGCATTTTCAGATTATTTATATATTTTATGGTGGAAGGTTTTGATTGAAGTCCATGCAAAAAATCATATGAAAATTAGATTATAAGAAACCTTTCGAAATGCAAGTTTCGATCAAAAAATCGTAGTATATTATACACGAGTTTCGGTCAAAAAATCGTAGTATATTATACACGAGTTTCGGTAAAAAAAAATCTAATTAAATCGGGGGTTATTCGCAATGATACGAAACTTTTCAGATCATTTATAGATTTTACGGGTGAAGGTTATGATTGAAGTCCATGCAAAAATTTATCTGAAAATTAGATTTTATGAAACTTTTCGAAATGCAAGTTTCGGTCAAAATATCATGATATATTACAGACAAGTTTCGGTCAAAAAAATCAAATTAAATCGGGGGCTATTCAAAATGATACGAATCTTTTCACATCATTTATATATGTTATGGGAGAAGGTTATGAAGGAAGACCATGCAAAAAATCATCTGAAAATTAGTTTCTACGAAACTTTTCGAAATGCAAGTTTCATTCAAAAAATCGTAGTATATTATACGCAAATTTATACTAGATTAAGTCAAAAAATTAAATTAAATCGAGGACTATTCGAAATGATACGAACTTTTTCAAATCATTTATATATTTTATGGGAGAAGCTTATGAATGAAGTCCATGAAAAAATTTATCTGAAAATTAGATTTTATGAAACTTTTCGAAATGCATGTTTCGGTCAAAAAATCATGATATATTATTCACAAGTTTCGGTCAAAAAATCAAATTAAATTAGGGGCTATTCGAAATGATACGAAACTTTTCAGATCATTTTAAAATTTACGGGGGAAGGTTATGATGGAAGACCATGCAAAAAATCATCTGAAAATTAGTTTCTATGAAACCTTTCGAAATGCAAGTTTCGTTCGAAAAATCGTAGTATATTATACACAAGTTTAGGTCAAAAAATCAAATTAAATCGAGGACTGTATGAAATGATATGAGCATTTTCAGATTATTTATATATTTTATGGTGGAAGGTTTTGATTGAAGTCCATGCAAAAAATCATATGAAAATTAGATTCTAAGAAACCTTTCGAAATGCAAGTTTCGATCAAAAAATCGTAGTATATTATACACGAGTTTCGGTCAAAAAATCGTAGTATACTATACACGAGTTTCGGTAAAAAAAATCTAAATAAATCGGGGGTTATTCTCAATGATACGAAACTTTTCAGATCATTTATAGATTTTACGGGTGAAGGTTATGATTGAAGTCCATGCAAAAATTTATCTGAAAATTAGATTTTATGAAACTTTTCGAAATGCAAGTTTCGGTCAAAAAATCATGATATATTACAGACGAGTTTCGGTCAAAAAAATCAAATTAAATCGGGGGCTATTCGAAATGATACGAATCTTTTCACATCATTTATATATGTTATGGGAGAAGGTTATGACGGAAGACCATGCAAAAATTCATCTGAAAATTAGTTTCTACGAAACTTTTCGAAATGCAAGTTTCATTCAAAAAATCGTAGTATATTATACGCAAATTTATACTAGATTAAGTCAAAAAATTAAATTAAATCGAGGACTGTTCGAAATGATACGAACTTTTTCAAATCATTTATATATTTTATGGGAGAAGCTTATGATTGAAGTCCATGCAAAAATTTATCTGAAAATTAGATTTTATGAAACTTTTCGAAATGCATGTTTCGGTCAAAAAATCATGATATATTATTCACAAGTTTCGGTCAAAAAATCAAATTAAATTAGGGGCTATTCGAAATGATACGAAACTTTTCAGATCATTTTAAAATTTACGGAGGAAGGTTATGATGGAAGACCATGCAAAAAATCATCTGAAAATTAGTTTCTGTGAAACCTTTCGAAATGCAAGTTTCGTTCGAAAAATCGTAGTATATTATACACAAGTTTAGGTCAAAAAATAAAATTAAATCGAGGACTGTATGAAATGATATGAGCATTTTCAGATTATTTATATATTTTATGGTGGAAGGTTTTGATTGAAGTCCATGCAAAAAATCATATGAAAATTAGATTCTAAGAAACCTTTCGAAATGCAAGTTTCGATCAAAAAATCGTAGTATATTATACACGAGTTTCGGTCAAAAAATCGTAGTATATTATACACGAGTTTCGGTAACAAAAAATCTAATTAAATCGGGGGTTATTCGCAATGATACGAAACTTTTCAGATCATTTATAGATTTTACGGGTGAAGGTTATGATTGAAGTCCATGCAAAAATTTATCTGAAAATTAGATTTTATGAAACTTTTCGAAATGCAAGTTTCGGTCAAAATATCATGATATATTACAGACATGTTTCGGTCAAAAAAATCAAATTAAATCGGGGGCTATTCAAAATGATACGAATCTTTTCAGATCATTTATATATGTTATGGGAGAAGGTTATGAAGGAAGACCATGCAAAAAACATCTGAAAATTAGTTTCTACGAAACTTTTCGAAATGCAAGTTTCATTCAAAAAATCGTAGTATATTATACGCAAATTTATACTAGATTAAGTCAAAAAATTAAATTAAATCGAGGACTGTTCGAAATGATACGAACTTTTTCAAATCATTTATATATTTTATGGGAGAAGCTTATGATTGAAGTCCATGCAAAAATTTATCTGAAAATTAGATTTTATGAAACTTTTCGAAATGCATGTGTCGGTCAAAAAATCATGATATATTATTCACAAGTTTCGGTCAAAAAATCAAATTAAATTAAGGGCTATTCGAAATGATACGAAACTTTTCAGATCATTCTAAAATTTACGGGGGAAGGTTATGATGGAAGACCATGCAAAAAAATCATCTGAAAATTAGTTTCTATGAAACCTTTCGAAATGCAAGTTTCGTTCGAAAAATCGTAGTATATTATACACAAGTTTAAGTCAAAAAATCAAATTAAATCGAGGACTGTATGAAATGATATGAGCATTTTCAGATCATTTATATATTTTATGGGGGAAGGTTTTGATTGAAGTCCATTCAAAAAATCATATGAAAATTAGATTCTAAGAAACCTTTCGAAATGCAAGTTTCGATCAAAAAATCGTAGTATATTATACACGAGTTTCAGTCAAAAAATCGTAGTATACTATACACGAGTTTCGGTAAAAAAAATCTAAATAAATCGGGGGTTATTCGCAATGATACGAAACTTTTCAGATCATTTATAGATTTTACGGGTGAAGGTTATGATTGAAGTCCATGCAAAAATTTATCTGAAAATTAGATTTTATGAAACTTTTCGAAATGCAAGTTTCGGTCAAAAAATCATGATATATTACAGACGAGTTTCGGTCAAAAAAATCAAATTAAATCGGGGGCTATTCGAAATGATACGAATCTTTTCACATCATTTATATATGTTATGGGAGAAGGTTATGATGGAAGACCATGCAAAAAATCATCTGAAAATTAGTTTCTACGAAACTTTTCGAAATGCAAGTTTCATTCAAAAAATCGTAGTATATTATACGCAAATTTATACTAGATTAAGTCAAAAAATTAAATTAAATCGAGGACTGTTCGAAATGATACGAACTTTTTCAAATCATTTATATATTTTATGGGAGAAGCTTATGATTGAAGTCCATGCAAAAATTTATCTGAAAATTAGATTTTATGAAACTTTTCGAAATGCATGTTTCGGTCAAAAAATCATGATATATTATTCACAAGTTTCGGTCAAAAAATCAAATTAAATTAGGGGCTATTCGAAATGATACGAAACTTTTCAGATCATTTTAAAATTTACGGGGGAAGGTTATGATGGAAGACCATGCAAAAAATCATCTGAAAATTAGTTTCTATGAAACCTTTCGAAATGCAAGTATCGTTCGAAAAATCGTAGTATATTATATACAAGTTTAGGTCAAAAAATCAAATTAAATCGAGGACTGTATGAAATGATATGAGCATTTTCAGATTATTTATATATTTTATGGTGGAAGGTTTTGATTGAAGTCCATGCAAAAAATCATATGAAAATTAGATTCTAAGAAACCTTTCGAAATGCATGTTTCGATCAAAAAATCGTAGTATATTATACATGAGTTTCGGTCAAAAAATCGTAGTATATTATACACGAGTTTCGGTAAAAAAAATCTAATTAAATAGGGGGTTATTCGCAATGATACGAAACTTTTCAGATCATTTATAGATTTTACGGGTGAAGGTTATGATTGAAGTCCATGCAAAAATTTATCTGAAAATTAGATTTTATGAAACTTTTCGAAATGCAAGTTTCGGTCAAAAAATCATGATATATTACAGACGAGTTTCGGTCAAAAAAATCAAATTAAATCGGGGGCTATTCGAAATGATACGAATCTTTTCACATCATTTATATATGTTATGGGAGAAGGTTATGATGGAAGACCATGCAAAAAATCATCTGAAAATTAGTTTCTACGAAACTTTTCGAAATGCAAGTTTCATTCAAAAAATCGTAGTATATTATACGCAAATTTATACTAGATTAAGTCAAAAAATTAAATTAAATCGAGGACTGTTCGAAATGATACGAACTTTTTCAAATCATTTATATATTTTATGGGAGAAGCTTATGATTGAAGTCCATGCAAAAATTTATCTGAAAATTAGATTTTATGAAACTTTTCGAAATGCATGTTTCGGTCAAAAAATCATGATATATTATACACAAGTTTCGGTCAAAAAACCAAATTAAATTAGGGGCTATTCGAAATGATACGAAACTTTTCAGATCATTTTAAAATTTACGGGGGAAGGTTATGATGGAAGACCATGCAAAAAATCATCTGAAAATTAGTTTCTATGAAACCTTTCGAAATGCAAGTTTCGTTCGAAAAATCGTAGTATATTATACACAAGTTTAGGTCAAAAAATCAAATTAAATCGAGGACTGTATGAAATGATATGAGCATTTTCAGATTATTTATATATTTTATGGTGGAAGGTTTTGATTGAAGTCCATGCAAAAAATCATATGAAAATTAGATTCTAAGAAACCTTTCGAAATGCAAGTTTCGATCAAAAAATCGTAGTATATTATACACGAGTTTCAGTCAAAAAATCGTAGTATATTATACACGAGTTTCGGTAACAAAAAATCTAATTAAATCGGGGGTTATTCGCAATGATACGAAACTTTTCAGATCATTTATAGATTTTACGGGTGAAGGTTATGATTGAAGTCCATGCAAAAATTTATCTGAAAATTAGATTTTATGAAACTTTTCGAAATGCAAGTTTCGGTCAAAATATCATGATATATTACAGACATGTTTCGGTCAAAAAAATCAAATTAAATCGGGGGCTATTCAAAATGATACGAATCTTTTCAGATCATTTATATATGTTATGGGAGAAGGTTATGAAGGAAGACCATGCAAAAAATCATCTGAAAATTAGTTTCTACGAAACTTTTCGAAATGCAAGTTTCATTCAAAAAATCGTAGTATATTATACGCAAATTTATACTAGATTAAGTCAAAAAATTAAATTAAATCGAGGACTGTTCGAAATGATACGAACTTTTTCAAATCATTTATATATTTTATGGGAGAAGCTTATGATTGAAGTCCATGCAAAAATTTATTTGAAAATTAGATTTTATGAAACTTTTCGAAATGCATGTGTCGGTCAAAAAATCATGATATATTATTCACAAGTTTCGGTCAAAAAATCAAATTAAATTAAGGGCTATTCGAAATGATACGAAACTTTTCAGATCATTCTAAAATTTACGGGGGAAGGTTATGATGGAAGACCATGCAAAAAAATCATCTGAAAATTAGTTTCTATGAAACCTTTCGAAATGCAAGTTTCGTTCGAAAAATCGTAGTATATTATACACAAGTTTAAGTCAAAAAATCAAATTAAATCGAGGACTGTATGAAATGATATGAGCATTTTCAGATCATTTCTATATTTTATGGGGGAAGGTTTTGATTGAAGTCCATTCAAAAAATCATATGAAAATTAGATTCTAAGAAACCTTTCGAAATGCAAGTTTCGATCAAAAAATCGTAGTATATTATACACGAGTTTCAGTCAAAAAATCGTAGTATACTATACACGAGTTTCGGTAAAAAAAATCTAAATAAATCGGGGGTTATTCGCAATGATACGAAACTTTTCAGATCATTTATAGATTTTACGGGTGAAGGTTATGATTGAAGTCCATGCAAAAATTTATCTGAAAATTAGATTTTATGAAACTTTTCGAAATGCATGTTTCGGTCAAAAAATCATGATATATTATTCACAAGTTTCGGTCAAAAAATCAAATTAAATTAGGGGCTATTCGAAATGATACGAAACTTTTCAGATCATTCTAAAATTTACGGGGGAAGGTTATGATGGAAGACCATGCAAAAAAATCATCTGAAAATTAGTTTCTATGAAACCTTTCGAAATGCAAGTTTCGTTCGAAAAATCGTAGTATATTATACACAAGTTTAAGTCAAAAAATTAAATTAAATCGAGGACTGTATGAAATGATATGAGCATTTTCAGATCATTTATATATTTTATGGGGGAAGGTTTTGATTGAAGTCCATTCAAAAAATCATATGAAAATTAGATTCTAAGAAACCTTTCGAAATGCAAGTTTCGATCAAAAAATCGTAGTATATTATACACGAGTTTCAGTCAAAAAATCGTAGTATACTATACACGAGTTTCGGTAAAAAAAATCTAAATAAATCGGGGGTTATTCGCAATGATACGAAACTTTTCAGATCATTTATAGATTTTACGGGTGAAGGTTATGATTGAAGTCCATGCAAAAATTTATCTGAAAATTAGATTTTATGAAACTTTTCGAAATGCAAGTTTCGGTCAAAAATTCATGATATATTACAGACGAGTTTCGGTCAAAAAAATCAAATTAAATCGGGGGCTATTCGAAATGATACGAATCTTTTCACATCATTTATATATGTTATGGGAGAAGGTTATGACGGAAGACCATGCAAAAATTCATCTGAAAATTAGTTTCTACGAAACTTTTCGAAATGCAAGTTTCATTCAAAAAATCGTAGTATATTATACGCAAATTTATACTAGATTAAGTCAAAAAATTAAATTAAATCGAGGACTGTTCGAAATGATACGAACTTTTTCAAATCATTTATATATTTTATGGGAGAAGCTTATGATTGAAGTCCATGCAAAAATTTATCTGAAAATTAGATTTTATGAAACTTTTCGAAATGCATGTTTCGGTCAAAAAATCATGATATATTATTCACAAGTTTCGGTCAAAAAATCAAATTAAATTAGGGGCTATTCTAAATGATACGAAACTTTTCAGATCATTTTAAAATTTACGGGGGAAGGTTATGATGGAAGACCATGCAAAAAATCATCTGAAAATTAGTTTCTATGAAACCTTTCGAAATGCAAGTTTCGTTCGAAAAATCGTAGTATATTATACACAAGTTTAGGTCAAAAAATCAAATTAAATCGAGGACTGTATGAAATGATATGAGCATTTTCAGATTATTTATATATTTTATGGTGGAAGGTTTTGATTGAAGTCCATGCAAAAAATCATATGAAAATTAGATTCTAAGAAACCTTTCGAAATGCAAGTTTCGATCAAAAAATCGTAGTATATTATACACGAGTTTCGGTCAAAAAATCGTAGTATATTATACACGAGTTTCGGTAAAAAAAAATCTAATTAAATCGGGGGTTATTCGCAATGATACGAAACTTTTCAGATCATTTATAGATTTTACGGGTGAAGGTTATGATTGAAGTCCATGCAAAAATTTATCTGAAAATTAGATTTTATGAAACTTTTCGAAATGCAAGTTTCGGTCAAAATATCATGATATATTACAGACAAGTTTCGGTCAAAAAAATCAAATTAAATCGGGGGCTATTCAAAATGATACGAATCTTTTCACATCATTTATATATGTTATGGGAGAAGGTTATGAAGGAAGACCATGCAAAAAATCATCTGAAAATTAGTTTCTACGAAACTTTTCGAAATGCAAGTTTCATTCAAAAAATCGTAGTATATTATACGCAAATTTATACTAGATTAAGTCAAAAAATTAAATTAAATCGAGGACTATTCGAAATGATACGAACTTTTTCAAATCATTTATATATTTTATGGGAGAAGCTTATGAATGAAGTCCATGAAAAAATTTATCTGAAAATTAGATTTTATGAAACTTTTCGAAATGCATGTTTCGGTCAAAAAATCATGATATATTATTCACAAGTTTCGGTCAAAAAATCAAATTAAATTAGGGGCTATTCGAAATGATACGAAACTTTTCAGATCATTTTAAAATTTACGGGGGAAGGTTATGATGGAAGACCATGCAAAAAATCATCTGAAAATTAGTTTCTATGAAACCTTTCGAAATGCAAGTTTCGTTCGAAAAATCGTAGTATATTATACACAAGTTTAGGTCAAAAAATCAAATTAAATCGAGGACTGTATGAAATGATATGAGCATTTTCAGATTATTTATATATTTTATGGTGGAAGGTTTTGATTGAAGTCCATGCAAAAAATCATATGAAAATTAGATTCTAAGAAACCTTTCGAAATGCAAGTTTCGATCAAAAAATCGTAGTATATTATACACGAGTTTCGGTCAAAAAATCGTAGTATACTATACACGAGTTTCGGTAAAAAAAATCTAAATAAATCGGGGGTTATTCTCAATGATACGAAACTTTTCAGATCATTTATAGATTTTACGGGTGAAGGTTATGATTGAAGTCCATGCAAAAATTTATCTGAAAATTAGATTTTATGAAACTTTTCGAAATGCAAGTTTCGGTCAAAAAATCATGATATATTACAGACGAGTTTCGGTCAAAAAAATCAAATTAAATCGGGGGCTATTCGAAATGATACGAATCTTTTCACATCATTTATATATGTTATGGGAGAAGGTTATGACGGAAGACCATGCAAAAATTCATCTGAAAATTAGTATCTACGAAACTTTTCGAAATGCAAGTTTCATTCAAAAAATCGTAGTATATTATACGCAAATTTATACTAGATTAAGTCAAAAAATTAAATTAAATCGAGGACTGTTCGAAATGATACGAACTTTTTCAAATCATTTATATATTTTATGGGAGAAGCTTATGATTGAAGTCCATGCAAAAATTTATCTGAAAATTAGATTTTATGAAACTTTTCGAAATGCATGTTTCGGTCAAAAAATCATGATATATTATTCACAAGTTTCGGTCAAAAAATCAAATTAAATTAGGGGCTATTCGAAATGATACGAAACTTTTCAGATCATTTTAAAATTTACGGAGGAAGGTTATGATGGAAGACCATGCAAAAAATCATCTGAAAATTAGTTTCTGTGAAACCTTTCGAAATGCAAGTTTCGTTCGAAAAATCGTAGTATATTATACACAAGTTTAGGTCAAAAAATCAAATTAAATCGAGGACTGTATGAAATGATATGAGCATTTTCAGATTATTTATATATTTTATGGTGGAAGGTTTTGATTGAAGTCCATGCAAAAAATCATATGAAAATTAGATTCTAAGAAACCTTTCGAAATGCAAGTTTCGATCAAAAAATCGTAGTATATTATACACGAGTTTCGGTCAAAAAATCGTAGTATACTATACACGAGTTTCGGTAAAAAAAATCTAAATAAATCGGGGGTTATTCTCAATGATACGAAACTTTTCAGATCATTTATAGATTTTACGGGTGAAGGTTATGATTGAAGTCCATGCAAAAATTTATCTGAAAATTAGATTTTATGAAACTTTTCGAAATGCAAGTTTCGGTCAAAAAATCATGATATATTACAGACGAGTTTCGGTCAAAAAAATCAAATTAAATCGGGGGCTATTCGAAATGATACGAATCTTTTCACATCATTTATATATGTTATGGGAGAAGGTTATGACGGAAGACCATGCAAAAATTCATCTGAAAATTAGTTTCTACGAAACTTTTCGAAATGCAAGTTTCATTCAAAAAATCGTAGTATATTATACGCAAATTTATACTAGATTAAGTCAAAAAATTAAATTAAATCGAGGACTGTTCGAAATGATACGAACTTTTTCAAATCATTTATATATTTTATGGGAGAAGCTTATGATTGAAGTCCATGCAAAAATTTATCTGAAAATTAGATTTTATGAAACTTTTCGAAATGCATGTTTCGGTCAAAAAATCATGATATATTATTCACAAGTTTCGGTCAAAAAATCAAATTAAATTAGGGGCTATTCTAAATGATACGAAACTTTTCAGATCATTTTAAAATTTACGGGGGAAGGTTATGATGGAAGACCATGCAAAAAATCATCTGAAAATTAGTTTCTATGAAACCTTTCGAAATGCAAGTTTCGTTCGAAAAATCGTAGTATATTATACACAAGTTTAGGTCAAAAAATCAAATTAAATCGAGGACTGTATGAAATGATATGAGCATTTTCAGATTATTTATATATTTTATGGTGGAAGGTTTTGATTGAAGTCCATGCAAAAAATCATATGAAAATTAGATTCTAAGAAACCTTTCGAAATGCAAGTTTCGATCAAAAAATCGTAGTATATTATACACGAGTTTCGGTCAAAAAATCGTAGTATATTATACACGAGTTTCGGTAAAAAAAAATCTAATTAAATCGGGGGTTATTCGCAATGATACGAAACTTTTCAGATCATTTATAGATTTTACGGGTGAAGGTTATGATTGAAGTCCATGCAAAAATTTATCTGAAAATTAGATTTTATGAAACTTTTCGAAATGCAAGTTTCGGTCAAAATATCATGATATATTACAGACAAGTTTCGGTCAAAAAAATCAAATTAAATCGGGGGCTATTCAAAATGATACGAATCTTTTCACATCATTTATATATGTTATGGGAGAAGGTTATGAAGGAAGACCATGCAAAAAATCATCTGAAAATTAGTTTCTACGAAACTTTTCGAAATGCAAGTTTCATTCAAAAAATCGTAGTATATTATACGCAAATTTATACTAGATTAAGTCAAAAAATTAAATTAAATCGAGGACTATTCGAAATGATACGAACTTTTTCAAATCATTTATATATTTTATGGGAGAAGCTTATGAATGAAGTCCATGAAAAAATTTATCTGAAAATTAGATTTTATGAAACTTTTCGAAATGCATGTTTCGGTCAAAAAATCATGATATATTATTCACAAGTTTCGGTCAAAAAATCAAATTAAATTAGGGGCTATTCGAAATGATACGAAACTTTTCAGATCATTTTAAAATTTACGGGGGAAGGTTATGATGGAAGACCATGCAAAAAATCATCTGAAAATTAGTTTCTATGAAACCTTTCGAAATGCAAGTTTCGTTCGAAAAATCGTAGTATATTATACACAAGTTTAGGTCAAAAAATCAAATTAAATCGAGGACTGTATGAAATGATATGAGCATTTTCAGATTATTTATATATTTTATGGTGGAAGGTTTTGATTGAAGTCCATGCAAAAAATCATATGAAAATTAGATTCTAAGAAACCTTTCGAAATGCAAGTTTCGATCAAAAAATCGTAGTATATTATACACGAGTTTCGGTCAAAAAATCGTAGTATACTATACACGAGTTTCGGTAAAAAAAATCTAAATAAATCGGGGGTTATTCTCAATGATACGAAACTTTTCAGATCATTTATAGATTTTACGGGTGAAGGTTATGATTGAAGTCCATGCAAAAATTTATCTGAAAATTAGATTTTATGAAACTTTTCGAAATGCAAGTTTCGGTCAAAATATCATGATATATTACAGACAAGTTTCGGTCAAAAAAATCAAATTAAATCGGGGGCTATTCAAAATGATACGAATCTTTTCACATCATTTATATATGTTATGGGAGAAGGTTATGAAGGAAGACCATGCAAAAAATCATCTGAAAATTAGTTTCTACGAAACTTTTCGAAATGCAAGTTTCATTCAAAAAATCGTAGTATATTATACGCAAATTTATACTAGATTAAGTCAAAAAATTAAATTAAATCGAGGACTATTCGAAATGATACGAACTTTTTCAAATCATTTATATATTTTATGGGAGAAGCTTATGAATGAAGTCCATGAAAAAATTTATCTGAAAATTAGATTTTATGAAACTTTTCGAAATGCATGTTTCGGTCAAAAAATCATGATATATTATTCACAAGTTTCGGTCAAAAAATCAAATTAAATTAGGGGCTATTCGAAATGATACGAAACTTTTCAGATCATTTTAAAATTTACGGGGGAAGGTTATGATGGAAGACCATGCAAAAAATCATCTGAAAATTAGTTTCTATGAAACCTTTCGAAATGCAAGTTTCGTTCGAAAAATCGTAGTATATTATACACAAGTTTAGGTCAAAAAATCAAATTAAATCGAGGACTGTATGAAATGATATGAGCATTTTCAGATTATTTATATATTTTATGGTGGAAGGTTTTGATTGAAGTCCATGCAAAAAATCATATGAAAATTAGATTCTAAGAAACCTTTCGAAATGCAAGTTTCGATCAAAAAATCGTAGTATATTATACACGAGTTTCGGTCAAAAAATCGTAGTATACTATACACGAGTTTCGGTAAAAAAAATCTAAATAAATCGGGGGTTATTCTCAATGATACGAAACTTTTCAGATCATTTATAGATTTTACGGGTGAAGGTTATGATTGAAGTCCATGCAAAAATTTATCTGAAAATTAGATTTTATGAAACTTTTCGAAATGCAAGTTTCGGTCAAAAAATCATGATATATTACAGACGAGTTTCGGTCAAAAAAATCAAATTAAATCGGGGGCTATTCGAAATGATACGAATCTTTTCACATCATTTATATATGTTATGGGAGAAGGTTATGACGGAAGACCATGCAAAAATTCATCTGAAAATTAGTTTCTACGAAACTTTTCGAAATGCAAGTTTCATTCAAAAAATCGTAGTATATTATACGCAAATTTATACTAGATTAAGTCAAAAAATTAAATTAAATCGAGGACTGTTCGAAATGATACGAACTTTTTCAAATCATTTATATATTTTATGGGAGAAGCTTATGATTGAAGTCCATGCAAAAATTTATCTGAAAATTAGATTTTATGAAACTTTTCGAAATGCATGTTTCGGTCAAAAAATCATGATATATTATTCACAAGTTTCGGTCAAAAAATCAAATTAAATTAGGGGCTATTCGAAATGATACGAAACTTTTCAGATCATTTTAAAATTTACGGAGGAAGGTTATGATGGAAGACCATGCAAAAAATCATCTGAAAATTAGTTTCTGTGAAACCTTTCGAAATGCAAGTTTCGTTCGAAAAATCGTAGTATATTATACACAAGTTTAGGTCAAAAAATCAAATTAAATCGAGGACTGTATGAAATGATATGAGCATTTTCAGATTATTTATATATTTTATGGTGGAAGGTTTTGATTGAAGTCCATGCAAAAAATCATATGAAAATTAGATTCTAAGAAACCTTTCGAAATGCAAGTTTCGATCAAAAAATCGTAGTATATTATACACGAGTTTCGGTCAAAAAATCGTAGTATACTATACACGAGTTTCGGTAAAAAAAATCTAAATAAATCGGGGGTTATTCTCAATGATACGAAACTTTTCAGATCATTTATAGATTTTACGGGTGAAGGTTATGATTGAAGTCCATGCAAAAATTTATCTGAAAATTAGATTTTATGAAACTTTTCGAAATGCAAGTTTCGGTCAAAAAATCATGATATATTACAGACGAGTTTCGGTCAAAAAAATCAAATTAAATCGGGGGCTATTCGAAATGATACGAATCTTTTCACATCATTTATATATGTTATGGGAGAAGGTTATGACGGAAGACCATGCAAAAATTCATCTGAAAATTAGTTTCTACGAAACTTTTCGAAATGCAAGTTTCATTCAAAAAATCGTAGTATATTATACGCAAATTTATACTAGATTAAGTCAAAAAATTAAATTAAATCGAGGACTGTTCGAAATGATACGAACTTTTTCAAATCATTTATATATTTTATGGGAGAAGCTTATGATTGAAGTCCATGCAAAAATTTATCTGAAAATTAGATTTTATGAAACTTTTCGAAATGCATGTTTCGGTCAAAAAATCATGATATATTATTCACAAGTTTCGGTCAAAAAATCAAATTAAATTAGGGGCTATTCTAAATGATACGAAACTTTTCAGATCATTTTAAAATTTACGGGGGAAGGTTATGATGGAAGACCATGCAAAAAATCATCTGAAAATTAGTTTCTATGAAACCTTTCGAAATGCAAGTTTCGTTCGAAAAATCGTAGTATATTATACACAAGTTTAGGTCAAAAAATCAAATTAAATCGAGGACTGTATGAAATGATATGAGCATTTTCAGATTATTTATATATTTTATGGTGGAAGGTTTTGATTGAAGTCCATGCAAAAAATCATATGAAAATTAGATTCTAAGAAACCTTTCGAAATGCAAGTTTCGATCAAAAAATCGTAGTATATTATACACGAGTTTCGGTCAAAAAATCGTAGTATATTATACACGAGTTTCGGTAAAAAAAAATCTAATTAAATCGGGGGTTATTCGCAATGATACGAAACTTTTCAGATCATTTATAGATTTTACGGGTGAAGGTTATGATTGAAGTCCATGCAAAAATTTATCTGAAAATTAGATTTTATGAAACTTTTCGAAATGCAAGTTTCGGTCAAAATATCATGATATATTACAGACAAGTTTCGGTCAAAAAAATCAAATTAAATCGGGGGCTATTCAAAATGATACGAATCTTTTCACATCATTTATATATGTTATGGGAGAAGGTTATGAAGGAAGACCATGCAAAAAATCATCTGAAAATTAGTTTCTACGAAACTTTTCGAAATGCAAGTTTCATTCAAAAAATCGTAGTATATTATACGCAAATTTATACTAGATTAAGTCAAAAAATTAAATTAAATCGAGGACTATTCGAAATGATACGAACTTTTTCAAATCATTTATATATTTTATGGGAGAAGCTTATGAATGAAGTCCATGAAAAAATTTATCTGAAAATTAGATTTTATGAAACTTTTCGAAATGCATGTTTCGGTCAAAAAATCATGATATATTATTCACAAGTTTCGGTCAAAAAATCAAATTAAATTAGGGGCTATTCGAAATGATACGAAACTTTTCAGATCATTTTAAAATTTACGGGGGAAGGTTATGATGGAAGACCATGCAAAAAATCATCTGAAAATTAGTTTCTATGAAACCTTTCGAAATGCAAGTTTCGTTCGAAAAATCGTAGTATATTATACACAAGTTTAGGTCAAAAAATCAAATTAAATCGAGGACTGTATGAAATGATATGAGCATTTTCAGATTATTTATATATTTTATGGTGGAAGGTTTTGATTGAAGTCCATGCAAAAAATCATATGAAAATTAGATTCTAAGAAACCTTTCGAAATGCAAGTTTCGATCAAAAAATCGTAGTATATTATACACGAGTTTCGGTCAAAAAATCGTAGTATACTATACACGAGTTTCGGTAAAAAAAATCTAAATAAATCGGGGGTTATTCTCAATGATACGAAACTTTTCAGATCATTTATAGATTTTACGGGTGAAGGTTATGATTGAAGTCCATGCAAAAATTTATCTGAAAATTAGATTTTATGAAACTTTTCGAAATGCAAGTTTCGGTCAAAAAATCATGATATATTACAGACGAGTTTCGGTCAAAAAAATCAAATTAAATCGGGGGCTATTCGAAATGATACGAATCTTTTCACATCATTTATATATGTTATGGGAGAAGGTTATGACGGAAGACCATGCAAAAATTCATCTGAAAATTAGTTTCTACGAAACTTTTCGAAATGCAAGTTTCATTCAAAAAATCGTAGTATATTATACGCAAATTTATACTAGATTAAGTCAAAAAATTAAATTAAATCGAGGACTGTTCGAAATGATACGAACTTTTTCAAATCATTTATATATTTTATGGGAGAAGCTTATGATTGAAGTCCATGCAAAAATTTATCTGAAAATTAGATTTTATGAAACTTTTCGAAATGCATGTTTCGGTCAAAAAATCATGATATATTATTCACAAGTTTCGGTCAAAAAATCAAATTAAATTAGGGGCTATTCGAAATGATACGAAACTTTTCAGATCATTTTAAAATTTACGGAGGAAGGTTATGATGGAAGACCATGCAAAAAATCATCTGAAAATTAGTTTCTGTGAAACCTTTCGAAATGCAAGTTTCGTTCGAAAAATCGTAGTATATTATACACAAGTTTAGGTCAAAAAATCAAATTAAATCGAGGACTGTATGAAATGATATGAGCATTTTCAGATTATTTATATATTTTATGGTGGAAGGTTTTGATTGAAGTCCATGCAAAAAATCATATGAAAATTAGATTCTAAGAAACCTTTCGAAATGCAAGTTTCGATCAAAAAATCGTAGTATATTATACACGAGTTTCGGTCAAAAAATCGTAGTATATTATACACGAGTTTCGGTAACAAAAAATCTAATTAAATCGGGGGTTATTCGCAATGATACGAAACTTTTCAGATCATTTATAGATTTTACGGGTGAAGGTTATGATTGAAGTCCATGCAAAAATTTATCTGAAAATTAGATTTTATGAAACTTTTCGAAATGCAAGTTTCGGTCAAAATATCATGATATATTACAGACATGTTTCGGTCAAAAAAATCAAATTAAATCGGGGGCTATTCAAAATGATACGAATCTTTTCAGATCATTTATATATGTTATGGGAGAAGGTTATGAAGGAAGACCATGCAAAAAACATCTGAAAATTAGTTTCTACGAAACTTTTCGAAATGCAAGTTTCATTCAAAAAATCGTAGTATATTATACGCAAATTTATACTAGATTAAGTCAAAAAATTAAATTAAATCGAGGACTGTTCGAAATGATACGAACTTTTTCAAATCATTTATATATTTTATGGGAGAAGCTTATGATTGAAGTCCATGCAAAAATTTATCTGAAAATAAGATTTTATGAAACTTTTCGAAATGCATGTGTCGGTCAAAAAATCATGATATATTATTCACAAGTTTCGGTCAAAAAATCAAATTAAATTAAGGGCTATTCGAAATGATACGAAACTTTTCAGATCATTCTAAAATTTACGGGGGAAGGTTATGATGGAAGACCATGCAAAAAAATCATCTGAAAATTAGTTTCTATGAAACCTTTCGAAATGCAAGTTTCGTTCGAAAAATCGTAGTATATTATACACAAGTTTAAGTCAAAAAATCAAATTAAATCGAGGACTGTATGAAATGATATGAGCATTTTCAGATCATTTATATATTTTATGGGGGAAGGTTTTGATTGAAGTCCATTCAAAAAATCATATGAAAATTAGATTCTAAGAAACCTTTCGAAATGCAAGTTTCGATCAAAAAATCGTAGTATATTATACACGAGTTTCAGTCAAAAAATCGTAGTATACTATACACGAGTTTCGGTAAAAAAAATCTAAATAAATCGGGGGTTATTCGCAATGATACGAAACTTTTCAGATCATTTATAGATTTTACGGGTGAAGGTTATGATTGAAGTCCATGCAAAAATTTATCTGAAAATTAGATTTTATGAAACTTTTCGAAATGCAAGTTTCGGTCAAAAAATCATGATATATTACAGACGAGTTTCGGTCAAAAAAATCAAATTAAATCGGGGGCTATTCGAAATGATACGAATCTTTTCACATCATTTATATATGTTATGGGAGAAGGTTATGATGGAAGACCATGCAAAAAATCATCTGAAAATTAGTTTCTACGAAACTTTTCGAAATGCAAGTTTCATTCAAAAAATCGTAGTATATTATACGCAAATTTATACTAGATTAAGTCAAAAAATTAAATTAAATCGAGGACTGTTCGAAATGATACGAACTTTTTCAAATCATTTATATATTTTATGGGAGAAGCTTATGATTGAAGTCCATGCAAAAATTTATCTGAAAATTAGATTTTATGAAACTTTTCGAAATGCATGTTTCGGTCAAAAAATCATGATATATTATTCACAAGTTTCGGTCAAAAAATCAAATTAAATTAGGGGCTATTCGAAATGATACGAAACTTTTCAGATCATTTTAAAATTTACGGGGGAAGGTTATGATGGAAGACCATGCAAAAAATCATCTGAAAATTAGTTTCTATGAAACCTTTCGAAATGCAAGTATCGTTCGAAAAATCGTAGTATATTATATACAAGTTTAGGTCAAAAAATCAAATTAAATCGAGGACTGTATGAAATGATATGAGCATTTTCAGATTATTTATATATTTTATGGTGGAAGGTTTTGATTGAAGTCCATGCAAAAAATCATATGAAAATTAGATTCTAAGAAACCTTTCGAAATGCATGTTTCGATCAAAAAATCGTAGTATATTATACATGAGTTTCGGTCAAAAAATCGTAGTATATTATACACGAGTTTCGGTAAAAAAAATCTAATTAAATAGGGGGTTATTCGCAATGATACGAAACTTTTCAGATCATTTATAGATTTTACGGGTGAAGGTTATGATTGAAGTCCATGCAAAAATTTATCTGAAAATTAGATTTTATGAAACTTTTCGAAATGCAAGTTTCGGTCAAAAAATCATGATATATTACAGACGAGTTTCGGTCAAAAAAATCAAATTAAATCGGGGGCTATTCGAAATGATACGAATCTTTTCACATCATTTATATATGTTATGGGAGAAGGTTATGATGGAAGACCATGCAAAAAATCATCTGAAAATTAGTTTCTACGAAACTTTTCGAAATGCAAGTTTCATTCAAAAAATCGTAGTATATTATACGCAAATTTATACTAGATTAAGTCAAAAAATTAAATTAAATCGAGGACTGTTCGAAATGATACGAACTTTTTCAAATCATTTATATATTTTATGGGAGAAGCTTATGATTGAAGTCCATGCAAAAATTTATCTGAAAATTAGATTTTATGAAACTTTTCGAAATGCATGTTTCGGTCAAAAAATCATGATATATTATACACAAGTTTCGGTCAAAAAACCAAATTAAATTAGGGGCTATTCGAAATGATACGAAACTTTTCAGATCATTTTAAAATTTACGGGGGAAGGTTATGATGGAAGACCATGCAAAAAATCATCTGAAAATTAGTTTCTATGAAACCTTTCGAAATGCAAGTTTCGTTCGAAAAATCGTAGTATATTATACACAAGTTTAGGTCAAAAAATCAAATTAAATCGAGGACTGTATGAAATGATATGAGCATTTTCAGATTATTTATATATTTTATGGTGGAAGGTTTTGATTGAAGTCCATGCAAAAAATCATATGAAAATTAGATTCTAAGAAACCTTTCGAAATGCAAGTTTCGATCAAAAAATCGTAGTATATTATACACGAGTTTCAGTCAAAAAATCGTAGTATATTATACACGAGTTTCGGTAACAAAAAATCTAATTAAATCGGGGGTTATTCGCAATGATACGAAACTTTTCAGATCATTTATAGATTTTACGGGTGAAGGTTATGATTGAAGTCCATGCAAAAATTTATCTGAAAATTAGATTTTATGAAACTTTTCGAAATGCAAGTTTCGGTCAAAATATCATGATATATTACAGACATGTTTCGGTCAAAAAAATCAAATTAAATCGGGGGCTATTCAAAATGATACGAATCTTTTCAGATCATTTATATATGTTATGGGAGAAGGTTATGAAGGAAGACCATGCAAAAAATCATCTGAAAATTAGTTTCTACGAAACTTTTCAAAATGCAAGTTTCATTCAAAAAATCGTAGTATATTATACGCAAATTTATACTAGATTAAGTCAAAAAATTAAATTAAATCGAGGACTGTTCGAAATGATACGAACTTTTTCAAATCATTTATATATTTTATGGGAGAAGCTTATGATTGAAGTCCATGCAAAAATTTATCTGAAAATTAGATTTTATGAAACTTTTCGAAATGCATGTGTCGGTCAAAAAATCATGATATATTATTCACAAGTTTCGGTCAAAAAATCAAATTAAATTAAGGGCTATTCGAAATGATACGAAACTTTTCAGATCATTCTAAAATTTACGGGGGAAGGTTATGATGGAAGACCATGCAAAAAAATCATCTGAAAATTAGTTTCTATGAAACCTTTCGAAATGCAAGTTTCGTTCGAAAAATCGTAGTATATTATACACAAGTTTAAGTCAAAAAATCAAATTAAATCGAGGACTGTATGAAATGATATGAGCATTTTCAGATCATTTCTATATTTTATGGGGGAAGGTTTTGATTGAAGTCCATTCAAAAAATCATATGAAAATTAGATTCTAAGAAACCTTTCGAAATGCAAGTTTCGATCAAAAAATCGTAGTATATTATACACGAGTTTCAGTAAAAAAATCGTAGTATACTATACACGAGTTTCGGTAAAAAAAATCTAAATAAATCGGGGGTTATTCGCAATGATACGAAACTTTTCAGATCATTTATAGATTTTACGGGTGAAGGTTATGATTGAAGTCCATGCAAAAATTTATCTGAAAATTAGATTTTATGAAACTTTTCGAAATGCAAGTTTCGGTCAAAAAATCATGATATATTACAGACGAGTTTCGGTCAAAAAAATCAAATTAAATCGGGGGCTATTCGAAATGATACGAATCTTTTCAGATCATTTATATATGTTATGGGAGAAGGTTATGATGGAAGACCATGCAAAAAATCATCTGAAAATTAGTTTCTACGAAACTTTTCGAAATGCAAGTTTCATTCAAAAAATCGTAGTATATTATACGCAAATTTATACTAGATTAAGTCAAAAAATTAAATTAAATCGAGAACTGTTCGAAATGATACGAACTTTTTCAAATCATTTATATATTTTATGGGAGAAGCTTATGATTGAAGTCCATGCAAAAATTTATCTGAAAAATAGATTTTATGAAACTTTTCGAAATGCATGTTTCGGTCAAAAAATCATGATATATTATTCACAAGTTTCGGTCAAAAAATCAAATTAAATTAGGGGCTATTCGAAATGATACGAAACTTTTCAGATCATTTTAAAATTTACGGGGGAAGGTTATGATGGAAGACCATGCAAAAAATCATCTGAAAATTAGTTTCTATGAAACCTTTTGAAATGCAAGTTTCGTTCGAAAAATCGTAGTATATTATATACAAGTTTAGGTCAAAAAATCAAATTAAATCGAGGACTGTATGGAATGATATGAGCATTTTCAGATTATTTATATATTTTATGTTGGAAGGTTTTGATTGAAGTCCATGCAAAAAATCATATGAAAATTAGATTCTAAGAAACCTTTCGAAATGCATGTTTCGATCAAAAAATCGTAGTATATTATACATGAGTTTCGGTCAAAAAATCGTAGTATATTATACACGAGTTTCGGTAAAAAAAATCTAATTAAATCGGGGGTTATTCGCAATGATACGAAACTTTTCAGATCATTTATAGATTTTACGGGTGAAGGTTATGATTGAAGTCCATGCAAAAATTTATCTGAAAATTAGATTTTATGAAACTTTTCGAAATGCAAGTTTCGGTCAAAAAATCATGATATATTACAGACGAGTTTCGGTCAAAAAAATCAAATTAATTCGGGGGCTATTCGAAATGATACGAATCTTTTCAGATCATTTATATATGTTATGGGAGAAGGTTATGATGGAAGACCATGCAAAAAATCATCTGAAAATTAGTTTCTACGAAACATTTCGAAATGCAAGTTTCATTCAAAAAATCGTAGTATATTATACGCAAATTTATACTAGATTAAGTCAAAAAATTAAATTAAATCGAGGACTGTTCGAAATGATACGAACTTTTTCAAATCATTTATATATTTTATGGGAGAAGCTTATGATTGAAGTCCATGCAAAAATTTATCTGAAAATTAGATTTTATGAAACTTTTCGAAATGCATGTTTCGGTCAAAAAATCATGATATATTATTCACAAGTTTCGGTCAAAAAATCAAATTAAATTAGGGGCTATTCGAAATGATACGAAACTTTTCAGATCATTTTAAAATTTACGGGGGAAGGTTATGATGGAAGACCATGCAAAAAATCATCTGAAAATTAGTTTCTATGAAACCTTTCGAAATGCAAGTTTCGTTCGATAAATCGTAGTATATTATATACAAGTTTAGGTCAAAAAATCAAATTAAATCGAGGACTGTATGAAATGATATGAGCATTTTCAGATTATTTATATATTTTATGTTGGAAGGTTTTGATTGAAGTCCATGCAAAAAATCATATGAAAATTAGATTCTAAGAAACCTTTCGAAATGCATGTTTCGATCAAAAAATCGTAGTATATTATACATGAGTTTCGGTCAAAAAATCGTAGTATATTATACACGAGTTTCGGTAAAAAAAATCTAATTAAATCGGGGGTTATTCGCAATGATACGAAACTTTTCAGATCATTTATAGATTTTACGGGTGAAGGTTATGATTGAAGTCCATGCAAAAATTTATCTGAAAATTAGATTTTATGAAACTTTTCGAAATGCAAGTTTCGGTCAAAAAATCATGATATATTACAGACGAGTTTCGGTCAAAAAAATCAAATTAAATCGGGGGCTATTCGAAATGATACGAATCTTTTCAGATCATTTATATATATTATGGGAGAAGGTTATGACGGAAGACCATGCAAAAAATCATCTGAAAATTAGTTTCTACGAAACTTTTCGAAATGCAAGTTTCATTCAAAAAATCGTAGTATATTATACGCAAATTTATACTAGATTAAGTCAAAAAATTAAATTAAATCGAGGACTGTTCGAAATGATACGAACTTTTTCAAATCATTTATATATTTTATGGGAGAAGCTTATGATTGAAGTCCATGCAAAAATTTATATGAAAATTAGATTTTATGAAACTTTTCGAAATGCATGTATCGGTCAAAAAATCATGATATATTATTCACAAGTTTCGGTCAAAAAATCAAATTAAATTAGGGGCTATTCGAAATGATACGAAACTTTTCAGATCATTCTAAAATTTACGGGGGAGGTTATGATGGAAGACCATGCAAAAAAATCATCTGAAAATTAGTTTCTATGAAACCTTTCGAAATGCAAGTTTCGTTCGAAAAATCGTAGTATATTATACACAAGTTTAAGTCAAAAAATCAAATTAAATCGAGGACTGTATGAAATGATATGAGCATTTTCAGATCATTTATATATTTTATGGGGGAAGGTTTTGATTGAAGTCCATTCAAAAAATCATATGAAAATTAGATTCTAAGAAACCTTTCGAAATGCAAGTTTCGATCAAAAAATCGTAGTATATTATACACGAGTTTCAGTCAAAAAATCGTAGTATATTATACACGAGTTTCGGTAAAAAAAATCTAAATAAATCGGGGGTTATTCGCAATGATACGAAACTTTTCAGATCATTTATAGATTTTACGGGTGAAGGTTATGATTGAAGTCCATGCAAAAATTTATCTGAAAATTAGATTTTATGAAACTTTTCGAAATGCAAGTTTCGGTCAAAAAATCATGATATATTACAGACGAGTTTCGGTCAAAAAAATCAAATTAAATCGGGGGCTATTCGAAATGGTACGAATCTTTTCACATCATTTATATATGTTATGGGAGAAGGTTATGACGGAAGACCATGCAAAAAATCATCTGAAAATTAGTTTCTACGAAACTTTTCGAAATGCAAGTTTCATTCAAAAAATCGTAGTATATTATACGCAAATTTATACTAGATTAAGTCAAAAAATTAAATTAAATCGAGGACTGTTCGAAATGATACGAACTTTTTCAAATCATTTATATATTTTATGGGAGAAGCTTATGATTGAAGTCCATGCAAAAATTTATCTGAAAATTAGATTTTATGAAACTTTTCGAAATGCATGTTTCGGTCAAAAAATCATGATATATTATTCACAAGTTTCGGTCAAAAAATCAAATTAAATTAGGGGCTATTCGAAATGATACGAAACTTTTCAGATCATTCTAAAATTTACGGGGGAAGGTTATGATGGAAGACCATGCAAAAAAATCATCTGAAAATTAGTTTCTATGAAACCTTTCGAAATGCAAGTTTCGTTCGAAAAATCGTAGTATATTATACACAAGTTTAAGTCAAAAAATCAAATTAAATCGAGGACTGTATGAAATGATATGAGCATTTTCAGATCATTTATATATTTTATGGGGGAAGGTTTTGATTGAAGTCCATTCAAAAAATCATATGAAAATTAGATTCTAAGAAACCTTTCGAAATGCAAGTTTCGATCAAAAAATCGTAGTATATTATACACGAGTTTCAGTCAAAAAATCGTAGTATATTATACACGAGTTTCGGTAAAAAAAATCTAAATAAATCGGGGGTTATTCGCAATGATACGAAACTTTTCAGATCATTTATAGATTTTACGGGTGAAGGTTATGATTGAAGTCCATGCAAAAATTTATCTGAAAATTAGATTTTATGAAACTTTTCGAAATGCAAGTTTCGGTCAAAAAATCATGATATATTACAGACGAGTTTCGGTCAAAAAAATCAAATTAAATCGGGGGCTATTCGAAATGATACGAATCTTTTCAGATCATTTATATATGTTATGGGAGAAGGTTATGACGGAAGACCATGCAAAAAATCATCTGAAAATTAGTTTCTACGAAACTTTTCGAAATGCAAGTTTCATTCAAAAAATCGTAGTATATTATACGCAAATTTATACTAGATTAAGTCAAAAAATTAAATTAAATCGAGGACTGTTCGAAATGATACGAACTTTTTCAAATCATTTATATATTTTATGGGAGAAGCTTATGATTGAAGTCCATGCAAAAATTTATCTGAAAATTAGATTTTATGAAACTTTTCGAAATGCATGTTTCGGTCAAAAAATCATGATATATTATTCACAAGTTTCGGTCAAAAAATCAAATTAAATTAGGGGCTATTCGAAATGATACGAAACTTTTCAGATCATTCTAAAATTTACGGGGGAGGTTATGATGGAAGACCATGCAAAAAAATCATCTGAAAATTAGTTTCTATGAAACCTTTCGAAATGCAAGTTTCGTTCGAAAAATCGTAGTATATTATACACAAGTTTAAGTCAAAAAATCAAATTAAATCGAGGACTGTATGAAATGATATGAGCATTTTCAGATCATTTATATATTTTATGGGGGAAGGTTTTGATTGAAGTCCATTCAAAAAATCATATGAAAATTAGATTCTAAGAAACCTTTCGAAATGCAAGTTTCGATCAAAAAATCGTAGTATATTATACACGAGTTTCAGTCAAAAAATCGTAGTATATTATACACGAGTTTCGGTAAAAAAAATCTAAATAAATCGGGGGTTATTCGCAATGATACGAAACTTTTCAGATCATTTATAGATTTTACGGGTGAAGGTTATGATTGAAGTCCATGCAAAAATTTATCTGAAAATTAGATTTTATGAAACTTTTCGAAATGCAAGTTTCGGTCAAAAAATCATGATATATTACAGACGAGTTTCGGTCAAAAAAATCAAATTAAATCGGGGGCTATTCGAAATGGTACGAATCTTTTCACATCATTTATATATGTTATGGGAGAAGGTTATGACGGAAGACCATGCAAAAAATCATCTGAAAATTAGTTTCTACGAAACTTTTCGAAATGCAAGTTTCATTCAAAAAATCGTAGTATATTATACGCAAATTTATACTAGATTAAGTCAAAAAATTAAATTAAATCGAGGACTGTTCGAAATGATACGAACTTTTTCAAATCATTTATATATTTTATGGGAGAAGCTTATGATTGAAGTCCATGCAAAAATTTATCTGAAAATTAGATTTTATGAAACTTTTCGAAATGCATGTTTCGGTCAAAAAATCATGATATATTATTCACAAGTTTCGGTCAAAAAATCAAATTAAATTAGGGGCTATTCGAAATGATACGAAACTTTTCAGATCATTCTAAAATTTACGGGGGAAGGTTATGATGGAAGACCATGCAAAAAAATCATCTGAAAATTAGTTTCTATGAAACCTTTCGAAATGCAAGTTTCGTTCGAAAAATCGTAGTATATTATACACAAGTTTAAGTCAAAAAATCAAATTAAATCGAGGACTGTATGAAATGATATGAGCATTTTCAGATCATTTATATATTTTATGGGGGAAGGTTTTGATTGAAGTCCATTCAAAAAATCATATGAAAATTAGATTCTAAGAAACCTTTCGAAATGCAAGTTTCGATCAAAAAATCGTAGTATATTATACACGAGTTTCAGTCAAAAAATCGTAGTATATTATACACGAGTTTCGGTAAAAAAAATCTAAATAAATCGGGGGTTATTCGCAATGATACGAAACTTTTCAGATCATTTATAGATTTTACGGGTGAAGGTTATGATTGAAGTCCATGCAAAAATTTATCTGAAAATTAGATTTTATGAAACTTTTCGAAATGCAAGTTTCGGTCAAAAAATCATGATATATTACAAACGAGTTTCGGTCAAAAAAATCAAATTAAATCGGGGGCTATTCGAAATGATACGAATCTTTTCAGATCATTTATATATGTTATGGGAGAAGGTTATGATGGAAGACCATGCAAAAAATCATCTGAAAATTAGTTTCTACGAAACTTTTCGAAATGCAAGTTTCATTCAAAAAATCGTAGTATATTATACGCAAATTTATACTAGATTAAGTCAAAAAATTAAATTAAATCGAGCACTGTTCGAAATGATACGAACTTTTTCAAATCATTTATATATTTTATGGGAGAAGCTTATGATTGAAGTCCATGCAAAAATTTATCTGAAAATTAGATTTTATGAAACTTTTCGAAATGCATGTTTCGGTCAAAAAATCATGATATATTATTCACAAGTTTCGGTCAAAAAATCAAATTAAATTAGGGGCTATTCGAAATGATACGAAACTTTTCAGATCATTTTAAAATTTACGGGGGAAGGTTATGATGGAAGACCATGCAAAAAATCATCTGAAAATTAGTTTCTATGAAACCTTTCGAAATGCAAGTTTCGTTCGATAAATCGTAGTATATTATATACAAGTTTAGGTCAAAAAATCAAATTAAATCGAGGACTGTATGAAATGATATGAGCATTTTCAGATTATTTATATATTTTATGTTGGAAGGTTTTGATTGAAGTCCATGCAAAAAATCATATGAAAATTAGATTCTAAGAAACCTTTCGAAATGCATGTTTCGATCAAAAAATCGTAGTATATTATACATGAGTTTCGGTCAAAAAATCGTAGTATATTATACACGAGTTTCGGTAAAAAAAATCTAATTAAATCGGGGGTTATTCGCAATGATACGAAACTTTTCAGATCATTTATAGATTTTACGGGTGAAGGTTATGATTGAAGTCCATGCAAAAATTTATCTGAAAATTAGATTTTATGAAACTTTTCGAAATGCAAGTTTCGGTCAAAAAATCATGATATATTACAGACGAGTTTCGGTCAAAAAAATCAAATTAAATCGGGGGCTATTCGAAATGATACGAATCTTTTCAGATCATTTATATATATTATGGGAGAAGGTTATGACGGAAGACCATGCAAAAAATCATCTGAAAATTAGTTTCTACGAAACTTTTCGAAATGCAAGTTTCATTCAAAAAATCGTAGTATATTATACGCAAATTTATACTAGATTAAGTCAAAAAATTAAATTAAATCGAGGACTGTTCGAAATGATACGAACTTTTTCAAATCATTTATATATTTTATGGGAGAAGCTTATGATTGAAGTCCATGCAAAAATTTATATGAAAATTAGATTTTATGAAACTTTTCGAAATGCATGTATCGGTCAAAAAATCATGATATATTATTCACAAGTTTCGGTCAAAAAATCAAATTAAATTAGGGGCTATTCGAAATGATACGAAACTTTTCAGATCATTCTAAAATTTACGGGGGAGGTTATGATGGAAGACCATGCAAAAAAATCATCTGAAAATTAGTTTCTATGAAACCTTTCGAAATGCAAGTTTCGTTCGAAAAATCGTAGTATATTATACACAAGTTTAAGTCAAAAAATCAAATTAAATCGAGGACTGTATGAAATGATATGAGCATTTTCAGATCATTTATATATTTTATGGGGGAAGGTTTTGATTGAAGTCCATTCAAAAAATCATATGAAAATTAGATTCTAAGAAACCTTTCGAAATGCAAGTTTCGATCAAAAAATCGTAGTATATTATACACGAGTTTCAGTCAAAAAATCGTAGTATATTATACACGAGTTTCGGTAAAAAAAATCTAAATAAATCGGGGGTTATTCGCAATGATACGAAACTTTTCAGATCATTTATAGATTTTACGGGTGAAGGTTATGATTGAAGTCCATGCAAAAATTTATCTGAAAATTAGATTTTATGAAACTTTTCGAAATGCAAGTTTCGGTCAAAAAATCATGATATATTACAGACGAGATTCGGTCAAAAAAATCAAATTAAATCGGGGGCTATTCGAAATGGTACGAATCTTTTCACATCATTTATATATGTTATGGGAGAAGGTTATGACGGAAGACCATGCAAAAAATCATCTGAAAATTAGTTTCTACGAAACTTTTCGAAATGCAAGTTTCATTCAAAAAATCGTAGTATATTATACGCAAATTTATACTAGATTAAGTCAAAAAATTAAATTAAATCGAGGACTGTTCGAAATGATACGAACTTTTTCAAATCATTTATATATTTTATGGGAGAAGCTTATGATTGAAGTCCATGCAAAAATTTATCTGAAAATTAGATTTTATGAAACTTTTCGAAATGCATGTTTCGGTCAAAAAATCATGATATATTATTCACAAGTTTCGGTCAAAAAATCAAATTAAATTAGGGGCTATTCGAAATGATACGAAACTTTTCAGATCATTCTAAAATTTACGGGGGAAGGTTATGATGGAAGACCATGCAAAAAAATCATCTGAAAATTAGTTTCTATGAAACCTTTCGAAATGCAAGTTTCGTTCGAAAAATCGTAGTATATTATACACAAGTTTAAGTCAAAAAATCAAATTAAATCGAGGACTGTATGAAATGATATGAGCATTTTCAGATCATTTATATATTTTATGGGGGAAGGTTTTGATTGAAGTCCATTCAAAAAATCATATGAAAATTAGATTCTAAGAAACCTTTCGAAATGCAAGTTTCGATCAAAAAATCGTAGTATATTATACACGAGTTTCAGTCAAAAAATCGTAGTATATTATACACGAGTTTCGGTAAAAAAAATCTAAATAAATCGGGGGTTATTCGCAATGATACGAAACTTTTCAGATCATTTATAGATTTTACGGGTGAAGGTTATGATTGAAGTCCATGCAAAAATTTATCTGAAAATTAGATTTTATGAAACTTTTCGAAATGCAAGTTTCGGTCAAAAAATCATGATATATTACAGACGAGTTTCGGTCAAAAAAATCAAATTAAATCGGGGGCTATTCGAAATGATACGAATCTTTTCAGATCATTTATATATGTTATGGGAGAAGGTTATGACGGAAGACCATGCAAAAAATCATCTGAAAATTAGTTTCTACGAAACTTTTCGAAATGCAAGTTTCATTCAAAAAATCGTAGTATATTATACGCAAATTTATACTAGATTAAGTCAAAAAATTAAATTAAATCGAGGACTGTTCGAAATGATACGAACTTTTTCAAATCATTTATATATTTTATGGGAGAAGCTTATGATTGAAGTCCATGCAAAAATTTATCTGAAAATTAGATTTTATGAAACTTTTCGAAATGCATGTTTCGGTCAAAAAATCATGATATATTATTCACAAGTTTCGGTCAAAAAATCAAATTAAATTAGGGGCTATTCGAAATGATACGAAACTTTTCAGATCATTCTAAAATTTACGGGGGAGGTTATGATGGAAGACCATGCAAAAAAATCATCTGAAAATTAGTTTCTATGAAACCTTTCGAAATGCAAGTTTCGTTCGAAAAATCGTAGTATATTATACACAAGTTTAAGTCAAAAAATCAAATTAAATCGAGGACTGTATGAAATGATATGAGCATTTTCAGATCATTTATATATTTTATGGGGGAAGGTTTTGATTGAAGTCCATTCAAAAAATCATATGAAAATTAGATTCTAAGAAACCTTTCGAAATGCAAGTTTCGATCAAAAAATCGTAGTATATTATACACGAGTTTCAGTCAAAAAATCATAGTATATTATACACGAGTTTCGGTAAAAAAAATCTAAATAAATCGGGGGTTATTCGCAATGATACGAAACTTTTCAGATCATTTATAGATTTTACGGGTGAAGGTTATGATTGAAGTCCATGCAAAAATTTATCTGAAAATTAGATTTTATGAAACTTTTCGAAATGCAAGTTTCGGTCAAAAAATCATGATATATTACAGACGAGTTTCGGTCAAAAAAATCAAATTAAATCGGGGGCTATTCGAAATGGTACGAATCTTTTCACATCATTTATATATGTTATGGGAGAAGGTTATGACGGAAGACCATGCAAAAAATCATCTGAAAATTAGTTTCTACGAAACTTTTCGAAATGCAAGTTTCATTCAAAAAATCGTAGTATATTATACGCAAATTTATACTAGATTAAGTCAAAAAATTAAATTAAATCGAGGACTGTTCGAAATGATACGAACTTTTTCAAATCATTTATATATTTTATGGGAGAAGCTTATGATTGAAGTCCATGCAAAAATTTATCTGAAAATTAGATTTTATGAAACTTTTCGAAATGCATGTTTCGGTCAAAAAATCATGATATATTATTCACAAGTTTCGGTCAAAAAATCAAATTAAATTAGGGGCTATTCGAAATGATACGAAACTTTTCAGATCATTCTAAAATTTACGGGGGAAGGTTATGATGGAAGACCATGCAAAAAAATCATCTGAAAATTAGTTTCTATGAAACCTTTCGAAATGCAAGTTTCGTTCGAAAAATCGTAGTATATTATACACAAGTTTAAGTCAAAAAATCAAATTAAATCGAGGACTGTATGAAATGATATGAGCATTTTCAGATCATTTATATATTTTATGGGGGAAGGTTTTGATTGAAGTCCATTCAAAAAATCATATGAAAATTAGATTCTAAGAAACCTTTCGAAATGCAAGTTTCGATCAAAAAATCGTAGTATATTATACACGAGTTTCAGTCAAAAAATCGTAGTATATTATACACGAGTTTCGGTAAAAAAAATCTAAATAAATCGGGGGTTATTCGCAATGATACGAAACTTTTCAGATCATTTATAGATTTTACGGGTGAAGGTTATGATTGAAGTCCATGCAAAAATTTATCTGAAAATTAGATTTTATGAAACTTTTCGAAATGCAAGTTTCGGTCAAAAAATCATGATATATTACAAACGAGTTTCGGTCAAAAAAATCAAATTAAATCGGGGGCTATTCGAAATGATACGAATCTTTTCAGATCATTTATATATGTTATGGGAGAAGGTTATGATGGAAGACCATGCAAAAAATCATCTGAAAATTAGTTTCTACGAAACTTTTCGAAATGCAAGTTTCATTCAAAAAATCGTAGTATATTATACGCAAATTTATACTAGATTAAGTCAAAAAATTAAATTAAATCGAGCACTGTTCGAAATGATACGAACTTTTTCAAATCATTTATATATTTTATGGGAGAAGCTTATGATTGAAGTCCATGCAAAAATTTATCTGAAAATTAGATTTTATGAAACTTTTCGAAATGCATGTTTCGGTCAAAAAATCATGATATATTATTCACAAGTTTCGGTCAAAAAATCAAATTAAATTAAGGGCTATTCGAAATGATACGGAACTTTTCAGATCATTCTAAAATTTACGGGGGAAGGTTATGATGGAAGACCATGCAAAAAAATCATCTGAAAATTAGTTTCTATGAAACCTTTCGAAATGCAAGTTTCGTTCGAAAAATCGTAGTATATTATACACAAGTTTAAGTCAAAAAATCAAATTAAATCGAGGACTGTATGAAATGATATGAGCATTTTCAGATCATTTATATATTTTATGGGGGAAGGTTTTGATTGAAGTCCATTCAAAAAATCATATGAAAATTAGATTCTAAGAAACCTTTCGAAATGCAAGTTTCGATCAAAAAATCGTAGTATATTATACACGAGTTTCAGTCAAAAAATCGTAGTATATTATACACGAGTTTCGGTAAAAAAAATCTAATTAAATCGGGGGTTATTCGCAATGATACGAAACTTTTCAGATCATTTATAGATTTTACGGGTGAAGGTTATGATTGAAGTCCATCAAAAATTTATCTGAAAATTAGATTTTATGAAACTTTTCGAAATGCAAGTTTCGGTCAAAAAATCATGATATATTACAGACGAGTTTCGGTCAAAAAAATCAAATTAAATCGGGGGCTATTCGAAATGATACGAATCTTTTCACATCATTTATATATGTTATGGGAGAAGGTTATGACGGAAGACCATGCAAAAAATCATCTGAAAATTAGTTTCTACGAAACTTTTCGAAATGCAAGTTTCATTCAAAAAATCGTAGTATATTATACGCAAATTTATACTAGATTAAGTCAAAAAATTAAATTAAATCGAGGACTGTTCGAAATGATACGAACTTTTTCAAATCATTTATATATTTTATGGGAGAAGCTTATGATTGAAGTCCATGCAAGAATTTATCTGAAAATTAGATTTTATGAAACTTTTCGAAATGCATGTTTCGGTCAAAAAATCATGATATATTATTCACAAGTTTCGGTCAAAAAATCAAATTAAATTAGGGGCTATTCGAAATGATACAAAACTTTTCAGATCATTCTAAAATTTACGGGGGAAGGTTATGATGGAAGACCATGCAAAAAATCATCTGAAAATTAGTTTCTATGAAACCTTTCGAAATGCAAGTTTCGTTCGAAAAATCGTAGTATATTATATACAAGTTTAGGTCAAAAAATCAAATTAAATCGAGGACTGTATGAAATGATATGAGCATTTTCAGATCATTTATATATTTTATGGTGGAAGGTTTTGATTGAAGTCCATGCAAAAAATCATATGAAAATTAGATTCTAAGAAACCTTTCGAAATGCATGTTTCGATCAAAAAATCGTAGTATATTATACACGAGTTTCGGTCAAAAAATCGTAGTATATTATACACGAGTTTCGGTAAAAAAAATCTAATTAAATTGGGGGTTATTCGCAATGATACGAAACTTTTCAGATCATTTATAGATTTTACGGGTGAAGGTTATGATTGAAGTCCATGCAAAAATTTATCTGAAAATTAGATTTTATGAAACTTTTCGAAATGCAAGTTTCGGTCAAAAAATCATGACATATTACAAACGAGTTTTGGTCAAAAAAATCAAATTAAATCGGGGGCTATTCGAAATGATACGAATCTTTTCAGATCATTTATATATGTTATGGGAGAAGGTTATGACGGAAGACCATGCAAAAAATCATCTGAAAATTAGTTTCTACGAAACTTTTCGAAATGCAAGTTTCATTCAAAAAATCGTAGTATATTATACGCAAATTTATACTAGATTAAGTCAAAAAATTAAATTAAATCGAGGACTGTTCGAAATGATACGAACTTTTTCAAATCATTTATATATTTTATGGGAGAAGCTTATGATTGAAGTCCATGCAAAAATTTATCTGAAAATTAGATTTTATGAAACTTTTCGAAATGCATGTTTCGGTCAAAAAATCATGATATATTATTCACAAGTTTCGGTCAAAAAATCAAATTAAATTAGGGGCTATTCGAAATGATACGAAACTTTTCAGATCATTTTAAAATTTACGGGGGAAGGTTATGATGGAAGACCATCCAAAAAATCATCTGAAAATTAGTTTCTATGAAACCTTTCGAAATGCAAGTTTCGTTCGATAAATCGTAGTATATTATATACAAGTTTAGGTCAAAAAATCAAATTAAATCGAGGACTGTATGAAATGATATGAGCATTTTCAGATTATTTATATATTTTATGTTGGAAGGTTTTGATTGAAGTCCATGCAAAAAATCATATGAAAATTAGATTCTAAGAAACCTTTCGAAATGCATGTTTCGATCAAAAAATCGTAGTATATTATACATGAGTTTAGGTCAAAAAATCGTAGTATATTATACACGAGTTTCGGTAAAAAAAATCTAATTAAATCGGGGGTTATTCGCAATGATACGAAACTTTTCAGATCATTTATAGATTTTACGGGTGAAGGTTATGATTGAAGTCCATGCAAAAATTTATCTGAAAATTAGATTTTATGAAACTTTTCGAAATGCAAGTTTCGGTCAAAAAATCATGATATATTACAGACGAGTTTCGGTCAAAAAAATCAAATTAAATCGGGGGCTATTCGAAATGATACGAATCTTTTCAGATCATTTATATATGTTATGGGAGAAGGTTATGACGGAAGACCATGCAAAAAATCATCTGAAAATTAGTTTCTACGAAACTTTTCGAAATGCAAGTTTCATTCAAAAAATCGTAGTATATTATACGCAAATTTATACTAGATTAAGTCAAAAAATTAAATTAAATCGAGGACTGTTCGAAATGATACGAACTTTTTCAAATCATTTATATATTTTATGGGAGAAGCTTATGATTGAAGTCCATGCAAAAATTTATCTGAAAATTAGATTTTATGAAACTTTTCGAAATGCATGTTTCGGTCAAAAAATCATGATATATTATTCACAAGTTTCGGTCAAAAAATCAAATTAAATTAGGGGCTATTCGAAATGATACGAAACTTTTCAGATCATTCTAAAATTTACGGGGGAAGGTTATGATGGAAGACCATGCAAAAAAATCATCTGAAAATTAGTTTCTATGAAACCTTTCGAAATGCAAGTTTCGTTCGAAAAATCGTAGTATATTATACACAAGTTTAAGTCAAAAAATCAAATTAAATCGAGGACTGTATGAAATGATATGAGCATTTTCAGATCATTTATATATTTTATGGGGGAAGGTTTTGATTGAAGTCCATTCAAAAAATCATATGAAAATTAGATTCTAAGAAACCTTTCGAAATGCAAGTTTCGATCAAAAAATCGTAGTATATTATACATGAGTTTCAGTCAAAAAATCGTAGTATATTATACACGAGTTTCGGTAAAAAAAATCTAAATAAATCGGGGGTTATTCACAATGATACGAAACTTTTCAGATCATTTATAGATTTTACGGGTGAAGGTTATGATTGAAGTCCATGCAAAAATTTATCTGAAAATTAGATTTTATGAAACTTTTCGAAATGCAAGTTTCGGTCAAAAAATCATGATATATTACAGACGAGTTTCGGTCAAAAAAATCAAATTAAATCGGGGGCTATTCGAAATGGTACGAATCTTTTCACATCATTTATATATGTTATGGGAGAAGGTTATGACAGAAGACCATGCAAAAAATCATCTGAAAATTAGTTTCTACGAAACTTTTCGAAATGCAAGTTTCATTCAAAAAATCGTAGTATATTATACGCAAATTTATACTAGATTAAGTCAAAAAATTAAATTAAATCGAGGACTGTTCGAAATGATACGAACTTTTTCAAATCATTTATATATTTTATGGGAGAAGCTTATGATTGAAGTCCATGCAAAAATTTATCTGAAAATTAGATTTTATGAAACTTTTCGAAATGCATGTTTCGGTCAAAAAATCATGATATATTATTCACAAGTTTCGGTCAAAAAATCAAATTAAATTAGGGGCTATTCGAAATGATACGAAACTTTTCAGATCATTCTAAAATTTACGGGGGAAGGTTATGATGGAAGACCATGCAAAAAAATCATCTGAAAATTAGTTTCTATGAAACCTTTCGAAATGCAAGTTTCGTTCGAAAAATCGTAGTATATTATACACAAGTTTAAGTCAAAAAATCAAATTAAATCGAGGACTGTATGAAATGATATGAGCATTTTCAGATCATTTATATATTTTATGGGGGAAGGTTTTGATTGAAGTCCATTCAAAAAATCATATGAAAATTAGATTCTAAGAAACCTTTCGAAATGCAAGTTTCGATCAAAAAATCGTAGTATATTATACACGAGTTTCAGTCAAAAAATCGTAGTATATTATACACGAGTTTCGGTAAAAAAAATCTAAATAAATCGGGGGTTATTCGCAATGATACGAAACTTTTCAGATCATTTATAGATTTTACGGGTGAAGGTTATGATTGAAGTCCATGCAAAAATTTATCTGAAAATTAGATTTTATGAAACTTTTCGAAATGCATGTTTCGGTCAAAAAATCATGATATATTATTCACAAGTTTCGGTCAAAAAATCAAATTAAATTAGGGGCTATTCGAAATGATACAAAACTTTTCAGATCATTCTAAAATTTACGGGGGAAGGTTATGATGGAAGACCATGCAAAAAATCATCTGAAAATTAGTTTCTATGAAACCTTTCGAAATGCAAGTTTCGTTCGAAAAATCGTAGTATATTATATACAAGTTTAGGTCAAAAAATCAAATTAAATCGAGGACTGTATGAAATGATATGAGCATTTTCAGATCATTTATATATTTTATGGTGGAAGGTTTTGATTGAAGTCCATGCAAAAAATCATATGAAAATTAGATTCTAAGAAACCTTTCGAAATGCATGTTTCGATCAAAAAATCGTAGTATATTATACACGAGTTTCGGTCAAAAAATCGTAGTATATTATACACGAGTTTCGGTAAAAAAAATCTAATTAAATTGGGGGTTATTCGCAATGATACGAAACTTTTCAGATCATTTATAGATTTTACGGGTGAAGATTATGATTGAAGTTCATGCAAAAATTTATCTGAAAATTAGATTTTATGAAACTTTTCGAAATGCAAGTTTCGGTCAAAAAATCATGACATATTACAAACGAGTTTCGGTCAAAAAAATCAAATTAAATCGGGGGCTATTCGAAATGATACGAATCTTTTCAGATCATTTATATATGTTATGGGAGAAGGTTATGACGGAAGACCATGCAAAAAATCATCTGAAAATTAGTTTCTACGAAACTTTTCGAAATGCAAGTTTCATTCAAAAAATCGTAGTATATTATACGCAAATTTATACTAGATTAAGTCAAAAAATTAAATTAAATCGAGGACTGTTCGAAATGATACGAACTTTTTCAAATCATTTATATATTTTATGGGAGAAGCTTATGATTGAAGTCCATGCAAAAATTTATCTGAAAATTAGATTTTATGAAACTTTTCGAAATGCATGTTTCGGTCAAAAAATCATGATATATTATTCACAAGTTTCGGTCAAAAAATCAAATTAAATTAGGGGCTATTCGAAATGATACGAAACTTTTCAGATCATTTTAAAATTTACGGGGGAAGGTTATGATGGAAGACCATCCAAAAAATCATCTGAAAATTAGTTTCTATGAAACCTTTCGAAATGCAAGTTTCGTTCGATAAATCGTAGTATATTATATACAAGTTTAGGTCAAAAAATCAAATTAAATCGAGGACTGTATGAAATGATATGAGCATTTTCAGATCATTTATATATTTTATGGGGGAAGGTTTTGATTGAAGTCCATTCAAAAAATCATATGAAAATTAGATTCTAAGAAACCTTTCGAAATGCAAGTTTCGATCAAAAAATCGTAGTATATTATACACGAGTTTCAGTCAAAAAATCGTAGTATATTATACACGAGTTTCGGTAAAAAACATCTAAATAAATCGGGGGTTATTCGCAATGATACGAAACTTTTCAGATCATTTATAGATTTTACGGGTGAAGGTTATGATTGAAGTCCATGCAAAAATTTATCTGAAAATTAGATTTTATGAAACTTTTCGAAATGCAAGTTTCGGTCAAAAAATCATGATATATTACAGACGAGTTTCGGTCAAAAAAATCAAATTAAATCGGGGGCTATTCGAAATGATACGAATCTTTTCAGATCATTTATATATGTTATGGGAGAAGGTTATGACGGAAGACCATGCAAAAAATCATCTGAAAATTAGTTTCTACGAAACTTTTCGAAATGCAAGTTTCATTCAAAAAATCGTAGTATATTATACGCAAATTTATACTAGATTAAGTCAAAAAATTAAATTAAATCGAGGACTGTTCGAAATGATACGAACTTTTTCAAATCATTTATATATTTTATGGGAGAAGCTTATGATTGAAGTCCATGCAAAAATTTATCTGAAAATTAGATTTTATGAAACTTTTCGAAATGCATGTTTCGGTCAAAAAATCATGATATATTATTCACAAGTTTCGGTCAAAAAATCAAATTAAATTAGGGGCTATTCGAAATGATACGAAACTTTTCAGATCATTCTAAAATTTACGGGGAAAGGTTATGATGGAAGACCATGCAAAAAAATCATCTGAAAATTAGTTTCTATGAAACCTTTCGAAATGCAAGTTTCGTTCGAAAAATCGTAGTATATTATACACAAGTTTAAGTCAAAAAATCAAATTAAATCGAGGACTGTATGAAATGATATGAGCATTTTCAGATCATTTATATATTTTATGGGGGAAGGTTTTGATTGAAGTCCATTCAAAAAATCATATGAAAATTAGATTCTAAGAAACCTTTCGAAATGCAAGTTTCGATCAAAAAATCGTAGTATATTATACATGAGTTTCAGTCAAAAAATCGTAGTATATTATACACGAGTTTCGGTAAAAAAAATCTAATTAAATTGGGGGTTATTCGCAATGATACGAAACTTTTCAGATCATTTATAGATTTTACGGGTGAAGGTTATGATTGAAGTTCATGCAAAAATTTATCTGAAAATTAGATTTTATGAAACTTTTCGAAATGCAAGTTTCGGTCAAAAAATCATGACATATTACAAACGAGTTTCGGTCAAAAAAATCAAATTAAATCGGGGGCTATTCGAAATGATACGAATCTTTTCAGATCATTTATATATGTTATGGGAGAAGGTTATGACGGAAGACCATGCAAAAAATCATCTGAAAATTAGTTTCTACGAAACTTTTCGAAATGCAAGTTTCATTCAAAAAATCGTAGTATATTATACGCAAATTTATACTAGATTAAGTCAAAAAATTAAATTAAATCGAGGACTGTTCGAAATGATACGAACTTTTTCAAATCATTTATATATTTTATGGGAGAAGCTTATGATTGAAGTCCATGCAAAAATTTATCTGAAAATTAGATTTTATGAAACTTTTCGAAATGCATGTTTCGGTCAAAAAATCATGATATATTATTCACAAGTTTCGGTCAAAAAATCAAATTAAATTAGGGGCTATTCGAAATGATACGAAACTTTTCAGATCATTTTAAAATTTACGGGGGAAGGTTATGATGGAAGACCATCCAAAAAATCATCTGAAAATTAGTTTCTATGAAACCTTTCGAAATGCAAGTTTCGTTCGATAAATCGTAGTATATTATATACAAGTTTAGGTCAAAAAATCAAATTAAATTGAGGACTGTATGAAATGATATGAGCATTTTCAGATCATTTATATATTTTATGGGGGAAGGTTTTTATTGAAGTCCATTCAAAAAATCATATGAAAATTAGATTCTAAGAAACCTTTCGAAATGCAAGTTTCGATCAAAAAATCGTAGTATATTATACACGAGTTTCAGTCAAAAAATCGTAGTATATTATACACGAGTTTCGGTAAAAAACATCTAAATAAATCGGGGGTTATTCGCAATGATACGAAACTTTTCAGATCATTTATAGATTTTACGGGTGAAGGTTATGATTGAAGTCCATGCAAAAATTTATCTGAAAATTAGATTTTATGAAACTTTTCGAAATGCAAGTTTCGGTCAAAAAATCATGATATATTACAGACGAGTTTCGGTCAAAAAAATCAAATTAAATCGGGGGCTATTCGAAATGATACGAATCTTTTCAGATCATTTATATATGTTATGGGAGAAGGTTATGACGGAAGACCATGCAAAAAATCATCTGAAAATTAGTTTCTACGAAACTTTTCGAAATGCAAGTTTCATTCAAAAAATCGTAGTATATTATACGCAAATTTATACTAGATTAAGTCAAAAAATTAAATTAAATCGAGGACTGTTCGAAATGATACGAACTTTTTCAAATCATTTATATATTTTATGGGAGAAGCTTATGATTGAAGTCCATGCAAAAATTTATCTGAAAATTAGATTTTATGAAACTTTTCGAAATGCATGTTTCGGTCAAAAAATCATGATATATTATTCACAAGTTTCGGTCAAAAAATCAAATTAAATTAGGGGCTATTCGAAATGATACGAAACTTTTCAGATCATTTTAAAATTTACGGGGGAAGGTTATGATGGAAGACCATCCAAAAAATCATCTGAAAATTAGTTTCTATGAAACCTTTCGAAATGCAAGTTTCGTTCGATAAATCGTAGTATATTATATACAAGTTTAGGTCAAAAAATCAAATTAAATCGAGGACTGTATGAAATGATATGAGCATTTTCAGATCATTTATATATTTTATGGGGGAAGGTTTTTATTGAAGTCCATTCAAAAAATCATATGAAAATTAGATTCTAAGAAACCTTTCGAAATGCAAGTTTCGATCAAAAAATCGTAGTATATTATACACGAGTTTCAGTCAAAAAATCGTAGTATATTATACACGAGTTTCGGTAAAAAACATCTAAATAAATCGGGGGTTATTCGCAATGATACGAAACTTTTCAGATCATTTATAGATTTTACGGGTGAAGGTTATGATTGAAGTCCATGCAAAAATTTATCTGAAAATTAGATTTTATGAAACTTTTCGAAATGCAAGTTTCGGTCAAAAAATCATGATATATTACAGACGAGTTTCGGTCAAAAAAATCAAATTAAATCGGGGGCTATTCGAAATGATACGAATCTTTTCAGATCATTTATATATGTTATGGGAGAAGGTTATGACGGAAGACCATGCAAAAAATCATCTGAAAATTAGTTTCTACGAAACTTTTCGAAATGCAAGTTTCATTCAAAAAATCGTAGTATATTATACGCAAATTTATACTAGATTAAGTCAAAAAATTAAATTAAATCGAGGACTGTTCGAAATGATACGAACTTTTTCAAATCATTTATATATTTTATGGGAGAAGCTTATGATTGAAGTCCATGCAAAAATTTATCTGAAAATTAGATTTTATGAAACTTTTCGAAATGCATGTTTCGGTCAAAAAATCATGATATATTATTCACAAGTTTCGGTCAAAAAATCAAATTAAATTAGGGGCTATTCGAAATGATACGAAACTTTTCAGATCATTCTAAAATTTACGGGGAAAGGTTATGATGGAAGACCATGCAAAAAAATCATCTGAAAATTAGTTTCTATGAAACCTTTCGAAATGCAAGTTTCGTTCGAAAAATCGTAGTATATTATACACAAGTTTAAGTCAAAAAATCAAATTAAATCGAGGACTGTATGAAATGATATGAGCATTTTCAGATCATTTATATATTTTATGGGGGAAGGTTTTGATTGAAGTCCATTCAAAAAATCATATGAAAATTAGATTCTAAGAAACCTTTCGAAATGCAAGTTTCGATCAAAAAATCGTAGTATATTATACATGAGTTTCAGTCAAAAAATCGTAGTATATTATACACGAGTTTCGGTAAAAAAAATCTAATTAAATTGGGGGTTATTCGCAATGATACGAAACTTTTCAGATCATTTATAGATTTTACGGGTGAAGGTTATGATTGAAGTTCATGCAAAAATTTATCTGAAAATTAGATTTTATGAAACTTTTCGAAATGCAAGTTTCGGTCAAAAAATCATGACATATTACAAACGAGTTTCGGTCAAAAAAATCAAATTAAATCGGGGGCTATTCGAAATGATACGAATCTTTTCAGATCATTTATATATGTTATGGGAGAAGGTTATGACGGAAGACCATGCAAAAAATCATCTGAAAATTAGTTTCTACGAAACTTTTCGAAATGCAAGTTTCATTCAAAAAATCGTAGTATATTATACGCAAATTTATACTAGATTAAGTCAAAAAATTAAATTAAATCGAGGACTGTTCGAAATGATACGAACTTTTTCAAATCATTTATATATTTTATGGGAGAAGCTTATGATTGAAGTCCATGCAAAAATTTATCTGAAAATTAGATTTTATGAAACTTTTCGAAATGCATGTTTCGGTCAAAAAATCATGATATATTATTCACAAGTTTCGGTCAAAAAATCAAATTAAATTAGGGGCTATTCGAAATGATACGAAACTTTTCAGATCATTTTAAAATTTACGGGGGAAGGTTATGATGGAAGACCATCCAAAAAATCATCTGAAAATTAGTTTCTATGAAACCTTTCGAAATGCAAGTTTCGTTCGATAAATCGTAGTATATTATATACAAGTTTAGGTCAAAAAATCAAATTAAATCGAGGACTGTATGAAATGATATGAGCATTTTCAGATCATTTATATATTTTATGGGGGAAGGTTTTGATTGAAGTCCATTCAAAAAATCATATGAAAATTAGATTCTAAGAAACCTTTCGAAATGCAAGTTTCGATCAAAAAATCGTAGTATATTATACACGAGTTTCAGTCAAAAAATCGTAGTATATTATACACGAGTTTCGGTAAAAAACATCTAAATAAATCGGGGGTTATTCGCAATGATACGAAACTTTTCAGATCATTTATAGATTTTACGGGTGAAGGTTATGATTGAAGTCCATGCAAAAATTTATCTGAAAATTAGATTTTATGAAACTTTTCGAAATGCAAGTTTCGGTCAAAAAATCATGATATATTACAGACGAGTTTCGGTCAAAAAAATCAAATTAAATCGGGGGCTATTCGAAATGATACGAATCTTTTCAGATCATTTATATATGTTATGGGAGAAGGTTATGACGGAAGACCATGCAAAAAATCATCTGAAAATTAGTTTCTACGAAACTTTTCGAAATGCAAGTTTCATTCAAAAAATCGTAGTATATTATACGCAAATTTATACTAGATTAAGTCAAAAAATTAAATTAAATCGAGGACTGTTCGAAATGATACGAACTTTTTCAAATCATTTATATATTTTATGGGAGAAGCTTATGATTGAAGTCCATGCAAAAATTTATCTGAAAATTAGATTTTATGAAACTTTTCGAAATGCATGTTTCGGTCAAAAAATCATGATATATTATTCACAAGTTTCGGTCAAAAAATCAAATTAAATTAGGGGCTATTCGAAATGATACGAAACTTTTCAGATCATTCTAAAATTTACGGGGAAAGGTTATGATGGAAGACCATGCAAAAAAATCATCTGAAAATTAGTTTCTATGAAACCTTTCGAAATGCAAGTTTCGTTCGAAAAATCGTAGTATATTATACACAAGTTTAAGTCAAAAAATCAAATTAAATCGAGGACTGTATGAAATGATATGAGCATTTTCAGATCATTTATATATTTTATGGGGGAAGGTTTTTATTGAAGTCCATTCAAAAAATCATATGAAAATTAGATTCTAAGAAACCTTTCGAAATGCAAGTTTCGATCAAAAAATCGTAGTATATTATACACGAGTTTCAGTCAAAAAATCGTAGTATATTATACACGAGTTTCGGTAAAAAACATCTAAATAAATCGGGGGTTATTCGCAATGATACGAAACTTTTCAGATCATTTATAGATTTTACGGGTGAAGGTTATGATTGAAGTCCATGCAAAAATTTATCTGAAAATTAGATTTTATGAAACTTTTCGAAATGCAAGTTTCGGTCAAAAAATCATGATATATTACAGACGAGTTTCGGTCAAAAAAATCAAATTAAATCGGGGGCTATTCGAAATGATACGAATCTTTTCAGATCATTTATATATGTTATGGGAGAAGGTTATGACGGAAGACCATGCAAAAAATCATCTGAAAATTAGTTTCTACGAAACTTTTCGAAATGCAAGTTTCATTCAAAAAATCGTAGTATATTATACGCAAATTTATACTAGATTAAGTCAAAAAATTAAATTAAATCGAGGACTGTTCGAAATGATACGAACTTTTTCAAATCATTTATATATTTTATGGGAGAAGCTTATGATTGAAGTCCATGCAAAAATTTATCTGAAAATTAGATTTTATGAAACTTTTCGAAATGCATGTTTCGGTCAAAAAATCATGATATATTATTCACAAGTTTCGGTCAAAAAATCAAATTAAATTAGGGGCTATTCGAAATGATACGAAACTTTTCAGATCATTCTAAAATTTACGGGGAAAGGTTATGATGGAAGACCATGCAAAAAAATCATCTGAAAATTAGTTTCTATGAAACCTTTCGAAATGCAAGTTTCGTTCGAAAAATCGTAGTATATTATACACAAGTTTAAGTCAAAAAATCAAATTAAATCGAGGACTGTATGAAATGATATGAGCATTTTCAGATCATTTATATATTTTATGGGGGAAGGTTTTGATTGAAGTCCATTCAAAAAATCATATGAAAATTAGATTCTAAGAAACCTTTCGAAATGCAAGTTTCGATCAAAAAATCGTAGTATATTATACATGAGTTTCAGTCAAAAAATCGTAGTATATTATACACGAGTTTCGGTAAAAAAAATCTAATTAAATTGGGGGTTATTCGCAATGATACGAAACTTTTCAGATCATTTATAGATTTTACGGGTGAAGGTTATGATTGAAGTTCATGCAAAAATTTATCTGAAAATTAGATTTTATGAAACTTTTCGAAATGCAAGTTTCGGTCAAAAAATCATGACATATTACAAACGAGTTTCGGTCAAAAAAATCAAATTAAATCGGGGGCTATTCGAAATGATACGAATCTTTTCAGATCATTTATATATGTTATGGGAGAAGGTTATGACGGAAGACCATGCAAAAAATCATCTGAAAATTAGTTTCTACGAAACTTTTCGAAATGCAAGTTTCATTCAAAAAATCGTAGTATATTATACGCAAATTTATACTAGATTAAGTCAAAAAATTAAATTAAATCGAGGACTGTTCGAAATGATACGAACTTTTTCAAATCATTTATATATTTTATGGGAGAAGCTTATGATTGAAGTCCATGCAAAAATTTATCTGAAAATTAGATTTTATGAAACTTTTCGAAATGCATGTTTCGGTCAAAAAATCATGATATATTATTCACAAGTTTCGGTCAAAAAATCAAATTAAATTAGGGGCTATTCGAAATGATACGAAACTTTTCAGATCATTTTAAAATTTACGGGGGAAGGTTATGATGGAAGACCATCCAAAAAATCATCTGAAAATTAGTTTCTATGAAACCTTTCGAAATGCAAGTTTCGTTCGATAAATCGTAGTATATTATATACAAGTTTAGGTCAAAAAATCAAATTAAATCGAGGACTGTATGAAATGATATGAGCATTTTCAGATCATTTATATATTTTATGGGGGAAGGTTTTGATTGAAGTCCATTCAAAAAATCATATGAAAATTAGATTCTAAGAAACCTTTCGAAATGCAAGTTTCGATCAAAAAATCGTAGTATATTATACACGAGTTTCAGTCAAAAAATCGTAGTATATTATACACGAGTTTCGGTAAAAAACATCTAAATAAATCGGGGGTTATTCGCAATGATACGAAACTTTTCAGATCATTTATAGATTTTACGGGTGAAGGTTATGATTGAAGTCCATGCAAAAATTTATCTGAAAATTAGATTTTATGAAACTTTTCGAAATGCAAGTTTCGGTCAAAAAATCATGATATATTACAGACGAGTTTCGGTCAAAAAAATCAAATTAAATCGGGGGCTATTCGAAATGATACGAATCTTTTCAGATCATTTATATATGTTATGGGAGAAGGTTATGACGGAAGACCATGCAAAAAATCATCTGAAAATTAGTTTCTACGAAACTTTTCGAAATGCAAGTTTCATTCAAAAAATCGTAGTATATTATACGCAAATTTATACTAGATTAAGTCAAAAAATTAAATTAAATCGAGGACTGTTCGAAATGATACGAACTTTTTCAAATCATTTATATATTTTATGGGAGAAGCTTATGATTGAAGTCCATGCAAAAATTTATCTGAAAATTAGATTTTATGAAACTTTTCGAAATGCATGTTTCGGTCAAAAAATCATGATATATTATTCACAAGTTTCGGTCAAAAAATCAAATTAAATTAGGGGCTATTCGAAATGATACGAAACTTTTCAGATCATTCTAAAATTTACGGGGGAAGGTTATGATGGAAGACCATGCAAAAAAATCATCTGAAAATTAGTTTCTATGAAACCTTTCGAAATGCAAGTTTCGTTCGAAAAATCGTAGTATATTATACACAAGTTTAAGTCAAAAAATCAAATTAAATCGAGGACTGTATGAAATGATATGAGCATTTTCAGATCATTTATATATTTTATGGGGGAAGGTTTTGATTGAAGTCCATTCAAAAAATCATATGAAAATTAGATTCTAAGAAACCTTTCGAAATGCAAGTTTCGATCAAAAAATCGTAGTATATTATACATGAGTTTCAGTCAAAAAATCGTAGTATATTATACACGAGTTTCGGTAAAAAAAATCTAAATAAATCGGGGGTTATTCACAATGATACGAAACTTTTCAGATCATTTATAGATTTTACGGGTGAAGGTTATGATTGAAGTCCATGCAAAAATTTATCTGAAAATTAGATTTTATGAAACTTTTCGAAATGCAAGTTTCGGTCAAAAAATCATGATATATTACAGACGAGTTTCGGTCAAAAAAATCAAATTAAATCGGGGGCTATTCGAAATGGTACGAATCTTTTCACATCATTTATATATGTTATGGGAGAAGGTTATGACGGAAGACCATGCAAAAAATCATCTGAAAATTAGTTTCTACGAAACTTTTCGAAATGCAAGTTTCATTCAAAAAATCGTAGTATATTATACGCAAATTTATACTAGATTAAGTCAAAAAATTAAATTAAATCGAGGACTGTTCGAAATGATACGAACTTTTTCAAATCATTTATATATTTTATGGGAGAAGCTTATGATTGAAGTCCATGCAAAAATTTATCTGAAAATTAGATTTTATGAAACTTTTCGAAATGCATGTTTCGGTCAAAAAATCATGATATATTATTCACAAGTTTCGGTCAAAAAATCAAATTAAATTAGGGGCTATTCGAAATGATACGAAACTTTTCAGATCATTCTAAAATTTACGGGGGAAGGTTATGAGGGAAGACCATGCAAAAAAATCATCTGAAAATTAGTTTCTATGAAACCTTTCGAAATGCAAGTTTCGTTCGAAAAATCGTAGTATATTATACAAAAGTTTAAGTCAAAAAATCAAATTAAATCGAGGACTGTATGAAATGATATGAGCATTTTCAGATCATTTATATATTTTATGGGGGAAGGTTTTGATTGAAGTCCATTCAAAAAATCATATGAAAATTAGATTCTAAGAAACCTTTCGAAATGCAAGTTTCGATCAAAAAATCGTAGTATATTATACACGAGTTTCAGTCAAAAAATCGTAGTATATTATACACGAGTTTCGGTAAAAAACATCTAAATAAATCGGGGGTTATTCGCAATGATACGAAACTTTTCAGATCATTTATAGATTTTACGGGTGAAGGTTATGATTGAAGTCCATGCAAAAATTTATCTGAAAATTAGATTTTATGAAACTTTTCGAAATGCAAGTTTCGGTCAAAAAATCATGATATATTACAGACGAGTTTCGGTCAAAAAAATCAAATTAAATCGGGGGCTATTCGAAATGATACGAATCTTTTCAGATCATTTATATATGTTATGGGAGAAGGTTATGACGGAAGACCATGCAAAAAATCATCTGAAAATTAGTTTCTACGAAACTTTTCGAAATGCAAGTTTCATTCAAAAAATCGTAGTATATTATACGCAAATTTATACTAGATTAAGTCAAAAAATTAAATTAAATCGAGGACTGTTCGAAATGATACGAACTTTTTCAAATCATTTATATATTTTATGGGAGAAGCTTATGATTGAAGTCCATGCAAAAATTTATCTGAAAATTAGATTTTATGAAACTTTTCGAAATGCATGTTTCGGTCAAAAAATCATGATATATTATTCACATGTTTCGGTCAAAAAATCAAATTAAATTAAGGGCTATTCGAAATGATACGGAACTTTTCAGATCATTCTAAAATTTACGGGGGAAGGTTATGATGGAAGACCATGCAAAAAATCATCTGAAAATTAGTTTCTATGAAACCTTTCGAAATGCAAGTTTCGTTCGAAAAATCGTAGTATATTATACACAAGTTTAGGTCAAAAAATAAAATTAAATCGAGGACTGTATGAAATGATATGAGCATTTTCAGATCATTTATATATTTTATGGGGGAAGGTTTTGATTGAAGTCCATTCAAAAAATCATATGAAAATTAGATTCTAAGAAACCTTTCGAAATGCAAGTTTCGATCAAAATATCGTAGTATATTATACACGAGTTTCAGTCAAAAAATCGTAGTATATTATACACGAGTTTCGGTAAAAAAAATCTAATGAAATCGGGGGTTATTCGCAATGATACGAAACTTTTCAGATCATTTATAGATTTTACGGGTGAAGGTTATGATTGAAGTCCATGCAAAAATTTATCTGAAAATTAGATTTTATGAAACTTTTCGAAATGCAAGTTTCGGTCAAAAAATCATGATATATTACAGACGAGTTTCGGTCAAAAAAATCAAATTAAATCGGGGGCTATTCGAAATGATACGAATCTTTCAACATCATTTATATATGTTATGGGAGAAGGTTATGACGGAAGACCATGCAAAAAATCATCTGAAAATTAGTTTCTACGAAACTTTTCAAAATGCAAGTTTCATTCAAAAAATCGTAGTATATTATACGCAAATTTATACTAGATTAAGTCAAAAAATTAAATTAAATCGAGGACTGTTCGAAATGATACGAACTTTTTCAAATCATTTATATATTTTATGGGAGAAGCTTATGATTGAAGTCCATGCAAAAATTTATCTGAAAATTAGATTTTATGAAACTTTTCGAAATGCATGTTTCGGTCAAAAAATCATGATATATTATTCACATGTTTCGGTCAAAAAATCAAATTAAATTAAGGGTTATTCGAAATGATACGGAACTTTTCAGATCATTCTAAAATTTACGGGGGAAGGTTATGATGGAAGACCATGCAAAAAAATCATCTGAAAATTAATTTCTATGAAACCTTTCGAAATGCATGTTTCGTTCGAAAAATCGTAGTATATTATGCACAAGTTTAGGTCAAAAAATTAAATTAAATCGAGGACTGTATGAAATGATATGAGCATTTTCAGATCATTTATATATTTTATGGGGGAAGGTTTTGATTGAAGTCCATTCAAAAAATCATATGAAAATTAGATTCTAAGAAACCTTTCGAAATGCAAGTTTCGATCAAAATATCGTAGTATATTATACACGAGTTTCAGTCAAAAAATCGTAGTATATTATACACGAGTTTCGGTAAAAAAAATCTAATGAAATCGGGGGTTATTCGCAATGATACGAAACTTTTCAGATCATTTATAGATTTTACGGGTGAAGGTTATGATTGAAGTCCATGCAAAAATTTATCTGAAAATTAGATTTTATGAAACTTTTCGAAATGCAAGTTTCGGTCAAAAAATCATGATATATTACAGACGAGTTTCGGTCAAAAAAATCAAATTAAATCGGGGGCTATTCGAAATGATACGAATCTTTCAACATCATTTATATATGTTATGGGAGAAGGTTATGACGGAAGACCATGCAAAAAATCATCTGAAAATTAGTTTCTACGAAACTTTTCAAAATGCAAGTTTCATTCAAAAAATCGTAGTATATTATACGCAAATTTATACTAGATTAAGTCAAAAAATTAAATTAAATCGAGGACTGTTCGAAATGATACGAACTTTTTCAAATCATTTATATATTTTATGGGAGAAGCTTATGATTGAAGTCCATGCAAAAATTTATCTGAAAATTAGATTTTATGAAACTTTTCGAAATGCATGTTTCGGTCAAAAAATCATGATATTTTATTCACATGTTTCGGTCAAAAAATCAAATTAAATTAAGGGTTATTCGAAATGATACGGAACTTTTCAGATCATTCTAAAATTTACGGGGGAAGGTTATGATGGAAGACCATGCAAAAAAATCATCTGAAAATTAGTTTCTATGAAACCTTTCGAAATGCATGTTTCGTTCGAAAAATCGTAGTATATTATGCACAAGTTTAGGTCAAAAAATAAAATTAAATCGAGGACTGTATGAAATGATATGAGCATTTTCAGATCATTTATATATTTTATGGGGGAAGGTTTTGATTGAAGTCCATTCAAAAAATCATATGAAAATTAGATTCTAAGAAACCTTTCGAAATGCAAGTTTCGATCAAAATATCATAGTATATTATACACGAGTTTCGGTAAAAAAAATCTAATGAAATCGGGGGTTATTCGCAATGATACGAAACTTTTCAGATCATTTATAGATTTTACGGGTGAAGGTTATGATTGAAGTCCATGCAAAAATTTATCTGAAAATTAGATTTTATGAAACTTTTCGAAATGCAAGTTTCGGTCAAAAAATCATGATATATTACAGACGAGTTTCGGTCAAAAAAATCAAATTAAATCGGGGGCTATTCGAAATGATACGAATCTTTCAACATCATTTATATATGTTATGGGAGAAGGTTATGACGGAAGACCATGCAAAAAATCATCTGAAAATTAGTTTCTACGAAACATTTCGAAAAGCAAGTTTCATTCAAAAAATCGTAGTATATTATACGCAAATTTATACTAGATTAAGTCAAAAAATTAAATTAAATCGAGGACTGTTCGAAATGATACGAACTTTTTCAAATCATTTATATATTTTATGGGAGAAGCTTATGATTGAAGTCCATGCAAAAATTTATCTGAAAATTATATTTTATGAAACTTTTCGAAATGCATGTTTCGGTCAAAAAATCATGATATATTATTCACAAGTTTCGGTTAAAAAATTAAATTAAATTAGGGGCTATTCGAAATGATACGAAACTTTTCAGATCATTTTAAAATTTACGGGGGAAGGTTATGATGGAAGACCATGCAAAAAATCATCTGAAAATTAGTTTCTATGAAACCTTTCGAAATGCAAGTTTCGTTCGAAAAATCGTAGTATATTATACACAAGTTTAGGTCAAAAAATCAAATAAAATCGAGGACTGTGTGAAATGATATGAGCATTTTCAGATTATTTATATATTTTATGGTGGAAGGTTTTGATTGAAGTCCACGCAAAAAATCATATGAAAATTAGATTCTAAGAAACCTTTCGATATGCAAGTTTCGATCAAAAAATCGTAGTATTATACACGAGTTTCGGTCAAAAAATCGTAGTATATTATACCCGAGTTTCGGTAAAAAAAATCTAATTAAATCGGGGGTTATTCGCAATGATACGAAACTTTTCAGATCATTTATAGATTTTACGGGTGAAGGTTATGATTGAAGTCCATGAAAAAATTTATCTGAAAATTAGATTTTATGAAACTTTTCGAAATGTAAGTTTCGGTCAAAAAATCATGATATATAACAGACGAGTTTCGGTCAAAAAAATCAAATTAAATCGGGGGCTATTTGAAATGATACGAATCTTTTCAGATCATTTATATCTGTTATGGGAGAAGGTTATGACGGAAGACCATGCAAAAAATCATCTGAAAATTAGTTTCTACGAAACTTTTCGAAATGCAAGTTTCATTCAAAAAATCGTAGTATATTATACGCAAATTTATACTAGATTAAGTTAAAAAATTAAATTAAATCGAGGACTGTTCGAAATGATACGAACTTTTTCAAATCATTTATATATTTTATGGGAGAAGCTTATGATTGAAGTCCATGCAAAAATTTATCTGAAAATTAGAATTTATGAAACTTTTCGAAATGCATGTTTCGGTCAAAAAATCATGATATATTATTCACAAGTTTCGGTCAAAAAATCAAATTAAATTAGGGGCTATTCGAAATGATATGAAACTTTTCAGATCATTCTAAAATTTACGGGGGAAGGTTATGATGGAAGACCATGCAAAAAAATCATCTGAAAATTAGTTTCTATGAAACCTTTCGAAATGCAAGTTTCGTTCGAAAAATCGTAGTATATTATACACAAGTTTAGGTAAAAAATCAAATTAAATCGAGGACTGTATGAAATGATATGAGCATTTTCAGATTATTTATATATTTTATGGTTGAAGGTTTTGATTGAAGTCCATGCAAAAAATCATATGAAAATTAGATTCTAAGAAACCTTTCGAAATGCAAGTTTCGATCAAAAAATCGTAGTATATTATACACGAGTTTCGGTCAAAAAATCGTAGTATATTATACACGAGTTTCGGTAAAAAAAATCTAATTAAATCGGGGGTTATTCGCAATGATACGAAACTTTTCAGATCATTTATAGATTTTACGGGTGAAGGTTATGATTGAAGTCCATGCAAAAATTTATCTGAAAATTAGATTTTATGAAACTTTTCGAAATGCAAGTTTCGGTCAAAAAATCATGATATATAACAGACGAGTTTCGGTCAAAAAAATCAAATTAAATCGGGGGCTATTCGAAATGATACGAATCTTTTCAGATCATTTATATCTGTTATGGGAGAAGGTTATGACGGAAGACCATGCAAAAAATCATCTGAAAATTAGTTTCTACGAAACTTTTCAAAATGCAAGTTTCATTCAAAAAATCGTAGTATATTATACGCAAATTTATACTAGATTAAGTTAAAAAATTAAATTAAATCGAGTACTGTTCGAAATGATACGAACTTTTTCAAATCATTTATATATTTTATGGGAGAAGCTTATAATTGAAGTCCATGCAAAAATTTATCTGAAAATTAGATTTTATGAAACTTTTCGAAATGCATGTTTCGGTCAAAAAATCATGATATATTATTCACAAGTTTCGGTCAAAAAATCAAATTAAATTAGGGGCTATTCGAAATGATACGAAACTTTTCAGATCATTTTAAAATTTACGGGGGAAGGTTATGATGGAAGACCATGCAAAAAAATCATCTGAAAATTAGTTTCTATGAAACCTTTCGAAATGCAAGTTTCGTTCGAAAAATCGTAGTATATTATACACAAGTTTAGGTCAAAAAATCAAATTAAATCGAGGACTGTATGAAATGATATGAGCATTTTCAGATTATTTATATATTTTATGGTGGAAGGTTTTGATTGAAGTCCACGCAAAAAATCATATGAAAATTAGATTCTAAGAAACCTTTCGAAATGCAAGTTTCGATCAAAAAATCGTAGTATATTATACACGAGTTTCGGTCAAAAAATCGTAGTATATTATACACGAGTTTCGGTAAAAAAAATCTAATTAAATCGGGGGTTATTCGCAATGATACGAAACTTTTCAGATCATTTATAGATTTTACGGGTGAAGGTTATGATTGAAGTCCATGCAAAAATTTATCTGAAAATTAGATTTTATGAAACTTTTCGAAATGCAAGTTTCGGTCAAAAAATCATGATATATTACAGACGAGTTTCGGTCAAAAAAATCAAATTAAATCGGGGGCTATTCGAAATGATACGAATCTTTCAACATCATTTATATATGTTATGGGAGAAGGTTATGACGGAAGACCATGCAAAAAATCATCTGAAAATTAGTTTCTACGAAACATTTCGAAAAGCAAGTTTCATTCAAAAAATCGTAGTATATTATACGCAAATTTATACTAGATTAAGTCAAAAAATTAAATTAAATCGAGGACTGTTCGAAATGATACGAACTTTTTCAAATCATTTATATATTTTATGGGAGAAGCTTATGATTGAAGTCCATGCAAAAATTTATCTGAAAATTATATTTTATGAAACTTTTCGAAATGCATGTTTCGGTCAAAAAATCATGATATATTATTCACAAGTTTCGGTCAAAAAATTAAATTAAATTAGGGGCTATTCGAAATGATACGAAACTTTTCAGATCATTTTAAAATTTACGGGGGAAGGTTATGATGGAAGACCATGCAAAAAATCATCTGAAAATTAGTTTCTATGAAACCTTTCGAAATGCAAGTTTCGTTCGAAAAATCGTAGTATATTATACACAAGTTTAGGTCAAAAAATCAAATAAAATCGAGGACTGTATGAAATGATATGAGCATTTTCAGATTATTTATATATTTTATGGTGGAAGGTTTTGATTGAAGTCCACGCAAAAAATCATATGAAAATTAGATTCTAAGAAACCTTTCGATATGCAAGTTTCGATCAAAAAATCGTAGTATTATACACGAGTTTCGGTCAAAAAATCGTAGTATATTATACACGAGTTTCGGTAAAAAAAATCTAATTAAATCGGGGGTTATTCGCAATGATACGAAACTTTGCAGATCATTTATAGATTTTACGGGTGAAGGTTATGATTGAAGTCCATGCAAAAATTTATCTGAAAATTAGATTTTATGAAACTTTTCGAAATGCAAGTTTCGGTCAAAAAATCATGATATATAACAGACGAGTTTCGGTCAAAAAAATCAAATTAAATCGGGGGCTATTCGAAATGATACGAATCTTTTCAGATCATTTATATCTGTTATGGGAGAAGGTTATGACGGAAGACCATGCAAAAAATCATCTGAAAATTAGTTTCTACGAAACTTTTCGAAATGCAAGTTTCATTCAAAAAATCGTAGTATATTATACGCAAATTTATACTAGATTAAGTTAAAAAATTAAATTAAATCGAGGACTGTTCGAAATGATACGAACTTTTTCAAATCATTTATATATTTTATGGGAGAAGCTTATGATTGAAGTCCATGCAAAAATTTATCTGAAAATTAGAATTTATGAAACTTTTCGAAATGCATGTTTCGGTCAAAAAATCATGATATATTATTCACAAGTTTCGGTCAAAAAATCAAATTATATTAGGGGCTATTCGAAATGATACGAAACTTTTCAGATCATTCTAAAATTTACGGGGGAAGGTTATGATGGAAGACCATGCAAAAAAATCATCTGAATATTAGTTTCTATGAAACCTTTCGAAATGCAAGTTTCGTTCGAAAAATCGTAGTATATTATACACAAGTTTAGGTCAAAAAATCAAATTAAATCGAGGACTGTATGAAATGATATGAGCATTTTCAGATTATTTATATATTTTATGGTGGAAGGTTTTGATTGAAGTCCACGCAAAAAATCATATGAAAATTAGATTCTAAGAAACCTTTCGAAATGCAAGTTTCGATCAAAAAATCGTAGTATATTATACACGAGTTTCGGTCAAAAAATCGTAGTATATTATACACGAGTTTCGGTAAAAAAAATCTAATTAAATCGGGGGTTATTCGCAATGATACGAAACTTTTCAGATCATTTATAGATTTTACGGGTGAAGGTTATGATTGAAGTCCATGCAAAAATTTATCTGAAAATTAGATTTTATGAAACTTTTCGAAATGCAAGTTTCGGTCAAAAAATCATGATATATAACAGACGAGTTTCGGTCAAAAAAATCAAATTAAATCGGGGGCTATTCGAAATGATACGAATCTTTTCAGATCATTTATATCTGTTATGGGAGAAGGTTATGACGGAAGACCATGCAAAAAATCATCTGAAAATTAGTTTCTACGAAACTTTTCGAAATGCAAGTTTCATTCAAAAAATCGTAGTATATTATACGCAAATTTATACTAGATTAAGTTAAAAAATTAAATTAAATCGAGTACTGTTCGAAATGATACGAACTTTTTCAAATCATTTATATATTTTATGGGAGAAGCTTATGATTGAAGTCCATGCAAAAATTTATCTGAAAATTAGATTTTATGAAACTTTTCGAAATGCATGTTTCGGTCAAAAAATCATGATATATTATTCACAAGTTTCGGTCAAAAAATCAAATTAAATTAGGGGCTATTCGAAATGATACGAAACTTTTCAGATCATTCTAAAATTTACGGGGGAAGGTTATGATGGAAGACCATGCAAAAAAATCATCTGAAAATTAGTTTCTATGAAACCTTTCGAAATGCAAGTTTCGTTCGAAAAATCGTAGTATATTATACACAAGTTTAGGTCAAAAAATCAAATTAAATCGAGGACTGTATGAAATGATATGAGCATTTTCAGATTATTTATATATTTTATGGTGGAAGGTTTTGATTGAAGTCCACGCAAAAAATCATATGAAAATTAGATTCTAAGAAACCTTTCGAAATGCAAGTTTCGATCAAAAAATCGTAGTATATTATACACGAGTTTCGGTCAAAAAATCGTAGTATATTATACACGAGTTTCGGTAAAAAAAATCTAATTAAATCGGGGGTTATTCGCAATGATACGAAACTTTTCAGATCATTTATAGATTTTACGGGTGAAGGTTATGATTGAAGTCCATGCAAAAATTTATCTGAAAATTAGATTTTATGAAACTTTTCGAAATGCAAGTTTCGGTCAAAAAATCATGATATATAACAGACGAGTTTCGGTCAAAAAAATCAAATTAAATCGGGGGCTATTCGAAATGATACGAATCTTTTCAGATCATTTATATCTGTTATGGGAGAAGGTTATGACGGAAGACCATGCAAAAAATCATCTGAAAATTAGTTTCTACGAAACTTTTCGAAATGCAAGTTTCATTCAAAAAATCGTAGTATATTATACGCAAATTTATACTAGATTAAGTTAAAAAATTAAATTAAATCGAGGACTGTTCGAAATGATACGAACTTTTTCAAATCATTTATATATTTTATGGGAGAAGCTTATGATTGAAGTCCATGCAAAAATTTATCTGAAAATTAGATTTTATGAAACTTTTCGAAATGCATGTTTCGGTCAAAAAATCATGATATATTATTCACAAGTTTCGGTCAAAAAATCAAATTAAATTAGGGGCTATTCGAAATGATACGAAACTTTTCAGATCATTCTAAAATTTACGGGGGAAGGTTATGATGGAAGACCATGCAAAAAAATCATCTGAAAATTAGTTTCTATGAAACCTTTCGAAATGCAAGTTTCGTTCGAAAAATCGTAGTATATTATACACAAGTTTAGGTCAAAAAATCAAATTAAATCGAGGACTGTATGAAATGATATGAGCATTTTCAGATCATTTATATATTTTATGGGGGGAGGTTTTGATTGAAGTCCACGCAAAAAATCATATGAAAATTAGATTCTAAGAAACCTTTCGAAATGCAAGTTTCGATCAAAAAATCGTAGTATATTATACACGAGTTTCGGTCAAAAAATCGTAGTATATTATACACGAGTTTTGGTAAAAAAAATCTAATGAAATCGGGGGTTATTCGCAATGATACGAAACTTTGCAGATCATTTATAGATTTTACGGGTGAAGGTTATGATTGAAGTCCATGCAAAAATTTATCTGAAAATTAGATTTTATGAAACTTTTCGAAATGCAAGTTTCGGTCAAAAAATCATGATATATAACAGACGAGTTTCGGTCAAAAAAATCAAATTAAATCGGGGGCTATTCGAAATGATACGAATCTTTTCAGATCATTTATATCTGTTATGGGAGAAGGTTATGAAGGAAGACCATGCAAAAAATCATCTGAAAATTAGTTTCTACGAAACTTTTCGAAATGCAAGTTTCATTCAAAAAATCGTAGTATATTATACGCAAATTTATACTAGATTAAGTTAAAAAATTAAATTAAATCGAGGACTGTTCGAAATGATACGAACTTTTTCAAATCATTTATATATTTTATGGGAGAAGCTTATGATTGAAGTCCATGCAAAAATTTATCTGAAAATTAGATTTTATGAAACTTTTCGAAATGCATGTTTCGGTCAAAAAATCATGATATATTATTCACAAGTTTCGGTCAAAAAATCAAATTACATTAGGGGCTATTCGAAATGATACGAAACTTTTCAGATCATTCTAAAATTTACGGGGGAAGGTTATGATGGAAGACCATGCAAAAAAATCATCTGAAAATTAGTTTCTATGAAACCTTTCGAAATGCAAGTTTCGTTCGAAAAATCGTAGTATATTATACACAAGTTTAGGTCAAAAAATCAAATTAAATCGAGGACTGTATGAAATGATATGAGCATTTTCAGATTATTTATATATTTTATGGTGGAAGGTTTTGATTGAAGTCCACGCAAAAAATCATATGAAAATTAGATTCTAAGAAACCTTTCGAAATGCAAGTTTCGATCAAAAAATCGTAGTATATTATACACGAGTTTCGGTCAAAAAATCGTAGTATATTATACACGAGTTTCGGTAAAAATAATCTAATGAAATCGGGGGTTATTCGCAATGATACGAAACTTTGCAGATCATTTATAGATTTTACGGGTGAAGGTTATGATTGAAGTCCATGCAAAAATTTATCTGAAAATTAGATTTTATGAAACTTTTCGAAATGCAAGTTTCGGTCAAAAAATCATGATATATAACAGACGAGTTTCGGTCAAAAAAATCAAATTAAATCGGGGGCTATTCGAAATGATACGAATCTTTTCAGATCATTTATATCTGTTATGGGAGAAGGTTATGACAGAAGACCATGCAAAAAATCATCTGAAAATTAGTTTCTACGAAACTTTTCGAAATGCAAGTTTCATTCAAAAAATCGTAGTATATTATACGCAAATTTATACTAGATTAAGTTAAAAAAATTAAATTAAATCGAGGACTGTTCGAAATGATACGAACTTTTTCAAATCATTTATATATATTATGGGAGAAGCTTATGATTGAAGTCCATGCAAAAATTTATATGAAAATTAGATTTTATGAAACTTTTCGAAATGCATGTTTCGGTCAAAAAATCATGATATATTATTCACAAGTTTCGCTCAAAAAATCAAATTACATTAGGGGCTATTCGAAATGATACGAAACTTTTCAGATCATTCTAAAATTTACGGGGGAAGGTTATGATGGAAGACCATGCAAAAAAATCATCTGAAAATTAGTTTCTATGAAACCTTTCGAAATGCAAGTTTCGTTCGAAAAATCGTAGTATATTATACACAAGTTTAGGTCAAAAAATCAAATTAAATCGAGGACTGTATGAAATGATATGAGCATTTTCAGATCATTTATATATTTTATGGGGGAAGGTTTTGATTGAAGTCCATTCAAAAAATATATGAAAATTAGATTCTAAGAAACCTTTCGAAATGCAAGTTTCGATCAAAAAATCGTAGTATATTATACACGAGTTTCGGTCAAAAAATCGTAGTATATTATACACGAGTTTCGGTAAAAAAAATCTAATGAAATCGGGGGTTATTCGCAATGATACGAAACTTTGCAGATCATTTATAGATTTTACGGGTGAAGGTTATGATTGAAGTCCATGCAAAAATTTATCTGAAAATTAGATTTTATGAAACTTTTCGAAATGCAAGTTTCGGTCAAAAAATCATGATATATAACAGACGAGTTTCGGTCAAAAAAATCAAATTAAATCGGGGGCTATTCGAAATGATACGAATCTTTTCAGATCATTTATATCTATTATGGGAGAAGGTTATGACGGAAGACCATGCAAAAAATCATCTGAAAATTAGTTTCTACGAAACTTTTCGAAATGCAAGTTTCATTCAAAAAATCGTAGTATATTATACGCAAATTTATACTAGATTAAGTTAAAAAATTAAATTAAATCGAGGACTGTTCGAAATGATACGAACTTTTTCAAATCATTTATATATTTTATGGGAGAAGCTTATGATTGAAGTCCATGCAAAAATTTATCTGAAAATTAGATTTTATGAAACTTTTCGAAATGCATGTTTCGGTCAAAAAATCATGATATATTATTCACAAGTTTCGGTCAAAAAATCAAATTAAATTAGGGGCTATTCGAAATGATACGGAACTTTTCAGATCATTCTAAAATTTATGGGGGAAGGTTATGATGGAAGACCATGCAAAAAAATCATCTGAAAATTAGTTTCTATGAAACCTTTCGAAATGCAAGTTTCGTTCGAAAAATCATAGTATATTATACACAAGTTTAGGTCAAAAAATCAAATAAAATCGAGGACTGTATGAAATGATATGAGCATTTTCAGATCATTTATATATTTTATGGGGGAAGGCTTTGATTGAAGTCCATTCAAAAAATCATATGAAAATTAGATTCTAAGAAACCTTTCGAAATGCAAGTTTCGATTAAAAAATCGTAGTATATTATACACGAGTTTCGGTCAAAAAATCGTAGTATATTATACACGAGTTTCGGTAAAAAAAATCTAATTAAATCGGGGGTTATTCGCAATGATACAAAACTTTTCAGATCATTTATAGATTTTACGGGTGAAGGTTATGATTGAAGTCCATGCAAAAATTTATCTGAAAATTAGATTTTATGAAACTTTTCGAAATGCAAGTTTCGGTCAAAAAATCATGATATATTGCAGACGAGTTTCAGTCAAAAAAATCAAATTAAATCGGGGGCTATTCGAAATGATACGAATCTTTTCAGATCATTTATATATGTTATGGGAGAAGGTTATGACGGAAGACCATGCAAAAAATCATCTGAAAATTAGTTTCTACGAAACTTTTCGAAATGCAAGTTTCATTCAAAAAATTGTAGTATATTATACGCAAATTTATACTAGATTAAGTCAAAAAATTAAATTAAATCGAGGACTGTTCGAAATGATACGAACTTTTTCAAATCATTTATATATTTTATGGGAGAAGCTTATGATTGAAGTCCATGCAAAAATTTATCTGAAAATTAGATTTTATGAAACTTTTCGAAATGCATGTTTCGGTCAAAAAATCATGATATATTATTCACAAGTTTCGGTCAAAAAATCAAATTAAATTAAGGGCTATTCGAAATGATACGGAACTTTTCAGATCATTCTAAAATTTACGGGGGAAGGTTATGATGGAAGACCATGCAAAAAAATCATCTGAAAATTAGTTTCTATGAAACCTTTCGAAATGCAAGTTTCGTTCGAAAAATCGTAGTATATTATACACAAGTTTAGGTCAAAAAATCAAATTAAATCGAGGACTGTATGAAATGATATGAGCATTTTCGGATCATTTATATATTTTATGGGGGAAGGTTTTGATTGAAGTCCATTCAAAAAATCATATGAAAATTAGATTCTAAGAAACCTTTCGAAATGCAAGTTTCGATCAAAAAATCGTAGTATATTATACACGAGTTTCGGTCAAAAAATCGTAGTATATTATACACGAGTTTCGGTAAAAAAAATCTAATGAAATCGGGGGTTATTCGCAATGATACGAAACTTTGCAGATCATTTATAGATTTTACGGGTGAAGGTTATGATTGAAGTCCATGCAAAAATTTATCTGAAAATTAGATTTTATGAAACTTTTCGAAATGCAAGTTTCGGTCAAAAAATCATGATATATAACAGACGAGTTTCGGTCAAAAAAATCAAATTAAATCGGGGGCTATTCGAAATGATACGAATCTTTTCAGATCATTTATATCTGTTATGGGAGAAGGTTATGACGGAAGACCATGCAAAAAATCATCTGAAAATTAGTTTCTATGAAACTTTTCGAAATGCAAGTTTCATTCAAAAAATCGTAGTATATTATACGCAAATTTATACTAGATTAAGTTAAAAAATTAAATTAAATCGAGGACTGTTCGAAATGATACGAACTTTTTCAAATCATTTATATATTTTATGGGAGAAGCTTATGATTGAAGTCCATGCAAAAATTTATCTGAAAATTAGATTTTATGAAACTTTTCGAAATGCATGTTTCGGTCAAAAAATCATGATATATTATTCACAAGTTTCGGTCAAAAAATCAAATTAAATTAAGGGCTATTCGAAATGATACGGAACTTTTCAGATCATTCTAAAATTTACGGGGGAAGGTTATGATGGAAGACCATGCAAAAAAATCATCTGAAAATTAGTTTCTATGAAACCTTTCGAAATGCAAGTTTCGTTCGAAAAATCGTAGTATATTATACACAAGTTTAGGTCAAAAAATCAAATTAAATCGAGGACTGTATGAAATGATATGAGCATTTTCGGATCATTTATATATTTTATGGGGGAAGGTTTTGATTGAAGTCCATTCAAAAAATCATATGAAAATTAGATTCTAAGAAACCTTTCGAAATGCAAGTTTCGATCAAAAAATCGTAGTATATTATACACGAGTTTCGGTCAAAAAATCGTAGTATATTATACACGAGTTTCGGTAAAAAAAATCTAATGAAATCGGGGGTTATTCGCAATGATACGAAACTTTGCAGATCATTTATAGATTTTACGGGTGAAGGTTATGATTGAAGTCCATGCAAAAATTTATCTGAAAATTAGATTTTATGAAACTTTTCGAAATGCAAGTTTCGGTCAAAAAATCATGATATATAACAGACGAGTTTCGGTCAAAAAAATCAAATTAAATCGGGGGCTATTCGAAATGATACGAATCTTTTCAGATCATTTATATCTGTTATGGGAGAAGGTTATGACGGAAGACCATGCAAAAAATCATCTGAAAATTAGTTTCTATGAAACTTTTCGAAATGCAAGTTTCATTCAAAAAATCGTAGTATATTATACGCAAATTTATACTAGATTAAGTTAAAAAATTAAATTAAATCGAGGACTGTTCGAAATGATACGAACTTTTTCAAATCATTTATATATTTTATGGGAGAAGCTTATGATTGAAGTCCATGCAAAAATTTATCTGAAAATTAGATTTTATGAAACTTTTCGAAATGCATGTTTCGGTCAAAAAATCATGATATATTATTCACAAGTTTCGGTCAAAAAATCAAATTACATTAGGGGCTATTTGAAATGATACGAAACTTTTCAGATCATTCTAAAATTTACGGGGGAAGGTTATGATGGAAGACCATGCAAAAAAATCATCTGAAAATTAGTTTCTATGAAACCTTTCGAAATGCAAGTTTCGTTCGAAAAATCGTAGTATATTATACACAAGTTTAGGTCAAAAAATCAAATTAAATCGAGGACTGTATGAAATGATATGAGCATTTTCAGATCATTTATATATTTTATGGGGGAAGGTTTTGATTGAAGTCCATTCAAAAAATCATATGAAAATTAGATTCTAAGAAACCTTTCGAAATGCAAGTTTCGATCAAAAAATCGTAGTATATTATACACGAGTTTCGGTCAAAAAATCGTAGTATATTATACACGAGTTTCGGTAAAAAAAATCTAATGAAATCGGGGGTTATTCGCAATGATACGAAACTTTGCAGATCATTTATAGATTTTACGGGTGAAGGTTATGATTGAAGTCCATGCAAAAATTTATCTGAAAATTAGATTTTATGAAACTTTTCGAAATGCAAGTTTCGGTCAAAAAATCATGATATATAACAGACGAGTTTCGGTCCAAAAAATCAAATTAAATCGGGGGCTATTCGAAATGATACGAATCTTTTCAGATCATTTATATCTGTTATGGGAGAAGGTTATGACGGAAGACCATGCAAAAAATCATCTGAAAATTAGTTTCTACGAAACTTTTCGAAATGCAAGTTTCATTCAAAAAATCGTAGTATATTATACGCAAATTTATACTAGATTAAGTTAAAAAATTAAATTAAATCGAGGACTGTTCGAAATGATACGAACTTTTTCAAATCATTTATATATTTTATGGGAGAAGCTTATGATTGAAGTCCATGCAAAAATTTATCTGAAAATTAGATTTTATGAAACTTTTCGAAATGCATGTTTCGGTCAAAAAATCATGATATATTATTCACAAGTTTCGGTCAAAAATTCAAATTAAATTAGGGGCTATTCGAAATGATACGGAACTTTTCAGATCATTCTAAAATTTACGGGGGAAGGTTATGATGGAAGACCATGCAAAAAAATCATCTGAAAATTAGTTTCTATGAAACCTTTCGAAATGCAAGTTTCGTTCGAAAAATCGTAGTATATTATACACAAGTTTAGGTCAAAAAATCAAATTAAATCGAGGACTGTATGAAATGATATGAGCATTTTCAGATCATTTATATATTTTATGGGGGAAGGTTTTGATTGAAGTCCATTCAAAAAATCATATGAAAATTAGATTCTAGGAAACCTTTCGAAATGCAAGTTTCGATCAAAAAATCGTAGTATATTATACACGAGTTTCGATCAAAAAATCGTAGTATATTATACACGAGTTTCGGTAAAAAAAATCTAATGAAATCGGGGGTTATTCGCAATGATACGAAACTTTTCAGATCATTTATAGATTTTACGGGTGAAGGTTATGATTGAAGTCCATGCAAAAATTTATCTGAAAATTAGATTTTATGAAACTTTTCGAAATGCAAGTTTCGGTCAAAAAATCATGATATATAACAGACGAGTTTCGGTCCAAAAAATCAAATTAAATCGGGGGCTATTCGAAATGATACGAATCTTTTCAGATCATTTATATCTGTTATGGGAGAAGGTTATGACGGAAGACCATGCAAAAAATCATCTGAAAATTAGTTTCTACGAAACTTTTCGAAATGCAAGTTTCATTCAAAAAATCGTAGTATATTATACGCAAATTTATACTAGATTAAGTTAAAAAATTAAATTAAATCGAGGACTGTTCGAAATGATACGAACTTTTTCAAATCATTTATATATTTTATGGGAGAAGCTTATGATTGAAGTCCATGCAAAAATTTATCTGAAAATTAGATTTTATGAAACTTTTCGAAATGCATGTTTCGGTCAAAAAATCATGATATATTATTCACAAGTTTCGGTCAAAAATTCAAATTAAATTAGGGGCTATTCGAAATGATACGGAACTTTTCAGATCATTCTAAAATTTACGGGGGAAGGTTATGATGGAAGACCATGCAAAAAAATCATCTGAAAATTAGTTTCTATGAAACCTTTCGAAATGCAAGTTTCGTTCGAAAAATCGTAGTATATTATACACAAGTTTAGGTCAAAAAATCAAATTAAATCGAGGACTGTATGAAATGATATGAGCATTTTCAGATCATTTATATATTTTATGGGGGAAGGTTTTGATTGAAGTCCATTCAAAAAATCATATGAAAATTAGATTCTAGGAAACCTTTCGAAATGCAAGTTTCGATCAAAAAATCGTAGTATATTATACACGAGTTTCGATCAAAAAATCGTAGTATATTATACACGAGTTTCGGTAAAAAAAATCTAATGAAATCGGGGGTTATTCGCAATGATACGAAACTTTTCAGATCATTTATAGATTTTACGGGTGAAGGTTATGATTGAAGTCCATGCAAAAATTTATCTGAAAATTAGATTTTATGAAACTTTTCGAAATGCAAGTTTCGGTCAAAAAATCATGATATATAACAGACGAGTTTCGGTCCAAAAAATCAAATTAAATCGGGGGCTATTCGAAATGATACGAATCTTTTCAGATCATTTATATCTGTTATGGGAGAAGGTTATGACGGAAGACCATGCAAAAAATCATCTGAAAATTAGTTTCTACGAAACTTTTCGAAATGCAAGTTTCATTCAAAAAATCGTAGTATATTATACGCAAATTTATACTAGATTAAGTTAAAAAATTAAATTAAATCGAGGACTGTTCGAAATGATACGAACTTTTTCAAATCATTTATATATTTTATGGGAGAAGCTTATGATTGAAGTCCATGCAAAAATTTATCTGAAAATTAGATTTTATGAAACTTTTCGAAATGCATGTTTCGGTCAAAAAATCATGATATATTATTCACAAGTTTCGGTCAAAAATTCAAATTAAATTAGGGGCTATTCGAAATGATACGGAACTTTTCAGATCATTCTAAAATTTACGGGGGAAGGTTATGATGGAAGACCATGCAAAAAAATCATCTGAAAATTAGTTTCTATGAAACCTTTCGAAATGCAAGTTTCGTTCGAAAAATCGTAGTATATTATACACAAGTTTAGGTCAAAAAATCAAATTAAATCGAGGACTGTATGAAATGATATGAGCATTTTCAGATCATTTATATATTTTATGGGGGAAGGTTTTGATTGAAGTCCATTCAAAAAATCATATGAAAATTAGATTCTAGGAAACCTTTCGAAATGCAAGTTTCGATCAAAAAATCGTAGTATATTATACACGAGTTTCGATCAAAAAATCGTAGTATATTATACACGAGTTTCGGTAAAAAAAATCTAATGAAATCGGGGGTTATTCGCAATGATACGAAACTTTTCAGATCATTTATAGATTTTACGGGTGAAGGTTATGATTGAAGTCCATGCAAAAATTTATCTGAAAATTAGATTTTATGAAACTTTTCGAAATGCAAGTTTCGGTCAAAAAATCATGATATATAACAGACGAGTTTCGGTCCAAAAAATCAAATTAAATCGGGGGCTATTCGAAATGATACGAATCTTTTCACATCATTTATATCTGTTATGGGAGAAGGTTATGACGGAAGACCATGCAAAAAATCATCTGAAAATTAGTTTCTACGAAACTTTTCGAAATGCAAGTTTCATTCAAAAAATCGTAGTATATTATACGCAAATTTATACTAGATTAAGTTAAAAAATTAAATTAAATCGAGGACTGTTCGAAATGATACGAACTTTTTCAAATCATTTATATATTTTATGGGAGAAGCTTATGATTGAAGTCCATGCAAAAATTTATCTGAAAATTAGATTTTATGAAACTTTTCGAAATGCATGTTTCGGTCAAAAAATCATGATATATTATTCACAAGTTTCGGTCAAAAATTCAAATTAAATTAGGGGCTATTCGAAATGATACGGAACTTTTCAGATCATTCTAAAATTTACGGGGGAAGGTTATGATGGAAGACCATGCAAAAAAATCATCTGAAAATTAGTTTCTATGAAACCTTTCGAAATGCAAGTTTCGTTCGAAAAATCGTAGTATATTATACACAAGTTTAGGTCAAAAAATCAAATTAAATCGAGGACTGTATGAAATGATATGAGCATTTTCAGATCATTTATATATTTTATGGGGGAAGGTTTTGATTGAAGTCCATTCAAAAAATCATATGAAAATTAGATTCTAGGAAACCTTTCGAAATGCAAGTTTCGATCAAAAAATCGTAGTATATTATACACGAGTTTCGATCAAAAAATCGTAGTATATTATACACGAGTTTCGGTAAAAAAAATCTAATGAAATCGGGGGTTATTCGCAATGATACGAAACTTTTCAGATCATTTATAGATTTTACGGGTGAAGGTTATGATTGAAGTCCATGCAAAAATTTATCTGAAAATTAGATTTTATGAAACTTTTCGAAATGCAAGTTTCGGTCAAAAAATCATGATATATTACAGACGAGTTTCGGTCAAAAAATCAAATTAAATCGGGGGCTATTCGAAATGATACGAATCTTTTCACATCATTTATATATGTTATGGGAGAAGGTTATGACGGAAGACCATGCAAAAAATCATCTGAAAATTAGTTTCTACGAAACTTTTCGAAAAGCAAGTTTCATTCAAAAAATCGTAGTATATTATACGCAAATTTATACTAGATTAAGTCATAAAATTAAATTAAATCGAGGACTGTTCGAAATGATACGAACTTTTTCAAATCATTTATATATTTTATGGGAGAAGCTTATGATTGAAGTCCATGCAAAAATTTATCTGAAAATTAGATTTTATGAAACTTTTCGAAATGCATGTTTCGGTCAAAAAATCATGATATATTATTCACAAGTTTCGGTCAAAAAATCAAATTAAATTAGGGGCTATTCGAAATGATACGAAACTTTTCAGATCATTTTAAAATTTACGGGGGAAGGTTATGATGGAAGACCATGCAAAAAATCATCGAAAAATTAGTTTCTATGAAACCTTTCGAAATGCAAGTTTCGTTCGAAAAATCATAGTATATTATACACAAGTTTAGGTCAAAAAATCAAATTAAATCGAGGACTGTATGAAATGATATGAGCATTTTCAGATTATTTATATATTTTATGGTGGAAGGTTTTGATTGATGTCCACGCAAAAAATCATATGAAAATTAGATTCTAAGAAACCTTTCGAAATGCATGTTTCGATCAAAAAATCGTAGTATATTATACACGAGTTTCGGTCAAAAAATCGTAGTATATTATACACGAGTTTCGGTAAAAAAAATCTAATTAAATCGGGGGTTATTCGCAATGATACGAAACTTTTCAGATCATTTATAGATTTTACGGGTGAAGGTTATGATTGAAGTCCATGCAAAAATTTATCTGAAAATTAGATTTTATGAAACTTTTCGAAATGCAAGTTTCGGTCAAAAAATCATGATATATAACAGACGAGTTTCGGTCAAAAAAATCAAATTAAATCGGGGGCTATTCGAAATGATACGAATCTTTTCAGATCATTTATATCTGTTATGGGAGAAGGTTATGACGGAAGACCATGCAAAAAATCATCTGAAAATTAGTTTCTACGAAACTATTCGAAATGCAAGTTTCATTCAAAAAATCGTAGTATATTATACGCAAATTTATACTAGATTAAGTTAAAAAAATTAAATTAAATCGAGGACTGTTCGAAATGATACGAACTTTTTCAAATCATTTATATATTTTATGGGAGAAGCTTATGATTGAAGTCCATGCAAAAATTTATCTGAAAATTAGATTTTATGAAACTTTTCGAAATGCATGTTTCGGTCAAAAAATCATGATATATTATTCACAAGTTTCGGTCAAAAAATTAAATTAAATTAGGGGCTATTCGAAATGATACGAAACTTTTCAGATCATTTTAAAATTTACGGGGGAAGGTTATGATGGAAGACCATGCAAAAAATCATCGGAAAATTAGTTTCTATGAAACCTTTCGAAATGCAAGTTTCGTTCGAAAAATCATAGTATATTATACACAAGTTTAGGTCAAAAAATCAAATTAAATCGAGGACTGTATGAAATGATATGAGCATTTTCAGATTATTTATATATTTTATGGTGGAAGGTTTTGATTGATGTCCACGCAAAAAATCATATGAAAATTAGATTCTAAGAAACCTTTCGAAATGCATGTTTCGATCAAAAAATCGTAGTATATTATACACGAGTTTCGGTCAAAAAATCGTAGTATATTATACACGAGTTTCGGTAAAAAAAAATCTAATTAAATCGGGGGTTATTCGCAATGATACGAAACTTTTCAGATCATTTATAGATTTTACGGGTGAAGGTTATGATTGAAGTCCATGCAAAAATTTATCTGAAAATTAGATTTTATGAAACTTTTCGAAATGCAAGTTTCGGTCAAAAAATCATGATATATAACAGACGAGTTTCGGTCAAAAAAATCAAATTAAATCGGGGGCTATTCGAAATGATACGAATCTTTTCAGATCATTTATATCTGTTATGGGAGAAGGTTATGACGGAAGACCATGCAAAAAATCATCTGAAAATTAGTTTCTACGAGACTTTTCGAAATGCAAGTTTCATTCAAAAAATCGTAGTATATTATACGCAAATTTATACTAGATTAAGTTAAAAAAATTAAATTAAATCGAGGACTGTTCCAAATGATACGAACTTTTTCAAATCATTTATATATTTTATGGGAGAAGCTTATGATTGAAGTCCATGCAAAAATTTATCTGAAAATTAGATTTTATGAAACTTTTCGAAATGCATGTTTCGGTCAAAAAATCATGATATATTATTCACAAGTTTCGGTCAAAAAATTAAATTAAATTAGGGGCTATTCGAAATGATACGAAACTTTTCAGATCATTTTAAAATTTACGGGGGAAGGTTATGATGGAAGACCATGCAAAAAATCATCGGAAAATTAGTTTCTATGAAACCTTTCGAAATGCAAGTTTCGTTCGAAAAATCATAGTATATTATACACAAGTTTAGGTCAAAAAATCAAATTAAATCGAGGACTGTATGAAATGATATGAGCATTTTCGGATTATTTATATATTTTATGGTGGAAGGTTTTGATTGATGTCCACGCAAAAAATCATATGAAAATTAGATTCTAAGAAACCTTTCGAAATGCATGTTTCGATCAAAAAATCGTAGTATATTATACACGAGTTTCGGTCAAAAAATCGTAGTATATTATACACGAGTTTCGGTAAAAAAAAATCTAATTAAATCGGGGGTTATTCGCAATGATACGAAACTTTTCAGATCATTTATAGATTTTACGGGTGAAGGTTATGATTGAAGTCCATGCAAAAATTTATCTGAAAATTAGATTTTATGAAACTTTTCGAAATGCAAGTTTCGGTCAAAAAATCATGATATATAACAGACGAGTTTCGGTCAAAAAAATCAAATTAAATCGGGGGCTATTCGAAATGATACGAATCTTTTCAGATCATTTATATCTGTTATGGGAGAAGGTTATGACGGAAGACCATGCAAAAAATCATCTGAAAATTAGTTTCTACGAGACTTTTCGAAATGCAAGTTTCATTCAAAAAATCGTAGTATATTATACGCAAATTTATACTAGATTAAGTTAAAAAAATTAAATTAAATCGAGGACTGTTCCAAATGATACGAACTTTTTCAAATCATTTATATATTTTATGGGAGAAGCTTATGATTGAAGTCCATGCAAAAATTTATCTGAAAATTAGATTTTATGAAACTTTTCGAAATGCATGTTTCGGTCAAAAAATCATGATATATTATTCACAAGTTTCGGTCAAAAAATCAAATTAAATTAGGGGCTATTCGAAATGATACGAAACTTTTCAGATCATTCTAAAATTTACGGGGGAAGGTTATGATGGAAGACCATGCAAAAAATCATCTGAAAATTAGTTTCTATGAAACCTTTCGAAATGCAAGTTTCGTTCGAAAAATCGTAGTATATTATACACAAGTTTAGGTCAAAAAATCAAATTAAATCGAGGACTGTATGAAATGATATGAGCATTTTCAGATCATTTATATATTTTATGGGGGAAGGTTTTGATTGAAGTCCATTCAAAAAATCATATGAAAATTAGATTCTAAGAAACCTTTCGAAATGCAAGTTTCGATCAAAAAATCGTAGTATATTATACACGAGTTTCGGTCAAAAAATCGTAGTATATTATACACGAGTTTCGGTAAAAAAAATCTAATGAAATCGGGGGTTATTCGCAATGATACGAAACTTTGCAGATCATTTATAGATTTTACGGGTGAAGGTTATGATTGAAGTCCATGCAAAAATTTATCTGAAAATTAGATTTTATGAAACTTTTCGAAATGCAAGTTTCGGTCAAAAAATCATGATATATAACAGACGAGTTTCGGTCAAAAAAATCAAATTAAATCGGGGGCTATTCGAAATGATACGAATCTTTTCAGATCATTTATATCTGTTATGGGAGAAGGTTATGACGGAAGACCATGCAAAAAATCATCTGAAAATTAGTTTCTACGAAACTTTTCGAAATGCAAGTTTCATTCCAAAAATCGTAGTATATTATACGCAAATTTATACTAGATTAAGTTAAAAAATTAAATTAAATCGAGGACTGTTCGAAATGATACGAACTTTTTCAAATCATTTATATATTTTATGGGAGAAGCTTATGATTGAAGTCCATGCAAAAATTTATCTGAAAATTAGATTTTATGAAACTTTTCGAAATGCATGTTTCGGTCAAAAAATCATGATATATTATTCACAAGTTTCGGTCAAAAAATCAAATTAAATTAGGGGCTATTCGAAATGATACGAAACTTTTCAGATCATTCTAAAATTTACGGGGGAAGGTTATGATGGAAGACCATGCAAAAAAATCATCTGAAAATTAGTTTCTATGAAACCTTTCGAAATGCAAGTTTCGTTCGAAAAATCGTAGTATATTATACACAAGTTTAGGTCAAAAAATCAAATTAAATCGAGGACTGTATGAAATGATATGAGCATTTTCAGATCATTTATATATTTTATGGGGGAAGGTTTTGATTGAAGTCCATTCAAAAAATCATATGAAAATTAGATTCTAAGAAACCTTTCGAAATGCAAGTTTCGATCAAAAAATCGTAGTATATTATACACGAGTTTCGGTCAAAAAATCGTAGTATATTATACACGAGTTTCGGTAAAAAAAATCTAATGAAATCGGGGGTTATTCGCAATGATACGAAACTTTGCAGATCATTTATAGATTTTACGGGTGAAGGTTATGATTGAAGTCCATGCAAAAATTTATCTGAAAATTAGATTTTATGAAACTTTTCGAAATGCAAGTTTCGGTCAAAAAATCATGATATATAACAGACGAGTTTCGGTCAAAAAAATCAAATTAAATCGGGGGCTATTCGAAATGATACGAATCTTTTCAGATCATTTATATCTGTTATGGGAGAAGGTTATGACGGAAGACCATGCAAAAAATCATCTGAAAATTAGTTTCTACGAAACTTTTCGAAATGCAAGTTTCATTCCAAAAATCGTAGTATATTATACGCAAATTTATACTAGATTAAGTTAAAAAATTAAATTAAATCGAGGACTGTTCGAAATGATACGAACTTTTTCAAATCATTTATATATTTTATGGGAGAAGCTTATGATTGAAGTCCATGCAAAAATTTATCTGAAAATTAGATTTTATGAAACTTTTCGAAATGCATGTTTCGGTCAAAAAATCATGATATATTATTCACAAGTTTCGGTCAAAAATTCAAATTAAATTAGGGGCTATTCGAAATGATACGAAACTTTTCAGATCATTCTAAAATTTACGGGGGAAGGTTATGATGGAAGACCATGCAAAAAAATCATCTGAAAATTAGTTTCTATGAAACCTTTCGAAATGCAAGTTTCGTTCGAAAAATCGTAGTATATTATACACAAGTTTAGGTCAAAAAATCAAATTAAATCGAGGACTGTATGAAATGATATGAGCATTTTCAGATCATTTATATATTTTATGGGGGAAGGTTTTGATTGAAGTCCATTCAAAAAATCATATGAAAATTAGATTCTAAGAAACCTTTCGAAATGCAAGTTTCGATCAAAAAATCGTAGTATATTATACACGAGTTTCGGTCAAAAAATCGTAGTATATTATACACGAGTTTCGGTAAAAAAATCTAATGAAATCGGGGGTTATTCGCAATGATACGAAACTTTGCAGATCATTTATAGATTTTACGGGTGAAGGTTATGATTGAAGTCCATGCAAAAATTTATCTGAAAATTAGATTTTATGAAACTTTTCGAAATGCAAGTTTCGGTCAAAAAATCATGATATATAACAGACGAGTTTCGGTCAAAAAAATCAAATTAAATCGGGGGCTATTCGAAATGATACGAATCTTTTCAGATCATTTATATCTGTTATGGGAGAAGGTTATGACGGAAGACCATGCAAAAAATCATCTGAAAATTAGTTTCTACGAAACTTTTCGAAATGCAAGTTTCATTCAAAAAATCGTAGTATATTATACGCAAATTTATACTAGATTAAGTTAAAAAATTAAATTAAATCGAGGACTGTTCGAAATGATACGAACTTTTTCAAATCATTTATATATTTTATGGGAGAAGCTTATGATTGAAGTCCATGCAAAAATTTATCTGAAAATTAGATTTTATGAAACTTTTCGAAATGCATGTTTCGGTCAAAAAATCATGATATATTATTCACAAGTTTCGGTCAAAAATTCAAATTAAATTAGGGGCTATTCGAAATGATACGAAACTTTTCAGATCATTCTAAAATTTACGGGGGAAGGTTATGATGGAAGACCATGCAAAAAAATCATCTGAAAATTAGTTTCTATGAAACCTTTCGAAATGCAAGTTTCGTTCGAAAAATCGTAGTATATTATACACAAGTTTAGGTCAAAAAATCAAATTAAATCGAGGACTGTATGAAATGATATGAGCATTTTCAGATCATTTATATATTTTATGGGGGAAGGTTTTGATTGAAGTCCATTCAAAAAATCATATGAAAATTAGATTCTAAGAAACCTTTCGAAATGCATGTTTCGATCAAAAAATCGTAGTATATTATACACGAGTTTCGGTCAAAAAATCGTAGTATATTATACACGAGTTTCGGTAAAAAAAATCTAATTAAATCGGGGGTTATTCGCAATGATACGAAACTTTTCAGATCATTTATAGATTTTACGGGTGAAGGTTATGATTGAAGTCCATGCAAAAATTTATCTGAAAATTAGATTTTATGAAACTTTTCGAAATGCAAGTTTCGGTCAAAAAATCATGATATATAACAGACGAGTTTCGGTCAAAAAAATCAAATTAAATCGGGGGCTATTCGAAATGATACGAATCTTTTCAGATCATTTATATCTGTTATGGGAGAAGGTTATGACGGAAGACCATGCAAAAAATCATCTGAAAATTAGTTTCTACGAAACTTTTCGAAATGCAAGTTTCATTCAAAAAATCGTAGTATATTATACGCAAATTTATACTAGATTAAGTTAAAAAATTAAATTAAATCGAGGACTGTTCGAAATGATACGAACTTTTTCAAATCATTTATATATTTTATGGGAGAAGCTTATGATTGAAGTCCATGCAAAAATTTATCTGAAAATTAGATTTTATGAAACTTTTCGAAATGCATGTTTCGGTCAAAAAATCATGATATATTATTCACAAGTTTCGGTCAAAAAATCAAATTAAATTAGGGGCTATTCGAAATGATACGAAACTTTTCAGATCATTCTAAAATTTACGGGGGAAGGTTATGATGGAAGACCATGCAAAAAAATCATCTGAAAATTAGTTTCTATGAAACCTTTCGAAATGCAAGTTTCGTTCGAAAAATCGTAGTATATTATACACAAGTTTAGGTCAAAAAATCAAATTAAATCGAGGACTGTATGAAATGATATGAGCATTTTCAGATCATTTATTTATTTTATGGGGGAAGGTTTTGATTGAAGTCCATTCAAAAAATCATATGAAAATTAGATTCTAAGAAACCTTTCGAAATGCAAGTTTCGATCAAAAAATCGTAGTATATTATACACGAGTTTCGGTCAAAAAATCGTAGTATATTATACACGAGTTTCGGTAAAAAAAATCTAATGAAATCGGGGGTTATTCGCAATGATACGAAACTTTGCAGATCATTTATAGATTTTACGGGTGAAGGTTATGATTGAAGTCCATGCAAAAATTTATCTGAAAATTAGATTTTATGAAACTTTTCGAAATGCAAGTTTCGGTCAAAAAATCATGATATATAACAGACGAGTTTCGGTCAAAAAAATCAAATTAAATCGGGGGCTATTCGAAATGATACGAATCTTTTCAGATCATTTATATCTGTTATGGGAGAAGGTTATGACGGAAGACCATGCAAAAAATCATCTGAAAATTAGTTTCTACGAAACTTTTCGAAATGCAAGTTTCATTCAAAAAATCGTAGTATATTATACGCAAATTTATACTAGATTAAGTTAAAAAATTAAATTAAATCGAGGACTGTTCGAAATGATACGAACTTTTTCAAATCATTTATATATTTTATGGGAGAAGCTTATGATTGAAGTCCATGCAAAAATTTATCTGAAAATTAGATTTTATGAAACTTTTCGAAATGCATGTTTCGGTCAAAAAATCATGATATATTATTCACAAGTTTCGGTCAAAAATTCAAATTAAATTAGGGGCTATTCGAAATGATACGAAACTTTTCAGATCATTCTAAAATTTACGGGGGAAGGTTATGATGGAAGACCATGCAAAAAAATCATCTGAAAATTAGTTTCTATGAAACCTTTCGAAATGCAAGTTTCGTTCGAAAAATTGTAGTATATTATACACAAGTTTAGGTCAAAAAATCAAATTAAATCGAGGACTGTATGAAATGATATGAGCATTTTCAGATCATTTATATATTTTATGGGGGAAGGTTTTGATTGAAGTCCATTCAAAAAATCATATGAAAATTAGATTCTAAGAAACCTTTCGAAATGCAAGTTTCGATCAAAAAATCGTAGTATATTATACACGAGTTTCGATCAAAAAATCGTAGTATATTATACACGAGTTTCGGTAAAAAAAATCTAATGAAATCGGGGGTTATTCGCAATGATACGAAACTTTTCAGATCATTTATAGATTTTACGGGTGAAGGTTATGATTGAAGTCCATGCAAAAATTTATCTGAAAATTAGATTTTATGAAACTTTTCGAAATGCAAGTTTCGGTCAAAAAATCATGATATATTACAGACGAGTTTCGGTCAAAAAATCAAATTAAATCGAGGGCTATTCGAAATGATACGAATCTTTTCACATCATTTATATATGTTATGGGAGAAGGTTATGACGGAAGACCATGCAAAAAATCATCTGAAAATTAGTTTCTACGAAACTTTTCGAAAAGCAAGTTTCATTCAAAAAATCGTAGTATATTATACGCAAATTTATACTAGATTAAGTCAAAAAATTAAATTAAATCGAGGACTGTTCGAAATGATACGAACTTTTTCAAATCATTTATATATTTTATGGGAGAAGCTTATGATTGAAGTCCATGCAAAAATTTATCTGAAAATTAGATTTTATGAAACTTTTCGAAATGCATGTTTCGGTCAAAAAATCATGATATATTATTCACAAGTTTCGGTCAAAAAATTAAATTAAATTAGGGGCTATTCGAAATGATACGAAACTTTTCAGATCATTTTAAAATTTACGGGGGAAGGTTATGATGGAAGACCATGCAAAAAATCATCGAAAAATTAGTTTCTATGAAACCTTTCGAAATGCAAGTTTCGTTCGAAAAATCATAGTATATTATACACAAGTTTAGGTCAAAAAATCAAATTAAATCGAGGACTGTATGAAATGATATGAGCATTTTCAGATTATTTATATATTTTATGGTGGAAGGTTTTGATTGATGTCCACGCAAAAAATCATATGAAAATTAGATTCTAAGAAACCTTTCGAAATGCATGTTTCGATCAAAAAATCGTAGTATATTATACACGAGTTTCGGTCAAAAAATCGTAGTATATTATACACGAGTTTCGGTAAAAAAAAATCTAATTAAATCGGGGGTTATTCGCAATGATACGAAACTTTTCAGATCATTTATAGATTTTACGGGTGAAGGTTATGATTGAAGTCCATGCAAAAATTTATCTGAAAATTAGATTTTATGAAACTTTTCGAAATGCAAGTTTCGATCAAAAAATCATGATATATAACAGACGAGTTTCGGTCAAAAAAATCAAATTAAATCGGGGGCTATTCGAAATGATACGAATCTTTTCAGATCATTTATATCTGTTATGGGAGAAGGTTATGACGGAAGACCATGCAAAAAATCATCTGAAAATTAGTTTCTACGAAACTTTTCGAAATGCAAGTTTCATTCAAAAAATCGTAGTATATTATACGCAAATTTATACTAGATTAAGTTAAAAAATTAAATTAAATCGAGGACTGTTCGAAATGATACGAACTTTTTCAAATCATTTATATATTTTATGGGAGAAGCTTATGATTGAAGTCCATGCAAAAATTTATCTGAAAATTAGATTTTATGAAACTTTTCGAAATGCATGTTTCGGTCAAAAAATCATGATATATTATTCACAAGTTTCGGTCAAAAATTCAAATTAAATTAGGGGCTATTCGAAATGATACGAAACTTTTCAGATCATTCTAAAATTTACGGGGGAAGGTTATGATGGAAGACCATGCAAAAAAATCATCTGAAAATTAGTTTCTATGAAACCTTTCGAAATGCAAGTTTCGTTCGAAAAATCGTAGTATATTATACACAAGTTTAGGTCAAAAAATCAAATTAAATCGAGGACTGTATGAAATGATATGAGCATTTTCAGATCATTTATATATTTTATGGGGGAAGGTTTTGATTGAAGTCCATTCAAAAAATCATATGAAAATTAGATTCTAAGAAACCTTTCGAAATGCATGTTTCGATCAAAAAATCGTAGTATATTATACACGAGTTTCGGTCAAAAAATCGTAGTATATTATACACGAGTTTCGGTAAAAAAAATCTAATTAAATCGGGGGTTATTCGCAATGATACGAAACTTTTCAGATCATTTATAGATTTTACGGGTGAAGGTTATGATTGAAGTCCATGCAAAAATTTATCTGAAAATTAGATTTTATGAAACTTTTCGAAATGCAAGTTTCGGTCAAAAAATCATGATATATAACAGACGAGTTTCGGTCAAAAAAATCAAATTAAATCGGGGGCTATTCGAAATGATACGAATCTTTTCAGATCATTTATATCTGTTATGGGAGAAGGTTATGACGGAAGACCATGCAAAAAATCATCTGAAAATTAGTTTCTACGAAACTTTTCGAAATGCAAGTTTCATTCAAAAAATCGTAGTATATTATACGCAAATTTATACTAGATTAAGTTAAAAAATTAAATTAAATCGAGGACTGTTCGAAATGATACGAACTTTTTCAAATCATTTATATATTTTATGGGAGAAGCTTATGATTGAAGTCCATGCAAAAATTTATCTGAAAATTAGATTTTATGAAACTTTTCGAAATGCATGTTTCGGTCAAAAAATCATGATATATTATTCACAAGTTTCGGTCAAAAAATCAAATTAAATTAGGGGCTATTCGAAATGATACGAAACTTTTCAGATCATTCTAAAATTTACGGGGGAAGGTTATGATGGAAGACCATGCAAAAAAATCATCTGAAAATTAGTTTCTATGAAACCTTTCGAAATGCAAGTTTCGTTCGAAAAATCGTAGTATATTATACACAAGTTTAGGTCAAAAAATCAAATTAAATCGAGGACTGTATGAAATGATATGAGCATTTTCAGATCATTTATTTATTTTATGGGGGAAGGTTTTGATTGAAGTCCATTCAAAAAATCATATGAAAATTAGATTCTAAGAAACCTTTCGAAATGCAAGTTTCGATCAAAAAATCGTAGTATATTATACACGAGTTTCGGTCAAAAAATCGTAGTATATTATACACGAGTTTCGGTAAAAAAAATCTAATGAAATCGGGGGTTATTCGCAATGATACGAAACTTTGCAGATCATTTATAGATTTTACGGGTGAAGGTTATGATTGAAGTCCATGCAAAAATTTATCTGAAAATTAGATTTTATGAAACTTTTCGAAATGCAAGTTTCGGTCAAAAAATCATGATATATAACAGACGAGTTTCGGTCAAAAAAATCAAATTAAATCGGGGGCTATTCGAAATGATACGAATCTTTTCAGATCATTTATATCTGTTATGGGAGAAGGTTATGACGGAAGACCATGCAAAAAATCATCTGAAAATTAGTTTCTACGAAACTTTTCGAAATGCAAGTTTCATTCAAAAAATCGTAGTATATTATACGCAAATTTATACTAGATTAAGTTAAAAAATTAAATTAAATCGAGGACTGTTCGAAATGATACGAACTTTTTCAAATCATTTATATATTTTATGGGAGAAGCTTATGATTGAAGTCCATGCAAAAATTTATCTGAAAATTAGATTTTATGAAACTTTTCGAAATGCATGTTTCGGTCAAAAAATCATGATATATTATTCACAAGTTTCGGTCAAAAATTCAAATTAAATTAGGGGCTATTCGAAATGATACGAAACTTTTCAGATCATTCTAAAATTTACGGGGGAAGGTTATGATGGAAGACCATGCAAAAAAATCATCTGAAAATTAGTTTCTATGAAACCTTTCGAAATGCAAGTTTCGTTCGAAAAATTGTAGTATATTATACACAAGTTTAGGTCAAAAAATCAAATTAAATCGAGGACTGTATGAAATGATATGAGCATTTTCAGATCATTTATATATTTTATGGGGGAAGGTTTTGATTGAAGTCCATTCAAAAAATCATATGAAAATTAGATTCTAAGAAACCTTTCGAAATGCAAGTTTCGATCAAAAAATCGTAGTATATTATACACGAGTTTCGATCAAAAAATCGTAGTATATTATACACGAGTTTCGGTAAAAAAAATCTAATGAAATCGGGGGTTATTCGCAATGATACGAAACTTTTCAGATCATTTATAGATTTTACGGGTGAAGGTTATGATTGAAGTCCATGCAAAAATTTATCTGAAAATTAGATTTTATGAAACTTTTCGAAATGCAAGTTTCGGTCAAAAAATCATGATATATTACAGACGAGTTTCGGTCAAAAAATCAAATTAAATCGAGGGCTATTCGAAATGATACGAATCTTTTCACATCATTTATATATGTTATGGGAGAAGGTTATGACGGAAGACCATGCAAAAAATCATCTGAAAATTAGTTTCTACGAAACTTTTCGAAAAGCAAGTTTCATTCAAAAAATCGTAGTATATTATACGCAAATTTATACTAGATTAAGTCAAAAAATTAAATTAAATCGAGGACTGTTCGAAATGATACGAACTTTTTCAAATCATTTATATATTTTATGGGAGAAGCTTATGATTGAAGTCCATGCAAAAATTTATCTGAAAATTAGATTTTATGAAACTTTTCGAAATGCATGTTTCGGTCAAAAAATCATGATATATTATTCACAAGTTTCGGTCAAAAAATTAAATTAAATTAGGGGCTATTCGAAATGATACGAAACTTTTCAGATCATTTTAAAATTTACGGGGGAAGGTTATGATGGAAGACCATGCAAAAAATCATCGAAAAATTAGTTTCTATGAAACCTTTCGAAATGCAAGTTTCGTTCGAAAAATCATAGTATATTATACACAAGTTTAGGTCAAAAAATCAAATTAAATCGAGGACTGTATGAAATGATATGAGCATTTTCAGATTATTTATATATTTTATGGTGGAAGGTTTTGATTGATGTCCACGCAAAAAATCATATGAAAATTAGATTCTAAGAAACCTTTCGAAATGCATGTTTCGATCAAAAAATCGTAGTATATTATACACGAGTTTCGGTCAAAAAATCGTAGTATATTATACACGAGTTTCGGTAAAAAAAAATCTAATTAAATCGGGGGTTATTCGCAATGATACGAAACTTTTCAGATCATTTATAGATTTTACGGGTGAAGGTTATGATTGAAGTCCATGCAAAAATTTATCTGAAAATTAGATTTTATGAAACTTTTCGAAATGCAAGTTTCGATCAAAAAATCATGATATATAACAGACGAGTTTCGGTCAAAAAAATCAAATTAAATCGGGGGCTATTCGAAATGATACGAATCTTTTCAGATCATTTATATCTGTTATGGGAGAAGGTTATGACGGAAGACCATGCAAAAAATCATCTGAAAATTAGTTTCTACGAAACTTTTCGAAATGCAAGTTTCATTCAAAAAATCGTAGTATATTATACGCAAATTTATACTAGATTAAGTTAAAAAAATTAAATTAAATCGAGGACTGTTCGAAATGATACGAACTTTTTCAAATCATTTATATATTTTATGGGAGAAGCTTATGATTGAAGTCCATGCAAAAATTTATCTGAAAATTAGATTTTATGAAACTTTTCGAAATGCATGTTTCGGTCAAAAAATCATGATATATTATTCACAAGTTTCGGTCAAAAAATTAAATTAAATTAGGGGCTATTCGAAATGATACGAAACTTTTCAGATCATTTTAAAATTTACGGGGGAAGGTTATGATGGAAGACCATGCAAAAAATCATCGGAAAATTAGTTTCTATGAAACCTTTCGAAATGCAAGTTTCGTTCGAAAAATCATAGTATATTATACACAAGTTTAGGTCAAAAAATCAAATTAAATCGAGGACTGTATGAAATGATATGAGCATTTTCAGATTATTTATATATTTTATGGTGGAAGGTTTTGATTGATGTCCACGCAAAAAATCATATGAAAATTAGATTCTAAGAAACCTTTCGAAATGCATGTTTCGATCAAAAAATCGTAGTATATTATACACGAGTTTCGGTCAAAAAATCGTAGTATATTATACACGAGTTTCGTTAAAAAAAAATCTAATCAAATCGGGGGTTATTCGCAATGATACGAAACTTTTCAGATCATTTATAGATTTTACGGGTGAAGGTTATGATTGAAGTCCATGCAAAAATTTATCTGAAAATTAGATTTTATGAAACTTTTCGAAATGCAAGTTTCGGTCAAAAAATCATGATATATAACAGACGAGTTTCGGTCAAAAAAATCAAATTAAATCGGGGGCTATTCGAAATGATACGAATCTTTTCAGATCATTTATATCTGTTATGGGAGAAGGTTATGACGGAAGACCATGCAAAAAATCATCTGAAAATTAGTTTCTACGAAACTTTTCGAAATGCAAGTTTCATTCAAAAAATCGTAGTATATTATACGCAAATTTATACTAGATTAAGTTAAAAAAAATTAAATTAAATCGAGGACTGTTCGAAATGATACGAACTTTTTCAAATCATTTATATATTTTATGGGAGAAGCTTATGATTGAAGTCCATGCAAAAATTTATCTGAAAATTAGATTTTATGAAACTTTTCGAAATGCATGTTTCGGTCAAAAAATCATGATATATTATTCACAAGTTTCGGTCAAAAAATTAAATTAAATTAGGGGCTATTCGAAATGATACGAAACTTTTCAGATCATTTTAAAATTTACGGGGGAAGGTTATGATGGAAGACCATGCAAAAAATCATCGGAAAATTAGTTTCTATGAAACCTTTCGAAATGCAAGTTTCGTTCGAAAAATCATAGTATATTATACACAAGTTTAGGTCAAAAAATCAAATTAAATCGAGGACTGTATGAAATGATATGAGCATTTTCAGATTATTTATATATTTTATGGTGGAAGGTTTTGATTGATGTCCACGCAAAAAATCATATGAAAATTAGATTCTAAGAAACCTTTCGAAATGCATGTTTCGATCAAAAAATCGTAGTATATTATACACGAGTTTCGGTCAAAAAATCGTAGTATATTATACACGAGTTTCGTTAAAAAAAAATCTAATCAAATCGGGGGTTATTCGCAATGATACGAAACTTTTCAGATCATTTATAGATTTTACGGGTGAAGGTTATGATTGAAGTCCATGCAAAAATTTATCTGAAAATTAGATTTTATGAAACTTTTCGAAATGCAAGTTTCGGTCAAAAAATCATGATATATAACAGACGAGTTTCGGTCAAAAAAATCAAATTAAATCGGGGGCTATTCGAAATGATACGAATCTTTTCAGATCATTTATATCTGTTATGGGAGAAGGTTATGACGGAAGACCATGCAAAAAATCATCTGAAAATTAGTTTCTACGAAACTTTTCGAAATGCAAGTTTCATTCAAAAAATCGTAGTATATTATACGCAAATTTATACTAGATTAAGTTAAAAAAAATTAAATTAAATCGAGGACTGTTCGAAATGATACGAACTTTTTCAAATCATTTATATATTTTATGGGAGAAGCTTATGATTGAAGTCCATGCAAAAATTTATCTGAAAATTAGATTTTATGAAACTTTTCGAAATGCATGTTTCGGTCAAAAAATCATGATATATTATTCACAAGTTTCGGTCAAAAAATTAAATTAAATTAGGGGCTATTCGAAATGATACGAAACTTTTCAGATCATTTTAAAATTTACGGGGGAAGGTTATGATGGAAGACCATGCAAAAAATCATCGGAAAATTAGTTTCTATGAAACCTTTCGAAATGCAAGTTTCGTTCGAAAAATCATAGTATATTATACACAAGTTTAGGTCAAAAAATCAAATTAAATCGAGGACTGTATGAAATGATATGAGCATTTTCAGATTATTTATATATTTTATGGTGGAAGGTTTTGATTGATGTCCACGCAAAAAATCATATGAAAATTAGATTCTAAGAAACCTTTCGAAATGCATGTTTCGATCAAAAAATCGTAGTATATTATACACGAGTTTCGGTCAAAAAATCGTAGTATATTATACACGAGTTTCGGTAAAAAAAAATCTAATTAAATCGGGGGTTATTCGCAATGATACGAAACTTTTCAGATCATTTATAGATTTTACGGGTGAAGGTTATGATTGAAGTCCATGCAAAAATTTATCTGAAAATTAGATTTTATGAAACTTTTCGAAATGCAAGTTTCGGTCAAAAAATCATGATATATAACAGACGAGTTTCGGTCAAAAAAATCAAATTAAATCGGGGGCTATTCGAAATGATACGAATCTTTTCAGATCATTTATATCTGTTATGGGAGAAGGTTATGACGGAAGACCATGCAAAAAATCATCTGAAAATTAGTTTCTACGAAACTTTTCGAAATGCAAGTTTCATTCAAAAAATCGTAGTATATTATACGCAAATTTATACTAGATTAAGTTAAAAAAAATTAAATTAAATCGAGGACTGTTCGAAATGATACGAACTTTTTCAAATCATTTATATATTTTATGGGAGAAGCTTATGATTGAAGTCCATGCAAAAATTTATCTGAAAATTAGATTTTATGAAACTTTTCGAAATGCATGTTTCGGTCAAAAAATCATGATATATTATTCACAAGTTTCGGTCAAAAAATTAAATTAAATTAGGGGCTATTCGAAATGATACGAAACTTTTCAGATCATTTTAAAATTTACGGGGGAAGGTTATGATGGAAGACCATGCAAAAAATCATCGGAAAATTAGTTTCTATGAAACCTTTCGAAATGCAAGTTTCGTTCGAAAAATCATAGTATATTATACACAAGTTTAGGTCAAAAAATCAAATTAAATCGAGGACTGTATGAAATGATATGAGCATTTTCAGATTATTTATATATTTTATGGTGGAAGGTTTTGATTGATGTCCACGCAAAAAATCATATGAAAATTAGATTCTAAGAAACCTTTCGAAATGCATGTTTCGATCAAAAAATCGTAGTATATTATACACGAGTTTCGGTCAAAAAATCGTAGTATATTATACACGAGTTTCGGTAAAAAAAAATCTAATTAAATCGGGGGTTATTCGCAATGATACGAAACTTTTCAGATCATTTATAGATTTTACGGGTGAAGGTTATGATTGAAGTCCATGCAAAAATTTATCTGAAAATTAGATTTTATGAAACTTTTCGAAATGCAAGTTTCGGTAAAAAAATCATGATATATAACAGACGAGTTTCGGTCAAAAAAATCAAATTAAATCGGGGGCTATTCGAAATGATACGAATCTTTTCAGATCATTTATATTTGTTATGGGAGAAGGTTATGACGGAAGACCATGCAAAAAATCATCTGAAAATTAGTTTCTACGAAACTTTTCGAAATGCAAGTTTCATTCAAAAAATCGTAGTATATTATACGCAAATTTATACTAGATTAAGTCAAAAAATTAAATTAAATCGAGGACTGTTCGAAATGATACGAACTTTTTCAAATCATTTATATATTTTATGGGAGAAGCTTATGATTGAAGTCCATGCAAAAATTTATCTGAAAATTAGATTTTATGAAACTTTTCGAAATGCATGTTTCGGTCAAAAAATCATGATATATTATTCACAAGTTTCGGTCAAAAAATCAAATTAAATTAGGGGCTATTCGAAATGATACGAAACTTTTCAGATCATTCTAAAATTTACGGGGGAAGGTTATGATGGAAGACCATGCAAAAAAATCATCTGAAAATTAGTTTCTATGAAACCTTTCGAAATGCAAGTTTCGTTCGAAAAATCGTAGTATATTATTCACAAGTTTAGGTCAAAAAATCAAATTAAATCGAGGACTGTATGAAATGATATGAGCATTTTCAGATTATTTATATATTTTATGGTGGAAGGTTTTGATTGAAGTCCATGCAAAAAATCATATGAAAATTAGATTCTAAGAAATCTTTCGAAATGCAAGTTTCGATCAAAAAATCGTAGTATATTATACACGAGTTTCGGTCAAAAAATCGTAGTATATTATACACGAGTTTCGGTAAAAAAAATCTAATTAAATCGGGGGTTATTCGCAATGATACGAAACTTTTCAGATCATTTATAGATTTTACGGGTGAAGGTTATGATTGAAGTCCATGCAAAAATTTATCTGAAAATTAGATTTTATGAAACTTTTCGAAATGCAAGTTTCGGTCAAAAAATCATGATATATAACAGACGAGTTTCGGTCAAAAAAATCAAATTAAATCGGGGGCTATTCGAAATGATACGAATCTTTTCAGATCATTTATATCTGTTATGGGAGAAGGTTATGACGGAAGACCATGCAAAAAATCATCTGAAAATTAGTTTCTACGAAACTTTTCGAAATGCAAGTTTCATTCAAAAAATCGTAGTATATTATACGCAAATTTATACTAGATTAAGTCAAAAAATTAAATTAAATCGAGGACTGTTCGAAATGATACGAACTTTTTCAAATCATTTATATATTTTATGGGAGAAGCTTATGATTGAAGTCCATGCAAAAATTTATCTGAAAATTAGATTTTATGAAACTTTTCGAAATGCATGTTTCGGTAAAAAAATCATGATATATTATTCACAAGTTTCGGACAAAAAATCAAATTAAATTAGGGGCTATTCGAAATGATACGAATCTTTTCAGATCATTCTAAAATTTACGGGGGAAGGTTATGATGGAAGACCATGCAAAAAAATCATCTGAAAATTAGTTTCTATGAAACCTTTCGAAATGCAAGTTTCGTTCGAAAAATCGTAGTATATTATACACAAGTTTAGGTCAAAAAATCAAATTAAATCGAGGACTGTATGAAATGATATGAGCATTTTCAGAATATTTATATATTTTATGGTGGAAGGTTTTGATTGAAGTCCATGCAAAAAATCATATGAAAATTAGATTCTAAGAAACCTTTCGAAATGCAAGTTTCGATCAAAAAATCGTAGTATATTATACACGAGTTTCGGTCAAAAAATCGTAGTATATTATACACGAGTTTCGGTAAAAAAAATCTAATTAAATCGGGGGTTATTCGCAATGATACGAAACTTTTCAGATCATTTATAGATTTTACGGGTGAAGGTTATGATTGAAGTCCATGCAAAAATTTATCTGAAAATTAGATTTTATGAAACTTTTCGAAATGCAAGTTTCGGTCAAAAAATCATGATATATAACAGACGAGTTTCGGTCAAAAAAATCAAATTAAATCGGGGGCTATTCGAAATGATACGAATCTTTTCAGATCATTTATATCTGTTATGGGAGAAGGTTATGACGGAAGACCATGCAAAAAATCATCTGAAAATTAGTTTCTACGAAACTTTTCGAAATGCAAGTTTCATTCAAAAAATCGTAGTATATTATACGCAAATTTATACTAGATTAAGTTAAAAAATTAAATTAAATCGAGGACTGTTCGAAATGATACGAACTTTTTCAAATCATTTATATATTTTATGGGAGAAGCTTATGATTGAAGTCCATGCAAAAATTTATCTGAAAATTAGATTTTATGAAACTTTTCGAAATGCATGTTTCGGTCAAAAAATCATGATATATTATTCACAAGTTTCGGTCAAAAAATCAAATTAAATTAGGGGCTATTCGAAATGATACGAAACTTTTCAGATCATTCTAAAATTTACGGGGGAAGGTTATGATGGAAGACCATGCAAAAAAATCATCTGAAAATTAGTTTCTATGAAACCTTTCGAAATGCAAGTTTCGTTCGAAAAATCGTAGTATATTATACACAAGTTTAGGTCAAAAAATCAAATTAAATCGAGGACTGTATGAAATGATATGAGCATTTTCAGATTATTTATATATTTTATGGTGGAAGGTTTTGATTGAAGTCCATGCAAAAAATCATATGAAAATTAGATTCTAAGAAACCTTTCGAAATGCAAGTTTCGATCAAAAAATCGTAGTATATTATACACGAGTTTCGGTCAAAAAATCGTAGTATATTATACACGAGTTTCGGTAAAAAAAATCTAATTAAATCGGGGGTTATTCGCAATGATACGAAACTTTTCAGATCATTTATAGATTTTACGGGTGAAGGTTATGATTGAAGTCCATGCAAAAATTTATCTGAAAATTAGATTTTATGAAACTTTTCGAAATGCAAGTTTCGGTCAAAAATTCATGATATATAACAGACGAGTTTCGGTCAAAAAAATCAAATTAAATCGGGGGCTATTCGAAATGATACGAATCTTTTCAGATCATTTATATCTGTTATGGGAGAAGGTTATGACGGAAGACCATGCAAAAAATCATCTGAAAATTAGTTTCTACGAAACTTTTCGAAATGCAAGTTTCATTCAAAAAATCGTAGTATATTATACGCAAATTTATACTAGATTAAGTTAAAAAATTAAATTAAATCGAGGACTGTTCGAAATGATACGAACTTTTTCAAATCATTTATATATTTTATGGGAGAAGCTTATGATTGAAGTCCATGCAAAAATTTATCTGAAAATTAGATTTTATGAAACTTTTCGAAATGCATGTTTCGGTCAAAAAATCATGATATATTATTCACAAGTTTCGGTCAAAAAATCAAATTAAATTAGGGGCTATTCGAAATGATACGAAACTTTTCAGATCATTCTAAAATTTACGGGGGAAGGTTATGATGGAAGACCATGCAAAAAAATCATCTGAAAATTAGTTTCTATGAAACCTTTCGAAATGCAAGTTTCGTTCGAAAAATCATAGTATATTATACACAAGTTTAGGTCAAAAAATCAAATTAAATCGAGGACTGTATGAAATGATATGAGCATTTTCAGATCATTTATATATTTTATGGGGGAAGGTTTTGATTGAAGTCCATGCAAAAAATCATATGAAAATTAGATTCTAAGAAACCTTTCGAAATGCAAGTTTCGATCAAAAAATCGTAGTATATTATACACGAGTTTCGGTCAAAAAATCGTAGTATATTATACACGAGTTTCGGTAAAAAAAATCTAATTAAATCGGGGGTTATTCGCAATGATACGAAACTTTTCAGATCATTTATAGATTTTACGGGTGAAGGTTATGATTGAAGTCCATGCAAAAATTTATCTGAAAATTAGATTTTATGAAACTTTTCGAAATGCAAGTTTCGGTCAAAAAATCATGATATATAACAGACGAGTTTCGGTCAAAAAAATCAAATTAAATCGGGGGCTATTCGAAATGATACGAATCTTTTCAGATCATTTATATCTGTTATGGGAGAAGGTTATGACGGAAGACCATGCAAAAAATCATCTGAAAATTAGTTTCTACGAAACTTTTCGAAATGCAAGTTTCATTCAAAAAATCGTAGTATATTATACGCAAATTTATACTAGATTAAGTTAAAAAATTAAATTAAATCGAGGACTGTTCGAAATGATACGAACTTTTTCAAATCATTTATATATTTAATGGGAGAAGCTTATGATTGAAGTCCATGCAAAAATTTATCTGAAAATTAGATTTTATGAAACTTTTGTTAATGCATGTTTCGGTCAAAAAATCATGATATATTATTCACAAGTTTCGGTCAAAAAATCAAATTAAATTAGGGGCTATTCGAAATGATACGAAACTTTTCAGATCATTCTAAAATTTACGGGGGAAGGTTATGATGGAAGACCATGCAAAAAAATCATCTGAAAATTAGTTTCTATGAAACCTTTCGAAATGCAAGTTTCGTTCGAAAAATCATAGTATATTATACACAAGTTTAGGTCAAAAAATCAAATTAAATCGAGGACTGTATGAAATGATATGAGCATTTTCAGATCATTTATATATTTTATGGGGGAAGGTTTTGATTGAAGTCCATTCAAAAAATCATATGAAAATTAGATTCTAAGAAACCTTTCGAAATGCAAGTTTCGATCAAAAAATCGTAGTATATTATACACGAGTTTCGGTCAAAAAATCGTAGTATATTATACACGAGTTTCGGTAAAAAAAATCTAATTAAATCGGGGGTTATTCGCAATGATACGAAACTTTTCAGATCATTTATAGATTTTACGGGTGAAGGTTATGATTGAAGTCCATGCAAAAATTTATCTGAAAATTAGATTTTATGAAACTTTTCGAAATGCAAGTTTCGGTCAAAAAATCATGATATATAACAGACGAGTTTCGGTCAAAAAAATCAAATTAAATCGGGGGCTATTCGAAATGATACGAATCTTTTCAGATCATTTATATCTGTTATGGGAGAAGGTTATGACGGAAGACCATGCAAAAAATCATCTGAAAATTAGTTTCTACGAAACTTTTCGAAATGCAAGTTTCATTCAAAAAATCGTAGTATATTATACGCAAATTTATACTAGATTAAGTTAAAAAATTAAATTAAATCGAGGACTGTTCGAAATGATACGAACTTTTTCAAATCATTTATATATTTTATGGGAGAAGCTTATGATTGAAGTCCATGCAAAAATTTATCTGAAAATTAGATTTTATGAAACTTTTCGAAATGCATGTTTCGGTCAAAAAATCATGATATATTATTCACAAGTTTCGGTCAAAAAATCAAATTAAATTAGGGGCTATTCGAAATGATACGAAACTTTTCAGATCATTCTAAAATTTACGGGGGAAGGTTATGATGGAAGACCATGCAAAAAAATCATCTGAAAATTAGTTTCTATGAAACCTTTCGAAATGCAAGTTTCGTTCGAAAAATCGTAGTATATTATACACAAGTTTAGGTCAAAAAATCAAATTAAATCGAGGACTGTATGAAATGATATGAGCATTTTCAGATCATTTATATATTTTATGGGGGAAGGTTTTGATTGAAGTCCATTCAAAAAATCATATGAAAATTAGATTCTAAGAAACCTTTCGAAATGCAAGTTTCGATCAAAAAATCGTAGTATATTATACACGAGTTTCGGTCAAAAAATCGTAGTATATTATACACGAGTTTCGGTAAAAAAAATCTAATTAAATCGGGGGTTATTCGCAATGATACGAAACTTTTCAGATCATTTATAGATTTTACGGGTGAAGGTTATGATTGAAGTCCATGCAAAAATTTATCTGAAAATTAGATTTTATGAAACTTTTCGAAATGCAAGTTTCGGTCAAAAAATCATGATATATAACAGACGAGTTTCGGTCAAAAAAATCAAATTAAATCGGGGGCTATTCGAAATGATACGAATCTTTTCAGATCATTTATATCTGTTATGGGAGAAGGTTATGACGGAAGACCATGCAAAAAATCATCTGAAAATTAGTTTCTACGAAACTTTTCGAAATGCAAGTTTCATTCAAAAAATCGTAGTATATTATACGCAAATTTATACTAGATTAAGTTAAAAAATTAAATTAAATCGAGGACTGTTCGAAATGATACGAACTTTTTCAAATCATTTATATATTTTATGGGAGAAGCTTATGATTGAAGTCCATGCAAAAATTTATCTGAAAATTAGATTTTATGAAACTTTTCGAAATGCATGTTTCGGTCAAAAAATCATGATATATTATTCACAAGTTTCGGTCAAAAAATCAAATTAAATTAGGGGCTATTCGAAATGATACGAAACTTTTCAGATCATTCTAAAATTTACGGGGGAAGGTTATGATGGAAGACCATGCAAAAAAATCATCTGAAAATTAGTTTCTATGAAACCTTTCGAAATGCAAGTTTCGTTCGAAAAATCATAGTATATTATACACAAGTTTAGGTCAAAAAATCAAATTAAATCGAGGACTGTATGAAATGATATGAGCATTTTCAGATCATTTATATATTTTATGGGGGAAGGTTTTGATTGAACTCCATTCAAAAAATCATATGAAAATTAGATTCTAAGAAACCTTTCGAAATGCAAGTTTCGATCAAAAAATCGTAGTATATTATACACGAGTTTCGGTCAAAAAATCGTAGTATATTATACACGAGTTTCGGTAAAAAAAATCTAATTAAATCGGGGGTTATTCGCAATGATACGAAACTTTTCAGATCATTTATAGATTTTACGGGTGAAGGTTATGATTGAAGTCCATGCAAAAATTTATCTGAAAATTAGATTTTATGAAACTTTTCGAAATGCAAGTTTCGGTCAAAAAATCATGATATATAACAGACGAGTTTCGGTCAAAAAAATCAAATTAAATCGGGGGCTATTCGAAATGATACGAATCTTTTCAGATCATTTATATCTGTTATGGGAGAAGGTTATGACGGAAGACCATGCAAAAAATCATCTGAAAATTAGTTTCTACGAAACTTTTCGAAATGCAAGTTTCATTCAAAAAATCGTAGTATATTATACGCAAATTTATACTAGATTAAGTCAAAAAATTAAATTAAATCGAGGACTGTTCGAAATGATACGAACTTTTTCAAATCATTTATATATTTTATGGGAGAAGCTTATGATTGAAGTCCATGCAAAAATTTATCTGAAAATTAGATTTTATGAAACTTTTCGAAATGCATGTTTCGGTCAAAAAATCATGATATATTATTCACAAGTTTCGGTCAAAAAATCAAATTAAATTAGGTGCTATTCGAAATGATACGAAACTTTTCAGATCATTCTAAAATTTACGGGGGAAGGTTATGATGGAAGACCATGCAAAAAAATCATCTGAAAATTAGTTTCTATGAAACCTTTCGAAATGCAAGTTTCGTTCGAAAAATCATAGTATATTATACACAAGTTTAGGTCAAAAAATCAAATTAAATCGAGGACTGTATGAAATGATATGAGCATTTTCAGATCATTTATATATTTTATGGGGGAAGGTTTTGATTGAAGTCCATTCAAAAAATCATATGAAAATTAGATTCTAAGAAACCTTTCGAAATGCAAGTTTCGATCAAAAAATCGTAGTATATTATACACGAGTTTCGGTCAAAAAATCGTAGTATATTATACACGAGTTTCGGTAAAAAAAATCTAATTAAATCGGGGGTTATTCGCAATGATACGAAACTTTTCAGATCATTTATAGATTTTACGGGTGAAGGTTATGATTGAAGTCCATGCAAAAATTTATCTGAAAATTAGATTTTATGAAACTTTTCGAAATGCAAGTTTCGGTCAAAAAATCATGATATATTACAGACGAGTTTCGGTCAAAAAAATAAAATTAAATCGGGGGCTATTCGAAATGATACGAATCTTTTCAGATCATTTATATATGTTATGGGAGAAGGTTATGACGGAAGACCATGCAAAAAATCATCTGAAAATTAGTTTCTACGAAACTTTTCGAAATGCAAGTTTCATTCAAAAAATCGTAGTATATTATACGCAAATTTATACTAGATTAAGTCAAAAAATTAAATTAAATCGAGGACTGTTCGAAATGATACGAACTTTTTCAAATCATTTATATATTTTATGGGAGAAGCTTATGATTGAAGTCCATGCAAAAATTTATCTGAAAATTAGATTTTATGAAACTTTTCGAAATGCATGTTTCGGTCAAAAAATCATGATATATTATTCACAAGTTTCGGTCAAAAAATCAAATTAAATTAGGGGCTATTCGAAATGATACGAAACTTTTCAGATCATTCTAAAATTTACGGGGGAAGGTTATGATGGAAGACCATGCAAAAAAATCATCTGAAAATTAGTTTCTATGAAACCTTTCGAAATGCAAGTTTCGTTCGAAAAATCGTAGTATATTATTCACAAGTTTAGGTCAAAAAATCAAATTAAATCGAGGACTGTATGAAATGATATGAGCATTTTCAGATCATTTATATATTTTATGGGGGAAGGTTTTGATTGAAGTCCATGCAAAAAATCATATGAAAATTAGATTCTAAGAAATCTTTCGAAATGCAAGTTTCGATCAAAAAATCGTAGTATGTTATACACGAGTTTCGGTCAAAAAATCGTAGTATATTATACACGAGTTTCGGTAAAAAAAATCTAATTAAATCGGGGGTTATTCGCAATGATACGAAACTTTTCAGATCATTTATAGATTTTACGGGTGAAGGTTATGATTGAAGTCCATGCAAAAATTTATCTGAAAATTAGATTTTATGAAACTTTTCGAAATGCAAGTTTCGGTCAAAAAATCATGATATATAACAGACGAGTTTCGGTCAAAAAAATCAAATTAAATCGGGGGCTATTCGAAATGATACGAATCTTTTCAGATCATTTATATCTGTTATGGGAGAAGGTTATGACGGAAGACCATGCAAAAAATCATCTGAAAATTAGTTTCTACGAAACTTTTCGAAATGCAAGTTTCATTCAAAAAATCGTAGTATATTATACGCAAATTTATACTAGATTAAGTCAAAAAATTAAATTAAATCGAGGACTGTTCGAAATGATACGAACTTTTTCAAATCATTTATATATTTTATGGGAGAAGCTTATGATTGAAGTCCATGCAAAAATTTATCTGAAAATTAGATTTTATGAAACTTTTCGAAATGCATGTTTCGGTCAAAAAATCATGATATATTATTCACAAGTTTCGGTCAAAAAATCAAATTAAATTAGGGGCTATTCGAAATGATACGAAACTTTTCAGATCATTCTAAAATTTACGGGGGAAGGTTATGATGGAAGACCATGCAAAAAAATCATCTGAAAATTAGTTTCTATGAAACCTTTCGAAATGCAAGTTTCGTTCGAAAAATCATAGTATATTATACACGAGTTTAGGTCAAAAAATCAAATTAAATCGAGGACTGTATGAAATGATATGAGCATTTTTAGATTATTTATATATTTTATGGTGGAAGGTTTTGATTGAAGTCCATGCAAAAAATCATATGAAAATTAGATTCTAAGAAATCTTTCGAAATGCAAGTTTCGATCAAAAAATCGTAGTATATTATACACGAGTTTCGGTCAAAAAATCGTAGTATATTATACACGAGTTTCGGTAAAAAAAATCTAATTAAATCGGGGGTTATTCGCAATGATACGAAACTTTTCAGATCATTTATAGATTTTACGGGTGAAGGTTATGATTGAAGTCCATGCAAAAATTTATCTGAAAATTAGATTTTATGAAACTTTTCGAAATGCAAGTTTCGGTCAAAAAATCATGATATATAACAGACGAGTTTCGGTCAAAAAAATCAAATTAAATCGGGGGCTATTCGAAATGATACGAATCTTTTCAGATCATTTATATCTGTTATGGGAGAAGGTTATGACGGAAGACCATGCAAAAAATCATCTGAAAATTAGTTTCTACGAAACTTTTCGAAATGCAAGTTTCATTCAAAAAATCGTAGTATATTATACGCAAATTTATACTAGATTAAGTCAAAAAATTAAATTAAATCGAGGACTGTTCGAAATGATACGAACTTTTTCAAATCATTTATATATTTTATGGGAGAAGCTTATGATTGAAGTCCATGCAAAAATTTATCTGAAAATTAGATTTTATGAAACTTTTCGAAATGCATGTTTCGGTCAAAAAATCATGATATATTATTCACAAGTTTCGGTCAAAAAATCAAATTAAATTAGGGGCTATTCGAAATGATACGAAACTTTTCAGATCATTCTAAAATTTACGGGGGAAGGTTATGATGGAAGACCATGCAAAAAAATCATCTGAAAATTAGTTTCTATGAAACCTTTCGAAATGCAAGTTTCGTTCGAAAAATCGTAGTATATTATACACAAGTTTAGGTCAAAAAATCAAATTAAATCGAGGACTGTATGAAATGATATGAGCATTTTTAGATTATTTATATATTTTATGGTGGAAGGTTTTGATTGAAGTCCATGCAAAAAATCATATGAAAATTAGATTCTAAGAAATCTTTCGAAATGCAAGTTTCGATCAAAAAATCGTAGTATATTATACACGAGTTTCGGTCAAAAAATCGTAGTATATTATACACGAGTTTCGGTAAAAAAAATCTAATTAAATCGGGGGTTATTCGCAATGATACGAAACTTTTCAGATCATTTATAGATTTTACGGGTGAAGGTTATGATTGAAGTCCATGCAAAAATTTATCTGAAAATTAGATTTTATGAAACTTTTCGAAATGCAAGTTTCGGTCAAAAAATCATGATATATAACAGACGAGTTTCGGTCAAAAAAATCAAATTAAATCGGGGGCTATTCGAAATGATACGAATCTTTTCAGATCATTTATATCTGTTATGGGAGAAGGTTATGACGGAAGACCATGCAAAAAATCATCTGAAAATTAGTTTCTACGAAACTTTTCGAAATGCAAGTTTCATTCAAAAAATCGTAGTATATTATACGCAAATTTATACTAGATTAAGTCAAAAAATTAAATTAAATCGAGGACTGTTCGAAATGATACGAACTTTTTCAAATCATTTATATATTTTATGGGAGAAGCTTATGATTGAAGTCCATGCAAAAATTTATCTGAAAATTAGATTTTATGAAACTTTTCGAAATGCATGTTTCGGTCAAAAAATCATGATATATTATTCACATGTTTCGGTCAAAAAATCAAATTAAATTAGGGGCTATTCGAAATGATACGAAACTTTTCAGATCATTCTAAAATTTACGGGGGAAGGTTATGATGGAAGACCATGCAAAAAAATCATCTGAAAATTAGTTTCTATGAAACCTTTCGAAATGCAAGTTTCGTTCGAAAAATCGTAGTATATTATACACAAGTTTAGGTCAAAAAATCAAATTAAATCGAGGACTGTATGAAATGATATGAGCATTTTCAGATTATTTATATATTTTATGGTGGAAGGTTTTGATTGAAGTCCATGCAAAAAATCATATGAAAATTAGATTCTAAGAAACCTTTCGAAATGCAAGTTTCGATCAAAAAATCGTAGTATATTATACACGAGTTTCGGTCAAAAAATCGTAGTATATTATACACGAGTTTCGGTAAAAAAAATCTAATTAAATCGGGGGTTATTCGCAATGATACGAAACTTTTCAGATCATTTATAGATTTTACGGGTGAAGGTTATGATTGAAGTCCATGCAAAAATTTATCTGAAAATTAGATTTTATGAAACTTTTCGAAATGCAAGTTTCGGTCAAAAAATCATGATATATTACAGACGAGTTTCGGTCAAAAAAATCAAATTAAATCGGGGGCTATTCGAAATGATACGAATCTTTTCAGATCATTTATATCTGTTATGGGAGAAGGTTATGACGGAAGACCATGCAAAAAATCATCTGAAAATTAGTTTCTACGAAACTTTTCGAAATGCAAGTTTCATTCAAAAAATCGTAGTATATTATACGCAAATTTATACTAGATTAAGTCAAAAAATTAAATTAAATCGAGGACTGTTCGAAATGATACGAACTTTTTCAAATCATTTATATATTTAAATGGGAGAAGCTTATGATTGATGTCCATGCAAAAATTTATCTGAAAATTAGATTTTATGAAACTTTTCGAAATGCATGTTTCGGTCAAAAAATCATGATATATTATTCACAAGTTTCGGTCAAAAAATCAAATTAAATTAGGGGCTATTCGAAATGATACGAAACTTTTCAGATCATTCTAAAATTTACGGGGGAAGGTTATGATGGAAGACCATGCAAAAAAATCATCTGAAAATTAGTTTCTATGAAACCTTTCGAAATGCAAGTTTCGTTCGAAAAATCGTAGTATATTATTCACAAGTTTAGGTCAAAAAATCAAATTAAATCGAGGACTGTATGAAATGATATGAGCATTTTCAGATTATTTATATATTTTATGGTGGAAGGTTTTGATTGAAGTCCATGCAAAAAATCATATGAAAATTAGATTCTAAGAAATCTTTCGAAATGCAAGTTTCGATCAAAAAATCGTAGTATATTATACACGTGTTTCGGTCAAAAAATCGTAGTATATTATACACGAGTTTCGGTAAAAAAAATCTAATTAAATCGGGGGTTATTCGCAATGATACGAAACTTTTCAGATCATTTATAGATTTTACGGGTGAAGGTTATGATTGAAGTCCATGCAAAAATTTATCTGAAAATTAGATTTTATGAAACTTTTCGAAATGCAAGTTTCGGTCAAAAAATCATGATATATAACAGACGAGTTTCGGTCAAAAAAATCAAATTAAATCGGGGGCTATTCGAAATGATACGAATCTTTTCAGATCATTTATATCTGTTATGGGAGAAGGTTATGACGGAAGACCATGCAAAAAATCATCTGAAAATTAGTTTCTACGAAACTTTTCGAAATGCAAGTTTCATTCAAAAAATCGTAGTATATTATACGCAAATTTATACTAGATTAAGTTAAAAAATTAAATTAAATCGAGGACTGTTCGAAATGATACGAACTTTTTCAAATCATTTATATATTTTATGGGAGAAGCTTATGATTGAAGTCCATGCAAAAATTTATCTGAAAATTAGATTTTATGAAACTTTTCGAAATGCATGTTTCGGTCAAAAAATCATGATATATTATTCACAAGTTTCGGTCAAAAAATCAAATTAAATTAGGGGCTATTCGAAATGATACGAAACTTTTCAGATCATTCTAAAATTTACGGGGGAAGGTTATGATGGAAGACCATGCAAAAAAATCATCTGAAAATTAGTTTCTATGAAACCTTTCGAAATGCAAGTTTCGTTCGAAAAATCATAGTATATTATACACAAGTTTAGGTCAAAAAATCAAATTAAATCGAGGACTGTATGAAATGATATGAGCATTTTCAGATCATTTATATATTTTATGGGGGAAGGTTTTGATTGAAGTCCATTCAAAAAATCATATGAAAATTAGATTCTAAGAAACCTTTCGAAATGCAAGTTTCGATCAAAAAATCGTAGTATATTATACACGAGTTTCGGTCAAAAAATCGTAGTATATTATACACGAGTTTCGGTAAAAAAAATCTAATTAAATCGGGGGTTATTCGCAATGATACGAAACTTTTCAGAACATTTATAGATTTTACGGGTGAAGGTTATGATTGAAGTCCATGCAAAAATTTATCTGAAAATTAGATTTTATGAAACTTTTCGAAATGCAAGTTTCGGTCAAAAAATCATGATATATAACAGACGAGTTTCGGTCAAAAAAATCAAATTAAATCGGGGGCTATTCGAAATGATACGAATCTTTTCAGATCATTTATATCTGTTATGGGAGAAGGTTATGACGGAAGACCATGCAAAAAATCATCTGAAAATTAGTTTCTACGAAACTTTTCGAAATGCAAGTTTCATTCAAAAAATCGTAGTATATTATACGCAAATTTATACTAGATTAAGTTAAAAAATTAAATTAAATCGAGGACTGTTCGAAATGATACGAACTTTTTCAAATCATTTATATATTTTATGGGAGAAGCTTATGATTGAAGTCCATGCAAAAATTTATCTGAAAATTAGATTTTATGAAACTTTTCGAAATGCATGTTTCGGTCAAAAAATCATGATATATTATTCACAAGTTTCGGTCAAAAAATCAAATTAAATTAGGGGCTATTCGAAATGATACGAAACTTTTCAGATCATTCTAAAATTTACGGGGGAAGGTTATGATGGAAGACCATGCAAAAAAATCATCTGAAAATTAGTTTCTATGAAACCTTTCGAAATGCAAGTTTCGTTCGAAAAATCGTAGTATATTATACACAAGTTTAGGTCAAAAAATCAAATTAAATCGAGGACTGTATGAAATGATATGAGCATTTTCAGATCATTTATATATTTTATGGGGGAAGGTTTTGATTGAAGTCCATTCAAAAAATCATATGAAAATTAGATTCTAAGAAACCTTTCGAAATGCAAGTTTCGATCAAAAAATCGTAGTATATTATACACGAGTTTCGGTCAAAAAATCGTAGTATATTATACACGAGTTTCGGTAAAAAAAATCTAATTAAATCGGGGGTTATTCGCAATGATACAAAACTTTTCAGATCATTTATAGATTTTACGGGTGAAGGTTATGATTGAAGTCCATGCAAAAATTTATCTGAAAATTAGATTTTATGAAACTTTTCGAAATGCAAGTTTCGGTCAAAAAATCATGATATATTACAGACGAGTTTCGGTCAAAAAAATCAAATTAAATCGGGGGCTATTCGAAATGATACGAATCTTTTCAGATCATTTATATCTGTTATGGGAGAAGGTTATGACGGAAGACCATGCAAAAAATCATCTGAAAATTAGTTTCTACGAAACTTTTCGAAATGCAAGTTTCATTCAAAAAATCGTAGTATATTATACGCAAATTTATACTAGATTAAGTTAAAAAATTAAATTAAATCGAGGACTGTTCGAAATGATACGAACTTTTTCAAATCATTTATATATTTTATGGGAGAAGCTTATGATTGAAGTCCATGCAAAAATTTATCTGAAAATTAGATTTTATGAAACTTTTCGAAATGCATGTTTCGGTCAAAAAATCATGATATATTATTCACAAGTTTCGGTCAAAAAATCAAATTAAATTAGGGGCTATTCGAAATGATACGAAACTTTTCAGATCATTCTAAAATTTACGGGGGAAGGTTATGATGGAAGACCATGCAAAAAAATCATCTGAAAATTAGTTTCTATGAAACCTTTCGAAATGCAAGTTTCGTTCGAAAAATCGTAGTATATTATTCACAAGTTTAGGTCAAAAAATCAAATTAAATCGAGGACTGTATGAAATGATATGAGCATTTTCAGATTATTTATATATTTTATGGTGGAAGGTTTTGATTGAAGTCCATGCAAAAAATCATATGAAAATTAGATTCTAAGAAATCTTTCGAAATGCAAGTTTCGATCAAAAAATCGTAGTATATTATACACGAGTTTCGGTCAAAAAATCGTAGTATATTATACACGAGTTTCGGTAAAAAAAATCTAATTAAATCGGGGGTTATTCGCAATGATACGAAACTTTTCAGATCATTTATAGATTTTACGGGTGAAGGTTATGATTGAAGTCCATGCAAAAATTTATCTGAAAATTAGATTTTATGAAACTTTTCGAAATGCAAGTTTCGGTCAAAAAATCATGATATATAACAGACGAGTTTCGGTCAAAAAAATCAAATTAAATCGGGGGCTATTCGAAATGATACGAATCTTTTCAGATCATTTATATCTGTTATGGGAGAAGGTTATGACGGAAGACCATGCAAAAAATCATCTGAAAATTAGTTTCTACGAAACTTTTCGAAATGCAAGTTTCATTCAAAAAATCGTAGTATATTATACGCAAATTTATACTAGATTAAGTTAAAAAATTAAATTAAATCGAGGACTGTTCGAAATGATACGAACTTTTTCAAATCATTTATATATTTTATGGGAGAAGCTTATGATTGAAGTCCATGCAAAAATTTATCTGAAAATTAGATTTTATGAAACTTTTCGAAATGCATGTTTCGGTCAAAAAATCATGATATATTATTCACAAGTTTCGGTCAAAAAATCAAATTAAATTAGGGGCTATTCGAAATGATACGAAACTTTTCAGATCATTCTAAAATTTACGGGGGAAGGTTATGATGGAAGACCATGCAAAAAAATCATCTGAAAATTAGTTTCTATGAAACCTTTCGAAATGCAAGTTTCGTTCGAAAAATCGTAGTATATTATACACAAGTTTAGGTCAAAAAATCAAATTAAATCGAGGACTGTATGAAATGATATGAGCATTTTTAGATTATTTATATATTTTATGGTGGAAGGTTTTGATTGAAGTCCATGCAAAAAATCATATGAAAATTAGATTCTAAGAAACCTTTCGAAATGCAAGTTTCGATCAAAAAATCGTAGTATATTATACACGAGTTTCGGTCAAAAAATCGTAGTATATTATACACGAGTTTCGGTAAAAAAAATCTAATTAAATCGGGGGTTATTCGCAATGATACGAAACTTTTCAGATCATTTATAGATTTTACGGGTGAAGGTTATGATTGAAGTCCATGCAAAAATTTATCTGAAAATTAGATTTTATGAAACTTTTCGAAATGCAAGTTTCGGTCAAAAAATCATGATATATAACAGACGAGTTTCGGTCAAAAAAATCAAATTAAATCGGGGGCTATTCGAAATGATACGAATCTTTTCAGATCATTTATATCTGTTATGGGAGAAGGTTATGACGGAAGACCATGCAAAAAATCATCTGAAAATTAGTTTCTACGAAACTTTTCGAAATGCAAGTTTCATTCAAAAAATCGTAGTATATTATACGCAAATTTATACTAGATTAAGTTAAAAAATTAAATTAAATCGAGGACTGTTCGAAATGATACGAACTTTTTCAAATCATTTATATATTTTATGGGAGAAGCTTATGATTGAAGTCCATGCAAAAATTTATCTGAAAATTAGATTTTATGAAACTTTTCGAAATGCATGTTTCGGTCAAAAAATCATGATATATTATTCACAAGTTTCGGTCAAAAAATCAAATTAAATTAGGGGCTATTCGAAATGATACGAAACTTTTCAGATCATTCTAAAATTTACGGGGGAAGGTTATGATGGAAGACCATGCAAAAAAATCATCTGAAAATTAGTTTCTATGAAACCTTTCGAAATGCAAGTTTCGTTCGAAAAATCGTAGTATATTATACACAAGTTTAGGTCAAAGAATCAAATTAAATCGAGGACTGTATGAAATGATATGAGCATTTTCAGATCATTTATATATTTTATGGGGGAAGGTTTTGATTGAAGTCCATTCAAAAAATCATATGAAAATTAGATTCTAAGAAACCTTTCGAAATGCAAGTTTCGATCAAAAAATCGTAGTATATTATACACGAGTTTCGGTCAAAAAATCGTAGTATATTATACACGAGTTTCGGTAAAAAAAATCTAATTAAATCGGGGGTTATTCGCAATGATACAAAACTTTTCAGATCATTTATAGATTTTACGGGTGAAGGTTATGATTGAAGTCCATGCAAAAATTTATCTGAAAATTAGATTTTATGAAACTTTTCGAAATGCAAGTTTCGGTCAAAAAATCATGATATATTAATCACAAGTTTCGGTCAAAAAAATCAAATTAAATCGGGGGCTATTCGAAATGATACGAATCTTTTCAGATCATTTATATATGTTATGGGAGAAGGTTATGACGGAAGACCATGCAAAAAATCATCTGAAAATTAGTTTCTACGAAACTTTTCGAAATGCAAGTTTCATTCAAAAAATCGTAGTATATTATACGCAAATTTATACTAGATTAAGTCAAAAAATTAAATTAAATCGAGGACTGTTCGAAATGATACGAACTTTTTCAAATCATTTATATATTTTATGGGAGAAGCTTATGATTGAAGTCCATGCAAAAATTTATCTGAAAATTAGATTTTATGAAACTTTTCGAAATGCATGTTTCGGTCAAAAAATCATGATATATTATTCACAAGTTTCGGTCAAAAAATCAAATTAAATTAGGGGCTATTCGAAATGATACGAAACTTTTCAGATCATTCTAAAATTTACGGGGGAAGGTTATGATGGAAGACCATGCAAAAAAATCATCTGAAAATTAGTTTCTATGAAACCTTTCGAAATGCAAGTTTCGTTCGAAAAATCGTAGTATATTATACACAAGTTTAGGTCAAAAAATCAAATTAAATCGAGGACTGTATGAAATGATATGAGCATTTTCAGATCATTTATATATTTTATGGGGGAAGGTTTTGATTGAAGTCCATTCAAAAAATCATATGAAAATTAGATTCTAAGAAATCTTTCGAAATGCAAGTTTCGATCAAAAAATCGTAGTATATTATACACGAGTTTCGGTCAAAAAATCGTAGTATATTATACACGAGTTTCGGTAAAAAAAATCTAATTAAATCGGGGGTTATTCGCAATGATACGAAACTTTTCAGATCATTTATAGATTTTACGGGTGAAGGTTATGATTGAAGTCCATGCAAAAATTTATCTGAAAATTAGATTTTATGAAACTTTTCGAAATGCATGTTTCGGTCAAAAAATCATGATATATTATTCACAAGTTTCGGTCAAAAAATCAAATTAAATTAGGGGCTATTCGAAATGATACGAAACTTTTCAGATCATTCTAAAATTTACGGGGGAAGGTTATGATGGAAGACCATGCAAAAAAATCATCTGAAAATTAGTTTCTATGAAACCTTTCGAAATGCAAGTTTCGTTCGAAAAATCGTAGTATATTATACACAAGTTTAGGTCAAAAAATCAAATTAAATCGAGGACTGTATGAAATGATATGAGCATTTTCAGATCATTTATATATTTTATGGGGGAAGGTTTTGATTGAAGTCCATTCAAAAAATCATATGAAAATTAGATTCTAAGAAACCTTTCGAAATGCAAGTTTCGATCAAAAAATCGTAGTATATTATATACGAGTTTCGGTCAAAAAATCGTAGTATATTATACACGAGTTTCGGTAAAAAAAATCTAATTAAATCGGGGGTTATTCGCAATGATACGAAACTTTTCAGATCATTTATAGATTTTACGGGTGAAGGTTATGATTGAAGTCCATGCAAAAATTTATCTGAAAATTAGATTTTATGAAACTTTTCGAAATGCAAGTTTCGGTCAAAAAATCATGATATATAACAGACGAGTTTCGGTCAAAAAAATCAAATTAAATCGGGGGCTATTCGAAATGATACGAATCTTTTCAGATCATTTATATATGTTATGGGAGAAGGTTATGACGGAAGACCATGCAAAAAATCATCTGAAAATTAGTTTCTACGAAACTTTTCGAAATGCAAGTTTCATTCAAAAAATCGTAGTATATTATACGCAAATTTATACTAGATTAAGTCAAAAAATTAAATTAAATCGAGGACTGTTCGAAATGATACGAACTTTTTCAAATCATTTATATATTTTATGGGAGAAGCTTATGATTGAAGTCCATGCAAAAATTTATCTGAAAATTAGATTTTATGAAACTTTTCGAAATGCATGTTTCGGTCAAAAAATCATGATATATTATTCACAAGTTTCGGTCAAAAAATCAAATTAAATTAGGGGCTATTCGAAATGATACGAAACTTTTCAGATCATTCTAAAATTTACGGGGGAAGGTTATGATGGAAGACCATGCAAAAAAATCATCTGAAAATTAGTTTCTATGAAACCTTTCGAAATGCAAGTTTCGTTCGAAAAATCGTAGTATATTATACACAAGTTTAGGTCAAAAAATCAAATTAAATCGAGGACTGTATGAAATGATATGAGCATTTTCAGATCATTTATATATTTTATGGGGGAAGGTTTTGATTGAAGTCCATTCAAAAAATCATATGAAAATTAGATTCTAAGAAATCTTTCGAAATGCAAGTTTCGATCAAAAAATCGTAGTATATTATACACGAGTTTCGGTCAAAAAATCGTAGTATATTATACACGAGTTTCGGTAAAAAAAATCTAATTAAATCGGGGGTTATTCGCAATGATACGAAACTTTTCAGATCATTTATAGATTTTACGGGTGAAGGTTATGATTGAAGTCCATGCAAAAATTTATCTGAAAATTAGATTTTATGAAACTTTTCGAAATGCATGTTTCGGTCAAAAAATCATGATATATTATTCACAAGTTTCGGTCAAAAAATCAAATTAAATTAGGGGCTATTCGAAATGATACGAAACTTTTCAGATCATTCTAAAATTTACGGGGGAAGGTTATGATGGAAGACCATGCAAAAAAATCATCTGAAAATTAGTTTCTATGAAACCTTTCGAAATGCAAGTTTCGTTCGAAAAATCGTAGTATATTATACACAAGTTTAGGTCAAAAAATCAAATTAAATCGAGGACTGTATGAAATGATATGAGCATTTTCAGATCATTTATATATTTTATGGGGGAAGGTTTTGATTGAAGTCCATTCAAAAAATCATATGAAAATTAGATTCTAAGAAACCTTTCGAAATGCAAGTTTCGATCAAAAAATCGTAGTATATTATACACGAGTTTCGGTCAAAAAATCGTAGTATATTATACACGAGTTTCGGTAAAAAAAATCTAATTAAATCGGGGGTTATTCGCAATGATACGAAACTTTTCAGATCATTTATAGATTTTACGGGTGAAGGTTATGATTGAAGTCCATGCAAAAATTTATCTGAAAATTAGATTTTATGAAACTTTTCGAAATGCAAGTTTCGGTCAAAAAATCATGATATATAACAGACGAGTTTCGGTCAAAAAAATCAAATTAAATCGGGGGCTATTCGAAATGATACGAATCTTTTCAGATCATTTATATATGTTATGGGAGAAGGTTATGACGGAAGACCATGCAAAAAATCATCTGAAAATTAGTTTCTACGAAACTTTTCGAAATGCAAGTTTCATTCAAAAAATCGTAGTATATTATACGCAAATTTATACTAGATTAAGTCAAAAAATTAAATTAAATCGAGGACTGTTCGAAATGATACGAACTTTTTCAAATCATTTATATATTTTATGGGAGAAGCTTATGATTGAAGTCCATGCAAAAATTTATCTGAAAATTAGATTTTATGAAACTTTTCGAAATGCATGTTTCGGTCAAAAAATCATGATATATTATTCACAAGTTTCGGTCAAAAAATCAAATTAAATTAGGGGCTATTCGAAATGATACGAAACTTTTCAGATCATTCTAAAATTTACGGGGGAAGGTTATGATGGAAGACCATGCAAAAAAATCATCTGAAAATTAGTTTCTATGAAACCTTTCGAAATGCAAGTTTCGTTCGAAAAATCGTAGTATATTATACACAAGTTTAGGTCAAAAAATCAAATTAAATCGAGGACTGTATGAAATGATATGAGCATTTTCAGATCATTTATATATTTTATGGGGGAAGGTTTTGATTGAAGTCCATTCAAAAAATCATATGAAAATTAGATTCTAAGAAATCTTTCGAAATGCAAGTTTCGATCAAAAAATCGTAGTATATTATACACGAGTTTCGGTCAAAAAATCGTAGTATATTATACACGAGTTTCGGTAAAAAAAATCTAATTAAATCGGGGGTTATTCGCAATGATACGAAACTTTTCAGATCATTTATAGATTTTACGGGTGAAGGTTATGATTGAAGTCCATGCAAAAATTTATCTGAAAATTAGATTTTATGAAACTTTTCGAAATGCATGTTTCGGTCAAAAAATCATGATATATTATTCACAAGTTTCGGTCAAAAAATCAAATTAAATTAGGGGCTATTCGAAATGATACGAAACTTTTCAGATCATTCTAAAATTTACGGGGGAAGGTTATGATGGAAGACCATGCAAAAAAATCATCTGAAAATTAGTTTCTATGAAACCTTTCGAAATGCAAGTTTCGTTCGAAAAATCGTAGTATATTATACACAAGTTTAGGTCAAAAAATCAAATTAAATCGAGGACTGTATGAAATGATATGAGCATTTTCAGATCATTTATATATTTTATGGGGGAAGGTTTTGATTGAAGTCCATTCAAAAAATCATATGAAAATTAGATTCTAAGAAACCTTTCGAAATGCAAGTTTCGATCAAAAAATCGTAGTATATTATACACGAGTTTCGGTCAAAAAATCGTAGTATATTATACACGAGTTTCGGTAAAAAAAATCTAATTAAATCGGGGGTTATTCGCAATGATACGAAACTTTTCAGATCATTTATAGATTTTACGGGTGAAGGTTATGATTGAAGTCCATGCAAAAATTTATCTGAAAATTAGATTTTATGAAACTTTTCGAAATGCAAGTTTCGGTCAAAAAATCATGATATATTGCAGACGAGTTTCGGTCAAAAAAATCAAATTAAATCGGGGGCTATTCGAAATGATACGAATCTTTTCAGATCATTTATATATGTTATGGGAGAAGGTTATGACGGAAGACCATGCAAAAAATCATCTGAAAATTAGTTTCTACGAAACTTTTCGAAATGCAAGTTTCATTCAAAAAATCGTAGTATATTATACGCAAATTTATACTAGATTAAGTCAAAAAATTAAATTAAATCGAGGACTGTTCGAAATGATATGAACTTTTTCAAATCATTTATATATTTTATGGGAGAAGCTTATGATTGAAGTCCATGCAAAAATTTATCTGAAAATTAGATTTTATGAAACTTTTAGAAATGCATGTTTCGGTCAAAAAATCATCATATATTATTCACAAGTTTCGGTCAAAAAATCAAATTAAATTAAGGGCTATTCGAAATGATACGGAACTTTTCAGATCATTCTAAAATTTACGGGGGAAGGTTATGATGGAAGACCATGCAAAAAAATCATCTGAAAATTAGTTTCTATGAAACCTTTCGAAATGCAAGTTTCGTTCGAAAAATCATAGTATATTATACACAAGTTTAGGTCAAAAAATCAAATAAAATCGAGGACTGTATGAAATGATATGAGCATTTTCAGATCATTTATATATTTTATGGGGGAAGGTTTTGATTGAAGTCCATTCAAAAAATCATATGAAAATTAGATTCTAAGAAACCTTTCGAAATGCATGTTTCGATCAAAAAATCGTAGTATATTATACACGAGTTTCGGTCAAAAAATCGTAGTATATTATACACGAGTTTCGGTAAAAAAAATCTAATTAAATCGGGGGTTATTCGCAATGATACGAAACTTTTCAGATCATTTATAGATTTTACGGGTGAAGGTTATGATTGAAGTCCATGCAAAAATTTATCTGAAAATTAGATTTTATGAAACTTTTCGAAATGCAAGTTTCGGTCAAAAAATCATGATATATTGCAGACGAGTTTCGGTCAAAAAAATCAAATTAAATCGGGGGCTATTCGAAATGATACGAATCTTTTCAGATCATTTATATATGTTATGGGAGAAGGTTATGACGGAAGACCATGCAAAAAATCATCTGAAAATTAGTTTCTACGAAACTTTTCGAAATGCAAGTTTCATTCAAAAAATCGTAGTATATTATACGCAAATTTATACTAGATTAAGTCAAAAAATTAAATTAAATCGAGGACTGTTCGAAATGATACGAACTTTTTCAAATCATTTATATATTTTATGGGAGAAGCTTATGATTGAAGTCCATGCAAAAATTTATCTGAAAATTAGATTTTATGAAACTTTTCGAAATGCATGTTTCGGTCAAAAAATCATGATATATTATTCACAAGTTTCGGTCAAAAAATCAAATTAAATTAGGGGCTATTCGAAATGATACGGAACTTTTCAGATCATTCTAAAATTTACGGGGGAAGGTTATGATGGAAGACCATGCAAAAAAATCATCTGAAAATTAGTTTCTATGAAACCTTTCGAAATGCAAGTTTCGTTCGAAAAATCGTAGTATATTATACACAAGTTTAGGTCAAAAAATCAAATTAAATCGAGGACTGTATGAAATGATATGAGCATTTTCAGATCATTTATATATTTTATGGGGGAAGGTTTTGATTGAAGTCCATTCAAAAAATCATATGAAAATTAGATTCTAAGAAACCTTTCGAAATGCAAGTTTCGATCAAAAAATCGTAGTATATTATACACGAGTTTCGGTCAAAAAATCGTAGTATATTATACACGAGTTTCGGTAAAAAAAATCTAATTAAATCGGGGGTTATTCGCAATGATACGAAACTTTTCAGATCATTTATAGATTTTACGGGTGAAGGTTATGATTGAAGTCCATGCAAAAATTTATCTGAAAATTAGATTTTATGAAACTTTTCGAAATGCAAGTTTCGGTCAAAAAATCATGATATATAACAGACGAGTTTCGGTCAAAAAAATCAAATTAAATCGGGGGCTATTCGAAATGATACGAATCTTTTCAGATCATTTATATATGTTATGGGAGAAGGTTATGACGGAAGACCATGCAAAAAATCATCTGAAAATTAGTTTCTACGAAACTTTTCGAAATGCAAGTTTCATTCAAAAAATCGTAGTATATTATACGCAAATTTATACTAGATTAAGTCAAAAAATTAAATTAAATCGAGGACTGTTCGAAATGATACGAACTTTTTCAAATCATTTATATATTTTATGGGAGAAGCTTATGATTGAAGTCCATGCAAAAATTTATCTGAAAATTAGATTTTATGAAACTTTTCGAAATGCATGTTTCGGTCAAAAAATCATGATATATTATTCACAAGTTTCGGTCAAAAAATCAAATTAAATTAGGGGCTATTCGAAATGATACGGAACTTTTCAGATCATTCTAAAATTTACGGGGGAAGGTTATGATGGAAGACCATGCAAAAAAATCATCTGAAAATTAGTTTCTATGAAACCTTTCGAAATGCAAGTTTCGTTCGAAAAATCATAGTATATTATACACAAGTTTAGGTCAAAAAATCAAATAAAATCGAGGACTGTATGAAATGATATGAGCATTTTCAGATCATTTATATATTTTATGGGGGAAGGTTTTGATTGAAGTCCATTCAAAAAATCATATGAAAATTAGATTCTAAGAAACCTTTCGAAATGCATGTTTCGATCAAAAAATCGTAGTACATTATACACGAGTTTCGGTCAAAAAATCGTAGTATATTATACACGAGTTTCGGTAAAAAAAATCTAATTAAATCGGGGGTTATTCGCAATGATACGAAACTTTTCAGATCATTTATAGATTTTACGGGTGAAGGTTATGATTGAAGTCCATGCAAAAATTTATCTGAAAATTAGATTTTATGAAACTTTTCGAAATGCAAGTTTCGGTCAAAAAATCATGATATATTACAGACGAGTTTCGGTCAAAAAAATCAAATTAAATCGGGGGCTATTCGAAATGATACGAATCTTTTCAGATCATTTATATATGTTATGGGAGAAGGTTATGACGGAAGACCATGCAAAAAATCATCTGAAAATTAGTTTCTACGAAACTTTTCGAAATGCAAGTTTCATTCAAAAAATCGTAGTATATTATACGCAAATTTATACTAGATTAAGTCAAAAAATTAAATTAAATCGAGGACTGTTCGAAATGATACGAACTTTTTCAAATCATTTATATATTTTATGGGAGAAGCTTATGATTGAAGTCCATGCAAAAATTTATCTGAAAATTAGATTTTATGAAACTTTTTGAAATGCATGTTTCGGTCAAAAAATCATGATATATTATTCACAAGTTTCGGTCAAAAAATCAAATTAAATTAGGGGCTATTCGAAATGATACGAAACTTTTCAGATCATTCTAAAATTTACGGGGGAAGGTTATGATGGAAGACCATGCAAAAAAATCATCTGAAAATTAGTTTCTATGAAACCTTTCGAAATGCAAGTTTCGTTCGAAAAATCGTAGTATATTATACACAAGTTTAGGTCAAAAAATCAAATTAAATCGAGGACTGTATGAAATGATATGAGCATTTTCAGATCATTTATATATTTTATGGGGGAAGGTTTTGATTGAAGTCCATTCAAAAAATCATATGAAAATTAGATTCTAAGAAACCTTTCGAAATGCAAGTTTCGATCAAAAAATCGTAGTATATTATACACGAGTTTCGGTCAAAAAATCGTAGTATATTATACACGAGTTTCGGTAAAAAAAATCTAATTAAATCGGGGGTTATTCGCAATGATACGAAACTTTTCAGATCATTTATAGATTTTACGGGTGAAGGTTATGATTGAAGTCCATGCAAAAATTTATCTGAAAATTAGATTTTATGAAACTTTTCGAAATGCAAGTTTCGGTCAAAAAATCATGATATATAACAGACGAGTTTCGGTCAAAAAAATCAAATTAAATCGGGGGCTATTCGAAATGATACGAATCTTTTCAGATCATTTATATATGTTATGGGAGAAGGTTATGACGGAAGACCATGCAAAAAATCATCTGAAAATTAGTTTCTACGAAACTTTTCGAAATGCAAGTTTCATTCAAAAAATCGTAGTATATTATACGCAAATTTATACTAGATTAAGTCAAAAAATTAAATTAAATCGAGGACTGTTCGAAATGATATGAACTTTTTCAAATCATTTATATATTTTATGGGAGAAGCTTATGATTGAAGTCCATGCAAAAATTTATCTGAAAATTAGATTTTATGAAACTTTTCGAAATGCATGTTTCGGTCAAAAAATCATCATATATTATTCACAAGTTTCGGTCAAAAAATCAAATTAAATTAAGGGCTATTCGAAATGATACGGAACTTTTCAGATCATTCTAAAATTTACGGGGGAAGGTTATGATGGAAGACCATGCAAAAAAATCATCTGAAAATTAGTTTCTATGAAACCTTTCGAAATGCAAGTTTCGTTCGAAAAATCATAGTATATTATACACAAGTTTAGGTCAAAAAATCAAATAAAATCGAGGACTGTATGAAATGATATGAGCATTTTCAGATCATTTATATATTTTATGGGGGAAGGTTTTGATTGAAGTCCATTCAAAAAATCATATGAAAATTAGATTCTAAGAAACCTTTCGAAATGCATGTTTCGATCAAAAAATCGTAGTATATTATACACGAGTTTCGGTCAAAAAATCGTAGTATATTATACACGAGTTTCGGTAAAAAAATCTAATTAAATCGGGGGTTATTCGCAATGATACGAAACTTTTCAGATCATTTATAGATTTTACGGGTGAAGGTTATGATTGAAGTCCATGCAAAAATTTATCTGAAAATTAGATTTTATGAAACTTTTCGAAATGCAAGTTTCGGTCAAAAAATCATGATATATTGCAGACGAGTTTCGGTCAAAAAAATCAAATTAAATCGGGGGCTATTCGAAATGATACGAATCTTTTCAGATCATTTATATATGTTATGGGAGAAGGTTATGACGGAAGACCATGCAAAAAATCATCTGAAAATTAGTTTCTACGAAACTTTTCGAAATGCAAGTTTCATTCAAAAAATCGTAGTATATTATACGCAAATTTATACTAGATTAAGTCAAAAAATTAAATTAAATCGAGGACTGTTCGAAATGATACGAACTTTTTCAAATCATTTATATATTTTATGGGAGAAGCTTATGATTGAAGTCCATGCAAAAATTTATCTGAAAATTAGATTTTATGAAACTTTTAGAAATGCATGTTTCGGTCAAAAAATCATGATATATTATTCACAAGTTTCGGTCAAAAAATCAAATTAAATTAGGGGCTATTCGAAATGATACGAAACTTTTCAGATCATTCTAAAATTTACGGGGGAAGGTTATGTTGGAAGACCATGCAAAAAAATCATCTGAAAATTAGTTTCTATGAAACCTTTCGAAATGCAAGTTTCGTTCGAAAAATCGTAGTATATTATACACAAGTTTAGGTCAAAAAATCAAATTAAATCGAGGACTGTATGAAATGATATGAGCATTTTCAGATCATTTATATATTTTATGGGGGAAGGTTTTGATTGAAGTCCATTCAAAAAATCATATGAAAATTAGATTCTAAGAAACCTTTCGAAATGCAAGTTTCGATCAAAAAATCGTAGTATATTATACACGAGTTTCGGTCAAAAAATCGTAGTATATTATACACGAGTTTCGGTAAAAAAAATCTAATTAAATCGGGGGTTATTCGCAATGATACGAAACTTTTCAGATCATTTATAGATTTTACGGGTGAAGGTTATGATTGAAGTCCATGCAAAAATTTATCTGAAAATTAGATTTTATGAAACTTTTCGAAATGCAAGTTTCGGTCAAAAAATCATGATATATAACAGACGAGTTTCGGTCAAAAAAATCAAATTAAATCGGGGGCTATTCGAAATGATACGAATCTTTTCAGATCATTTATATATGTTATGGGAGAAGGTTATGACGGAAGACCATGCAAAAAATCATCTGAAAATTAGTTTCTACGAAACTTTTCGAAATGCAAGTTTCATTCAAAAAATCGTAGTATATTATACGCAAATTTATACTAGATTAAGTCAAAAAATTAAATTAAATCGAGGACTGTTCGAAATGATACGAACTTTTTCAAATCATTTATATATTTTATGGGAGAAGCTTATGATTGAAGTCCATGCAAAAATTTATCTGAAAATTAGATTTTATGAAACTTTTCGAAATGCATGTTTCGGTCAAAAAATCATGATATATTATTCACAAGTTTCGGTCAAAAAATCAAATTAAATTAGGGGCTATTCGAAATGATACGGAACTTTTCAGATCATTCTAAAATTTACGGGGGAAGGTTATGATGGAAGACCATGCAAAAAAATCATCTGAAAATTAGTTTCTATGAAACCTTTCGAAATGCAAGTTTCGTTCGAAAAATCATAGTATATTATACACAAGTTTAGGTCAAAAAATCAAATAAAATCGAGGACTGTATGAAATGATATGAGCATTTTCAGATCATTTATATATTTTATGGGGGAAGGTTTTGATTGAAGTCCATTCAAAAAATCATATGAAAATTAGATTCTAAGAAACCTTTCGAAATGCATGTTTCGATCAAAAAATCGTAGTATATTATACACGAGTTTCGGTCAAAAAATCGTAGTATATTATACACGAGTTTCGGTAAAAAAAATCTAATTAAATCGGGGGTTATTCGCAATGATACGAAACTTTTCAGATCATTGATAGATTTTACGGGTGAAGGTTATGATTGAAGTCCATGCAAAAATTTATCTGAAAATTAGATTTTATGAAACTTTTCGAAATGCAAGTTTCGGTCAAAAAATCATGATATATTACAGACGAGTTTCGGTCAAAAAAATCAAATTAAATCGGGGGCTATTCGAAATGATACGAATCTTTTCAGATCATTTATATATGTTATGGGAGAAGGTTATGACGGAAGACCATGCAAAAAATCATCTGAAAATTAGTTTCTACGAAACTTTTCGAAATGCAAGTTTCATTCAAAAAATCGTAGTATATTATACGCAAATTTATACTAGATTAAGTCAAAAAATTAAATTAAATCGAGGACTGTTCGAAATGATACGAACTTTTTCAAATCATTTATATATTTTATGGGAGAAGCTTATGATTGAAGTCCATGCAAAAATTTATCTGAAAATTAGATTTTATGAAACTTTTAGAAATGCATGTTTCGGTCAAAAAATCATGATATATTATTCACAAGTTTCGGTCAAAAAATCAAATTAAATTAGGGGCTATTCGAAATGATACGGAACTTTTCAGATCATTCTAAAATTTACGGGGGAAGGTTATGATGGAAGACCATGCAAAAAAATCATCTGAAAATTAGTTTCTATGAAACCTTTCGAAATGCAAGTTTCGTTCGAAAAATCATAGTATATTATACACAAGTTTAGGTCAAAAAATCAAATAAAATCGAGGACTGTATGAAATGATATGAGCATTTTCAGATCATTTATATATTTTATGGGGGAAGGTTTTGATTGAAGTCCATTCAAAAAATCATATGAAAATTAGATTCTAAGAAACCTTTCGAAATGCATGTTTCGATCAAAAAATCGTAGTATATTATACACGAGTTTCGGTCAAAAAATCGTAGTATATTATACACGAGTTTCGGTAAAAAAAATCTAATTAAATCGGGGGTTATTCGCAATGATACGAAACTTTTCAGATCATTTATAGATTTTACGGGTGAAGGTTATGATTGAAGTCCATGCAAAAATTTATCTGAAAATTAGATTTTATGAAACTTTTCGAAATGCAAGTTTCGGTCAAAAAATCGTGATATATAACAGACGAGTTTCGGTCAAAAAAATCAAATTAAATCGGGGGCTATTCGAAATGATACGAATCTTTTCAGATCATTTATATATGTTATGGGAGAAGGTTATGACGGAAGACCATGCAAAAAATCATCTGAAAATTAGTTTCTACGAAACTTTTCGAAATGCAAGTTTCATTCAAAAAATCGTAGTATATTATACGCAAATTTATACTAGATTAAGTCAAAAAATTAAATTAAATCGAGGACTGTTCGAAATGATACGAACTTTTTCAAATCATTTATATATTTTATGGGAGAAGCTTATGATTGAAGTCCATGCAAAAATTTATCTGAAAATTAGATTTTATGAAACTTTTCGAAATGCATGTTTCGGTCAAAAAATCATGATATATTATTCACAAGTTTCGGTCAAAAAATCAAATTAAATTAAGGGCTATTCGAAATGATACGGAACTTTTCAGATCATTCTAAAATTTACGGGGGAAGGTTATGATGGAAGACCATGCAAAAAAATCATCTGAAAATTAGTTTCTATGAAACCTTTCGAAATGCAAGTTTCGTTCGAAAAATCATAGTATATTATACACAAGTTTAGGTCAAAAAATCAAATAAAATCGAGGACTGTATGAAATGATATGAGCATTTTCAGATCATTTATATATTTTATGGGGGAAGGTTTTGATTGAAGTCCATTCAAAAAATCATATGAAAATTAGATTCTAAGAAACCTTTCGAAATGCATGTTTCGATCAAAAAATCGTAGTATATTATACACGAGTTTCGGTCAAAAAATCGTAGTATATTATACACGAGTTTCGGTAAAAAAATCTAATTAAATCGGGGGTTATTCGCAATGATACGAAACTTTTCAGATCATTTATAGATTTTACGGGTGAAGGTTATGATTGAAGTCCATGCAAATATTTATCTGAAAATTAGATTTTATGAAACTTTTCGAAATGCAAGTTTCGGTCAAAAAATCATGATATATTGCAGACGAGTTTCGGTCAAAAAAATCAAATTAAATCGGGGGCTATTCGAAATGATACGAATCTTTTCAGATCATTTATATATGTTATGGGAGAAGGTTATGACGGAAGACCATGCAAAAAATCATCTGAAAATTAGTTTCTACGAAACTTTTCGAAATGCAAGTTTCATTCAAAAAATCGTAGTATATTATACGCAAATTTATACTAGATTAAGTCAAAAAATTAAATTAAATCGAGGACTGTTCGAAATGATACGAACTTTTTCAAATCATTTATATATTTTATGGGAGAAGCTTATGATTGAAGTCCATGCAAAAATTTATCTGAAAATTAGATTTTATGAAACTTTTAGAAATGCATGTTTCGGTCAAAAAATCATGATATATTATTCACAAGTTTCGGTCAAAAAATCAAATTAAATTAGGGGCTATTCGAAATGATACGGAACTTTTCAGATCATTCTAAAATTTACGGGGGAAGGTTATGATGGAAGACCATGCAAAAAAATCATCTGAAAATTAGTTTCTATGAAACCTTTCGAAATGCAAGTTTCGTTCGAAAAATCATAGTATATTATACACAAGTTTAGGTCAAAAAATCAAATAAAATCGAGGACTGTATGAAATGATATGAGCATTTTCAGATCATTTATATATTTTATGGGGGAAGGTTTTGATTGAAGTCCATTCAAAAAATCATATGAAAATTAGATTCTAAGAAACCTTTCGAAATGCATGTTTCGATCAAAAAATCGTAGTATATTATACACGAGTTTCGGTCAAAAAATCGTAGTATATTATACACGAGTTTCGGTAAAAAAAATCTAATTAAATCGGGGGTTATTCGCAATGATACGAAACTTTTCAGATCATTTATAGATTTTACGGGTGAAGGTTATGATTGAAGTCCATGCAAAAATTTATCTGAAAATTAGATTTTATGAAACTTTTCGAAATGCAAGTTTCGGTCAAAAAATCATGATATATAACAGACGAGTTTCGGTCAAAAAAATCAAATTAAATCGGGGGCTATTCGAAATGATACGAATCTTTTCAGATCATTTATATATGTTATGGGAGAAGGTTATGACGGAAGACCATGCAAAAAATCATCTGAAAATTAGTTTCTACGAAACTTTTCGAAATGCAAGTTTCATTCAAAAAATCGTAGTATATTATACGCAAATTTATACTAGATTAAGTCAAAAAATTAAATTAAATCGAGGACTGTTCGAAATGATACGAACTTTTTCAAATCATTTATATATTTTATGGGAGAAGCTTATGATTGAAGTCCATGCAAAAATTTATCTGAAAATTAGATTTTATGAAACTTTTAGAAATGCATGTTTCGGTCAAAAAATCATGATATATTATTCACAAGTTTCGGTCAAAAAATCAAATTAAATTAAGGGCTATTCGAAATGATACGGAACTTTTCAGATCATTCTAAAATTTACGGGGGAAGGTTATGATGGAAGACCATGCAAAAAAATCATCTGAAAATTAGTTTCTATGAAACCTTTCGAAATGCAAGTTTCGTTCGAAAAATCGTAGTATATTATACACAAGTTTAGGTCAAAAAATCAAATTAAATCGAGGACTGTATGAAATGATATGAGCATTTTCAGATCATTTATATATTTTATGGGGGAAGGTTTTGATTGAAGTCCATTCAAAAAATCATATGAAAATTAGATTCTAAGAAACCTTTCGAAATGCAAGTTTCGATCAAAAAATCGTAGTATATTATACACGAGTTTCGGTCAAAAAATCGTAGTATATTATACACGAGTTTCGGTAAAAAAAATCTAATTAAATCGGGGGTTATTCGCAATGATACGAAACTTTTCAGATCATTTATAGATTTTACGGGTGAAGGTTATGATTGAAGTCCATGCAAATATTTATCTGAAAATTAGATTTTATGAAACTTTTCGAAATGCAAGTTTCGGTCAAAAAATCATGATATATTACAGACGAGTTTCGGTCAAAAAAATCAAATTAAATCGGGTGGTATTCGAAATGATACGAATCTTTTCAGATCATTTATATATGTTATGGGAGAAGGTTATGACGGAAGACCATGCAAAAAATCATCTGAAAATTAGTTTCTACGAAACTTTTCGAAATGCAAGTTTCATTCAAAAAATCGTAGTATATTATACGCAAATTTATACTAGATTAAGTCAAAAAATTAAATTAAATCGAGGACTGTTCGAAATGATACGAACTTTTTCAAATCATTTATATATTTTATGGGAGAAGCTTATGATTGAAGTCCATGCAAAAATTTATCTGAAAATTAGATTTTATGAAACTTTTAGAAATGCATGTTTCGGTCAAAAAATCATGATATATTATTCACAAGTTTCGGTCAAAAAATCAAATTAAATTAGGGGCTATTCGAAATGATACGGAACTTTTCAGATCATTCTAAAATTTACGGGGGAAGGTTATGATGGAAGACCATGCAAAAAAATCATCTGAAAATTAGTTTCTATGAAACCTTTCGAAATGCAAGTTTCGTTCGAAAAATCGTAGTATATTATACACAAGTTTAGGTCAAAAAATCAAATTAAATCGAGGACTGTATGAAATGATATGAGCATTTTCAGATCATTTATATATTTTATGGGGGAAGGTTTTGATTGAAGTCCATTCAAAAAATCATATGAAAATTAGATTCTAAGAAACCTTTCGAAATGCAAGTTTCGATCAAAAAATCGTAGTATATTATACACGAGTTTCGGTCAAAAAATCGTAGTATATTATACACGAGTTTCGGTAAAAAAAATCTAATTAAATCGGGGGTTATTCGCAATGATACGAAACTTTTCAGATCATTTATAGATTTTACGGGTGAAGGTTATGATTGAAGTCCATGCAAATATTTATCTGAAAATTAGATTTTATGAAACTTTTCGAAATGCAAGTTTCGGTCAAAAAATCATGATATATTACAGACGAGTTTCGGTCAAAAAAATCAAATTAAATCGGGTGGTATTCGAAATGATACGAATCTTTTCAGATCATTTATATATGTTATGGGAGAAGGTTATGACGGAAGACCATGCAAAAAATCATCTGAAAATTAGTTTCTACGAAACTTTTCGAAATGCATGTTTCATTCAAAAAATCGTAGTATATTATACGCAAATTTATACTAGATTAAGTCAAAAAATTAAATTAAATCGAGGACTCTTCGAAATGATACGAACTTTTTCAAATCATTTATATATTTTATGGGGGAAGCTTATGATTGAAGTCCATGCAAAAATTTATCTGAAAATTAGATTTTATGAAACTTTTCGAAATGCATGTTTCGGTCAAAAAATCATGATATATTATTCACAAGTTTCGGTCAAAAAATCAAATTAAATTAGGGGCTATTCGAAATGATACGAAACTTTTCAGATCATTCTAAAATTTACGGGGGAAGGTTATGATGGAAGACCATGCAAAAAATCATCTGAAAATTAGTTTCTATGAAACCTTTCGAAATGCAAGTTTCGTTCGAAAAATCGTAGTATATTATACACAAGTTTAGGTCAAAAAATCAAATTAAATCGAGGACTGTATGAAATGATATGAGCATTTTCAGATCATTTATATATTTTATGGGGGAAGGTTTTGATTGAAGTCCATTCAAAAAATCATATGAAAATTAGATTCTAAGAAACCTTTCGAAATGCAAGTTTCGATCAAAAAATCGTAGTATATTATACACGAGTTTCGGTCAAAAAATCGTAGTATATTATACACGAGTTTCGGTAAAAAAAATCTAATTAAATCGGGGGTTATTCGCAATGATACGAAACTTTTCAGATCATTTATAGATTTTACGGGTGAAGGTAATGATTGAAGTCCATGCAAATATTTATCTGAAAATTAGATTTTATGAAACTTTTCGAAATGCAAGTTTCGGTCAAAAAATCATGATATGTTACAGACGAGTTTCGGTCAAAAAAATCAAATTAAATCGGGGGCTATTCGAAATGATACGAATCTTTTCAGATCATTTATATATGTTATGGGAGAAGGTTATGACGGAAGACCATGCAAAAAATCATCTGAAAATTAGTTTCTACGAAACTTTTCGAAATGCAAGTTTCATTCAAAAAATCGTAGTATATTATACGCAAATTTATACTAGATTAAGTCAAAAAATTAAATTAAATCGAGGACTCTTCGAAATGATACGAACTTTTTCAAATCATTTATATATTTTATGCGGGAAGCTTATGATTGAAGTCCATGCAAAAATATATCTGAAAATTAGATTTTATGAAACTTTTCGAAATGCATGTTTCGGTCAAAAAATCATGATATATTATTCACAAGTTTCGGTCAAAAAATCAAATTAAATTAGGGGCTATTCGAAATGATACGAAACTTTTCAGATCATTCTAAAATTTACGGGGGAAGGTTATGATGGAAGACCATGCAAAAAATCATCTGAAAATTAGTTTCTATGAAACCTTTCGAAATGCAAGTTTCGTTCGAAAAATCGTAGTATATTATACACAAGTTTAGGTCAAAAAATCAAATTAAATCGAGGACTGTATGAAATGATATGAGCATTTTCAGATCATTTATATATTTTATGGGGGAAGGTTTTGATTGAAGTCCATTCAAAAAATCATATGAAAATTAGATTCTAAGAAACCTTTCGAAATGCAAGTTTCGATCAAAAAATCGTAGTATATTATACACGAGTTTCGGTCAAAAAATCGTAGTATATTATACACGAGTTTCGGTAAAAAAAATCTAATTAAATCGGGGGTTATTCGCAATGATACGAAACTTTTCAGATCATTTATAGATTTTACGGGTGAAGGTAATGATTGAAGTCCATGCAAATATTTATCTGAAAATTAGATTTTATGAAACTTTTCGAAATGCAAGTTTCGGTCAAAAAATCATGATATGTTACAGACGAGTTTCGGTCAAAAAAATCAAATTAAATCGGGGGCTATTCGAAATGATACGAATCTTTTCAGATCATTTATATATGTTATGGGAGAAGGTTATGACGGAAGACCATGCAAAAAATCATCTGAAAATTAGTTTCTACGAAACTTTTCGAAATGCAAGTTTCATTCAAAAAATCGTAGTATATTATACGCAAATTTATACTAGATTAAGTCAAAAAATTAAATTAAATCGAGGACTCTTCGAAATGATACGAACTTTTTCAAATCATTTATATATTTTATGGGGGAAGCTTATGATTGAAGTCCATGCAAAAATTTATCTGAAAATTAGATTTTATGAAACTTTTCGAAATGCATGTTTCGGTCAAAAAATCATGATATATTATTCACAAGTTTCGGTCAAAAAATCAAATTAAATTAGGGGCTATTCGAAATGATACGAAACTTTTCAGATCATTCTAAAATTTACGGGGGAAGGTTATGATGGAAGACCATGCAAAAAATCATCTGAAAATTAGTTTCTATGAAACCTTTCGAAATGCAAGTTTCGTTCGAAAAATCGTAGTATATTATACACAAGTTTAGGTCAAAAAATCAAATTAAATCGAGGACTGTATGAAATGATATGAGCATTTTCAGATCATTTATATATTTTATGGGGGAAGGTTTTGATTGAAGTCCATTCAAAAAATCATATGAAAATTAGATTCTAAGAAACCTTTCGAAATGCAAGTTTCGATCAAAAAATCGTAGTATATTATACACGAGTTTCGGTCAAAAAATCGTAGTATATTATACACGAGTTTCGGTAAAAAAAATCTAATTAAATCGGGGGTTATTCGCAATGATACGAAACTTTTCAGATCATTTATAGATTTTACGGGTGAAGGTAATGATTGAAGTCCATGCAAATATTTATCTGAAAATTAGATTGTATGAAACTTTTCGAAATGCAAGTTTCGGTCAAAAAATCATGATATGTTACAGACGAGTTTCGGTCAAAAAAATCAAATTAAATCGGGGGCTATTCGAAATGATACGAATCTTTTCAGATCATTTATATATGTTATGGGAGAAGGTTATGACGGAAGACCATGCAAAAAATCATCTGAAAATTAGTTTCTACGAAACTTTTCGAAATGCAAGTTTCATTCAAAAAATCGTAGTATATTATACGCAAATTTATACTAGATTAAGTCAAAAAATTAAATTAAATCGAGGACTGTTCGAAATGATACGAACTTTTTCAAATCATTTATATATTTTATGGGGGAAGCTTATGATTGAAGTCCATGCAAAAATTTATCTGAAAATTAGATTTTATGAAACTTTTCGAAATGCATGTTTCGGTCAAAAAATCATGATATATTATTCACAAGTTTCGGTCAAAAAATCAAATTAAATTAGGGGCTATTCGAAATGATACGAAACTTTTCAGATCATTCTAAAATTTACGGGGGAAGGTTATGATGGAAGACCATGCAAAAAATCATCTGAAAATTAGTTTCTATGAAACCTTTCGAAATGCAAGTTTCGTTCGAAAAACCGTAGTATATTATACACAAGTTTAGGTCAAAAAATCAAATTAAATCGAGGACTGTATGAAATGATATGAGCATTTTCAGATCATTTATATATTTTATGGGGGAAGGTTTTGATTGAAGTCCATTCAAAAAATCATATGAAAATTAGATTCTAAGAAACCTTTCGAAATGCATGTTTCGATCAAAAAATCGTAGTATATTATACACGAGTTTCGGTAAAAAAAATCTAATTAAATCGGGGGTTATTCGCAATGATACGAAACTTTTCAGATCATTTATAGATTTTACGGGTGAAGGTTATGATTGAAGTCCATGCAAAAATTTATCTGAAAATTAGATTTTATGAAACTTTTCGAAATGCAAGTTTCGGTCAAAAAATTATGATATATTACAGACGAGTTTCGGTCAAAAAAATCAAATTAAATCGGGGGCTATTCGAAATGATACGAATCTTTTCAGATCATTTATATATGTTATGGGAGAAGGTTATGACGGAAGACCATGCAAAAAATCATCTGAAAATTAGTTTCTACGAAACTTTTCGAAATGCAAGTTTCATTCAAAAAATCGTAGTATATTATACGCAAATTTATACTAGATTAAGTTAAAAAAATTAAATTAAATCGAGGACTGTTCGAAATGATACGAACTTTTTCAAATCATTTATATATTTTATGGGAGAAGCTTATGATTGAAGTCCATGCAAAAATTTATCTGAAAATTAGATTTTATGAAACTTTTCGAAATGCATGTTTCGGTCAAAAAATCATGATATATTATTCACAAGTTTCGGTCAAAAAATCAAATTAAATTAGGGGCTATTCGAAATGATACGAAACTTTTCAGATCATTCTAAAATTTACGGGGGAAGGTTATGATGGAAGACCATGCAAAAAATCATCTGAAAATTAGTTTCTATGAAACCTTTCGAAATGCAAGTTTCGTTCGAAAAACCGTAGTATATTATACACAAGTTTAGGTCAAAAAATCAAATTAAATCGAGGACTGTATGAAATGATATGAGCATTTTCAGATCATTTATATATTTTATGGGGGAAGGTTTTGATTGAAGTCCATTCAAAAAATCATATGAAAATTAGATTCTAAGAAACCTTTCGAAATGCAAGTTTCGATCAAAAAATTGTAGTATATTATACACGAGTTTCGGTCAAAAAATCGTAGTATATTATACACGAGTTTCGGTAAAAAAAATCTAATTAAATCGGGGGTTATTCGCAATGATACGAAACTTTTCAGATCATTTATAGATTTTACGGGTGAAGGTTATGATTGAAGTCCATGCAAAAATTTATCTGAAAATTAGATTTTATGAAACTTTTCGAAATGCAAGTTTCGGTCAAAAAATCATGATATATTACAGACGAGTTTCGGTCAAAAAAATCAAATTAAATCGGGGGATATTCGAAATGATACGAATCTTTTCAGATCATTTATATATGTTATGGGAGAAGGTTATGACGGAAGACCATGCAAAAAATCATCTGAAAATTAGTTTCTACGAAACTTTTCGAAATGCAAGTTTCATTTAAAAAATCGTAGTATATTATACGCAAATTTATACTAGATTAAGTCAAAAAATTAAATTAAATCGAGGACTGTTCGAAATGATACGAACTTTTTCAAATCATTTATATATTTTATGGGGGAAGCTTATGATTGAAGTCCATGCAAAAATTTATCTGAAAATTAGATTTTATGAAACTTTTCGAAATGCATGTTTCGGTCAAAAAATCATGATATATTATTCACAAGTTTCGGTCAAAAAATCAAATTAAATTAGGGGCTATTCGAAATGATACGAAACTTTTCAGATCATTCTAAAATTTACGGGGGAAGGTTATGATGGAAGACCATGCAAAAAATCATCTGAAAATTAGTTTCTATGAAACCTTTCGAAATGCAAGTTTCGTTCGAAAAACCGTAGTATATTATACACAAGTTTAGGTGAAAAAATCAAATTAAATCGAGGACTGTATGAAATGATATGAGCATTTTCAGATCATTTATATATTTTATGGGGGAAGGTTTTGATTGAAGTCCATTCAAAAAATCATATGAAAATTAGATTCTAAGAAACCTTTCGAAATGCAAGTTTCGATCAAAAAATCGTAGTATATTATACACGAGTTTCGGTCAAAAAATCGTAGTATATTATACACGAGTTTCGGTAAAAAAAATCTAATTAAATCGGGGGTTATTCGCAATGATACGAAACTTTTCAGATCATTTATAGATTTTACGGGTGAAGGTTATGATTGAAGTCCATGCAAAAATTTATCTGAAAATTAGATTTTATGAAACTTTTCGAAATGCAAGTTTCGGTCAAAAAATCATGATATATTACAGACGAGTTTCGGTCAAAAAAATCAAATTAAATCGGGGGCTATTCGAAATGATACGAATCTTTTCAGATCATTTATATATGTTATGGGAGAAGGTTATGACGGAAGACCATGCAAAAAATCATCTGAAAATTAGTTTCTTCGAAACTTTTCGAAATGCATGTTTCATTCAAAAAATCGTAGTATATTATACGCAAATTTATACTAGATTAAGTCAAAAAATTAAATTAAATCGAGGACTCTTCGAAATGATACGAACTTTTTCAAATCATTTATATATTTTATGGGGGAAGCTTATGATTGAAGTCCATGCAAAAATTTATCTGAAAATTAGATTTTATGAAACTTTTCGAAATGCATGTTTCGGTCAAAAAATCATGATATATTATTCACAAGTTTCGGTCAAAAAATCAAATTAAATTAGGGGCTATTCGAAATGATACGAAACTTTTCAGATCATTCTAAAATTTACGGGGGAAGGTTATGATGGAAGACCATGCAAAAAATCATCTGAAAATTAGTTTCTATGAAACCTTTCGAAATGCAAGTTTCGTTCGAAAAACCGTAGTATATTATACACAAGTTTAGGTCAAAAAATCAAATTAAATCGAGGACTGTATGAAATGATATGAGCATTTTCAGATCATTTATATATTTTATGGGGGATGGTTTTGATTGAAGTCCATTCAAAAAATCATATGAAAATTAGATTCTAAGAAACCTTTCGAAATGCAAGATTCGATCAAAAAATCGTAGTATATTATACACGAGTTTCGGTAAAAAAAATCTAATTAAATCGGGGGTTATTCGCAATGATACGAAACTTTTCAGATCATTTATAGATTTTACGGGTGAAGGTTATGATTGAAGTCCATGCAAAAATTTATCTGAAAATTAGATTTTATGAAACTTTTCGAAATGATAGTTTCGGTCAAAAAATCATGATATATTACAGAAGAGTTTCGGTCAAAAAAATCAAATTAAATCGGGGGCTATTCGAAATGATACGAATCTTTTCAGATCATTTATATATGTTATGGGAGAAGGTTATGACGGAAGACCATGCAAAAAATCATCTGAAAATTAGTTTCTACGAAACTTTTCGAAATGCAAGTTTCATTCAAAAAATCGTAGTATATTATACGCAAATTTATACTAGATTAAGTTAAAAAATTAAATTAAATCGAGGACTGTTCGAAATGATACGAACTTTTTCAAATCATTTATATATTTTATGGGAGAAGCTTATGATTGAAGTCCATGCAAAAATTTATCTGAAAATTAGATTTTATGAAACTTTTCGAAATGCTTGTTTCGGTCAAAAAATCATGATATATTATTCACAAGTTTCGGTCAAAAAATCAAATTAAATTAGGGGCTATTCGAAATGATACGAAACTTTTCAGATCATTCTAAAATTTACGGGGGAAGGTTATGATGGAAGACCATGCAAAAAATCATCTGAAAATTAGTTTCTATGAAACCTTTCGAAATGCAAGTTTCGTTCGAAAAATCGTAGTATATTATACACAAGTTTAGGTCAAAAAATAAAATTAAATCGAGGATTGTATGAAATGATATGAGCATTTTCAGATCATTTATATATTTTATGGGGGAAGGTTTTGATTGAAGTCCATTCAAAAAATCATATGAAAATTAGATTCTAAGAAACCTTTCGAAATGCAAGTTTCGATCAAAAAATCATTGTATATTATACACGAGTTTCGGTAAAAAAAATCTACTTAAATCGGGGGTTATTCGCAATGATACGAAATTTTTCAGATCATTTATAGATTTTACGGGTGAAGGTTATGATTGAAGTCCATGCAAAAATTTATCTGAAAATTAGATTTTATGAAACTTTTCGAAATGCATGTTTCGGTCAAAAAATCATGATATATTATTCACAAGTTTCGGTCAAAAAATCAAATTAAATTAGGGGCTATTCGAAATGATACGAAACTTTTCAGATCATTCTAAAATTTACGGGGGAAGGTTATGATGGAAGACCATGCAAAAAATCATCTGAAAATTAGTTTCTATGAAACCTTTCGAAATGCAAGTTTCGTTCGAAAAATCGTAGTATATTATACACAAGTTTAGGTCAAAAAATAAAATTAAATCGAGGATTGTATGAAATGATATGAGCATTTTCAGATCATTTATATATTTTATGGGGGAAGGTTTTGATTGAAGTCCATTCAAAAAATCATATGAAAATTAGATTCTAAGAAACCTTTCGAAATGCAAGTTTCGATCAAAAAATCGTAGTATATTATACACGAGTTTGGGTCAAAAAATCGTAGTATATTATACACGAGTTTCGGTAAAAAAAATCTAATAAAATCGGGGGTTATTCGCAATGATACGAAACTTTTCAGATCATTTATAGATTTTACGGGTGAAGGTTATGATTGAAGTCCATGCAAAAATTTATCTGAAAATTAGATTTTATGAAACTTTTCGAAATGCAAGTTTCGGTCTAAAAATCATGATATATTACAGACGAGTTTCGGTCAAAAAAATCAAATTAAATCGGGGTCTATTCGAAATGATACGAATCTTTTCAGATCATTTATATATGTTATGGGAGAAGGTTATGACGGAAGACCATGCAAAAAATCATCTGAAAATTAGTTTCTACGAAACTTTTCGAAATGCAAGTTTCATTCAAAAAATCGTAGTATATTATACGCAAATTTATACTAGATTAAGTCAAAAAATTAAATTAAATCGAGGACTGTTCGAAATGATACGAACTTTTTCAAATCATTTATATATTTTATGGGAGAAGCTTATGATTGAAGTCCATGCAAAAATTTATCTGAAAATTAGATTTTATGAAACTTTTCGAAATGCATGTTTCGGTCAAAAAATCATGATATATTATTCACAAGTTTCGGTCAAAAAATCAAATTAAATTAGGGGCTATTCGAAATGATACGAAACTTTTCAGATCATTCTAAAATTTACGGGGGAAGGTTATGATGGAAGACCATGCAAAAAATTATCTGAAAATTAGTTTCTATGAAACCTTTCGAAATGCAAGTTTCGTTCGAAAAATCGTAGTATATTATACACAAGTTTAGGTCAAAAAATAAAATTAAATCGAGGATTGTATGAAATGATATGAGCATTTTCAGATCATTTATATATTTTATGGGGGAAGGTTTTGATTGAAGTCCATTCAAAAAATCATATGAAAATTAGATTCTAAGAAACCTTTCGAAATGCAAGTTTCGATCAAAAAATCATAGTATATTATACACGAGTTTCGGTAAAAAAAATCTAATTAAATCGGGGGTTATTCGCAATGATACGAAACTTTTCAGATCATTTATAGATTTTACGGGTGAAGGTTATGATTGAAGTCCATGCAAAAATTTATTTGAAAATTAGATTTTATGAAACTTTTCGAAATGCAAGTTTCGGTCAAAAAATCATGATATATTACAGACGAGTTTCGGTCAAAAAAATCAAATTAAATCGGGGGCTATTCGAAATGTTACGAATCTTTTCAGATCATTTATATATGTTATGGGAGAAGGTTATGACGGAAGACCATGCAAAAAATCATCTGAAAATTAGTTTCTACGAAACTTTTCGAAATGCAAGTTTCATTCAAAAAATCGTAGTATATTATACGCAAATTTATACTAGATTAAGTCAAAAAATTAAATTAAATCGAGGACTGTTCGAAATGATACGAACTTTTTCAAATCATTTATATATTTTATGGGAGAAGCTTATGATTGAAGTCCATGCAAAAATTTATCTGAAAATTAGATTTTATGAAACTTTTCGAAATGCATGTTTCGGTCAAAAAATCATGATATATTATTCACAAGTTTCGGTCAAAAAATCAAATTAAATTAGGGGCTATTCGAAATGATACGAAACTTTTCAGATCATTCTAAAATTTACGGGGGAAGGTTATGATGGAAGACCATGCAAAAAATCATCTGAAACTTAGTTTCTATGAAACCTTTCGAAATGCAAGTTTCGTTCGAAAAATCGTAGTATATTATACACAAGTTTAGGTCAAAAAATCAAATTAAATCGAGGACTGTATGAAATGATATGAGCATTTTCAGATCATTTATATATTTTATGGGGGAAGGTTTTGATTGAAGTCCATTCAAAATATCATATGAAAATTAGATTCTAAGAAACCTTTCGAAATGCAAGTTTCGATCAAAAAATCGTAGTATATTATACACGAGTTTCGGTCAAAAAATCGTAGTATATTATACACGAGTTTCGGTAAAAAAAATCTAATTAAATCGGGGGTTATTCGCAATGATACGAAACTTTTCAGATCATTTATAGATTTTACGGGTGAAGGTTATGATTGAAGTCCATGCAAAAATTTATCTGAAAATTAGATTTTATGAAACTTTTCGAAATGCAAGTTTCGGTCAAAAAATCATGATATATTACAGACGAGTTTCGGTCAAAAAAATCAAATTAAATCGGGGGCTATTCGAAATGATACGAATCTTTTCAGATCATTTATATATGTTATGGGAGAAGGTTATGACGGAAGACCATGCAAAAAATCATCTGAAAATTAGTTTCTACGAAACTTTTCGAAATGCAAGTTTCATTCAAAAAATCGTAGTATATTATACGCAAATTTATACTAGATTAAGTCAAAAAATTAAATTAAATCGAGGACTGTACGAAATGATACGAACTTTTTCAAATCATTTATATATTTTATGGGAGAAGCTTATGATTGAAGTCCATGCAAAAATTTATCTGAAAATTAGATTTTATGAAACTTTTCGAAATGCATGTTTCGGTCAAAAAATCATGATATATTATTCACAAGTTTCGGTCAAAAAATCAAATTAAATTAGGGGCTATTCGAAATGATACGAAACTTTTCAGATCATTCTAAAATTTACGGGGGAAGGTTATGATGGAAGACCATGCAAAAAATCATCTGAAAATTAGTTTCTATGAAACCTTTCGAAATGCAAGTTTCGTTCGAAAAATCGTAGTATATTATACACAAGTTTAGGTCAAAAACTCAAATTAAATCGAGGACTGTATGAAATGATATGAGCATTTTCAGATCATTTATATATTTTATGGGGGAAGGTTTTGATTGAAGTCCATTCAAAAAATCATATGAAAATTAGATTCTAAGAAACCTTTCGAAATGCAAGTTTCGATCAAAAAATCGTAGTATATTATACACGAGTTTCGGTCAAAAAATCGTAGTATATTATACACGAGTTTCGGTAAAAAAAATCTAATTAAATCGGGGGTTATTCGCAATGATACGAAACTTTTCAGATCATTTATAGATTTTACGGGTGAAGGTTATGATTGAAGTCCATGCAAAAATTTATCTGAAAATTAGATTTTATGAAACTTTTCGAAATGCAAGTTTCGGTCAAAAAATCATGATATATTACAGACGAGTTTCGGTCAAAAAAATCAAATTAAATCGGGGGCTATTCGAAATGATACGAATCTTTTCAGATCATTTATATATGTTATGGGAGAAGGTTATGACGGAAGACCATGCAAAAAATCATCTGAAAATTAGTTTCTACGAAACTTTTCGAAATGCAAGTTTCATTCAAAAAATCGTAGTATATTATACGCAAATTTATACTAGATTAAGTCAAAAAATTAAATTAAATCGAGGACTGTTCGAAATGATACGAACTTTTTCAAATCATTTATATATTTTATGGGAGAAGCTTATGATTGAAGTCCATGCAAAAATTTATCTGAAAATTAGATTTTATGAAACTTTTCGAAATGCATGTTTCGGTCAAAAAATCATGATATATTATTCACAAGTTTCGGTCAAAAAATCAAATTAAATTAAGGGCTATTCGAAATGATACGGAACTTTTCAGATCATTCTAAAATTTACGGGGGAAGGTTATGATGGAAGACCATGCAAAAAAATCATCTGAAAATTAGTTTCTATGAAACCTTTCGAAATGCAAGTTTCGTTCAAAAAATCGTAGTATATTATACACAAGTTTAGGTCAAAAAATCAAATTAAATCGAGGACTGTATGAAATGATATGAGCATTTTCAGATCATTTATATATTTTATGGGGGAAGGTTTTGATTGAAGTCCATTCAAAAAATCATATGAAAATTAGATTCTAAGAAACCTTTCGAAATGCAAGTTTCGATCAAAAAATCGTAGTATATTATACACGAGTTTCGGTCAAAAAATCGTAGTATATTATACACGAGTTTCGGTAAAAAAAATCTAATTAAATCGGGGGTTATTCGCAATGATACGAAACTTTTCAGATCATTTATAGATTTTACGGGTGAAGGTTATGATTGAAGTCCATGCAAAAATTTATCTGAAAATTAGATTTTATGAAACTTTTCGAAATGCAAGTTTCGGTCAAAAAATCATGATATATTACAGACGAGTTTCGGTCAAAAAAATCAAATTAAATCGGGGGCTATTCGAAATGATACGAATCTTTTCACATCATTTATATATGTTATGGGAGAAGGTTATGACGGAAGACCATGCAAAAAATCATCTGAAAATTAGTTTCTACGAAACTTTTCGAAAAGCAAGTTTCATTCAAAAAATCGTAGTATATTATACGCAAATTTATACTAGATTAAGTCAAAAAATTAAATTAAATCGAGGACTGTTCGAAATGATACGAACTTTTTCAAATCATTTATATATTTTATGGGAGAAGCTTATGATTGAAGTCCATGCAAAAATTTATCTGAAAATTAGATTTTATGAAACTTTTCGAAATGCATGTTTCGGTCAAAAAATCATGATATATTATTCACAAGTTTCGGTCAAAAAATCAAATTAAATTAGGGGCTATTCGAAATGATACGAAACTTTTCAGATCATTCTAAAATTTACGGGGGAAGGTTATGATGGAAGACCATGCAAAAAATTATCTGAAAATTAGTTTCTATGAAACCTTTCGAAATGCAAGTTTCGTTCGAAAAATCGTAGTATATTATACACAAGTTTAGGTCAAAAAATAAAATTAAATCGAGGATTGTATGAAATGATATGAGCATTTTCAGATCATTTATATATTTTATGGGGGAAGGTTTTGATTGAAGTCCATTCAAAAAATCATATGAAAATTAGATTCTAAGAAACCTTTCGAAATGCAAGTTTCGATCAAAAAATCATAGTATATTATACACGAGTTTCGGTAAAAAAAATCTAATTAAATCGGGGGTTATTCGCAATGATACGAAACTTTTCAGATCATTTATAGATTTTACGGGTGAAGGTTATGATTGAAGTCCATGCAAAAATTTATTTGAAAATTAGATTTTATGAAACTTTTCGAAATGCAAGTTTCGGTCAAAAAATCATGATATATTACAGACGAGTTTCGGTCAAAAAAATCAAATTAAATCGGGGGCTATTCGAAATGTTACGAATCTTTTCAGATCATTTATATATGTTATGGGAGAAGGTTATGACGGAAGACCATGCAAAAAATCATCTGAAAATTAGTTTCTACGAAACTTTTCGAAATGCAAGTTTCATTCAAAAAATCGTAGTATATTATACGCAAATTTATACTAGATTAAGTCAAAAAATTAAATTAAATCGAGGACTGTTCGAAATGATACGAACTTTTTCAAATCATTTATATATTTTATGGGAGAAGCTTATGATTGAAGTCCATGCAAAAATTTATCTGAAAATTAGATTTTATGAAACTTTTCGAAATGCATGTTTCGGTCAAAAAATCATGATATATTATTCACAAGTTTCGGTCAAAAAATCAAATTAAATTAGGGGCTATTCGAAATGATACGAAACTTTTCAGATCATTCTAAAATTTACGGGGGAAGGTTATGATGGAAGACCATGCAAAAAATCATCTGAAACTTAGTTTCTATGAAACCTTTCGAAATGCAAGTTTCGTTCGAAAAATCGTAGTATATTATACACAAGTTTAGGTCAAAAAATCAAATTAAATCGAGGACTGTATGAAATGATATGAGCATTTTCAGATCATTTATATATTTTATGGGGGAAGGTTTTGATTGAAGTCCATTCAAAATATCATATGAAAATTAGATTCTAAGAAACCTTTCGAAATGCAAGTTTCGATCAAAAAATCGTAGTATATTATACACGAGTTTCGGTCAAAAAATCGTAGTATATTATACACGAGTTTCGGTAAAAAAAATCTAATTAAATCGGGGGTTATTCGCAATGATACGAAACTTTTCAGATCATTTATAGATTTTACGGGTGAAGGTTATGATTGAAGTCCATGCAAAAATTTATCTGAAAATTAGATTTTATGAAACTTTTCGAAATGCAAGTTTCGGTCAAAAAATCATGATATATTACAGACGAGTTTCGGTCAAAAAAATCAAATTAAATCGGGGGCTATTCGAAATGATACGAATCTTTTCAGATCATTTATATATGTTATGGGAGAAGGTTATGACGGAAGACCATGCAAAAAATCATCTGAAAATTAGTTTCTACGAAACTTTTCGAAATGCAAGTTTCATTCAAAAAATCGTAGTATATTATACGCAAATTTATACTAGATTAAGTCAAAAAATTAAATTAAATCGAGGACTGTACGAAATGATACGAACTTTTTCAAATCATTTATATATTTTATGGGAGAAGCTTATGATTGAAGTCCATGCAAAAATTTATCTGAAAATTAGATTTTATGAAACTTTTCGAAATGCATGTTTCGGTCAAAAAATCATGATATATTATTCACAAGTTTCGGTCAAAAAATCAAATTAAATTAGGGGCTATTCGAAATGATACGAAACTTTTCAGATCATTCTAAAATTTACGGGGGAAGGTTATGATGGAAGACCATGCAAAAAATCATCTGAAAATTAGTTTCTATGAAACCTTTCGAAATGCAAGTTTCGTTCGAAAAATCGTAGTATATTATACACAAGTTTAGGTCAAAAACTCAAATTAAATCGAGGACTGTATGAAATGATATGAGCATTTTCAGATCATTTATATATTTTATGGGGGAAGGTTTTGATTGAAGTCCATTCAAAAAATCATATGAAAATTAGATTCTAAGAAACCTTTCGAAATGCAAGTTTCGATCAAAAAATCGTAGTATATTATACACGAGTTTCGGTCAAAAAATCGTAGTATATTATACACGAGTTTCGGTAAAAAAAATCTAATTAAATCGGGGGTTATTCGCAATGATACGAAACTTTTCAGATCATTTATAGATTTTACGGGTGAAGGTTATGATTGAAGTCCATGCAAAAATTTATCTGAAAATTAGATTTTATGAAACTTTTCGAAATGCAAGTTTCGGTCAAAAAATCATGATATATTACAGACGAGTTTCGGTCAAAAAAATCAAATTAAATCGGGGGCTATTCGAAATGATACGAATCTTTTCAGATCATTTATATATGTTATGGGAGAAGGTTATGACGGAAGACCATGCAAAAAATCATCTGAAAATTAGTTTCTACGAAACTTTTCGAAATGCAAGTTTCATTCAAAAAATCGTAGTATATTATACGCAAATTTATACTAGATTAAGTCAAAAAATTAAATTAAATCGAGGACTGTTCGAAATGATACGAACTTTTTCAAATCATTTATATATTTTATGGGAGAAGCTTATGATTGAAGTCCATGCAAAAATTTATCTGAAAATTAGATTTTATGAAACTTTTCGAAATGCATGTTTCGGTCAAAAAATCATGATATATTATTCACAAGTTTCGGTCAAAAAATCAAATTAAATTAAGGGCTATTCGAAATGATACGGAACTTTTCAGATCATTCTAAAATTTACGGGGGAAGGTTATGATGGAAGACCATGCAAAAAAATCATCTGAAAATTAGTTTCTATGAAACCTTTCGAAATGCAAGTTTCGTTCAAAAAATCGTAGTATATTATACACAAGTTTAGGTCAAAAAATCAAATTAAATCGAGGACTGTATGAAATGATATGAGCATTTTCAGATCATTTATATATTTTATGGGGGAAGGTTTTGATTGAAGTCCATTCAAAAAATCATATGAAAATTAGATTCTAAGAAACCTTTCGAAATGCAAGTTTCGATCAAAAAATCGTAGTATATTATACACGAGTTTCGGTCAAAAAATCGTAGTATATTATACACGAGTTTCGGTAAAAAAAATCTAATAAAATCGGGGGTTATTCGCAATGATACGAAACTTTTCAGATCATTTATAGATTTTACGGGTGAAGGTTATGATTGAAGTCCATGCAAAAATTTATCTGAAAATTAGATTTTATGAAACTTTTCGAAATGCAAGTTTCGGTCAAAAAATCATGATATATTACAGACGAGTTTCGGTCAAAAAAATCAAATTAAATCGGGGACTATTCGAAATGTGACGAATCTTTTCAGATCATTTATATATGTTATGGGAGAAGGTTATGACGGAAGACCATGCAAAAAATCATCTGAAAATTAGTTTCTACGAAACTTTTCGAAATGCAAGTTTCATTCAAAAAATCGTAGTATATTATACGCAAATTTATACTAGATTAAGTCAAAAAATTAAATTAAATCGAGGACTGTTCGAAATGATACGAACTTTTTCAAATCATTTATATATTTTATGGGAGAAGCTTATGATTGAAGTCCATGCAAAAATTTATCTGAAAATTAGATTTTATGAAACTTTTCGAAATGCATGTTTCGGTCAAAAAATCATGATATATTATTCACAAGTTTCGGTCCAAAAATCAAATTAAATTAGGGGCTATTCGAAATGATACGAAACTTTTCAGATCATTATAAAATTTACGGGGGAAGGTTATGATGGAAGACCATGCAAAAAATCATCTGAAAATTAGTTTCTATGAAACCTTTCGAAATGCAAGTTTCGTTCGAAAAATCGTAGTATATTATACACAAGTTTAGGTCAAAAAATCAAATTAAATCGAGGACTGTATGAAATGATATGAGCATTTTCAGATCATTTATATATTTTATGGGGGAAGGTTTTGATTGAAGTCCATTCAAAAAATCATATGAAAATTAGATTCTAAGAAACCTTTCGAAATGCAAGTTTCGATCAAAAAATCGTAGTATATTATACACGAGTTTGGGTCAAAAAATCGTAGTATATTATACACGAGTTTCGGTAAAAAAAATCTAATAAAATCGGGGGTTATTCGCAATGATACGAAACTTTTCAGATCATTTATAGATTTTACGGGTGAAGGTTATGATTGAAGTCCATGCAAAAATTTATCTGAAAATTAGATTTTATGAAACTTTTCGAAATGCAAGTTTCGGTCAAAAAATCATGATATATTACAGACGAGTTTCGGTCAAAAAAATCAAATTAAATCGGGGACTATTCGAAATGTGACGAATCTTTTCAGATCATTTATATATGTTATGGGAGAAGGTTATGACGGAAGACCATGCAAAAAATCATCTGAAAATTAGTTTCTACGAAACTTTTCGAAATGCAAGTTTTATTCAAAAAATCGTAGTATATTATACGCAAATTTATACTAGATTAAGTCAAAAAATTAAATTAAATCGAGGACTGTTCGAAATGATACGAACTTTTTCAAATCATTTATATATTTTATGGGAGAAGCTTATGATTGAAGTCCATGCAAAAATTTATCTGAAAATTAGATTTTATGAAACTTTTCGAAATGCATGTTTCGGTCAAAAAATCATGATATATTATTCACAAGTTTCGGTCCAAAAATCAAATTAAATTAGGGGCTATTCGAAATGATACGAAACTTTTCAGATCATTATAAAATTTACGGGGGAAGGTTATGATGGAAGACCATGCAAAAAATCATCTGAAAATTAGTTTCTATGAAACCTTTCGAAATGCAAGTTTCGTTCGAAAAATCGTAGTATATTATACACAAGTTTAGGTCAAAAAATCAAATTAAATCGAGGACTGTATGAAATGATATGAGCATTTTCAGATCATTTATATATTTTATGGGGGAAGGTTTTGATTGAAGTCCATTCAAAAAATCATATGAAAATTAGATTCTAAGAAACCTTTCGAAATGCAAGTTTCGATCAAAAAATCGTAGTATATTATACACGAGTTTGGGTCAAAAAATCGTAGTATATTATACACGAGTTTCGGTAAAAAAAATCTAATAAAATCGGGGGTTATTCGCAATGATACGAAACTTTTCAGATCATTTATAGATTTTACGGGTGAAGGTTATGATTGAAGTCCATGCAAAAATTTATCTGAAAATTAGATTTTATGAAACTTTTCGAAATGCAAGTTTCGGTCAAAAAATCATGATATATTACAGACGAGTTTCGGTCAAAAAAATCAAATTAAATCGGGGACTATTCGAAATGTGACGAATCTTTTCAGATCATTTATATATGTTATGGGAGAAGGTTATGACGGAAGACCATGCAAAAAATCATCTGAAAATTAGTTTCTACGAAACTTTTCGAAATGCAAGTTTCATTCAAAAAATCGTAGTATATTATACGCAAATTTATACTAGATTAAGTCAAAAAATTAAATTAAATCGAGGACTGTTCGAAATGATACGAACTTTTTCAAATCATTTATATATTTTATGGGAGAAGCTTATGATTGAAGTCCATGCAAAAATTTATCTGAAAATTAGATTTTATGAAACTTTTCGAAATGCATGTTTCGGTCAAAAAATCATGATATATTATTCACAAGTTTCGGTCCAAAAATCAAATTAAATTAGGGGCTATTCGAAATGATACGAAACTTTTCAGATCATTATAAAATTTACGGGGGAAGGTTATGATGGAAGACCATGCAAAAAATCATCTGAAAATTAGTTTCTATGAAACCTTTCGAAATGCAAGTTTCGTTCGAAAAATCGTAGTATATTATACACAAGTTTAGGTCAAAAAATCAAATTAAATCGAGGACTGTATGAAATGATATGAGCATTTTCAGATCATTTATATATTTTATGGGGGAAGGTTTTGATTGAAGTCCATTCAAAAAATCATATGAAAATTAGATTCTAAGAAACCTTTCGAAATGCAAGTTTCGATCAAAAAATCGTAGTATATTATACACGAGTTTGGGTCAAAAAATCGTAGTATATTATACACGAGTTTCGGTAAAAAAAATCTAATAAAATCGGGGGTTATTCGCAATGATACGAAACTTTTCAGATCATTTATAGATTTTACGGGTGAAGGTTATGATTGAAGTCCATGCAAAAATTTATCTGAAAATTAGATTTTATGAAACTTTTCGAAATGCAAGTTTCGGTCAAAAAATCATGATATATTACAGACGAGTTTCGGTCAAAAAAATCAAATTAAATCGGGGACTATTCGAAATGTGACGAATCTTTTCAGATCATTTATATATGTTATGGGAGAAGGTTATGACGGAAGACCATGCAAAAAATCATCTGAAAATTAGTTTCTACGAAACTTTTCGAAATGCAAGTTTCATTCAAAAAATCGTAGTATATTATACGCAAATTTATACTAGATTAAGTCAAAAAATTAAATTAAATCGAGGACTGTTCGAAATGATACGAACTTTTTCAAATCATTTATATATTTTATGGGAGAAGCTTATGATTGAAGTCCATGCAAAAATTTATCTGAAAATTAGATTTTATGAAACTTTTCGAAATGCATGTTTCGGTCAAAAAATCATGATATATTATTCACAAGTTTCGGTCCAAAAATCAAATTAAATTAGGGGCTATTCGAAATGATACGAAACTTTTCAGATCATTATAAAATTTACGGGGGAAGGTTATGATGGAAGACCATGCAAAAAATCATCTGAAAATTAGTTTCTATGAAACCTTTCGAAATGCAAGTTTCGTTCGAAAAATCGTAGTATATTATACACAAGTTTAGGTCAAAAAATCAAATTAAATCGAGGACTGTATGAAATGATATGAGCATTTTCAGATCATTTATATATTTTATGGGGGAAGGTTTTGATTGAAGTCCATTCAAAAAATCATATGAAAATTAGATTCTAAGAAACCTTTCGAAATGCAAGTTTCGATCAAAAAATCGTAGTATATTATACACGAGTTTGGGTCAAAAAATCGTAGTATATTATACACGAGTTTCGGTAAAAAAAATCTAATAAAATCGGGGGTTATTCGCAATGATACGAAACTTTTCAGATCATTTATAGATTTTACGGGTGAAGGTTATGATTGAAGTCCATGCAAAAATTTATCTGAAAATTAGATTTTATGAAACTTTTCGAAATGCAAGTTTCGGTCAAAAAATCATTATATATTACAGACGAATTTCGGTCAAAAAAATCAAATTAAATCGGGGGCTATTCGAAATGATACGAATCTTTTCACATCATTTATATATGTTATGGGAGAAGGTTATGACGGAAGACCATGCAAAAAATCATCTGAAAATTAGTTTCTACGAAACTTTTCGAAATGCAAGTTTCATTCAAAAAATCGTAGTATATTATACGCAAATTTATACTAGATTAAGTCAAAAAATTAAATTAAATCGAGGACTGTTCGAAATGATACGAACTTTTTCAAATCATTTATATATTTTATGGGAGAAGCTTATGATTGAAGTCCATGCAAAAATTTATCTGAAAATTAGATTTTATGAAACTTTTCGAAATGCATGTTTCGGTCAAAAAATCATGATATATTATTCACAAGTTTCGGTCAAAAAATCAAATTAAATTAGGGGCTATTCGAAATGATACGAAACTTTTCAGATCATTCTAAAATTTACGGGGGAAGGTTATGATGGAAGACCATGCAAAAAATCATCTGAAAATTAGTTTCTATGAAACCTTTCGAAATGCAAGTTTCGTTTGAAAAACCTAGTATATTATACACAAGTTTAGGTCAAAAAATCAAATTAAATCGAGGACTGTATAAAATGATATGAGCATTTTCAGATCATTTATATATTTTATGGGGGAAGGTTTTGATTGAAGTCCATTCAAAAAATCATATGAAAATTAGATTCTAAGAAACCTTTCGAAATGCATGTTTCGATCAAAAAATCGTAGTATATTATACACGAGTTTCGGTCAAAAAATCGTAGTATATTATACACGAGTTTCGGTAAAAAAAATCTAATTAAATCGGGGGTTATGCGCAATGATACGAAACTTTTCAGATCATTTATAGATTTTACGGGTGAAGGTTATGATTGAAGTCCATGCAAAAATTTATCTGAAAATTAGATTTTATGAAACTTTTCGAAATGCAAGTTTCGGTCAAAAAATCATGATATATTACAGACGAGTTTCGGTCAAAAAAATCAAATTAAATCGGGGGTTATTCGAAATGATACGAATCTTTTCAGATCATTTATATATGTTATGGGAGAAGGTTATGACGGAAGACCATGCAAAAAATCATCTGAAAATTAGTTTCTACGGAACTTTTCGAAATGCAAGTTTCATTCAAAAATTCGTAGTATATTATACGCAAATTTATAATAGATTAAGTCAAAAAATTAAATTAAATCGAGGACTGTTCGAAATGATACGAACTTTTTCAAATCATTTATATATTTTATGGGAGAAGCTTATGATTGAAGTCCATGCAAAAATTTATCTGAAAATTAGATTTTATGAAACTTTTCGAAATGCATGTTTCGGTCAAAAAATCATGATATATTATTCACAAGTTTCGGTCAAAAAATCAAATTAAATTAGGGGCTATTCGAAATGATACGAAACTTTTCAGATCATTCTAAAATTTACGGGGGAAGGTTATGATGGAAGACCATGCAAAGAATCATCTGAAAATTAGTTTCTATGAAACCTTTCGAAATGCAAGTTTCGTTCGAAAAATCGTAGTATATTATACACAAGTTTAGGTCAAAAAATCAAATTAAATCGAGGACTGTATGAAATGATATGAGCATTTTCAGATCATTTATATATTTTATGGGGGAAGGTTTTGATTGAAGTCCATTCAAAAAATCATATGAAAATTAGATTCTAAGAAACCTTTCGAAATGCAAGTTTCGATCAAAAAATCGTAGTATATTATACACGAGTTTCGGTCAAAAAATCGTAGTATATTATACACGAGTTTCGGTAAAAAAAATCTAATTAAATCGGGGGTTATTCGCAATGATACGAAACTTTTCAGATCATTTATAGATTTTACGGGTGAAGGTTATGATTGAAGTCCATGCAAAAATTTATCTGAAAATTAGATTTTATGAAACTTTTCGAAATGCAAGTTTCGGTCAAAAAATCATGATATATTACAGACGAGTTTCGATCAAAAAAATCAAATTAAATCGGGGGCTATTCGAAATGATACGAATCTTTTCAGATCATTTATATATGTTATGGGAGAAGGTTATGACGGAAGACCATGCAAAAAATCATCTGAAAATTAGTTTCTACGAAACTTTTCGAAATGCAAGTTTCATTCAAAAAATCGTAGTATATTATACGCAAATTTATACTAGATTAAGTCAAAAAATTAAATTAAATCGAGGACTGTTCGAAATGATACGAACTTTTTCAAATCATTTATATATTTTATGGGAGAAGCTTATGATTGAAGTCCATGCAAAAATTTATCTGAAAATTAGATTTTATGAAACTTTTCGAAATGCATGTTTCGGTCAAAAAATCATGATATATTATTCACAAGTTTCGGTCAAAAAATCAAATTAAATTAGGGGCTATTCGAAATGATACGAAACTTTTCAGATCATTCTAAAATTTACGGGGGAAGGTTATGATGGAAGACCATGCAAAAAATCATCTGAAAATTAGTTTCTATGAAACCTTTCGAAATGCAAGTTTCGTTCGAAAAACCTAGTATATTATACACAAGTTTAGGTCAAAAAATCAAATTAAATCGAGGACTGTATAAAATGATATGAGCATTTTCAGATCATTTATATATTTTATGGGGGAAGGTTTTGATTGAAGTCCATTCAAAAAATCATATGAAAATTAGATTCTAAGAAACCTTTCGAAATGCAAGTTTCGATCAAAAAATCGTAGTATATTATACACGAGTTTCGGTCAAAAAATCGTAGTATATTATACACGAGTTTCGGTAAAAAAAATCTAATTAAATCGGGGGTTATGCGCAATGATACGAAACTTTTCAGATCATTTATAGATTTTACAGGTGAAGGTTATGATTGAAGTCCATGCAAAAATTTATCTGAAAATTAGATTTTATGAAACTTTTCGAAATGCAAGTTTCGGTCAAAAAATCATGATATATTACAGACGAGTTTCGGTCAAAAAAATCAAATTAAATCGGGGGCTATTCGAAATGATACGAATCTTTTCAGATCATTTATATATGTTATGGGAGAAGGTTATGACGGAAGACCATGCAAAAAATCATCTGAAAATTAGTTTCTACGAAACTTTTCGAAACGCAAGTTTCATTCAAAAATTCGTAGTATATTATACACAAATTTATACTAGATTAAGTCAAAAAATCAAATTAAATCGAGGACTGTTCGAAATGATACGAACTTTTTCAAATCATTTATATATTTTATGGGAGAAGCTTATGATTGAAGTCCATGCAAAAATTTATCTGAAAATTAGATTTTATGAAACTTTTCGAAATGCATGTTTCGGTCAAAAAATCATGATATATTATTCACAAGTTTCGGTCAAAAAATCAAATTAAATAAGGGGCTATTCGAAATGATACGAAACTTTTCAGATCATTCTAAAATTTATGGTGGAAGGTTATGATGGAAGACCATGCAAAAAATCATCTGAAAATTAGTTTCTATGAAACCTTTCGAAATGCATGTTTCGTTCGAAAAACCTAGTATATTATACACAAGTTTAGGTCAAAAAATCAAATTAAATCGAGGACTGTATAAAATGATATGAGCATTTTCAGATCATTTATATATTTTATGGGGGAAGGTTTTGATTGAAGTCCATTCAAAAAATCATATGAAAATTAGATTCTAAGAAACCTTTCGAAATGCAAGTTTCGATCAAAAAATCGTAGTATATTATACACGAGTTTCGGTCAAAAAATCGTAGTATATTATACACGAGTTTCGGTAAAAAAAATCTAATTAAATCGGGGGTTATGCGCAATGATACGAAACTTTTCAGATCATTTATAGATTTTACAGGTGAAGGTTATGATTGAAGTCCATGCAAAAATTTATCTGAAAATTAGATTTTATGAAACTTTTCGAAATGCAAGTTTCGGTCAAAAAATCATGATATATTACAGACGAGTTTCGGTCAAAAAAATCAAATTAAATCGGGGGCTATTCGAAATGATACGAATCTTTTCAGATCATTTATATATGTTATGGGAGAAGGTTATGACGGAAGACCATGCAAAAAATCATCTGAAAATTAGTTTCTACGAAACTTTTCGAAATGCAAGTTTCATTCAAAAATTCGTAGTATATTATACACAAATTTATACTAGATTAAGTCAAAAAATCAAATTAAATCGAGGACTGTTCGAAATGATACGAACTTTTTCAAATCATTTATATATTTTATGGGAGAAGCTTATGATTGAAGTCCATGCAAAAATTTATCTGAAAATTAGATTTTATGAAACTTTTCGAAATGCATGTTTCGGTCAAAAAATCATGATATATTATTCACAAGTTTCGGTCAAAAAATCAAATTAAATCGGGGGCTATTTGAAATGATACGAAACTTTTCAGATCATTCTAAAATTTACGGGGGAAGGTTATGATGGAAGACCATGCAAAGAATCATCTGAAAATTAGTTTCTATGAAACCTTTCGAAATGCAAGTTTCGTTCGAAAAATCGTAGTATATTATACACAAGTTTAGGTCAAAAAATCAAATTAAATCGAGGACTGTATGAAATGATATGAGCATTTTCAGATCATTTATATATTTTATGGGGGAAGGTTTTGATTGAAGTCCATTCAAAAAATCATATGAAAATTAGATTCTAAGAAACCTTTCGAAATGCAAGTTTCGATCAAAAAATCGTAGTATATTATACACGAGTTTCGGTCAAAAAATCGTAGTATATTATACACGAGTTTCGGTAAAAAAAATCTAATTAAATCGGGGGTTATGCGCAATGATACGAAACTTTTCAGATCATTTATAGATTTTACGGGTGAAGGTTATGATTGAAGTCCATGCAAAAATTTATCTGAAAATTAGATTTTATGAAACTTTTCGAAATGCAAGTTTCGGTCAAAAAATCATGATATATTACAGACGAGTTTCGGTCAAAAAAATCAAATTAAATCGGGGGCTATTCGAAATGATACGAATCTTTTCAGATCATTTATATATGTTATGGGAGAAGGTTATGACGGAAGACCATGCAAAAAATCATCTGAAAATTAGTTTCTACGAAACTTTTCGAAATGCAAGTTTCATTCAAAAATTCGTAGTATATTATACACAAATTTATACTAGATTAAGTCAAAAAATCAAATTAAATCGAGGACTGTTCGAAATGATACGAACTTTTTCAAATCATTTATATATTTTATGGGAGAAGCTTATGATTGAAGTCCATGCAAAAATTTATCTGAAAATTAGATTTTATGAAACTTTTCGAAATGCATGTTTCGGTCAAAAAATCATGATATATTATTCACAAGTTTCGGTCAAAAAATCAAATTAAATCGGGGGCTATTTGAAATGATACGAAACTTTTCAGATCATTCTAAAATTTACGGGGGAAGGTTATGATGGAAGACCATGCAAAGAATCATCTGAAAATTAGTTTCTATGAAACCTTTCGAAATGCAAGTTTCGTTCGAAAAATCGTAGTATATTATACACAAGTTTAGGTCAAAAAATCAAATTAAATCGAGGACTGTATGAAATGATATGAGCATTTTCAGATCATTTATATATTTTATGGGGGAAGGTTTTGATTGAAGTCCATTCAAAAAATCATATGAAAATTAGATTCTAAGAAACCTTTCGAAATGCAAGTTTCGATCAAAAAATCGTAGTATATTATACACGAGTTTCGGTCAAAAAATCGTAGTATATTATACACGAGTTTCGGTAAAAAAAATCTAATTAAATCGGGGGTTATGCGCAATGATACGAAACTTTTCAGATCATTTATAGATTTTACGGGTGAAGGTTATGATTGAAGTCCATGCAAAAATTTATCTGAAAATTAGATTTTATGAAACTTTTCGAAATGCAAGTTTCGGTCAAAAAATCATGATATATTACAGACGAGTTTCGGTCAAAAAAATCAAATTAAATCGGGGGCTATTCGAAATGATATGAATCTTTTCAGATCATTTATATATGTTATGGGAGAAGGTTATGACGGAAGACCATGCAAAAAATCATCTGAAAATTAGTTTCTACGAAACTTTTCGAAATGCAAGTTTCATTCAAAAATTCGTAGTATATTATACGCAAATTTATACTAGATTAAGTCAAAAAATCAAATTAAATCGAGGACTCTTCGAAATTGATACGAACTTTTTCAAATCATTTATATATTTTATGGGAGAAGCTTATGATTGAAGTCCATGCAAAAATTTATCTGAAAATTAGATTTTATGAAACTTTTCGAAATGCATGTTTCGGTCAAAAAATCATGATATATTATTCACATGTTTCGGTCAAAAAATCAAATTAAATTAGGGGCTATTCGAAATGATACGAAACTTTTCAGATCATTCTAAAATTTATGGTGGAAGGTTATGATGGAAGACCATGCAAAAAATCATCTGAAAATTAGTTTCTATGAAACCTTTCGAAATGCATGTTTCGTTCGAAAAACCTAGTATATTATACACAAGTTTAGGTCAAAAAATCAAATTAAATCGAGGACTGTATAAAATGATATGAGCATTTTCAGATCATTTATATATTTTATGGGGGAAGGTTTTGATTGAAGTCCATTCAAAAAATCATATGAAAATTAGATTCTAAGAAACCTTTCGAAATGCAAGTTTCGATCAAAAAATCGTAGTATATTATACACGAGTTTCGGTCAAAAAATCGTAGTATATTATACACGTGTTTCGGTAAAAAAAATCTAATTAAATCGGGGGTTATGCGCAATGATACGAAACTTTTCAGATCATTTATAGATTTTACAGGTGAAGGTTATGATTGAAGTCCATGCAAAAATTTATCTGAAAATTAGATTTTATGAAACTTTTCGAAATGCAAGTTTCGGTCAAAAAATCATGATATATTACAGACGAGTTTCGGTCAAAAAAATCAAATTAAATCGGGGGCTATTCGAAATGATACGAATCTTTTCAGATCATTTATATATGTTATGGGAGAAGGTTATGACGGAAGACCATGCAAAAAATCATCTGAAAATTAGTTTCTACGAAACTTTTCGAAATGCAAGTTTCATTCAAAAATTCGTAGTATATTATACACAAATTTATACTAGATTAAGTCAAAAAATCAAATTAAATCGAGGACTGTTCGAAATGATACGAACTTTTTCAAATCATTTATATATTTTAAGGGAGAAGCTTATGATTGAAGTCCATGCAAAAATTTATCTGAAAATTAGATTTTATGAAACTTTTCGAAATGCATGTTTCGGTCAAAAAATCATGATATATTATTCACAAGTTTCGGTCAAAAAATCAAATTAAATCGGGGGCTATTTGAAATGATACGAAACTTTTCAGATCATTCTAAAATTTACGGGGGAAGGTTATGATGGAAGACCATGCAAAGAATCATCTGAAAATTAGTTTCTATGAAACCTTTCGAAATGCAAGTTTCGTTCGAAAAATCGTAGTATATTATACACAAGTTTAGGTCAAAAAATCAAATTAAATCGAGGACTGTATGAAATGATATGAGCATTTTCAGATCATTTATATATTTTATGGGGGAAGGTTTTGATTGAAGTCCATTCAAAAAATCATATGAAAATTAGATTCTAAGAAACCTTTCGAAATGCAAGTTTCGATCAAAAAATCGTAGTATATTATACACGAGTTTCGGTCAAAAAATCGTAGTATATTATACACGAGTTTCGGTAAAAAAAATCTAATTAAATCGGGGGTTATTCGCAATGATACGAAACTTTTCAGATCATTTATAGATTTTACGGGTGAAGGTTATGATTGAAGTCCATGCAAAAATTTATCTGAAAATTAGATTTTATGAAACTTTTCGAAATGCAAGTTTCGGTCAAAAAATCATGATATATTACAGACGAGTTTCGGTCAAAAAAATCAAATTAAATCGGGGGCTATTCGAAATGATATGAATCTTTTCAGATCATTTATATATGTTATGGGAGAAGGTTATGACGGAAGACCATGCAAAAAATCATCTGAAAATTAGTTTCTACGAAACTTTTCGAAATGCAAGTTTCATTCAAAAAATCGTAGTATATTATACGCAAATTTATACTAGATTAAGTCAAAAAATCAAATTAAATCGAGGACTCTTCGAAATTGATACGAACTTTTTCAAATCATTTATATATTTTATGGGAGAAGCTTATGATTGAAGTCCATGCAAAAATTTATCTGAAAATTAGATTTTATGAAACTTTTCGAAATGCATGTTTCGGTCAAAAAATCATGATATATTATTCACAAGTTTCGGTCAAAAAATCAAATTAAATTAGGGGCTATTCGAAATGATACGAAACTTTTCAGATCATTCTAAAATTTATGGTGGAAGGTTATGATGGAAGACCATGCAAAAAATCATCTGAAAATTAGTTTCTATGAAACCTTTCGAAATGCATGTTTCGTTCGAAAAACCTAGTATATTATACACAAGTTTAGGTCAAAAAATCAAATTAAATCGAGGACTGTATAAAATGATATGAGCATTTTCAGATCATTTATATATTTTATGGGGGAAGGTTTTGATTGAAGTCCATTCAAAAAATCATATGAAAATTAGATTCTAAGAAACCTTTCGAAATGCAAGTTTCGATCAAAAAATCGTAGTATATTATACACGAGTTTCGGTCAAAAAATCGTAGTATATTATACACGAGTTTCGGTAAAAAAATCGTATTAAATCGGGGGTTATTCGCAATGATACGAAACTTTTCAGATCATTTATAGATTTTACGGGTGAAGGTTATGATTGAAGTCCATGCAAAAATTTATCTGAAAATTAGATTTTATGAAACTTTTCGAAATGCAAGTTTCGGTCAAAAAATCATGATATATTACAGACGAGTTTCGGTCAAAAAAATCAAATTAAATCGGGGGCTATTCGAAATGATACGAATCTTTTCAGATCATTTATATATGTTATGGGAGAAGGTTATGACGGAAGACCATGCAAAAAATCATCTGAAAATTAGTTTCTACGAAACTTTTCGAAATGCAAGTTTCATTCAAAAATTCGTAGTATATTATACGCAAATTTATACTAGATTAAGTCAAAAAATCAAATTAAATCGAGGACTGTTCGAAATGATACGAACTTTTTCAAATCACTTATATATTTTATGGGAGAAGCTTATGATTGAAGTCCATGCAAAAATTTATCTGAAAATTAGATTTTATGAAACTTTTCGAAATGCATGTTTCGGTCAAAAAATCATGATATATTATTCACAAGTTTCGGTCAAAAAATCAAATTAAATCGGGGGCTATTTGAAATGATACGAAACTTTTCAGATCATTCTAAAATTTACGGGGGAAGGTTATGATGGAAGACCATGCAAAGAATCATCTGAAAATTAGTTTCTATGAAACCTTTCGAAATGCAAGTTTCGTTCGAAAAATCGTAGTATATTATACACAAGTTTAGGTCAAAAAATCAAATTAAATCGAGGACTGTATGAAATGATATGAGCATTTTCAGATCATTTATATATTTTATGGGGGAAGGTTTTGATTGAAGTCCATTCAAAAAATCATATGAAAATTAGATTCTAAGAAACCTTTCGAAATGCAAGTTTCGATCAAAAAATCGTAGTATATTATACACGAGTTTCGGTCAAAAAATCGTAGTATATTATACACGAGTTTCGGTAAAAAAAATCTAATTAAATCGGGGGTTATTCGCAATGATACGAAACTTTTCAGATCATTTATAGATTTTACGGGTGAAGGTTATGATTGAAGTCCATGCAAAAATTTATCTGAAAATTAGATTTTATGAAACTTTTCGAAATGCAAGTTTCGGTCAAAAAATCATGATATATTACAGACGAGTTTCGGTCAAAAAAATCAAATTAAATCGGGGGCTATTCGAAATGATACGAATCTTTTCAGATCATTTATATATGTTATGGGAGAAGGTTATGACGGAAGACCATGCAAAAAATCATCTGAAAATTAGTTTCTACGAAACTTTTCGAAATGCATGTTTCATTCAAAAAATCGTAGTATATTATACGCAAATTTATACTAGATTAAGTCAAAAAATCAAATTAAATCGAGGACTCTTCGAAATGATACGAACTTTTTCAAATCATTTATATATTTTATGGGAGAAGCTTATGATTGAAGTCCATGCAAAAATTTATCTGAAAATTAGATTTTATGAAACTTTTCGAAATGCATGTTTCGGTCAAAAAATCATGATATATTATTCACAAGTTTCGGTCAAAAAATCAAATTAAATTAGGGGCTATTCGAAATGATACGAAACTTTTCAGATCATTCTAAAATTTACGGGGGAAGGTTATGATGGAAGACCATGCAAAAAATCATCTGAAAATTAGTTTCTATGAAACCTTTCGAAATGCAAGTTTCGTTCGAAAAATCGTAGTATATTATACACAAGTTTAGGTCAAAAAATCAAATTAAATCGAGGACTGTATGAAATGATATGAGCATTTTCAGATCATTTATATATTTTATGGGGGAAGGTTTTGATTGAAGTCCATTCAAAAAATCATATGAAAATTAGATTCTAAGAAACCTTTCGAAATGCAAGTTTCGATCAAAAAATCGTAGTATATTATACACGAGTTTCGGTAAAAAAAATCTAATTAAATCGGGGGTTATTCGCAATGATACAAAACTTTTCAGATCATTTATAGATTTTACGGGTGAAGGTTATGATTGAAGTCCATGCAAAAATTTATCTGAAAATTAGATTTTATGAAACTTTTCGAAATGCAAGTTTCGGTCAAAAAATCATGATATATTACAAACGAGTTTCGGTCAAAAAAATCAAATTAAATCGGGGGCTATTCGAAATGATACGAATCTTTTCAGATCATTTATATATGTTATGGGAGAAGGTTATGACGGAAGACCATGCAAAAAATCATCTGAAAATTAGTTTCTACGAAACTTTTCGAAATGCAAGTTTCATTCAAAAAATCGTAGTATATTATACGCAAATTTATACTAGATTAAGTCAAAAAATCAAATTAAATCGAGGACTCTTCGAAATGATACGAACTTTTTCAAATCACTTATATATTTTATGGGAGAAGCTTATGATTGAAGTCCATGCAAAAATTTATCTGAAAATTAGATTTTATGAAACTTTTCGAAATGCAAGTTTCGGTCAAAAAATCATGATATATTACAAACGAGTTTCGGTCAAAAAAATCAAATTAAATCGGGGGCTATTCGAAATGATACGAATCTTTTCAGATCATTTATATATGTTATGGGAGAAGGTTATGACGGAAGACCATGCAAAAAATCATCTGAAAATTAGTTTCTACGAAACTTTTCGAAATGCAAGTTTCATTCAAAAAATCGTAGTATATTATACGCAAATTTATACTAGATTAAGTCAAAAAATCAAATTAAATCGAGGACTCTTCGAAATGATACGAACTTTTTCAAATCACTTATATATTTTATGGGAGAAGCTTATAATTGAAGTCCATGCAAAAATTTATCTGAAAATTAGATTTTATGAAACTTTTCGAAATGCATGTTTCGGTCAAAAAATCATGATATATTATTCACAAGTTTCGGTCAAAAAATCAAATTAAATTAGGGGCTATTCGAAATGATACGAAACTTTTCAGATCATTCTAAAATTTACGGGGGAAGGTTATGATGGAAGACCATGCAAAAAATCATCTGAAAATTAGTTTCTATGAAACCTTTCGAAATGCAAGTTTCGTTCGAAAAATCGTAGTATATTATACACAAGTTTAGGTCAAAAAATCAAATTAAATCGAGGACTGTATGAAATGATATGAGCATTTTCAGATCATTTATATATTTTATGGGGGAAGGTTTTGATTGAAGTCCATTCAAAAAATCATATGAAAATTAGATTCTAAGAAACCTTTCGAAATGCAAGTTTCGATCAAAAAATCGTAGTATATTATACACGAGTTTCGGTCAAAAAATCGTAGTATATTATACACGAGTTTCGGTAAAAAAAATCTAATTAAATCGGGGGTTATTCGCAATGATACGAAACTTTTCAGATCATTTATAGATTTTACGGGTGAAGGTTATGATTGAAGTCCATGCAAAAATTTATCTGAAAATTAGATTTTATGAAACTTTTCGAAATGCAAGTTTCGGTCAAAAAATCATGATATATTACAAACGAGTTTCGGTCAAAAAAATCAAATTAAATCGGGGGCTATTCGAAATGATACGAATCTTTTCAGATCATTTATATATGTTATGGGAGAAGGTTATGACGGAAGACCATGCAAAAAATCATCTGAAAATTAGTTTCTACGAAACTTTTCGAAATGCAAGTTTCATTCAAAAAATCGTAGTATATTATACGCAAATTTATACTAGATTAAGTCAAAAAATCAAATTAAATCGAGGACTCTTCGAAATGATACGAACTTTTTCAAATCACTTATATATTTTATGGGAGAAGCTTATAATTGAAGTCCATGCAAAAATTTATCTGAAAATTAGATTTTATGAAACTTTTCGAAATGCATGTTTCGGTCAAAAAATCATGATATATTATTCACAAGTTTCGGTCAAAAAATCAAATTAAATTAGGGGCTATTCGAAATGATACGAAACTTTTCAGATCATTCTAAAATTTACGGGGGAAGGTTATGATGGAAGACCATGCAAAAAATCATCTGAAAATTAGTTTCTATGAAACCTTTCGAAATGCAAGTTTCGTTCGAAAAATCGTAGTATATTATACACAAGTTTAGGTCAAAAAATCAAATTAAATCGAGGACTGTATGAAATGATATGAGCATTTTCAGATCATTTATATATTTTATGGGGGAAGGTTTTGATTGAAGTCCATTCAAAAAATCATATGAAAATTAGATTCTAAGAAACCTTTCGAAATGCAAGTTTCGATCAAAAAATCGTAGTATATTATACACGAGTTTCGGTCAAAAAATCGTAGTATATTATACACGAGTTTCGGTAAAAAAAATCTAATTAAATCGGGGGTTATTCGCAATGATACGAAACTTTTCAGATCATTTATAGATTTTACGGGTGAAGGTTATGATTGAAGTCCATGCAAAAATTTATCTGAAAATTAGATTTTATGAAACTTTTCGAAATGCAAGTTTCGGTCAAAAAATCATGATATATTACAAACGAGTTTCGGTCAAAAAAATCAAATTAAATCGGGGGCTATTCGAAATGATACGAATCTTTTCAGATCATTTATATATGTTATGGGAGAAGGTTATGACGGAAGACCATGCAAAAAATCATCTGAAAATTAGTTTCTACGAAACTTTTCGAAATGCAAGTTTCATTCAAAAAATCGTAGTATATTATACGCAAATTTATACTAGATTAAGTCAAAAAATCAAATTAAATCGAGGACTCTTCGAAATGATACGAACTTTTTCAAATCACTTATATATTTTATGGGAGAAGCTTATGATTGAAGTCCATGCAAAAATTTATCTGAAAATTAGATTTTATGAAACTTTTCGAAATGCATGTTTCGGTCAAAAAATCATGATATATTATTCACAAGTTTCGGTCAAAAAATCAAATTAAATCGGGGGCTATTTGAAATGATACGAAACTTTTCAGATCATTCTAAAATTTACGGGGGAAGGTTATGATGGAAGACCATGCAAAGAATCATCTGAAAATTAGTTTCTATGAAACCTTTCGAAATGCAAGTTTCGTTCGAAAAATCGTAGTATATTATACACAAGTTTAGGTCAAAAAATCAAATTAAATCGAGGACTGTATGAAATGATATGAGCATTTTCAGATCATTTATATATTTTATGGGGGAAGGTTTTGATTGAAGTCCATTCAAAAAATCATATGAAAATTAGATTCTAAGAAACCTTTCGAAATGCAAGTTTCGATCAAAAAATCGTAGTATATTATACACGAGTTTCGGTCAAAAAATCGTAGTATATTATACACGAGTTTCGGTAAAAAAAATCTAATTAAATCGGGGGTTATTCGCAATGATACGAAACTTTTCAGATCATTTATAGATTTTACGGGTGAAGGTTATGATTGAAGTCCATGCAAAAATTTATCTGAAAATTAGATTTTATGAAACTTTTCGAAATGCAAGTTTCGGTCAAAAAATCATGATATATTACAGACGAGTTTCGGTCAAAAAAATCAAATTAAATCGGGGGCTATTCGAAATGATACGAATCTTTTCAGATCATTTATATATGTTATGGGAGAAGGTTATGACGGAAGACCATGCAAAAAATCATCTGAAAATTAGTTTCTACGAAACTTTTCGAAATGCAAGTTTCATTCAAAAAATCGTAGTATATTATACGCAAATTTATACTAGATTAAGTCAAAAAATCAAATTAAATCGAGGACTCTTCGAAATGATACGAACTTTTTCAAATCATTTATATATTTTATGGGAGAAGCTTATGATTGAAGTCCATGCAAAAATTTATCTGAAAATTAGATTTTATGAAACTTTTCGAAATGCATGTTTCGGTCAAAAAATCATGATATATTATTCACAAGTTTCGGTCAAAAAATCAAATTAAATTAGGGGCTATTCGAAATGATACGAAACTTTTCAGATCATTCTAAAATTTACGGGGGAAGGTTATGATGGAAGACCATGCAAAAAATCATCTGAAAATTAGTTTCTATGAAACCTTTCGAAATGCAAGTTTCGTTCGAAAAATCGTAGTATATTATACACAAGTTTAGGTCAAAAAATCAAATTAAATCGAGGACTGTATGAAATGATATGAGCATTTTCAGATCATTTATATATTTTATGGGGGAAGGTTTTGATTGAAGTCCATTCAAAAAATCATATGAAAATTAGATTCTAAGAAACCTTTCGAAATGCAAGTTTCGATCAAAAAATCGTAGTATATTATACACGAGTTTCGGTAAAAAAAATCTAATTAAATCGGGGGTTATTCGCAATGATACAAAACTTTTCAGATCATTTATAGATTTTACGGGTGAAGGTTATGATTGAAGTCCATGCAAAAATTTATCTGAAAATTAGATTTTATGAAACTTTTCGAAATGCAAGTTTCGGTCAAAAAATCATGATATATTACAAACGAGTTTCGGTCAAAAAAATCAAATTAAATCGGGGGCTATTCGAAATGATACGAATCTTTTCAGATCATTTATATATGTTATGGGAGAAGGTTATGACGGAAGACCATGCAAAAAATCATCTGAAAATTAGTTTCTACGAAACTTTTCGAAATGCAAGTTTCATTCAAAAAATCGTAGTATATTATACGCAAATTTATACTAGATTAAGTCAAAAAATCAAATTAAATCGAGGACTCTTCGAAATGATACGAACTTTTTCAAATCACTTATATATTTTATGGGAGAAGCTTATGATTGAAGTCCATGCAAAAATTTATCTGAAAATTAGATTTTATGAAACTTTTCGAAATGCAAGTTTCGGTCAAAAAATCATGATATATTACAAACGAGTTTCGGTCAAAAAAATCAAATTAAATCGGGGGCTATTCGAAATGATACGAATCTTTTCAGATCATTTATATATGTTATGGGAGAAGGTTATGACGGAAGACCATGCAAAAAATCATCTGAAAATTAGTTTCTACGAAACTTTTCGAAATGCAAGTTTCATTCAAAAAATCGTAGTATATTATACGCAAATTTATACTAGATTAAGTCAAAAAATCAAATTAAATCGAGGACTCTTCGAAATGATACGAACTTTTTCAAATCACTTATATATTTTATGGGAGAAGCTTATAATTGAAGTCCATGCAAAAATTTATCTGAAAATTAGATTTTATGAAACTTTTCGAAATGCATGTTTCGGTCAAAAAATCATGATATATTATTCACAAGTTTCGGTCAAAAAATCAAATTAAATTAGGGGCTATTCGAAATGATACGAAACTTTTCAGATCATTCTAAAATTTACGGGGGAAGGTTATGATGGAAGACCATGCAAAAAATCATCTGAAAATTAGTTTCTATGAAACCTTTCGAAATGCAAGTTTCGTTCGAAAAATCGTAGTATATTATACACAAGTTTAGGTCAAAAAATCAAATTAAATCGAGGACTGTATGAAATGATATGAGCATTTTCAGATCATTTATATATTTTATGGGGGAAGGTTTTGATTGAAGTCCATTCAAAAAATCATATGAAAATTAGATTCTAAGAAACCTTTCGAAATGCAAGTTTCGATCAAAAAATCGTAGTATATTATACACGAGTTTCGGTCAAAAAATCGTAGTATATTATACACGAGTTTCGGTAAAAAAAATCTAATTAAATCGGGGGTTATTCGCAATGATACGAAACTTTTCAGATCATTTATAGATTTTACGGGTGAAGGTTATGATTGAAGTCCATGCAAAAATTTATCTGAAAATTAGATTTTATGAAACTTTTCGAAATGCAAGTTTCGGTCAAAAAATCATGATATATTACAAACGAGTTTCGGTCAAAAAAATCAAATTAAATCGGGGGCTATTCGAAATGATACGAATCTTTTCAGATCATTTATATATGTTATGGGAGAAGGTTATGACGGAAGACCATGCAAAAAATCATCTGAAAATTAGTTTCTACGAAACTTTTCGAAATGCAAGTTTCATTCAAAAAATCGTAGTATATTATACGCAAATTTATACTAGATTAAGTCAAAAAATCAAATTAAATCGAGGACTCTTCGAAATGATACGAACTTTTTCAAATCACTTATATATTTTATGGGAGAAGCTTATAATTGAAGTCCATGCAAAAATTTATCTGAAAATTAGATTTTATGAAACTTTTCGAAATGCATGTTTCGGTCAAAAAATCATGATATATTATTCACAAGTTTCGGTCAAAAAATCAAATTAAATTAGGGGCTATTCGAAATGATACGAAACTTTTCAGATCATTCTAAAATTTACGGGGGAAGGTTATGATGGAAGACCATGCAAAAAATCATCTGAAAATTAGTTTCTATGAAACCTTTCGAAATGCAAGTTTCGTTCGAAAAATCGTAGTATATTATACACAAGTTTAGGTCAAAAAATCAAATTAAATCGAGGACTGTATGAAATGATATGAGCATTTTCAGATCATTTATATATTTTATGGGGGAAGGTTTTGATTGAAGTCCATTCAAAAAATCATATGAAAATTAGATTCTAAGAAACCTTTCGAAATGCAAGTTTCGATCAAAAAATCGTAGTATATTATACACGAGTTTCGGTCAAAAAATCGTAGTATATTATACACGAGTTTCGGTAAAAAAAATCTAATTAAATCGGGGGTTATTCGCAATGATACGAAACTTTTCAGATCATTTATAGATTTTACGGGTGAAGGTTATGATTGAAGTCCATGCAAAAATTTATCTGAAAATTAGATTTTATGAAACTTTTCGAAATGCAAGTTTCGGTCAAAAAATCATGATATATTACAAACGAGTTTCGGTCAAAAAAATCAAATTAAATCGGGGGCTATTCGAAATGATACGAATCTTTTCAGATCATTTATATATGTTATGGGAGAAGGTTATGACGGAAGACCATGCAAAAAATCATCTGAAAATTAGTTTCTACGAAACTTTTCGAAATGCAAGTTTCATTCAAAAAATCGTAGTATATTATACGCAAATTTATACTAGATTAAGTCAAAAAATCAAATTAAATCGAGGACTCTTCGAAATGATACGAACTTTTTCAAATCACTTATATATTTTATGGGAGAAGCTTATGATTGAAGTCCATGCAAAAATTTATCTGAAAATTAGATTTTATGAAACTTTTCGAAATGCATGTTTCGGTCAAAAAATCATGATATATTATTCACAAGTTTCGGTCAAAAAATCAAATTAAATTAGGGGCTATTCGAAATGATACGAAACTTTTCAGATCATTCTAAAATTTACGGGGGAAGGTTATGATGGAAGACCATGCAAAAAATCATCTGAAAATTAGTTTCTATGAAACCTTTCGAAATGCAAGTTTCGTTCGAAAAATCGTAGTATATTATACACAAGTTTAGGTCAAAAAATCAAATTAAATCGAGGACTGTATGAAATGATATGAGCATTTTCAGATCATTTATATATTTTATGGGGGAAGGTTTTGATTGAAGTCCATTCAAAAAATCATATGAAAATTAGATTCTAAGAAACCTTTCGAAATGCAAGTTTCGATCAAAAAATCGTAGTATATTATACACGAGTTTCGGTAAAAAAAATCTAATTAAATCGGGGGTTATTCGCAATGATACGATACTTTTCAGATCATTTATAGATTTTACGGGTGAAGGTTATTATTGAAGTCCATGCAAAACTTTATCTGAAAATTAGATTTTATGAAGCTTTTCGAAATGCAAGTTTCGGTCAAAAAATCATGATATATTACAGACGAGTTTCGGTCAAAAAAATCAAATTAAATCGGGGGCTATTTGAAATGATAAGAATCTTTTCAGATCATTTATATATGTTATGGGAGAAGGTTATGACGAAAGACCATGCAAAAAATCATCTGAAAATTAGTTTCTACGAAACTTTTCGAAATGCAAGTTTCATTTAAAAAATCGTAGTATATTATACGCAAATTTATACTAGATTAAGTCAAAATATTAAATTAAATCGAGGACTGTTCGAAATGATACGAACTTTTTCAAATCATTTATATATTTTATGGGAGAAGCTTATGATTGAAGTCCATGCAAAAATTTATCTGAAAATTAGATTTTATGAAACTTTTCGAAATGCATGTTTCGGTCAAAAAATCATGATATATTATTCACAAGTTTCGGTCAAAAAATCAAATTAAATTAGGGGCTATTCGAAATGATACGAAACTTTTCAGATCATTCTAAAATTTACGGGGGAAGGTTATGATGGAAGACCATGCAAAAAATCATCTGAAAATTAGTTTCTATGAAACCTTTCGAAATGCAAGTTTCGTTCGAAAAATCGTAGTATATTATACACAAGTTTAGGTCAAAAAATCAAATTAAATCGAGGACTGTATGAAATGATATGAGCATTTTCAGATCATTTATATATTTTATGGGGGAAGGTTTTGATTGAAGTCCATTCAAAAAATCATATGAAAATTAGATTCTAAGAAACCTTTCGAAATGCAAGTTTCGATAAAAAAATCGTAGTATATTATACACGAGTTTCGGTCAAAAAATCGTAGTATATTATACAAGAGTTTCGGTAAAAAAAATCTAATTAAATCGGGGTTTATTCGCAATGATACGAAACTTTTCAGATCATTTATAGATTTTACGGGTGAAGGTTATGATTGAAGTCCATGCAAAAATTTATCTGAAAATTAGATTTTATGAAACTTTTCGAAATGCAAGTTTCGGTCAAAAAATCATGATATATTACAAACGAGTTTCGGTCAAAAAAATCAAATTAAATCGGGGGCTATTCGAAATGATACGAATCTTTTCAGATCATTTATATATGTTATGGGAGAAGGTTATGACGGAAGACCATGCAAAAAATCATCTGAAAATTAGTTTCTACGAAACTTTTCGAAATGCAAGTTTCATTCAAAAAATCGTAGTATATTATACGCAAATTTATACTAGATTAAGTCAAAAAATCAAATTAAATCGAGGACTCTTCGAAATGATACGAACTTTTTCAAATCACTTATATATTTTATGGGAGAAGCTTATAATTGAAGTCCATGCAAAAATTTATCTGAAAATTAGATTTTATGAAACTTTTCGAAATGCATGTTTCGGTCAAAAAATCATGATATATTATTCACAAGTTTCGGTCAAAAAATCAAATTAAATTAGGGGCTATTCGAAATGATACGAAACTTTTCAGATCATTCTAAAATTTACGGGGGAAGGTTATGATGGAAGACCATGCAAAAAATCATCTGAAAATTAGTTTCTATGAAACCTTTCGAAATGCAAGTTTCGTTCGAAAAATCGTAGTATATTATACACAAGTTTAGGTCAAAAAATCAAATTAAATCGAGGACTGTATGAAATGATATGAGCATTTTCAGATCATTTATATATTTTATGGGGGAAGGTTTTGATTGAAGTCCATTCAAAAAATCATATGAAAATTAGATTCTAAGAAACCTTTCGAAATGCAAGTTTCGATCAAAAAATCGTAGTATATTATACACGAGTTTCGGTCAAAAAATCGTAGTATATTATACACGAGTTTCGGTAAAAAAAATCTAATTAAATCGGGGGTTATTCGCAATGATACGAAACTTTTCAGATCATTTATAGATTTTACGGGTGAAGGTTATGATTGAAGTCCATGCAAAAATTTATCTGAAAATTAGATTTTATGAAACTTTTCGAAATGCAAGTTACGGTCAAAAAATCATGATATATTACAAACGAGTTTCGGTCAAAAAAATCAAATTAAATCGGGGGCTATTCGAAATGATACGAATCTTTTCAGATCATTTATATATGTTATGGGAGAAGGTTATGACGGAAGACCATGCAAAAAATCATCTGAAAATTAGTTTCTACGAAACATTTCGAAATGCAAGTTTCATTCAAAAAATCGTAGTATATTATACGCAAATTTATACTAGATTAAGTCAAAAAATCAAATTAAATCGAGGACTCTTCGAAATGATACGAACTTTTTCAAATCACTTATATATTTTATGGGAGAAGCTTATGATTGAAGTCCATGCAAAAATTTATCTGAAAATTAGATTTTATGAAACTTTTCGAAATGCATGTTTCGGTCAAAAAATCATGATATATTATTCACAAGTTTCGGTCAAAAAATCAAATTAAATTAGGGGCTATTCGAAATGATACGAAACTTTTCAGATCATTCTAAAATTTACGGGGGAAGGTTATGATGGAAGACCATGCAAAAAATCATCTGAAAATTAGTTTCTATGAAACCTTTCGAAATGCAAGTTTCGTTCGAAAAATCGTAGTATATTATACACAAGTTTAGGTCAAAAAATCAAATTAAATCGAGGACTGTATGAAATGATATGAGCATTTTCAGATCATTTATATATTTTATGGGGGAAGGTTTTGATTGAAGTCCATTCAAAAAATCATATGAAAATTAGATTCTAAGAAACCTTTCGAAATGCAAGTTTCGATCAAAAAATCGTAGTATATTATACACGAGTTTCGGTCAAAAAATCGTAGTATATTATACACGAGTTTCGGTAAAAAAAATCTAATTAAATCGGGGGTTATTCGCAATGATACGAAACTTTTCAGATCATTTATAGATTTTACGGGTGAAGGTTATGATTGAAGTCCATGCAAAAATTTATCTGAAAATTAGATTTTATGAAACTTTTCGAAATGCAAGTTTCGGTCAAAAAATCATGATATATTACAAACGAGTTTCGGTCAAAAAAATCAAATTAAATCGGGGGCTATTCGAAATGATACGAATCTTTTCAGATCATTTATATATGTTATGGGAGAAGGTTATGACGGAAGACCATGCAAAAAATCATCTGAAAATTAGTTTCTACGAAACATTTCGAAATGCAAGTTTCATTCAAAAAATCGTAGTATATTATACGCAAATTTATACTAGATTAAGTCAAAAAATCAAATTAAATCGAGGACTCTTCGAAATGATACGAACTTTTTCAAATCACTTATATATTTTATGGGAGAAGCTTATGATTGAAGTCCATGCAAAAATTTATCTGAAAATTAGATTTTATGAAACTTTTCGAAATGCATGTTTCGGTCAAAAAATCATGATATATTATTCACAAGTTTCGGTCAAAAAATCAAATTAAATTAGGGGCTATTCGAAATGATACGAAACTTTTCAGATCATTCTAAAATTTACGGGGGAAGGTTATGATGGAAGACCATGCAAAAAATCATCTGAAAATTAGTTTCTATGAAACCTTTCGAAATGCAAGTTTTGTTCGAAAAATCATAGTATATTATACACAAGTTTAGGTCAAAAAATCAAATTAAATCGAGGACTGTATGAAATGATATGAGCATTTTCAGATCATTTATATATTTTATGGGGGAAGGTTTTGATTGAAGTCCATTCAAAAAATCATATGAAAATTAGATTCTAAGAAACCTTTCGAAATGCAAGTTTCGATCAAAAAATCGTAGTATATTATACACGAGTTTCGGTCAAAAAATCGTAGTATATTATACATGAGTTTCGGTAAAAAAATCTAATTAAATCGGGGGTTATTCGCAATGATACGAAACTTTTCATATCATTTATAGATTTTACGGGTGAAGGTTATGATTGAAGTCCATGCAAAAATTTATCTGAAAATTAGATTTTATGAAACTTTTCGAAATGCAAGTTTCAGTCAAAAAATTATGATATATTACAGACGAGTTTCGGTCAAAAAAATCAAATTAAATCGGGGGCTATTCAAAATGATCTGAATCTTTTCAGATCATTTATATATGTTATGGGAGAAGGTTATGACGGAAGACCATGCAAAAAATCATCTGAAAATTAGTTTCTATGAAACTTTTCGAAATGCAAGTTTCATTCAAAAAATCGTAGTATATTATACGCAAATTTATACTAGATTAAGTCAAAAAATCAAATTAAATCGAGGACTCTTCGAAATGATACGAACTTTTTCAAATCACTTATATATTTTATGGGAGAAGCTTATGATTGAAGTCCATGCAAAAATTTATCTGAAAATTAGAATTTATGAAACTTTTCGAAATGCATGTTTCGGTCAAAAAATCATGATATATTATTCACAAGTTTCGGTCAAAAAATCAAATTAAATTAGGGGCTATTCGAAATGATACGAAACTTTTCAGATCATTCTAAAATTTACGGGGGAAGGTTATGATGGAAGACCATGCAAAAAATCATCTGAAAATTAGTTTCTATGAAACCTTTCGAAATGCAAGTTTCGTTCGAAAAATCGTAGTATATTATACACAAGTTTAGGTCAAAAAATCAAATTAAATCGAGGACTGTATGAAATGATATGAGCATTTTCAGATCATTTATATATTTTATGGGGGAAGGTTTTGATTGAAGTCCATTCAAAAAATCATATGAAAATTAGATTCTAAGAAACCTTTCGAAATGCAAGTTTCGATCAAAAAATCGTAGTATATTATACACGAGTTTCGGTCAAAAAATCGTAGTATATTATACACGAGTTTCGGTAAAAAAAATCTAATTAAATCGGGGGTTATTCGCAATGATACGAAACTTTTCAGATCATTTATAGATTTTACGGGTGAAGGTTATGATTGAAGTCCATGCAAAAATTTATCTGAAAATTAGATTTTATGAAACTTTTCGAAATGCAAGTTTCGGTCAAAAAATCATGATATATTACAAACGAGTTTCGGTCAAAAAAATCAAATTAAATCGGGGGCTATTCGAAATGATACGAATCTTTTCAGATCATTTATATATGTTATGGGAGAAGGTTATGACGGAAGACCATGCAAAAAATCATCTGAAAATTAGTTTCTACGAAACATTTCGAAATGCAAGTTTCATTCAAAAAATCGTAGTATATTATACGCAAATTTATACTAGATTAAGTCAAAAAATCAAATTAAATCGAGGACTCTTCGAAATGATACGAACTTTTTCAAATCACTTATATATTTTATGGGAGAAGCTTATGATTGAAGTCCATGCAAAAATTTATCTGAAAATTAGATTTTATGAAACTTTTCGAAATGCATGTTTCGGTCAAAAAATCATGATATATTATTCACAAGTTTCGGTCAAAAAATCAAATTAAATTAGGGGCTATTCGAAATGATACGAAACTTTTCAGATCATTCTAAAATTTACGGGGGAAGGTTATGATGGAAGACCATGCAAAAAATCATCTGAAAATTAGTTTCTATGAAACCTTTCGAAATGCAAGTTTTGTTCGAAAAATCATAGTATATTATACACAAGTTTAGGTCAAAAAATCAAATTAAATCGAGGACTGTATGAAATGATATGAGCATTTTCAGATCATTTATATATTTTATGGGGGAAGGTTTTGATTGAAGTCCATTCAAAAAATCATATGAAAATTAGATTCTAAGAAACCTTTCGAAATGCAAGTTTCGATCAAAAAATCGTAGTATATTATACACGAGTTTCGGTCAAAAAATCGTAGTATATTATACATGAGTTTCGGTAAAAAAATCTAATTAAATCGGGGGTTATTCGCAATGATACGAAACTTTTCATATCATTTATAGATTTTACGGGTGAAGGTTATGATTGAAGTCCATGCAAAAATTTATCTGAAAATTAGATTTTATGAAACTTTTCGAAATGCAAGTTTCAGTCAAAAAATTATGATATATTACAGACGAGTTTCGGTCAAAAAAATCAAATTAAATCGGGGGCTATTCAAAATGATCTGAATCTTTTCAGATCATTTATATATGTTATGGGAGAAGGTTATGACGGAAGACCATGCAAAAAATCATCTGAAAATTAGTTTCTATGAAACTTTTCGAAATGCAAGTTTCATTCAAAAAATCGTAGTATATTATACGCAAATTTATACTAGATTAAGTCAAAAAATCAAATTAAATCGAGGACTCTTCGAAATGATACGAACTTTTTCAAATCACTTATATATTTTATGGGAGAAGCTTATGATTGAAGTCCATGCAAAAATTTATCTGAAAATTAGAATTTATGAAACTTTTCGAAATGCATGTTTCGGTCAAAAAATCATGATATATTATTCACAAGTTTCGGTCAAAAAATCAAATTAAATTAGGGGCTATTCGAAATGATACGAAACTTTTCAGATCATTCTAAAATTTACGGGGGAAGGTTATGATGGAAGACCATGCAAAAAATCATCTGAAAATTAGTTTCTATGAAACCTTTCGAAATGCAAGTTTCGTTCGAAAAATCGTAGTATATTATACACAAGTTTAGGTCAAAAAATCAAATTAAATCGAGGACTGTATGAAATGATATGAGCATTTTCAGATCATTTATATATTTTATGGGGGAAGGTTTTGATTGAAGTCCATTCAAAAAATCATATGAAAATTAGATTCTAAGAAACCTTTCGAAATGCAAGTTTCGATCAAAAAATCGTAGTATATTATACACGAGTTTCGGTCAAAAAATCGTAGTATATTATACACGAGTTTCGGTAAAAAAAATCTAATTAAATCGGGGGTTATTCGCAATGATACGAAACTTTTCAGATCATTTATAGATTTTACGGGTGAAGGTTATGATTGAAGTCCATGCAAAAATTTATCTGAAAATTAGATTTTATGAAACTTTTCGAAATGCAAGTTTCGGTAAAAAAATCATGATATATTACAGACGAGTTTCGGTCAAAAAAATCAAATTAAATCGGGGGCTATTCAAAATGATATGAATCTTTTCAGATCATTTATATATGTTATGGGAGAAGGTTATGACGGAAGACCATGCAAAAAATCATCTGAAAATTAGTTTCTACGAAACTTTTCGAAATGCAAGTTTCATTCAAAAAATCGTAGTATATTATACGCAAATTTATACTAGATTAAGTCAAAAAATCAAATTAAATCGAGGACTCTTCGAAATGATACGAACTTTTTCAAATCACTTATATATTTTATGGGAGAAGCTTATAATTGAAGTCCATGCAAAAATTTATCTGAAAATTAGATTTTATGAAACTTTTCGAAATGCATGTTTCGGTCAAAAAATCATGATATATTATTCACAAGTTTCGGTCAAAAAATCAAATTAAATTAGGGGCTATTCGAAATGATACGAAACTTTTCAGATCATTCTAAAATTTACGGGGGAAGGTTATGATGGAAGACCATGCAAAAAATCATCTGAAAATTAGTTTCTATGAAACCTTTCGAAATGCAAGTTTCGTTCGAAAAATCGTAGTATATTATACACAAGTTTAGGTCAAAAAATCAAATTAAATCGAGGACTGTATGAAATGATATGAGCATTTTCAGATCATTTATATATTTTATGGGGGAAGGTTTTGATTGAAGTCCATTCAAAAAATCATATGAAAATTAGATTCTATGAAACCTTTCGAAATGCAAGTTTCGATCAAAAAATCGTAGTATATTATACACGAGTTTCGGTCAAAAAATCGTAGTATATTATACACGAGTTTCGGTAAAAAAAATCTAATTAAATCGGGGGTTATTCGCAATGATACGAAACTTTTCAGATCATTTATAGATTTTACGGGTGAAGGTTATGATTGAAGTCCATGCAAAAATTTATCTGAAAATTAGATTTTATGAAACTTTTCAAAATGCAAGTTTCGGTCAAAAAATCATGATATATTACAAACGAGTTTCGGTCAAAAAAATCAAATTAAATCGGGGGCTATTCGAAATGATACGAATCTTTTCAGATCATTTATATATGTTATGGGAGAAGGTTATGACGGAAGACCATGCAAAAAATCATCTGAAAATTAGTTTCTACGAAACTTTTCGAAATGCAAGTTTCATTCAAAAAATCGTAGTATATTATACGCAAATTTATACTAGATTAAGTCAAAAAATCAAATAAAATCGAGGACTCTTCGAAATGATACGAACTTTTTCAAATCACTTATATATTTTATGGGAGAAGCTTATGATTGAAGTCCATGCAAAAATTTATCTGAGAATTAGATTTGATGAAACTTTTCGAAATGCATGTTTCGGTCAAAAAATCATGATATATTATTCACAAGTTTCGGTCAAAAAATCAAATTAAATTAGGGGCTATTCGAAATGATACGAAACTTTTCAGATCATTCTAAAATTTACGGGGGAAGGTTATGATGGAAGACCATGCAAAAAATCATCTGAAAATTAGTTTCTATGAAACCTTTCGAAATGCAAGTTTCGTTCGAAAAATCGTAGTATATTATACACAAGTTTAGGTCAAAAAATCAAATTAAATCGAGGACTGTATGAAATGATATGAGCATTTTCAGATCATTTATATATTTTTTGGGGGAAGGTTTTGATTGAAGTCCATTCAAAAAATCATATGAAAATTAGATTCTAAGAAACCTTTCGAAATGCAAGTTTCGATCAAAAAATCGTAGTATATTATACACGAGTTTCGGTCAAAAAATCGTAGTATATTATACACGAGTTTCGGTAAAAAAAATCTAATTCAATCGGGGGTTATTCGCAATGATACGAAACTTTTCAGATCATTTATAGATTTTACGGGTGAAGGTTATGATTGAAGTCCATGCAAAAATTTATCTGAAAATTAGATTTTATGAAACTTTTCGAAATGCAAGTTTCGGTAAAAAAATCATGATATATTACAGACGAGTTTCGGTCAAAAAAATCAAATTAAATCGGGGGCTATTCAAAATGATATGAATCTTTTCAGATCATTTATATATGTTATGGGAGAAGGTTATGACGGAAGACCATGCAAAAAATCATCTGAAAATTAGTTTCTACGAAACTTTTCGAAATGCAAGTTTCATTCAAAAAATCGTAGTATATTATACGCAAATTTATACTAGATTAAGTCAAAAAATCAAATTAAATCGAGGACTCTTCGAAATGATACGAACTTTTTCAAATCACTTATATATTTTATGGGAGAAGCTTATAATTGAAGTCCATGCAAAAATTTATCTGAAAATTAGATTTTATGAAACTTTTCGAAATGCATGTTTCGGTCAAAAAATCATGATATATTATTCACAAGTTTCGGTCAAAAAATCAAATTAAATTAGGGGCTATTCGAAATGATACGAAACTTTTCAGATCATTCTAAAATTTACGGGGGAAGGTTATGATGGAAGACCATGCAAAAAATCATCTGAAAATTAGTTTCTATGAAACCTTTCGAAATGCAAGTTTCGTTCGAAAAATCGTAGTATATTATACACAAGTTTAGGTCAAAAAATCAAATTAAATCGAGGACTGTATGAAATGATATGAGCATTTTCAGATCATTTATATATTTTATGGGGGAAGGTTTTGATTGAAGTCCATTCAAAAAATCATATGAAAATTAGATTCTAAGAAACCTTTCGAAATGCAAGTTTCGATCAAAAAATCGTAGTATATTATACACGAGTTTCGGTCAAAAAATCGTAGTATATTATACACGAGTTTCGGTAAAAAAAATCTAATTAAATCGGGGGTTATTCGCAATGATACGAAACTTTTCAGATCATTTATAGATTTTACGGGTGAAGGTTATGATTGAAGTCCATGCAAAAATTTATCTGAAAATTAGATTTTATGAAACTTTTCGAAATGCAAGTTTCGGTCAAAAAATCATGATATATTACAAACGAGTTTCGGTCAAAAAAATCAAATTAAATCGGGGGCTATTCGAAATGATACGAATCTTTTCAGATCATTTATATATGTTATGGGAGAAGGTTATGACGGAAGACCATAAAAAAAATCATCTGAAAATTAGTTTCTACGAAACTTTTCGAAATGCAAGTTTCATTCAAAAAATCGTAGTATATTATACGCAAATTTATACTAGATTAAGTCAAAAAATCAAATTAAATCGAGGACTCTTCGAAATGATACGAACTTTTTCAAATCACTTATATATTTTATGGGAGAAGCTTATGATTGAAGTCCATGCAAAAATTTATCTGAAAATTAGATTTTATGAAACTTTTTGAAATGCATGTTTCGGTCAAAAAATCATGATATATTATTCACAAGTTTCGGTCAAAAAATCAAATTAAATTAGGGGCTATTCGAAATGATACGAAACTTTTCAGATCATTCTAAAATTTACAGGGGAAGGTTATGATGGAAGACCATGCAAAAAATCATCTGAAAATTAGTTTCTATGAAACCTTTCGAAATGCAAGTTTCGTTCGAAAAATCGTAGTATATTATACACAAGTTTAGGTCAAAAAATCAAATTAAATCGAGGACTGTATGAAATGATATGAGCATTTTCAGATCATTTATATATTTTTTGGGGGAAGGTTTTGATTGAAGTCCATTCAAAAAATCATATGAAAATTAGATTCTAAGAAACCTTTCGAAATGCAAGTTTCGATCAAAAAATCGTAGTATATTATACACGAGTTTCGGTCAAAAAATCGTAGTATATTATACACGAGTTTCGGTAAAAAAAATCTAATTCAATCGGGGGTTATTCGCAATGATACGAAACTTTTCAGATCATTTATAGATTTTACGGGTGAAGGTTATGATTGAAGTCCATGCAAAAATTTATCTGAAAATTAGATTTTATGAAACTTTTCGAAATGCAAGTTTCGGTAAAAAAATCATGATATATTACAGACGAGTTTCGGTCAAAAAAATCAAATTAAATCGGGGGCTATTCAAAATGATATGAATCTTTTCAGATCATTTATATATGTTATGGGAGAAGGTTATGACGGAAGACCATGCAAAAAATCATCTGAAAATTAGTTTCTACGAAACTTTTCGAAATGCAAGTTTCATTCAAAAAATCGTAGTATATTATACGCAAATTTATACTAGATTAAGTCAAAAAATCAAATTAAATCGAGGACTCTTCGAAATGATACGAACTTTTTCAAATCACTTATATATTTTATGGGAGAAGCTTATAATTGAAGTCCATGCAAAAATTTATATGAAAATTAGATTTTATGAAACTTTTCGAAATGCATGTTTCGGTCAAAAAATCATGATATATTATTCACAAGTTTCGGTCAAAAAATCAAATTAAATTAGGGGCTATTCGAAATGATACGAAACTTTTCAGATCATTCTAAAATTTACGGGGGAAGGTTATGATGGAAGACCATGCAAAAAATCATCTGAAAATTAGTTTCTATGAAACCTTTCGAAATGCAAGTTTCGTTCGAAAAATCGTAGTATATTATACACAAGTTTAGGTCAAAAAATCAAATTAAATCGAGGACTGTATGAAATGATATGAGCATTTTCAGATCATTTATATATTTTATGGGGGAAGGTTTTGATTGAAGTCCATTCAAAAAATCATATGAAAATTAGATTCTATGAAACCTTTCGAAATGCAAGTTTCGATCAAAAAATCGTAGTATATTATACACGAGTTTCGGTCAAAAAATCGTAGTATATTATACACGAGTTTCGGTAAAAAAAATCTAATTAAATCGGGGGTTATTCGCAATGATACGAAACTTTTCAGATCATTTATAGATTTTACGGGTGAAGGTTATGATTGAAGTCCATGCAAAAATTTATCTGAAAATTAGATTTTATGAAACTTTTCAAAATGCAAGTTTCGGTCAAAAAATCATGATATATTACAAACGAGTTTCGGTCAAAAAAATCAAATTAAATCGGGGGCTATTCGAAATGATACGAATCTTTTCAGATCATTTATATATGTTATGGGAGAAGGTTATGACGGAAGACCATGCAAAAAATCATCTGAAAATTAGTTTCTACGAAACTTTTCGAAATGCAAGTTTCATTCAAAAAATCGTAGTATATTATACGCAAATTTATACTAGATTAAGTCAAAAAATCAAATAAAATCGAGGACTCTTCGAAATGATACGAACTTTTTCAAATCACTTATATATTTTATGGGAGAAGCTTATGATTGAAGTCCATGCAAAAATTTATCTGAGAATTAGATTTGATGAAACTTTTCGAAATGCATGTTTCGGTCAAAAAATCATGATATATTATTCACAAGTTTCGGTCAAAAAATCAAATTAAATTAGGGGCTATTCGAAATGATACGAAACTTTTCAGATCATTCTAAAATTTACGGGGGAAGGTTATGATGGAAGACCATGCAAAAAATCATCTGAAAATTAGTTTCTATGAAACCTTTCGAAATGCAAGTTTCGTTCGAAAAATCGTAGTATATTATACACAAGTTTAGGTCAAAAAATCAAATTAAATCGAGGACTGTATGAAATGATATGAGCATTTTCAGATCATTTATATATTTTTTGGGGGAAGGTTTTGATTGAAGTCCATTCAAAAAATCATATGAAAATTAGATTCTAAGAAACCTTTCGAAATGCAAGTTTCGATCAAAAAATCGTAGTATATTATACACGAGTTTCGGTCAAAAAATCGTAGTATATTATACACGAGTTTCGGTAAAAAAAATCTAATTCAATCGGGGGTTATTCGCAATGATACGAAACTTTTCAGATCATTTATAGATTTTACGGGTGAAGGTTATGATTGAAGTCCATGCAAAAATTTATCTGAAAATTAGATTTTATGAAACTTTTCGAAATGCAAGTTTCGGTAAAAAAATCATGATATATTACAGACGAGTTTCGGTCAAAAAAATCAAATTAAATCGGGGGCTATTCAAAATGATATGAATCTTTTCAGATCATTTATATATGTTATGGGAGAAGGTTATGACGGAAGACCATGCAAAAAATCATCTGAAAATTAGTTTCTACGAAACTTTTCGAAATGCAAGTTTCATTCAAAAAATCGTAGTATATTATACGCAAATTTATACTAGATTAAGTCAAAAAATCAAATTAAATCGAGGACTCTTCGAAATGATACGAACTTTTTCAAATCACTTATATATTTTATGGGAGAAGCTTATAATTGAAGTCCATGCAAAAATTTATCTGAAAATTAGATTTTATGAAACTTTTCGAAATGCATGTTTCGGTCAAAAAATCATGATATATTATTCACAAGTTTCGGTCAAAAAATCAAATTAAATTAGGGGCTATTCGAAATGATACGAAACTTTTCAGATCATTCTAAAATTTACGGGGGAAGGTTATGATGGAAGACCATGCAAAAAATCATCTGAAAATTAGTTTCTATGAAACCTTTCGAAATGCAAGTTTTGTTCGAAAAATCATAGTATATTATACACAAGTTTAGGTCAAAAAATCAAATTAAATCGAGGACTGTATGAAATGATATGAGCATTTTCAGATCATTTATATATTTTATGGGGGAAGGTTTTGATTGAAGTCCATTCAAAAAATCATATGAAAATTAGATTCTAAGAAACCTTTCGAAATGCAAGTTTCGATCAAAAAATCGTAGTATATTATACACGAGTTTCGGTCAAAAAATCGTAGTATATTATACACGAGTTTCGGTAAAAAAAATCTAATTAAATCGGGGGTTATTCGCAATGATACGAAACTTTTCAGATCATTTATAGATTTTACGGGTGAAGGTTATGATTGAAGTCCATGCAAAAATTTATCTGAAAATTAGATTTTATGAAACTTTTCGAAATGCAAGTTTCGGTCAAAAAATCATGATATATTACAAACGAGTTTCGGTCAAAAAAATCAAATTAAATCGGGGGCTATTCGAAATGATACGAATCTTTTCAGATCATTTATATATGTTATGGGAGAAGGTTATGACGGAAGACCATAAAAAAAATCATCTGAAAATTAGTTTCTACGAAACTTTTCGAAATGCAAGTTTCATTCAAAAAATCGTAGTATATTATACGCAAATTTATACTAGATTAAGTCAAAAAATCAAATTAAATCGAGGACTCTTCGAAATGATACGAACTTTTTCAAATCACTTATATATTTTATGGGAGAAGCTTATGATTGAAGTCCATGCAAAAATTTATCTGAAAATTAGATTTTATGAAACTTTTTGAAATGCATGTTTCGGTCAAAAAATCATGATATATTATTCACAAGTTTCGGTCAAAAAATCAAATTAAATTAGGGGCTATTCGAAATGATACGAAACTTTTCAGATCATTCTAAAATTTACAGGGGAAGGTTATGATGGAAGACCATGCAAAAAATCATCTGAAAATTAGTTTCTATGAAACCTTTCGAAATGCAAGTTTCGTTCGAAAAATCGTAGTATATTATACACAAGTTTAGGTCAAAAAATCAAATTAAATCGAGGACTGTATGAAATGATATGAGCATTTTCAGATCATTTATATATTTTATGGGGGAAGGTTTTGATTGAAGTACATTCAAAAAATCATATGAAAATTAGATTCTAAGAAACCTTTCGAAATGCAAGTTTCGATCAAAAAATCGTAGTATATTATACACGAGTTTCGGTCAAAAAATCGTAGTATATTATACACGAGTTTCGGTAAAAAAAATCTAATTAAATCGGGGGTTATTCGCAATGATACGAAACTTTTCAGATCATTTATAGATTTTACGGGTGAAGGTTATGATTGAAGTCCATGCAAAAATTTATCTGAAAATTAGATTTTATGAAACTTTTAAAAATGCAAGTTTCGGTCAAAAAATCATGATATATTACAAACGAGTTTCGGTCAAAAAAATCAAATTAAATCGGGGGCTATTCGAAATGATACGAATCTTTTCAGATCATTTATATATGTTATGGGAGAAGGTTATGACGGAAGACCATGCAAAAAATCATCTGAAAATTAGTTTCTACGAAACTTTTCGAAATGCAAGTTTCATTCAAAAAATCGTAGTATATTATACGCAAATTTATACTAGATTAAGTCAAAAAATCAAATTAAATCGAGGACTCTTCGAAATGATACGAACTTTTTCAAATCACTTATATATTTTATGGGAGAAGCTTATGATTGAAGTCCATGCAAAAATTTATCTGAGAATTAGATTTGATGAAACTTTTCGAAATGCATGTTTCGGTCAAAAAATCATGATATATTATTCACAAGTTTCGGTCAAAAAATCAAATTAAATTAGGGGCTATTCGAAATGATACGAAACTTTTCAGATCATTCTAAAATTTACGGGGGAAGGTTATGATGGAAGACCATGCAAAAAATCATCTGAAAATTAGTTTCTATGAAACCTTTCGAAATGCAAGTTTCGTTCGAAAAATCGTAGTATATTATACACAAGTTTAGGTCAAAAAATCAAATTAAATCGAGGACTGTATGAAATGATATGAGCATTTTCAGATCATTTATATATTTTTTGGGGGAAGGTTTTGATTGAAGTCCATTCAAAAAATCATATGAAAATTAGATTCTAAGAAACCTTTCGAAATGCAAGTTTCGATCAAAAAATCGTAGTATATTATACACGAGTTTCGGTCAAAAAATCGTAGTATATTATACACGAGTTTCGGTAAAAAAAATCTAATTCAATCGGGGGTTATTCGCAATGATACGAAACTTTTCAGATCATTTATAGATTTTACGGGTGAAGGTTATGATTGAAGTCCATGCAAAAATTTATCTGAAAATTAGATTTTATGAAACTTTTCGAAATGCAAGTTTCGGTAAAAAAATCATGATATATTACAGACGAGTTTCGGTCAAAAAAATCAAATTAAATCGGGGGCTATTCAAAATGATACGAATCTTTTCAGATCATTTATATATGTTATGGGAGAAGGTTATGACGGAAGACCATAAAAAAAATCATCTGAAAATTAGTTTCTACGAAACTTTTCGAAATGCAAGTTTCATTCAAAAAATCGTAGTATATTATACGCAAATTTATACTAGATTAAGTCAAAAAATCAAATTAAATCGAGGACTCTTCGAAATGATACGAACTTTTTCAAATCACTTATATATTTTATGGGAGAAGCTTATGATTGAAGTCCATGCAAAAATTTATCTGAAAATTAGATTTTATGAAACTTTTCGAAATGCATGTTTCGGTCAAAAAATCATGATATATTATTCACAAGTTTCGGTCAAAAAATCAAATTAAATTAGGGGCTATTCGAAATGATACGAAACTTTTCAGATCATTCTAAAATTTACGGGGGAAGGTTATGATGGAAGACCATGCAAAAAATCATCTGAAAATTAGTTTCTATGAAACCTTTCGAAATGCAAGTTTCGTTCGAAAAATCGTAGTATATTATACACAAGTTTAGGTCAAAAAATCAAATTAAATCGAGGACTGTATGAAATGATATGAGCATTTTCAGATCATTTATATATTTTATGGGGGAAGGTTTTGATTGAAGTCCATTCAAAAAATCATATGAAAATTAGATTCTAAGAAACCTTTCGAAATGCAAGTTTCGATCAAAAAATCGTAGTATATTATACACGAGTTTCGGTCAAAAAATCGTAGTATATTATACACGAGTTTCGGTAAAAAAAATCTAATTAAAGCGGGGGTTATTCGCAATGATACGAAACTTTTCAGATCATTTATAGATTTTACGGGTGAAGGTTATGATTGAAGTCCATGCAAAAATTTATCTGAAAATTAGATTTTATGAAACTTTTCGAAATGCAAGTTTCGGTCAAAAAATCATGATATATTACAAACGAGTTTCGGTCAAAAAAATCAAATTAAATCGGGGGCTATTCGAAATGATACGAATCTTTTCAGATCATTTATATATGTTATGGGAGAAGGTTATGACGGAAGACCATGCAAAAAATCATCTGAAAATTAGTTTCTACGAAACTTTTCGAAATGCAAGTTTCATTCAAAAAATCGTAGTATATTATACGCAAATTTATACTAGATTAAGTCAAAAAATCAAATTAAATCGAGGACTCTTCGAAATGATACGAACTTTTTCAAATCACTTATATATTTTATGGGAGAAGCTTATGATTGAAGTCCATGCAAAAATTTATCTGAAAATTAGATTTTATGAAACTTTTCGAAATGCATGTTTCGGTCAAAAAATCATGATATATTATTCACAAGTTTCGGTCAAAAAATCAAATTAAATTAGGGGCTATTCGAAATGATACGAAACTTTTCAGATCATTCTAAAATTTACGGGGGAAGGTTATGATGGAAGACCATGCAAAAAATCATCTGAAAATTAGTTTCTATGAAACCTTTCGAAATGCAAGTTTCGTTCGAAAAATCGTAGTATATTATACACAAGTTTAGGTCAAAAAATCAAATTAAATCGAGGACTGTATGAAATGATATGAGCATTTTCAGATCATTTATATATTTTATGGGGGAAGGTTTTGATTGAAGTCCATTCAAAAAATCATATGAAAATTAGATTCTAAGAAACCTTTCGAAATGCAAGTTTCGATCAAAAAATCGTAGTATATTATACACGAGTTTCGGTCAAAAAATCGTAGTATATTATACACGAGTTTCGGTAAAAAAAATCTAATTAAATCGGGGGTTATTCGCAATGATACGAAACTTTTCAGATCATTTATAGATTTTACGGGTGAAGGTTATGATTGAAGTCCATGCAAAAATTTATCTGAAAATTAGATTTTATGAAACTTTTCGAAATGCAAGTTTCGGTCAAAAAATTATGATATATTACAGACGAGTTTCGGTCAAAACAATCAAATTAAATCGGGGGCTATTCGAAATGATACGAATCTTTTCAGATCATTTATATATGTTATGGGAGAAGGTTATGACGGAAGACCATGCAAAAAATCATCTGAAAATTAGTTTCTACGAAACTTTTCGAAATGCAAGTTTCATTCAAAAAATCGTAGTATATTATACGCAAATTTATACTAGATTAAGTCAAAAAATCAAATTAAATCGAGGACTCTTCGAAATGATACGAACTTTTTCAAATCACTTATATATTTTATGGGAGAAGCTTATGATTGAAGTCCATGCAAAAATTTATCTGAAAATTAGATTTTATGAAACTTTTCGAAATGCATGTTTCGGTCAAAAAATCATGATATATTATTCACAAGTTTCGGTCAAAAAATCAAATTAAATTAGGGGCTATTCGAAATGATACGAAACTTTTCAGATCATTCTAAAATTTACGGGGGAAGGTTATGATGGAAGACCATGCAAAAAATCATCTGAAAATTAGTTTCTATGAAACCTTTCGAAATGCAAGTTTTGTTCGAAAAATCGTAGTATATTATACACAAGTTTAGGTCAAAAAATCAAATTAAATCGAGGACTGTATGAAATGACATGAGCATTTTCAGATCATTTATATATTTTATGGGGGAAGGTTTTGATTGAAGTCCATTCAACAAAATCATATGAAAATTAGATTCTAAGAAACCTTTCGAAATGCAAGTTTCGATCAAAAAATCGTAGTATATTATACACGAGTTTCAGTCAAAAAATCGTGGTATATTATACACGAGTTTCGGTAAAAAAAATCTAATAAAATCGGGGGTTATTCGCAATGATACGAAACTTTTCAGATCATTTATAGATTTTTCGGGTGAAGGTTATGATTGAAGTCCATGCAAAAATTTATCTTAAAATTAGATTTTATGAAACTTTTCGAAATGCAAGTTTCGGTCAAAAAATCATGATATATTACAGACGAGTTTCGGTCAAAAAAATCAAATTAAATCGGGGGCTATTCAAAATGATATGAATCTTTTCAGATCATTTATATATGTTATGGGAGAAGGTTATGACGGAAGACCATGCAAAAAATCATCTGAAAATTAGTTTCTACGAAACTTTTCGAAATGCAAGTTTCATTCAAAAAATCGTAGTATATTATACGCAAATTTATACTAGATTAAGTCAAAAAATCAAATTAAATCGAGGACTCTTCGAAATGATACGAACTTTTTCAAATCACTTATATATTTTATGGGAGAAGCTTATGATTGAAGTCCATGCAAAAATTTATCTGAAAATTAGAATTTATGAAACTTTTCGAAATGCATGTTTCGGTCAAAAAATCATGATATATTATTCACAAGTTTCGGTCAAAAAATCATATTAAATTAGGGGCTATTCGAAATGATACGAAACTTTTCAGATCATTCTAAAATTTACGGGGGAAGGTTATGATGGAAGACCATGCAAAAAATCATCTGAAAATTAGTTTCTATGAAACCTTTCGAAATGCAAGTTTCGTTCGAAAAATCGTAGTATATTATACACAAGTTTAGGTCAAAAAATCAAATTAAATTGAGGACTGTATGAAATGATATGAGCATTTTCAGATCATTTATATATTTTTTGGGGGAAGGTTTTGATTGAAGTCCATTCAAAAAATCATATGAAAATTAGATTCTAAGAAACCTTTCGAAATGCAAGTTTCGATCAAAAAATCGTAGTATATTATACACGAGTTTCGGTCAAAAAATCGTAGTATATTATACACGAGTTTCGATAAAAAAAATCTAATTCAATCGGGGGTTATTCGCAATGATACGAAACTTTTCAAATCATTTATAGATTTTACGGGTGAAGGTTATGATTGAAGTCCATGCAAAAATTTATCTGAAAATTAGATTTTATGAAACTTTTCGAAATGCAAGTTTCGGTAAAAAAATCATGATATATTACAGACGAGTTTCGGTCAAAAAAATCAAATTAAATCGGGGGATATTCGAAATGATACGAATCTTTTCAGATCATTTATATATGTTATGGGAGAAGGTTATGACTGAAGACCATGCAAAAAATCATCTGAAAATTAGTTTCTACGAAACTTTTCGAAATGCAAGTTTCATTCAAAAAATCTTAGTATATTATACGCAAATTTATACTAGATTAAGTCAAAAAATTAAAATAAATCGAGGACTGTTCAAAATGATACGAACTTTTTCAAATCATTTATATATTTTATGGGAGAAGCTTATGATTGAAGTCCATGCAAAAATTTATCTGAAAATTAGATTTTATGAAACTTTTCGAAATGCATGTTTCGGTCAAAAAATCATGATATATTATTCACAAGTTTTAGTCAAAAAATCAAATTAAATTAGGGGCTATTCGAAATGATACGAAACTTTTCAGATCATTCTAAAATTTACGGGGGAAGGTTATGATGGAAGACCATGCAAAAAATCATCTGAAAATTAGTTTCTATGAAACCTTTCGAAATGCAAGTTTCGTTCGAAAAATCGTAGTATATTATACACAAGTGTAGTTCAAAAAATCAAATTAAATTGAGGACTGTATGAAATGATATGAGCATTTTCAGATCATTTATATATTTTATGGGGGAAGGTTTTAATTGAAGTCCATTCAAAAAATCATATGAAAATTAGATTCTAAGAAACCTTTCGAAATGCAAGTTTTGATCAAAAAATCGTAATATATTATACACGAGTTTCGGTCAAAAAATCGTAGTATATTATACACGAGTTTCGGTAAAAAAAATCTAATTAAATAGGGGGTTATTCGCAATGATACGAAACTTTTCAGATCATTTATAGATTTTACGGGTGAAGGTTATGATTGAAGTCCATGCAAAACTTTATCTGAAAATTAGATTTTATGAAACTTTTCGAAATGCAAGTTTCGGTCAAAAAATCATGATATATTACAAACGAGTTTCGGTCAAAAAAATCAAATTAAATCGGGGGCTATTCGAAATGATACGAATCTTTTCAGATCATTTATATATGTTATGGGAGAAGGTTATGACGGAAGACCATGCAAAAAATCATCTGAAAATTAGTTTCTACGAAACTTTTCGAAATGCAAGTTTCATTCAAAAAATCGTAGTATATTATACGCAAATTTATACTAGATTAAGTCAAAAAATCAAATTAAATCGAGGACTCTTCGAAATGATACGAACTTTTTCAAATCACTTATATATTTTATGGGAGAAGCTTATGATTGAAGTCCATGCAAAAATTTATCTGAAAATTAGATTTTATGAAACTTTTCGAAATGCATGTTTCGGTCAAAAAATCATGATATATTATTCACAAGTTTCGGTCAAAAAATCAAATTAAATTAGGGGCTATTCGAAATGATACGAAACTTTTCAGATCATTCTAAAATTTACAGGGGAAGGTTATGATGGAAGACCATGCAAAAAATCATCTGAAAATTAGTTTCTATGAAACCTTTCGAAATGCAAGTTTCGTTCGAAAAATCGTAGTATATTATACACAAGTTTAGGTCAAAAAATCAAATTAAATCGAGGACTGTATGAAATGATATGAGCATTTTCAGATCATTTATATATTTTATGGGGGAAGGTTTTGATTGAAGTCCATTCAAAAAATCATATGAAAATTAGATTCTAAGAAACCTTTCGAAATGCAAGTTTCGATCAAAAAATCGTAGTATATTATACACGAGTTTCGGTCAAAAAATCGTAGTATATTATACACGAGTTTCGGTAAAAAAAATCTAATTAAATCGGGGGTTATTCGCAATGATACGAAACTTTTCAGATCATTTATAGATTTTACGGGTGAAGGTTATGATTGAAGTCCATGCAAAAATTTATCTGAAAATTAGATTTTATGAAACTTTTCGAAATGCAAGTTTCGGTCAAAAAATTATGATATATTACAGAAGAGTTTCGGTCAAAACAATCAAATTAAATCGGGGGCTATTCGAAATGATACGAATCTTTTCAGATCATTTATATATGTTATGGGAGAAGGTTATGACGGAAGACCATGCAAAAAATCATCTGAAAATTAGTTTCTACGAAACTTTTCGAAATGCAAGTTTCATTCAAAAAATCGTAGTATATTATACGCAAATTTATACTAGATTAAGTCAAAAAATCAAATTAAATCGAGGACTCTTCGAAATGATACGAACTTTTTCAAATCACTTATATATTTTATGGGAGAAGCTTATGATTGAAGTCCATGCAAAAATTTATCTGAAAATTAGATTTTATGAAACTTTTCGAAATGCATGTTTCGGTCAAAAAATCATGATATATTATTCACAAGTTTCGGTCAAAAAATCAAATTAAATTAGGGGCTATTCGAAATGATACGAAACTTTTCAGATCATTCTAAAATTTACAGGGGAAGGTTATGATGGAAGACCATGCAAAAAATCATCTGAAAATTAGTTTCTATGAAACCTTTCGAAATGCAAGTTTCGTTCGAAAAATCGTAGTATATTATACACAAGTTTAGGTCAAAAAATCAAATTAAATCGAGGACTGTATGAAATGATATGAGCATTTTCAGATCATTTATATATTTTATGGGGGAAGGTTTTGATTGAAGTCCATTCAAAAAATCATATGAAAATTAGATTCTAAGAAACCTTTCGAAATGCAAGTTTCGATCAAAAAATCGTAGTATATTATACACGAGTTTCGGTCAAAAAATCGTAGTATATTATACACGAGTTTCGGTAAAAAAAATCTAATTAAATCGGGGGTTATTCGCAATGATACGAAACTTTTCAGATCATTTATAGATTTTACGGGTGAAGGTTATGATTGAAGTCCATGCAAAAATTTATCTGAAAATTAGATTTTATGAAACTTTTCGAAATGCAAGTTTCGGTCAAAAAATTATGATATATTACAGACGAGTTTCGGTCAAAACAATCAAATTAAATCGGGGGCTATTCGAAATGATACGAATCTTTTCAGATCATTTATATATGTTATGGGAGAAGGTTATGACGGAAGACCATGCAAAAAATCATCTGAAAATTAGTTTCTACGAAACTTTTCGAAATGCAAGTTTCATTCAAAAAATCGTAGTATATTATACGCAAATTTATACTAGATTAAGTCAAAAAATCAAATTAAATCGAGGACTCTTCGAAATGATACGAACTTTTTCAAATCACTTATATATTTTATGGGAGAAGCTTATGATTGAAGTCCATGCAAAAATTTATCTGAAAATTAGATTTTATGAAACTTTTCGAAATGCATGTTTCGGTCAAAAAATCATGATATATTATTCACAAGTTTCGGTCAAAAAATCAAATTAAATTAGGGGCTATTCGAAATGATACGAAACTTTTCAGATCATTCTAAAATTTACGGGGGAAGGTTATGATGGAAGACCATGCAAAAAATCATCTGAAAATTAGTTTCTATGAAACCTTTCGAAATGCAAGTTTTGTTCGAAAAATCGTAGTATATTATACACAAGTTTAGGTCAAAAAATCAAATTAAATCGAGGACTGTATGAAATGACATGAGCATTTTCAGATCATTTATATATTTTATGGGGGAAGGTTTTGATTGAAGTCCATTCAAAAAATCATATGAAAATTAGATTCTAAGAAACCTTTCGAAATGCAAGTTTCGATCAAAAAATCGTAGTATATTATACACGAGTTTCAGTCAAAAAATCGTGGTATATTATACACGAGTTTCGGTAAAAAAAATCTAATTAAATCGGGGGTTATTCGCAATGATACGAAACTTTTCAGATCATTTATAGATTTTTCGGGTGAAGGTTATGATTGAAGTCCATGCAAAAATTTATCTTAAAATTAGATTTTATGAAACTTTTCGAAATGCAAGTTTCGGTCAAAAAATCATGATATATTACAGACGAGTTTCGGTCAAAAAAATCAAATTAAATCGGGGGCTATTCAAAATGATATGAATCTTTTCAGATCATTTATATATGTTATGGGAGAAGGTTATGACGGAAGACCATGCAAAAAATCATCTGAAAATTAGTTTCTACGAAACTTTTCGAAATGCAAGTTTCATTCAAAAAATCGTAGTATATTATACGCAAATTTATACTAGATTAAGTCAAAAAATCAAATTAAATCGAGGACTCTTCGAAATGATACGAACTTTTTCAAATCACTTATATATTTTATGGGAGAAGCTTATGATTGAAGTCCATGCAAAAATTTATCTGAAAATTAGAATTTATGAAACTTTTCGAAATGCATGTTTCGGTCAAAAAATCATGATATATTATTCACAAGTTTCGGTCAAAAAATCATATTAAATTAGGGGCTATTCGAAATGATACGAAACTTTTCAGATCATTCTAAAATTTACGGGGGAAGGTTATGATGGAAGACCATGCAAAAAATCATCTGAAAATTAGTTTCTATGAAACCTTTCGAAATGCAAGTTTCGTTCGAAAAATCGTAGTATATTATACACAAGTTTAGGTCAAAAAATCAAATTAATTCGAGGACTGTATGAAATGATATGAGCATTTTCAGATCATTTATATATTTTTTGGGGGAAGGTTTTGATTGAAGTCCATTCAAAAAATCATATGAAAATTAGATTCTAAGAAACCTTTCGAAATGCAAGTTTCGATCAAAAAATCGTAGTATATTATACACGAGTTTCGGTCAAAAAATCGTAGTATATTATACACGAGTTTCGATAAAAAAAATCTAATTCAATCGGGGGTTATTCGCAATGATACGAAACTTTTCAAATCATTTATAGATTTTACGGGTGAAGGTTATGATTGAAGTCCATGCAAAAATTTATCTGAAAATTAGATTTTATGAAACTTTTCGAAATGCAAGTTTCGGTAAAAAAATCATGATATATTACAGACGAGTTTCGGTCAAAAAAATCAAATTAAATCGGGGGATATTCGAAATGATACGAATCTTTTCAGATCATTTATATATGTTATGGGAGAAGGTTATGACTGAAGACCATGCAAAAAATCATCTGAAAATTAGTTTCTACGAAACTTTTCGAAATGCAAGTTTCATTCAAAAAATCTTAGTATATTATACGCAAATTTATACTAGATTAAGTCAAAAAATTAAAATAAATCGAGGACTGTTCAAAATGATACGAACTTTTTCAAATCATTTATATATTTTATGGGAGAAGCTTATGATTGAAGTCCATGCAAAAATTTATCTGAAAATTAGATTTTATGAAACTTTTCGAAATGCATGTTTCGGTCAAAAAATCATGATATATTATTCACAAGTTTTAGTCAAAAAATCAAATTAAATTAGGGGCTATTCGAAATGATACGAAACTTTTCAGATCATTCTAAAATTTACGGGGGAAGGTTATGATGGAAGACCATGCAAAAAATCATCTGAAAATTAGTTTCTATGAAACCTTTCGAAATGCAAGTTTCGTTCGAAAAATCGTAGTATATTATACACAAGTGTAGTTCAAAAAATCAAATTAAATTGAGGACTGTATGAAATGATATGAGCATTTTCAGATCATTTATATATTTTATGGGGGAAGGTTTTAATTGAAGTCCATTCAAAAAATCATATGAAAATTAGATTCTAAGAAACCTTTCGAAATGCAAGTTTTGATCAAAAAATCGTAATATATTATACACGAGTTTCGGTCAAAAAATCGTAGTATATTATACACGAGTTTCGGTAAAAAAAATCTAATTAAATAGGGGGTTATTCGCAATGATACGAAACTTTTCAGATCATTTATAGATTTTACGGGTGAAGGTTATGATTGAAGTCCATGCAAAACTTTATCTGAAAATTAGATTTTATGAAGCTTTTCGAAATGCAAGTTTCGGTCAAAAAATCATGATATATTACAGACGAGTTTCGGTCAAAAAAATCAAATTAAATAGGGGGATATTCGAAATGATACGAATCTTTTCAGATCATTTATATATGTTATGGGAGAAGGTTATGACGGAAGACCATGCAAAAAATCATCTGAAAATTAGTTTCTACGAAACTTTTCGAAATGCAAGTTTCATTCAAAAAATCGTAGTATATTATACGCAAATTTATACAAGATTAAGTCAAAATATTAAATTAAATCGAGGACTGTTCGAAATGATACGAACTTTTTCAAATCATTTATATATTTTATGAGAGAAGCTTATGATTGAAGTCCATGCAAAAATTTATCTGAAAATTAGATTTTATGAAACTTTTCGAAATGCATGTTTCGGTCAAAAAATCATGATATATTATTCACAAGTTTTGGTCAAAAAATCAAATTAAATTAGGGGCTATTCGAAATGATACGAAACTTTTCAGATCATTCTAAAATTTACGGGGGAAGGTTATGATGGAAGACCATGCAAAAAATCATCTGAAAATTAGTTTCTATGAAACCTTTCGAAATGCAAGTTTCGTTCGAAAAATCGTAGTATATTATACACAAGTTTAGGTCAAAAAATCAAATTAAATCGAGGACTGTATGAAATGATATGAGCATTTTCAGATCATTTATATATTTTATGGGGGAAGGTTTTGATTGAAGTCCATTCAAAAAATCATATGAAAATTAGATTCTAAGAAACCTTTTGAAATGCAAGTTTCGATCAAAAAATCGTAGTATATTATACACGAGTTTCGGTCAAAAAATCGTAGTATATTATACACGAGTTTCGGTCAAAAAATCGTATTAAATCGGGGGTTATTCGCAATGATACGAAACTTTTCAGATCATTTATAGATTTTACGGGTGAAGGTTATGATTGAAGTCCATGCAAAAATTTATCTGAAAATTAGATTTTATGAAACTTTTTAAAATGCAAGTTTCGGTCAAAAAATCATGATATATTACAGACGAGTTTCGGTCAAAAAAATCAAATTAAATCGGGGGCTATTCGAAATGATACGAATCTTTTCAGATCATTTATATATGTTATGGGAGAAGGTTATGACTGAAGACCATGCAAAAAATCATCTGAAAATTAGTTTCTACGAAACTTTTCGAAATGCAAGTTTCATTCAAAAAATCGTAGTATATTATACGCAAATTTATACTAGATTAAGTCAAAAAATTAAATTAAATCGAGGACAGTTCGAAATGATACGAACTTTTTCAAATCATTTATATATTTTATGGGAGAAGCTTATGATTGAAGTCCATGCAAAAATTTATCTGAAAATTAGATTTTATGAAACTTTTCGAAATGCATGTTTCGGTCAAAAAATCATGATATATTATTCACAAGTTTTAGTCAAAAAATCAAATTAAATTAGGGGCTATTCGAAATGATACGAAACTTTTCAGATCATTCTAAAATTTACGGGGGAAGGTTATGATGGAAGACCATGCAAAAAATCATCTGAAAATTAGTTTCTATGAAACCTTTCGAAATGCAAGTTTCGTTCGAAAAATCGTAGTATATTATACACAAGTGTAGTTCAAAAAATCAAATTAAATTGAGGACTGTATGAAATGATATGAGCATTTTCAGATCATTTATATATTTTATGGGGGAAGGTTTTGATTGAAGTCCATTCAAAAAATCATATGAAAATTAGATTCTAAGAAACCTTTTGAAATGCAAGTTTCGATCAAAAAATCGTAGTATATTATACACGAGTTTCGGTCAAAAAATCGTAGTATATTATACACGAGTTTCGGTCAAAAAAATCTTATTAAATCGGGGGTTATTCGCAATGATACGAAACTTTTCAGATCATTTATAGATTTTACGGGTGAAGGTTATGATTGAAGTCCATGCAAAAATTTATCTGAAAATTAGATTTTATGAAACTTTTCGAAATACAAGTTTCGGTCAAAAAAATCATGATATATTACAGACGAGTTTCGGTCAAAAAAATCAAATTAAATCGGGGGCTATTCGAAATGATACGAATCTTTTCAGATCATTTATATATGTTATGGGAGAAGGTTATGACGGAAGACCATGCAAAAAATCATCTGAAAATTAGTTTCTACGAAACTTTTCGAAATGCAAGTTTCATTCAAAAAATCGTAGTATATTATACGCAAATTTATACTAGATTAAGTCAAAAAATTAAATTAAATCGAGGACAGTTCGAAATGATACGAACTTTTTCAAATCATTTATATATTTTATGGGAGAAGCTTATGATTGAAGTCCATGCAAAAATTTATCTGAAAATTAGATTTTATGAAACTTTTCGAAATGCATGTTTCGGTCAAAAAATCATGATATATTATTCACAAGTTTTGGTCAAAAAATCAAATTAAATTAGGGGCTATTCGAAATGATACGAAACTTTTCAGATCATTCTAAAATTTACGGGGGAAGGTTATGATGGAAGACCATGCAAAAAATCATCTGAAAATTAGTTTCTATGAAACCTTTCGAAATGCAAGTTTCGTTCGAAAAATCGTAGTATATTATACACAAGTTTAGGTCAAAAAATCAAATTAAATCGAGGACTGTATGAAATGATATGAGCATTTTCAGATCATTTATATATTTTATGGGGGAAGGTTTTGATTGAAGTCCATTCAAAAAATCATATGAAAATTAGATTCTAAGAAACCTTTCGAAATGCAAGTTTCGATCAAAAAATCGTAGTATATTATACACGAGTTTCGGTCAAAAAATCGTAGTATATTATACACGAGTTTCGGTCAAAAAATCTAATTAAATCGGGGGTTATTCGCAATGATACGAAACTTTTCAGATCATTTATAGATTTTACGGGTGAAGGTTATGATTGAAGTCCATGCAAAAATTTATCTGAAAATTAGATTTTATGAAACTTTTCGAAATGCAAGTTTCGGTCAAAAAATTATGATATATTACAGACGAGTTTCGGTCAAAAAAATCAAATTAAATCGGGGGCTATTCGAAATGATACGAATCTTTTCAGATCATTTATATATGTTATGGGAGAAGGTTATGATGGAAGACCATGCAAAAAATCATCTGAAAATTAGTTTCTACGAAACTTTTCGAAATGCAAGTTTCATTCAAAAAATCGTAGTATATTATACACAAATTTATACTAGATTAAGTCAAAAAATCAAATTAAATCGAGGACTGTTCGAAATGATACGAACTTTTTCAAATCATTTATATATTTTATGGGAGAAGCTTATGATTGAAGTCCATGCAAAAATTTATCTGAAAATTAGATTTTATGAAACTTTTCGAAATGCATGTTTCGGTCAAAAAATCATGATATATTATTCACAAGTTTCGGTCAAAAAATCAAATTAAATTAGGGGCTATTCGAAATGATACGAAACTTTTTAGATCATTTTAAAATTTACGGGGGAAGGTTATGATGGAAGACCATGCAAAAAATCATCTGAAAATTAGTTTCTATGAAACCTTTCGAAATGCAAGTTTCGTTCGAAAAATCGTAGTATATTATACACAAGTTTAGGTCAAAAAATCAAATTATATCGAGGACTGTATGAAATGATATGAGCATTTTCAGATTATTTATATATTTTATGGTGGAAGGTTTTGATTGAAGTCCATGCAAAAAATCATATGAAAATTAGATTCTAAGAAACCTTTCGAAATGCAAGTTTCGATCAAAAAATCGTAGTATATTATACACGAGTTTCGGTCAAAAAATCGTAGTATATTATACACGAGTTTCGGTAAAAAAAATCTAATTAAATCGGGGGTTATTCGCAATGATACGAAACTTTTCAGATCATTTATAGATTTTATGGGTGAAGGTTATGATTGAAGTCCATGCAAAACTTTATCTGAAAATTAGATTTTATGAAGCTTTTCGAAATGCAAGTTTCGGTCAAAAAGTCATGATATATTACAGACGAGTTTCGGTCAAAAAAATCAAATTAAATCGGGGGCTATTCGAAATGATACGAATCTTTTCAGATCATTTATATATGTTATGGGAGAAGGTTATGACGGAAGACCATGCAAAAAATCATCTGAAAATTAGTTTCTACGAAACTTTTCGAAATGCAAGTTTCATTCAAAAAATCGTAGTATATTATACGCAAATTTATACTAGATTAAGTCAAAAAATTAAATTAAATCGAGGACTATTCGAAATGATACGAACTTTTTCAAATCATTTATATATTTTATGGGAGAAGCTTATGATTGAAGTCCATGCAAAAATTTATCTGAAAATTAGATTTTATGAAACTTTTCGAAATGCATGTTTCGGTCAAAAAATCATGATATATTATTCACAAGTTTTGGTCAAAAAATCAAATTAAATTAGGGGCTATTCGAAATGATACGAAACTTTTCAGATCATTCTAAAATTTATGGGGGAAGGTTATGATGGAAGACCATGCAAAAAATCATCTGAAAATTAGTTTCTATGAAACCTTTCGAAATGCAAGTTTCGTTCGAAAAATCGTAGTATATTATACACAAGTTTAGGTCAAAAAATCAAATTGAATCGAGGACTGTATGAAATGATATGAGCATTTTCAGATCATTTATATATTTTATGGGGGAAGGTTTTGATTGAAGTCCATGCAAAAAATCATATGAAAATTAGATTCTAAGAAACCTTTCGAAATGCAAGTTTCGATCAAAAAATCGTAGTATATTATACACGAGTTTCGGTCAAAAAATCGTAGTATATTATACACGAGTTTCGATAAAAAAATCTAATTAAATCGGGGGTTATTCGCAATGATACGAAACTTTTCAGATCATTTATAGATTTTACGGGTGAAGGTTATGATTGAAGTCCATGCAAAACTTTATCTGAAAATTAGATTTTATGAAGCTTTTCGAAATGCAAGTTTCGGTCAAAAAGTCATGATATATTACAGACGTGTTTCGGTCAAAAAAATCAAATTAAATCGGGGGCTATTCGAAATGATACGAATCTTTTCAGATCATTTATATATGTTATGGGAGAAGGTTATGACGGAAGACCATGCAAAAAATCATCTGAAAATTAGTTTCTACGAAACTTTTCGAAATGCAAGTTTCATTCAAAAAATCGTAGTATATTATACGCAAATTTATACTAGATTAAGTCAAAAAATTAAATTAAATTGAGGACTGTTCGAAATGATACGAACTTTTTCAAATCATTTATATATTTTATGGGAGAAGCTTATGATTGAAGTCCATGCAAAAATTTATCTGAAAATTAGATTTTATGAAACTTTTCGAAATGCATGTTTCGGTCAAAAAATCATGATATATTATTCACAAGTTTCGGTCAAAAAATCAAATTAAATTAGGGGCTATTCGAAATGATACGAAACTTTTCAGATCATTCTAAAATTTACGGGGGAAGGTTATGATGGAAGACCATGCAAAAAATCATCTGAAAATTAGTTTCTATGAAACCATTCGAAATGCAAGTTTCGTTCGAAAAATCGTAGTATATTATACACAAGTTTAGGTCAAAAAATCAAATTAAATCGAGGACTGTATGAAATGATATGAGCATTTTCAGATCATTTATATATTTTATGGGGGAAGGTTTTGATTGAAGTCCATTCAAAAAATCATATGAAAATTAGATTCTAAGAAACCTTTCGAAATGCAAGTTTCGATCAAAAAATCGTAGTATATTATACACGAGTTTCGGTCAAAAAATCGTAGTATATTATACACGAGTTCCGGTAAAAAAATCTAATTAAATCGGGGGTTATTCGCAATGATACGAAACTTTTCAGATCATTTATAGATTTTACGGGTGAAGGTTATGATTGAAGTCCATGCAAAAATTTATCTGAAAATTAGATTTTATGAAACTTTTCGAAATACAAGTTTCGGTCAAAAAAATCATGATATATTACAGACGAGTTTCGGTCAAAAAAATCAAATTAAATCGGGGGCTATTCGAAATGATACGAATCTTTTCAGATCATTTATATATGTTATGGGAGAAGGTTATGACGGAAGACCATGCAAAAAATCATCTGAAAATTAGTTTCTACGAAACTTTTCGAAATGCAAGTTTCATTAAAAAAATCGTAGTATATTATACGCAAATTTATACTAGATTAAGTCAAAAAATTAAATTAAATCGAGGACAGTTCGAAATGATACGAACTTTTTCAAATCATTTATATATTTTATGGGAGAAGCTTATGATTGAAGTCCATGCAAAAATTTATCTGAAAATTAGATTTTATGAAACTTTTCGAAATGCATGTTTCGGTCAAAAAATCATGATATATTATTCACAAGTTTCGGTCAAAAAATCAAATTAAATTAGGGGCTATTCGAAATGATACGAAACTTTTCAGATCATTCTAAAATTTACGGGGGAAGGTTATGATGGAAGACCATGCAAAAAATCATCTGAAAATTAGTTTCTATGAAACCTTTCGAAATGCAAGTTTCGTTCGAAAAATCGTAGTATATTATACACAAGTTTAGGTCAAAAAATCAAATTAAATCGAGGACTGTATGAAATGATATGAGCATTTTCAGATCATTTATATATTTTATGGGGGAAGGTTTTGATTGAAGTCCATTCAAAAAATCATATGAAAATTAGATTCTAAGAAACCTTTCGAAATGAAAGTTTCGATCATAAAATCGTAGTATATTATACACGAGTTTCGGTCAAAAAATCGTAGTATATTATACACGAGTTTCGGTAAAAAAAATCTAATTAAATCGGGGGTTATTCGCAATGATACGAAACTTTTCAGATCATTTATAGATTTTACGGGTGAAGGTTATGATTGAAGTCCATGCAAAAATTTATCTGAAAATTAGATTTTATGAAACTTTTCGAAATGCAAGTTTCGGTCAAAAAATCATGATATATTACAAACGAGTTTCGGTCAAAAAAATCAAATTAAATCGGGGGCTATTCGAAATGATACGAATCTTTTCAGATCATTTATATATGTTATGGGAGAAGGTTATGACGGAAGACCATGCAAAAAATCATCTGAAAATTAGTTTCTACGAAACTTTTCGAAATGCAAGTTTCATTCAAAAAATCGTAGTATATTATACGCAAATTTATACTAGATTAAGTCAAAAAATCAAATTAAATCGAGGACTCTTCGAAATGATACGAACTTTTTCAAATCACTTATATATTTTATGGGAGAAGCTTATGATTGAAGTCCATGCAAAAATTTATCTGAAAATTAGATTTTATGAAACTTTTCGAAATGCATGTTTCGGTCAAAAAATCATGATATATTACAGACGAGTTTCGGTCAAAAAAATCAAATTAAATCGGGGGCTATTCGAAATGATACGAATCTTTTCAGATCATTTATATATGTTATGGGAGAAGGTTATGACGGAAATCCATGCAAAAAATCATCTGAAAATTAGTTTCTACGAAACTTTTCGAAATGCAAGTTTCATTCAAAAAATCGTAGTATATTATACGCAAATTTATACTAGATTAAGTCAAAAAATCAAATTAAATCGAGGACTCTTCGAAATGATACGAACTTTTTCAAATCACTTATATATTTTATGGGAGAAGCTTATGATTGAAGTCCATGCAAAAATTTATCTGAAAATTAGATTTTATGAAACTTTTCGAAATGCATGTTTCGGTCAAAAAATCATGATATATTATTCACAAGTTTCGGTCAAAAAATCAAATTAAATTAGGGGCTATTCGAAATGATACGAAACTTTTCAGATCATTCTAAAATTTACGGGGGAAGGTTATGATGGAAGACCATGCAAAAAATCATCTGAAAATTAGTTTCTATGAAACCTTTCGAAATGCAAGTTTCGTTCGAAAAATCGTAGTATATTATACACAAGTTTAGGTCAAAAAATCAAATTAAATCGAGGACTGTATGAAATGATATGAGCATTTTCAGATCATTTATATATTTTATGGGGGAAGGTTTTGATTGAAGTCCATTCAAAAAATCATATGAAAATTAGATTCTAAGAATCCTTTCGAAATGCAAGTTTCGATCAAAAAATCGTAGTATATTATACACGAGTTTCGGTCAAAAAATCGTAGTATATTATACACGAGTTTCGGTAAAAAAAATCTAATTAAATCGGGGGTTATTCGCAATGATACGAAACTTTTCAGATCATTTATAGATTTTACGGGTGAAGGTTATGATTGAAGTCCATGCAAAAATTTATCTGAAAATTAGATTTTATGAAACTTTTCGAAATGCAAGTTTCGGTCAAAAAATTATGATATATTACAGACGAGTTTCGGTCAAAAAAATCAAATTAAATCGGGGGCTATTCGAAATGATACGAATCTTTTCAGATCATTTATATATGTTATGGGAGAAGGTTATGACGGAAGACCATGCAAAAAATCATCTGAAAATTAGTTTCTACGAAACTTTTCGAAATGCAAGTTTCATTCAAAAAATCGTAGTATATTATACGCAAATTTATACTAGATTAAGTCAAAAAATCAAATTAAATCGAGGACTCTTCGAAATGATACGAACTTTTTCAAATCACTTATATATTTTATGGGAGAAGCTTATGATTGAAGTCCATGCAAAAATTTATCTGAAAATTAGATTTTATGAAACTTTTCGAAATGCATGTTTCGGTCAAAAAATCATGATATATTATTCACAAGTTTCGGTCAAAAAATCAAATTAAATTAGGGGCTATTCGAAATGATACGAAACTTTTCAGATCATTCTAAAATTTACGGGGGAAGGTTATGATGGAAGACCATGCAAAAAATCATCTGAAAATTAGTTTCTATGAAACCTTTCGAAATGCAAGTTTTGTTCGAAAAATCGTAGTATATTATACACAAGTTTAGGTCAAAAAATCAAATTAAATCGAGGACTGTATGAAATGATATGAGCATTTTCAGATCATTTATATATTTTATGGGGGAAGGTTTTGATTGAAGTCCATTCAAAAAATCATATGAAAATTAGATTCTAAGAAACCTTTCGAAATGCAAGTTTCGATCAAAAAATCGTAGTATATTATACACGAGTTTCAGTCAAAAAATCGTAGTATATTATACACGAGTTTCGGTAAAAAAAATCTAATTAAATCGGGTGTTATTCGCAATGATACGAAACTTTTCAGATCATTTATAGATTTTACGGGTGAAGGTTATGATTGAAGTCCATGCAAAAATTTATCTTAAAATTAGATTTTATGAAACTTTTCGAAATGCAAGTTTCGGTCAAAAAATCATGATATATTACAGACGAGTTTCGGTCAAAAAAATCAAATTAAATCGGGGGCTATTCAAAATGATATGAATCTTTTCAGATCATTTATATATGTTATGGGAGAAGGTTATGACGGAAGACCATGCAAAAAATCATCTGAAAATTAGTTTCTACGAAACTTTTCGAAATGCAAGTTTCATTCAAAAAATCGTAGTATATTATACGCAAATTTATACTAGATTAAGTCAAAAAATCAAATTAAATCGAGGACTCTTCGAAATGATACGAACTTTTTCAAATCACTTATATATTTTATGGGAGAAGCTTATGATTGAAGTCCATGCAAAAATTTATCTGAAAATTAGAATTTATGAAACTTTTCGAAATGCATGTTTCGGTCAAAAAATCATGATATATTATTCACAAGTTTCGGTCAAAAAATCATATTAAATTAGGGGCTATTCGAAATGATACGAAACTTTTCAGATCATTCTAAAATTTACGGGGGAAGGTTATGATGGAAGACCATGCAAAACATCATCTGAAAATTAGTTTCTATGAAACCTTTCGAAATGCAAGTTTCGTTCGAAAAATCGTAGTATATTATACACAAGTTTAGGTCAAAAAATCAAATTAAATCGAGGACTGTATGAAATGATATGAGCATTTTCAGATCATTTATATATTTTTTGGGGGAAGGTTTTGATTGAAGTCCATTCAAAAAATCATATGAAAATTAGATTCTAAGAAACCTTTCGAAATGCAAGTTTCGATCAAAAAATCGTAGTATATTATACACGAGTTTCGGTCAAAAAATCGTAGTATATTATACACGAGTTTCGGTAAAAAAAATCTAATTCAATCGGGGGTTATTCGCAATGATACGAAACTTTTCAGATCATTTATAGATTTTACGGGTGAAGGTTATGATTGAAGTCCATGCAAAAATTTATCTGAAAATTAGATTTTATGAAACTTTTCGAAATGCAAGTTTCGGTAAAAAAATCATGATATATTACTGACGAGTTTCGGTCAAAAAAATCAAATTAAATCGGGGGATATTCGAAATGATACGAATCTTTTCAGATCATTTATATATGTTATGGGAGAAGGTTATGACTGAAGACCATGCAAAAAATCATCTGAAAATTAGTTTCTACGAAACTTTTCGAAATGCAAGTTTCATTCAAAAAATCTTAGTATATTATACGCAAATTTATACTAGATTAAGTCAAAAAATTAAATTAAATCGAGGACTGTTCAAAATGATACGAACTTTTTCAAATCATTTATATATTTTATGGGAGAAGCTTATGATTGAAGTCCATGCAAAAATTTATCTGAAAATTAGATTTTATGAAACTTTTCGAAATGCATGTTTCGGTCAAAAAATCATGATATATTATTCACAAGTTTTAGTCAAAAAATCAAATTAAATTAGGGGCTATTCGAAATGATACGAAACTTTTCAGATCATTCTAAAATTTACGGGGGAAGATTATGATGGAAGACCATGCAAAAAATCATCTGAAAATTAGTTTCTATGAAACCTTTCGAAATGCAAGTTTTGTTCGAAAAATCGTAGTATATTATACACAAGTTTAGGTCAAAAAATCAAATTAAATCGAGGACTGTATGAAATGATATGAGCATTTTCAGATCATTTATATATTTTATGGGGGAAGGTTTTGATTGAAGTCCATTCAAAAAATCATATGAAAATTAGATTCTAAGAAACCTTTCGAAATGCAAGTTTCGATCAAAAAATCGTAGTATATTATACACGAGTTTCAGTCAAAAAATCGTAGTATATTATACACGAGTTTCGGTAAAAAAAATCTAATTAAATCGGGGGTTATTCGCAATGATACGAAACTTTTCAGATCATTTATAGATTTTACGGGTGAAGGTTATGATTGAAGTCCATGCAAAAATTTATCTTAAAATTAGATTTTATGAAACTTTTCGAAATGCAAGTTTCGGTCAAAAAATCATGATATATTACAGACGAGTTTCGGTCAAAAAAATCAAATTAAATCGGGGGCTATTCAAAATGATATGAATCTTTTCAGATCATTTATATATGTTATGGGAGAAGGTTATGACGGAAGACCATGCAAAAAATCATCTGAAAATTAGTTTCTACGAAACTTTTCGAAATGCAAGTTTCATTCAAAAAATCGTAGTATATTATACGCAAATTTATACTAGATTAAGTCAAAAAATCAAATTAAATCGAGGACTCTTCGAAATGATACGAACTTTTTCAAATCACTTATATATTTTATGGGAGAAGCTTATGATTGAAGTCCATGCAAAAATTTATCTGAAAATTAGAATTTATGAAACTTTTCGAAATGCATGTTTAGGTCAAAAAATCATGATATATTATTCACAAGTTTCGGTCAAAAAATCATATTAAATTAGGGGCTATTCGAAATGATACGAAACTTTTCAGATCATTCTAAAATTTACGGGGGAAGGTTATGATGGAAGACCATGCAAAACATCATCTGAAAATTAGTTTCTATGAAACCTTTCGAAATGCAAGTTTCGTTCGAAAAATCGTAGTATATTATACACAAGTTTAGGTCAAAAAATCAAATTAAATCGAGGACTGTATGAAATGATATGAGCATTTTCAGGTCATTTATATATTTTTTGGGGGAAGGTTTTGATTGAAGTCCATTCAAAAAATCATATGAAAATTAGATTCTAAGAAACCTTTCGAAATGCAAGTTTCGATCAAAAAATCGTAGTATATTATACACGAGTTTCGGTCAAAAAATCGTAGTATATTATACACGAGTTTCGGTAAAAAAAATCTAATTCAATCGGGGGTTATTCGCAATGATACGAAACTTTTCAGATCATTTATAGATTTTACGGGTGAAGGTTATGATTGAAGTCCATGCAAAAATTTATCTGAAAATTAGATTTTATGAAACTTTTCGAAATGCAAGTTTCGGTAAAAAAATCATGATATATTACAGACGAGTTTCGGTCAAAAAAATCAAATTAAATCGGGGGATATTCGAAATGATACGAATCTTTTCAGATCATTTATATATGTTATGGGAGAAGGTTATGACTGAAGACCATGCAAAAAATCATCTGAAAATTAGTTTCTACGAAACTTTTCGAAATGCAAGTTTCATTCAAAAAATCTTAGTATATTATACGCAAATTTATACTAGATTAAGTCAAAAAATTAAATTAAATCGAGGACTGTTCAAAATGATACGAACTTTTTCAAATCATTTATATATTTTATGGGAGAAGCTTATGATTGAAGTCCATGCAAAAATTTATCTGAAAATTAGATTTTATGAAACTTTTCGAAATGCATGTTACGGTCAAAAAATCATGATATATTATTCACAAGTTTTAGTCAAAAAATCAAATTAAATTAGGGGCTATTCGAAATGATACGAAACTTTTCAGATCATTCTAAAATTTACGGGGGAAGGTTATGATGGAAGACCATGCAAAAAATCATCTGAAAATTAGTTTCTATGAAACCTTTCGAAATGCAAGTTTCGTTCGAAAAATCGTAGTATATTATACACAAGTGTAGTTCAAAAAATCAAATTAAATTGAGGACTGTATAAAATGATATGAGCATTTTCAGATCATTTATATATTTTATGGGGGAAGGTTTTGATTGAAGTCCATTCAAAAAATCATATGAAAATTAGATTCTAAGAAACCTTTCGAAATGCAAGTTTCGATCAAAAAATCGTAATATATTATACACGAGTTTCGGTCAAAAAATCGTAGTATATTATACACGAGTTTCGGTAAAAAAAATCTAATTAAATAGGGGGTTATTCGCAATGATACGAAACTTTTCAGATCATTTATAGATTTTACGGGTGAAGGTTATGATTGAAGTCCATGCAAAACTTTATCTGAAAATTAGATTTTATGAAGCTTTTCAAAATGCAAGTTTCGGTCAAAAAATCATGATATATTACAGACGAGTTTCGGTCAAAAAAATCAAATTAAATAGGGGGATATTCGAAATGATACGAATCTTTTCAGATCATTTATATATGTTATGGGAGAAGGTTATGACGGAAGACCATGCAAAAAATCATCTGAAAATTAGTTTCTACGAAACTTTTCGAAATGCAAGTTTCATTCAAAAAATCGTAGTATATTATACGCAAATTTATACTAGATTAAGTCAAAATATTAAATTAAATCGAGGACTGTTCGAAATGATACGAACTTTTTCAAATCATTTATATATTTTATGAGAGAAGCTTATGATTGAAGTCCATGCAAAAATTTATCTGAAAATTAGATTTTATGAAACTTTTCGAAATGCATGTTTTGGTCAAAAAATCATGATATATTATTCACAAGTTTTGGTCAAAAAATCAAATTAAATTAGGGGCTATTCGAAATGATACGAAACTTTTCAGATCATTCTAAAATTTACGGGGGAAGGTTATGATGGAAGACCATGCAAAAAATCATCTGAAAATTAGTTTCTATGAAACCTTTCGAAATGCAAGTTTCGTTCGAAAAATCGTAGTATATTATACACAAGTTTAGGTCAAAAAATCAAATTAAATCGAGGACTGTATGAAATGATATGAGCATTTTCAGATCATTTATATATTTTATGGGGGAAGGTTTTGATTGAAGTCCATTCAAAAAATCATATGAAAATTAGATTCTAAGAAACCTTTCGAAATGCAAGTTTCGATCAAAAAATCGTAGTATATTATACACGAGTTTCGGTCAAAAAATCGTAGTATATTATACACGAGTTTCGGTCAAAAAATCGTATTAAATCGGGGGTTATTCGCAATGATACGAAACTTTTCAGATCATTTATAGATTTTACGGGTGAAGGTTATGATTGAAGTCCATGCAAAAATTTATCTGAAAATTAGATTTTATGAAACTTTTCGAAATGCAAGTTTCGGTCAAAAAATCATGATATATTACAGACGAGTTTCGGTCAAAAAAATCAAATTAAATAGGGGGATATTCGAAATGATACGAATCTTTTCAGATCATTTATATATGTTATGGGAGAAGGTTATGATGGAAGACCATGCAAAAAATCATCTGAAAATTAGTTTCTACGAAACTTTTCGAAATGCAAGTTTCATTCAAAAAATCGTAGTATATTATACGCAAATTTATACTAGATTAAGTCAAAATATTAAATTAAATCGAGGACTGTTCGAAATGATACGAACTTTTTCAAATCATTTATATATTTTATGAGAGAAGCTTATGATTGAAGTCCATGCAAAAATTTATCTGAAAATTAGATTTTATGAAACTTTTCGAAATGCATGTTTCGGTCAAAAAATCATGATATATTATTCACAAGTTTTGGTCAAAAAATCAAATTAAATTAGGGGCTATTCGAAATGATACGAAACTTTTCAGATCATTCTAAAATTTACGGGGGAAGGTTATGATGGAAGACCATGCAAAAAATCATCTGAAAATTAGTTTCTATGAAACCTTTCGAAATGCAAGTTTCGTTCGAAAAATCGTAGTATATTATACACAAGTTTAGGTCAAAAAATCAAATTAAATCGAGGACTGTATGAAATGATATGAGCATTTTCAGATCATTTATATATTTTATGGGGGAAGGTTTTGATTGAAGTCCATTCAAAAAATCATATGAAAATTAGATTCTAAGAAACCTTTCGAAATGCAAGTTTCGATCAAAAAATCGTAGTATATTATACACGAGTTTCGGTCAAAAAATCGTAGTATATTATACACGAGTTTCGGTCAAAAAATCGTATTAAATCGGGGGTTATTCGCAATGATACGAAACTTTTCAGATCATTTATAGATTTTACGGGTGAAGGTTATGATTGAAGTCCATGCAAAAATTTATCTGAAAATTAGATTTTATGAAACTTTTCGAAATGCAAGTTTCGGTCAAAAAATCATGATATATTACAGACGAGTTTCGGTCAAAAAAATCAAATTAAATCGGGGGCTATTCGAAATGATACGAATCTTTTCAGATCATTTATATATGTTATGGGAGAAGGTTATGACTGAAGACCATGCAAAAAATCATCTGAAAATTAGTTTCTACGAAACTTTTCGAAATGCAAGTTTCATTCAAAAAATCGTAGTATATTATACGCAAATTTATACTAGATTAAGTCAAAAAATTAAATTAAATCGAGGACTGTTCAAAATGATACGAACTTTTTCAAATCATTTATATATTTTATGGGAGAAGCTTATGATTGAAGTCCATGCAAAAATTTATCTGAAAATTAGATTTTATGAAACTTTTCGAAATGCATGTTTCGGTCAAAAAATCATGATATATTATTCACAAGTTTTAGTCAAAAAATCAAATTAAATTAGGGGCTATTCGAAATGATACGAAACTTTTCAGATCATTCTAAAATTTACGGGGGAAGGTTATGATGGAAGACCATGCAAAAAATCATCTGAAAATTAGTTTCTATGAAACCTTTCGAAATGCAAGTTTCGTTCGAAAAATCGTAGTATATTATACACAAGTGTAGTTCAAAAAATCAAATTAAATTGAGGACTGTATGAAATGATATGAGCATTTTCAGATCACTTATATATTTTATGGGGGAAGGTTTTGATTGAAGTCCATTCAAAAAATCATATGAAAATTAGATTCTAAGAAACCTTTCGAAATGCAAGTTTCGATCAAAAAATCGTAGTATATTATACACGAGTTTCGGTCAAAAAATCGTAGTATATTATACACGAGTTTCGGTAAAAAAAATCTTATTAAATCGGGGGTTATTCGCAATGATACGAAACTTTTCAGATCATTTATAGATTTTACGGGTGAAGGTTATGATTGAAGTCCATGCAAAAATTTATCTGAAAATTAGATTTTATGAAACTTTTCGAAATACAAGTTTCGGTCAAAAAAATCATGATATATTACAGACGAGTTTCGGTCAAAAAAATCAAATTAAATCGGGGGCTATTCGAAATGATACGAATCTTTTCAGATCATTTATATATGTTATGGGAGAAGGTTATGACGGAAGACCATGCAAAAAATCATCTGAAAATTAGTTTCTACGAAACTTTTCGAAATGCAAGTTTCATTCAAAAAATCGTAGTATATTATACGCAAATTTATACTAGATTAAGTCAAAAAATTAAATTAAATCGAGGACAGTTCGAAATGATACGAACTTTTTCAAATCATTTATATATTTTATGGGAGAAGCTTATGATTGAAGTCCATGCAAAAATTTATCTGAAAATTAGATTTTATGGAACTTTTCGAAATGCATGTTTCGGTCAAAAAATCATGATATATTATTCACAAGTTTTGGTCAAAAAATCAAATTAAATTAGGGGCTATTCGAAATGATACGAAACTTTTCAGATCATTCTAAAATTTACGGGGGAAGGTTATGATGGAAGACCATGCAAAAAATCATCTGAAAATTAGTTTCTATGAAACCTTTCGAAATGCAAGTTTCGTTCGAAAAATCGTAGTATATTATACACAAGTTTAGGTCAAAAAATCAAATTAAATCGAGGACTGTATGAAATGATATGAGCATTTTCAGATCATTTATATATTTTATGGGGGAAGGTTTTGATTGAAGTCCATTCAAAAAATCATATGAAAATTAGATTCTAAGAAACCTTTCGAAATGCAAGTTTCGATCAAAAAATCGTAGTATATTATACACGAGTTTCGGTCAAAAAATCGTAGTATATTATACACGAGTTTCGGTCAAAAAATCGTATTAAATCGGGGGTTATTCGCAATGATACGAAACTTTTCAGATCATTTATAGATTTTACGGGTGAAGGTTATGATTGAAGTCCATGCAAAAATTTATCTGAAAATTAGATTTTATGAAACTTTTCGAAATGCAAGCTTCGGTCAAAAAATTATGATATATTACAGACGAGTTTCGGTCAAAAAAATCAAATTAAATCGGGGGCTATTCGAAATGATACGAATCTTTTCAGATCATTTATATATGTTATGGGAGAAGGTTATGATGGAAGACCATGCAAAAAATCATCTGAAAATTAGTTTCTACGAAACTTTTCGAAATGCAAGTTTCATTCAAAAAATCGTAGTATATTATACGCAAATTTATACTAGATTAAGTCAAAAAATCAAATTAAATCGAGGACTGTTCGAAATGATACGAACTTTTTCAAATCATTTATATATTTTATGGGAGAAGCTTATGATTGAAGTCCATGCAAAAATTTATCTGAAAATTAGATTTTATGAAACTTTTCGAAATGCATGTTTCGGTCAAAAAATCATGATATATTATTCACAAGTTTTGGTCAAAAAATCAAATTAAATTAGGGGCTATTCGAAATGATACGAAACTTTTCAGATCATTCTAAAATTTACGGGGGAAGGTTATGATGGAAGACCATGCAAAAAATCATCTGAAAATTAGTTTCTATGAAACCTTTCGAAATGCAAGTTTCGTTCGAAAAATCGTAGTATATTATACACAAGTTTAGGTCAAAAAATCAAATTAAATCGAGGACTGTATGAAATGATATGAGCATTTTCAGATCATTTATATATTTTATGGGGGAAGGTTTTGATTGAAGTCCATTCAAAAAATCATATGAAAATTAGATTCTAAGAAACCTTTCGAAATGCAAGTTTCGATCAAAAAATCGTAGTATATTATACACGAGTTTCGGTCAAAAAATCGTAGTATATTATACACGAGTTTCGGTCAAAAAATCGTATTAAATCGGGGGTTATTCGCAATGATACGAAACTTTTCAGATCATTTATAGATTTTACGGGTGAAGGTTATGATTGAAGTCCATGCAAAAATTTATCTGAAAATTAGATTTTATGAAACTTTTCGAAATGCAAGTTTCGGTCAAAAAATCATGATATATTACAGACGAGTTTCGGTCAAAAAAATCAAATTAAATCGGGGGCTATTCGAAATGATACGAATCTTTTCAGATCATTTATATATGTTATGGGAGAAGGTTATGACTGAAGACCATGCAAAAAATCATCTGAAAATTAGTTTCTACGAAACTTTTCGAAATGCAAGTTTCATTCAAAAAATCGTAGTATATTATACGCAAATTTATACTAGATTAAGTCAAAAAATTAAATTAAATCGAGGACTGTTCGAAATGATACGAACTTTTTCAAATCATTTATATATTTTATGGGAGAAGCTTATGATTGAAGTCCATGCAAAAATTTATCTGAAAATTAGATTTTATGAAACTTTTCGAAATGCATGTTTCGGTCAAAAAATCATGATATATTATTCACAAGTTTTGGTCAAAAAATCAAATTAAATTAGGGGCTATTCGAAATGATACGAAACTTTTCAGATCATTCTAAAATTTACGGGGGAAGGTTATGATGGAAGACCATGCAAAAAATCATCTGAAAATTAGTTTCTATGAAACCTTTCGAAATGCAAGTTTCGTTCGAAAAATCGTAGTATATTATACACAAGTTTAGGTCAAAAAATCAAATTAAATCGAGGACTGTATGAAATGATATGAGCATTTTCAGATCATTTATATATTTTATGGGGGAAGGTTTTGATTGAAGTCCATTCAAAAAATCATATGAAAATTAGATTCTAAGAAACCTTTCGAAATGCAAGTTTCGATCAAAAAATCGTAGTATATTATACACGAGTTTCGGTCAAAAAATCGTAGTATATTATACACGAGTTTCGGTCAAAAAATCGTATTAAATCGGGGGTTATTCGCAATGATACGAAACTTTTCAGATCATTTATAGATTTTACGGGTGAAGGTTATGATTGAAGTCCATGCAAAAATTTATCTGAAAATTAGATTTTATGAAACTTTTCGAAATGCAAGTTTCGGTCAAAAAATCATGATATATTACAGACGAGTTTCGGTCAAAAAAATCAAATTAAATCGGGGGCTATTCGAAATGATACGAATCTTTTCAGATCATTTATATATGTTATGGGAGAAGGTTATGACTGAAGACCATGCAAAAAATCATCTGAAAATTAGTTTCTACGAAACTTTTCGAAATGCAAGTTTCATTCAAAAAATCGTAGTATATTATACGCAAATTTATACTAGATTAAGTCAAAAAATTAAATTAAATCGAGGACTGTTCAAAATGATACGAACTTTTTCAAATCATTTATATATTTTATGGGAGAAGCTTATGATTGAAGTCCATGCAAAAATTTATCTGAAAATTAGATTTTATGAAACTTTTCGAAATGCATGTTTCGGTCAAAAAATCATGATATATTATTCACAAGTTTTAGTCAAAAAATCAAATTAAATTAGGGGCTATTCGAAATGATACGAAACTTTTCAGATCATTCTAAAATTTACGGGGGAAGGTTATGATGGAAGACCATGCAAAAAATCATCTGAAAATTAGTTTCTATGAAACCTTTCGAAATGCAAGTTTCGTTCGAAAAATCGTAGTATATTATACACAAGTGTAGTTCAAAAAATCAAATTAAATTGAGGACTGTATGAAATGATATGAGCATTTTCAGATCACTTATATATTTTATGGGGGAAGGTTTTGATTGAAGTCCATTCAAAAAATCATATGAAAATTAGATTCTAAGAAACCTTTCGAAATGCAAGTTTCGATCAAAAAATCGTAGTATATTATACACGAGTTTCGGTCAAAAAATCGTAGTATATTATACACGAGTTTCGGTAAAAAAAATCTTATTAAATCGGGGGTTATTCGCAATGATACGAAACTTTTCAGATCATTTATAGATTTTACGGGTGAAGGTTATGATTGAAGTCCATGCAAAAATTTATCTGAAAATTAGATTTTATGAAACTTTTCGAAATACAAGTTTCGGTCAAAAAAATCATGATATATTACAGACGAGTTTCGGTCAAAAAAATCAAATTAAATCGGGGGCTATTCGAAATGATACGAATCTTTTCAGATCATTTATATATGTTATGGGAGAAGGTTATGACGGAAGACCATGCAAAAAATCATCTGAAAATTAGTTTCTACGAAACTTTTCGAAATGCAAGTTTCATTCAAAAAATCGTAGTATATTATACGCAAATTTATACTAGATTAAGTCAAAAAATTAAATTAAATCGAGGACAGTTCGAAATGATACGAACTTTTTCAAATCATTTATATATTTTATGGGAGAAGCTTATGATTGAAGTCCATGCAAAAATTTATCTGAAAATTAGATTTTATGGAACTTTTCGAAATGCATGTTTCGGTCAAAAAATCATGATATATTATTCACAAGTTTTGGTCAAAAAATCAAATTAAATTAGGGGCTATTCGAAATGATACGAAACTTTTCAGATCATTCTAAAATTTACGGGGGAAGGTTATGATGGAAGACCATGCAAAAAATCATCTGAAAATTAGTTTCTATGAAACCTTTCGAAATGCAAGTTTCGTTCGAAAAATCGTAGTATATTATACACAAGTTTAGGTCAAAAAATCAAATTAAATCGAGGACTGTATGAAATGATATGAGCATTTTCAGATCATTTATATATTTTATGGGGGAAGGTTTTGATTGAAGTCCATTCAAAAAATCATATGAAAATTAGATTCTAAGAAACCTTTCGAAATGCAAGTTTCGATCAAAAAATCGTAGTATATTATACACGAGTTTCGGTCAAAAAATCGTAGTATATTATACACGAGTTTCGGTCAAAAAATCGTATTAAATCGGGGGTTATTCGCAATGATACGAAACTTTTCAGATCATTTATAGATTTTACGGGTGAAGGTTATGATTGAAGTCCATGCAAAAATTTATCTGAAAATTAGATTTTATGAAACTTTTCGAAATGCAAGCTTCGGTCAAAAAATTATGATATATTACAGACGAGTTTCGGTCAAAAAAATCAAATTAAATCGGGGGCTATTCGAAATGATACGAATCTTTTCAGATCATTTATATATGTTATGGGAGAAGGTTATGATGGAAGACCATGCAAAAAATCATCTGAAAATTAGTTTCTACGAAACTTTTCGAAATGCAAGTTTCATTCAAAAAATCGTAGTATATTATACGCAAATTTATACTAGATTAAGTCAAAAAATCAAATTAAATCGAGGACTGTTCGAAATGATACGAACTTTTTCAAATCATTTATATATTTTATGGGAGAAGCTTATGATTGAAGTCCATGCAAAAATTTATCTGAAAATTAGATTTTATGAAACTTTTCGAAATGCATGTTTCGGTCAAAAAATCATGATATATTATTCACAAGTTTCGGTCAAAAAATCAAATTAAATTAGGGGCTATTCGAAATGATACGAAACTTTTTAGATCATTTTAAAATTTACGGGGGAAGGTTATGATGGAAGACCATGCAAAAAATCATCTGAAAATTAGTTTCTATGAAACCTTTCGAAATGCAAGTTTCGTTTGAAAAATCGTAGTATATTATACACAAGTTTAGGTCAAAAAATCAAATTATATCGAGGACTGTATGAAATGATATGAGCATTTTCAGATTATTTATATATTTTATGGTGGAAGGTTTTGATTGAAGTCCATGCAAAAAATCATATGAAAATTAGATTCTAAGAAACCTTTCGAAATGCAAGTTTCGATCAAAAAATCGTAGTATATTATACACGAGTTTCGGTCAAAAAATCGTAGTATATTATACACGAGTTTCGGTAAAAAAAATCTAATTAAATCGGGGGTTATTCGCAATGATACGAAACTTTTCAGATCATTTATAGATTTTATGGGTGAAGGTTATGATTGAAGTCCATGCAAAACTTTATCTGAAAATTAGATTTTATGAAGCTTTTCGAAATGCAAGTTTCGGTCAAAAAGTCATGATATATTACAGACGAGTTTCGGTCAAAAAAATCAAATTAAATCGGGGGCTATTCGAAATGATACGAATCTTTTCATATCATTTATATATGTTATGGGAGAAGGTTATGACGGAAGACCATGCAAAAAATCATCTGAAAATTAGTTTCTACGAAACTTTTCGAAATGAAAGTTTCATTCAAAAAATCGTAGTATATTATACGCAAATTTATACTAGATTAAGTCAAAAAATTAAATTAAATCGAGGACTATTCGAAATGATACGAACTTTTTCAAATCATTTATATATTTTATGGGAGAAGCTTATGATTGAAGTCCATGCAAAAATTTATCTGAAAATTAGATTTTATGAAACTTTTCGAAATGCATGTTTCAGTCAAAAAATCATGATATATTATTCACAAGTTTTGGTCAAAAAATCAAATTAAATTAGGGGCTATTCGAAATGATACGAAACTTTTCAGATCATTCTAAAATTTACGGGGGAAGGTTATGATGGAAGACCATGCAAAAAATCATCTGAAAATTAGTTTCTATGAAACCTTTCGAAATGCAAGTTTCGTTCGAAAAATCGTAGTATATTATACACAAGTTTAGGTCAAAAAATCAAATTGAATCGAGGACTGTATGAAATGATATGAGCATTTTCAGATCATTTATATATTTTATGGGGGAAGGTTTTGATTGAAGTCCATGCAAAAAATCATATGAAAATTAGATTCTAAGAAACCTTTCGAAATGCAAGTTTCGATCAAAAAATCGTAGTATATTATACACGAGTTTCGGTCAAAAAATCGTAGTATATTATACACGAGTTTCGGTAAAAAAATCTAATTAAATCGGGGGTTATTCGCAATGATACGAAACTTTTCAGATCATTTATAGATTTTACGGGTGAAGGTTATGATTGAAGTCCATGCAAAACTTTATCTGAAAATTAGATTTTATGAAGCTTTTCGAAATGCAAGTTTCGGTCAAAAAGTCATGATATATTACAGACGTGTTTCGGTCAAAAAAATCAAATTAAATCGGGGGCTATTCGAAATGATACGAATCTTTTCAGATCATATATATATGTTATGGGAGAAGGTTATGACGGAAGACCATGCAAAAAATCATCTGAAAATTAGTTTCTACGAAACTTTTCGAAATGCAAGTTTCATTCAAAAAATCGTAGTATATTATACGCAAATTTATACTAGATTAAGTCAAAAAATTAAATTAAATTGAGGACTGTTCGAAATGATACGAACTTTTTCAAATCATTTATATATTTTATGGGAGAAGCTTATGATTGAAGTCCATGCAAAAATTTATCTGAAAATTAGATTTTATGAAACTTTTCGAAATGCATGTTTCGGTCAAAAAATCATGATATATTATTCACAAGTTTCGGTCAAAAAATCAAATTAAATTAGGGGCTATTCGAAATGATACGAAACTTTTCAGATCATTCTAAAATTTACGGGGGAAGGTTATGATGGAAGACCATGCAAAAAATCATCTGAAAATTAGTTTCTATGAAACCTTTCGAAATGCAAGTTTCGTTCGAAAAATCGTAGTATATTATACACAAGTTTAGGTCAAAAAATCAAATTAAATCGAGGACTGTATGAAATGATATGAGCATTTTCAGATCATTTATATATTTTATGGGGGAAGGTTTTGATTGAAGTCCATTCAAAAAATCATATGAAAATTAGATTCTAAGAAACCTTTCGAAATGCAAGTTTCGATCAAAAAATCGTAGTATATTATACACGAGTTTCGGTCAAAAAATCGTAGTATATTATACACGAGTTCCGGTAAAAAAATCTAATTAAATCAGGGGTTATTCGCAATGATACGAAACTTTTCAGATCATTTATAGATTTTACGGGTGAAGGTTATGATTGAAGTCCATGCAAAAATTTATCTGAAAATTAGATTTTATGAAACTTTTCGAAATACAAGTTTCGGTCAAAAAAATCATGATATATTACAGACGAGTTTCGGTCAAAAAAATCAAATTAAATCGGGGGCTATTCGAAATGATACGAATCTTTTCAGATCATTTATATATGTTATGGGAGAAGGTTATGACGGAAGACCATGCAAAAAATCATCTGAAAATTAGTTTCTACGAAACTTTTCGAAATGCAAGTTTCATTAAAAAAATCGTAGTATATTATACGCAAATTTATACTAGATTAAGTCAAAAAATTAAATTAAATCGAGGACAGTTCGAAATGATACGAACTTTTTCAAATCATTTATATATTTTATGGGAGAAGCTTATGATTGAAGTCCATGCAAAAATTTATCTGAAAATTAGATTTTATGAAACTTTTCGAAATGCATGTTTCGGTCAAAAAATCATGATATATTATTCACAAGTTTCGGTCAAAAAATCAAATTAAATTAGGGGCTATTCGAAATGATACGAAACTTTTCAGATCATTCTAAAATTTACGGGGGAAGGTTATGATGGAAGACCATGCAAAAAATCATCTGAAAATTAGTTTCTATGAAACCTTTCGAAATGCAAGTTTCGTTCGAAAAATCGTAGTATATTATACACAAGTTTAGGTCAAAAAATCAAATTAAATAGAGGACTGTATGAAATGATATGAGCATTTTCAGATCATTTATATATTTTATGGGGGAAGGTTTTGATTGAAGTCCATTCAAAAAATCATATGAAAATTAGATTCTAAGAAACCTTTCGAAATGAAAGTTTCGATCATAAAATCGTAGTATATTATACACGAGTTTCGGTCAAAAAATCGTAGTATATTATACACGAGTTTCGGTAAAAAAAATCTAATTAAATCGGGGGTTATTCGCAATGATACGAAACTTTTCAGATCATTTATAGATTTTACGGGTGAAGGTTATGATTGAAGTCCATGCAAAACTTTATCTGAAAATTAGATTTTATGAAGCTTTTCGAAATGCAAGTTTCGGTCAAAAAGTCATGATATATTACAGACGAGTTTCGGTCAAAAAAATCAAATTAAATCGGGGGCTATTCGAAATGATACGAATCTTTTCAGATCATTTATATATGTTATGGGAGAAGGTTATGACGGAAGACCATGCAAAAAATCATCTGAAAATTAGTTTCTACGAAACTTTTCGAAATGCAAGTTTCATTCAAAAAATCGTAGTATATTATACGCAAATTTATACTAGATTAAGTCAAAAAATTAAATTAAATCGAGGACTGTTCGAAATGATACGAACTTTTTCAAATCATTTATATATTTTATGGGAGAAGCTTATGATTGAAGTCCATGCAAAAATTTATCTGAAAATTAGATTTTATGAAACTTTTCGAAATGCATGTTTCGGTCAAAAAATAATGATATATTATTCACAAGTTTCGGTCAAAAAATCAAATTAAATTAGGGGCTATTCGAAATGATACGAAACTTTTCAGATCATTCTAAAATTTACGGGGGAAGGTTATGATGGAAGACCATGCAAAAAATCATCTGAAAATTAGTTTCTATGAAACCTTTCGAAATGCAAGTTTCGTTCGAAAAATCGTAGTATATTATACACAAGTTTAGGTCAAAAAATTAAATTAAATCGAGGACTGTATGAAATGATATGAGCATTTTCAGATCATTTATATATTTTATGGGGGAAGGTTTTGATTGAAGTCCATTCAAAAAATCATATGAAAATTAGATTCTAAGAAACCTTTCGAAATGCAAGTTTCGATCAAAAAATCGTAGTATATTATACACGAGTTTCGGTCAAAAAATCGTAGTATATTATACACGAGTTTCGGTAAAAAAAATCTAATTAAATCGGGGGTTATTCGCAATGATACGAAACTTTTCAGATCATTTATAGATTTTACGGGTGAAGGTTATGATTGAAGTCCATGCAAAAATTTATCTGAAAATTAGATTTTATGAAACTTTTCGAAATACAAGTTTCGGTCAAAAAAATCATGATATATTACAGACGAGTTTCGGTCAAAAAAATCAAATTAAATCGGGGGCTATTCGAAATGATACGAATCTTTTCAGATCATTTATATATGTTATGGGAGAAGGTTATGACGGAAGACCATACAAAAAATCATCTGAAAATTAGTTTCTACGAAACTTTTCGAAATGCAAGTTTCATTCAAAAAATCGTAGTATATTATACGCAAATTTATACTAGATTAAGTCAAAAAATTAAATTAAATCGAGGACAGTTCGAAATGATACGAACTTTTTCAAATCATTTATATATTTTATGGGTGAAGCTTATGATTGAAGTCCATGCAAAAATTTATCTGAAAATTAGATTTTATGAAACTTTTCGAAATGCATGTTTCGGTCAAAAAATCATGATATATTATTCACAAATTTTGGTCAAAAAATCAAATCAAATTAGGGGCTATTCGAAATGATACGAAACTTTTCAGATCATTCTAAAATTTACGGGGGAAGGTTATGATGGAAGACCATGCAAAAAATCATCTGAAAATTAGTTTCTATGAAACCTTTCGAAATACAAGTTTCGTTCGAAAAATCGTAGTATATTATACACAAGTTTAGGTCAAAAAATCAAATTAAATCGAGGACTGTATGAAATGATATGAGCATTTTCAGATCATTTATATATTTTATGGGGGAAGGTTTTGATTGAAGTCCATTCAAAAAATCATATGAAAATTAGATTCTAAGAAACCTTTCGAAATGCAAGTTTCGATCATAAAATCGTAGTATATTATACACGAGTTTCGGTCAAAAAATCGTAGTATATTATACACGAGTTTCGGTCAAAAAATCGTATTAAATCGGGGGTTATTCGCAATGATACGAAACTTTTCAGATCATTTATAGATTTTACGGGTGAAGGTTATGATTGAAGTCCATGCAAAAATTTATCTGAAAATTAGATTTTATGAAAGTTTTCGAAATGCAAGTTTCGGTCAAAAAATTATGATATATTACAGACGAGTTTCGGTCAAAAAAATCAAATTAAATCGGGGGCTATTCGAAATGATACGAATCTTTTCAGATCATTTATATATGTTATGGGAGAAGGTTATGATGGAAGACCATGCAAAAAATCATCTGAAAATTAGTTTCTACGAAACTTTTCGAAATGCAAGTTTCATTCAAAAAATCGTAGTATATTATACGCAAATTTATACTAGATTAAGTCAAAAAATCAAATTAAATCGAGGACTGTTCGAAATGATACGAACTTTTTCAAATCATTTATATATTTTATGGGAGAAGCTTATGATTGAAGTCCATGCAAAAATTTATCTGAAAATTAGATTTTATGAAACTTTTCGAAATGCATGTTTCGGTAAAAAAATAATGATATATTATTCACAAGTTTCGGTCAAAAAATCAAATTAAATTAGGGGCTATTCGAAATGATACGAAACTTTTTAGATCATTTTAAAATTTACGGGGGAAGGTTATGATGGAAGACCATGCAAAAAATCATCTGAAAATTAGTTTCTATGAATCCTTTCGAAATGCAAGTTTCGTTCGAAAAATCGTAGTATATTATACACAAGTTTAGGTCAAAAAATCAAATTAAATCGAGGACTGTATGAAATGATATGAGCATTTTCAGATCATTTATATATTTTATGGGGGAAGGTTTTGATTGAAGTCCATTCAAAAAATCATATGAAAATTAGATTCTAAGAAACCTTTCGAAATGCAAGTTTCGATCAAAAAATCGTAGTATATTATACACGAGTTTCGGTCAAAAAATCGTAGTATATTATACACGAGTTTCGGTAAAAAAAATCTAATTAAATCAGGGGTTATTCGCAATGATACGAAACTTTTCAGATCATTTATAGATTTTACGGGTGAAGGTTATGATTGAAGCCCATGCAAAACTTTATCTGAAAATTAGATTTTATGAAGCTTTTCGAAATGCAAGTTTCGGTCAAAAAATCATGATATATTACAGACGAGTTTCGGTCAAAAAAATCAAATTAAATCGGGGGCTATTCGAAATGATACGAATCTTTTCAGATCATTTATATATGTTATGGGAGAAGGTTATGACGAAAGACCATGCAAAAAATCATCTGAAAATTAGTTTCTACGAAACTTTTCGAAATGCAAGTTTCATTCAAAAAATCGTAGTATATTATACGCAAATTTATACTAGATTAAGTCAAAATATTAAATTAAATCGAGGACTGTTCGAAATGATACGAACTTTTTCAAATCATTTATATATTTTATGGGAGAAGCTTATGATTGAAGTCCATGCAAAAATTTATCTGAAAATTAGATTTTATGAAACTTTTCGAAATGCATGTTTCGGTCAAAAAATCATGATATATTATTCACAAGTTTCGGTCAAAAAATCAAATTAAATTAGGGGCTATTCGAAATGATACGAAACTTTTCAGATCATTCTAAAATTTACGGGGGAAGGTTATGATGGAAGACCATGCAAAAAATCATCTGAAAATTAGTTTCTATGAAACCTTTCGAAATGCAAGTTTCGTTCAAAAAATCGTAGTATATTATACACAAGTTTAGGTCAAAAAATCAAATTAAATCGAGGACTGTATGAAATGATATGAGCATTTTCAGATCATTTATATATTTTATGAGGGAAGGTTTTGATTGAAGTCCATTCAAAAAATCATATGAAAATTAGATTCTAAGAAACCTTTCGAAATGCAAGTTTCGATCAAAAAATCGTAGTATATTATACACGAGTTTCGGTAAAAAAAATCTAATTAAATTGGGGGTTATTCGCAATGATACGAAACTTTTCAGATCATTTATAGATTTTACGGGTGAAGGTTATGATTGAAGTCCATGCAAAACTTTATCTGAAAATTAGATTTTATGAAGCTTTTCGAAATGCAAGTTTCGGTCAAAAAATTATGATATATTACAGACGAGTTTCGGTCAAAAAAATCAAATTAAATCGGGGGCTATTCGAAATGATACGAATCTTTTCAGATCATTTATATATGTTATGGGAGAAGGTTATGACGAAAGACCATGCAAAAAATCATCTGAAAATTAGTTTCTACGAAACTTTTCGAAATGCAAGTTTCATTCAAAAAATCGTAGTATATTATACGCAAATTTATACTAGATTAAGTCAAAATATTAAATTAAATCGAGGACTGTTCGAAATGATACGAACTTTTTCAAATCATTTATATATTTTATGGGAGAAGCTTATGATTGAAGTCCATGCAAAAATTTATCTGAAAATTAGATTTTATGAAACTTTTCGAAATGCATGTTTCGGTCAAAAAATCATGATATATTATTCACAAGTTTCGGTCAAAAAATCAAATTAAATTAGGGGCTATTCGAAATGATACGAAACTTTTCAGATCATTCTAAAATTTACGGGGGAAGGTTATGATGGAAGACCATGCAAAAAATCATCTGAAAATTAGTTTCTATGAAACCTTTCGAAATGCAAGTTTCGTTCGAAAAATCGTAGTATATTATACACAAGTTTAGGTCAAAAAATCAAATTAAATCGAGGACTGTATGAAATGATATGAGCATTTTCAGATCATTTATATATTTTATGGGGGAAGGTTTTGATTGAAGTCCATTCAAAAAATCATATGAAAATTAGATTCTAAGAAACCTTTTGAAATGCAAGTTTCGATCAAAAAATCGTAGTATATTATACACGAGTTTCGGTCAAAAAATCGTAGTATATTATACACGAGTTTCGGTAAAAGAAATCTAATTAAATCGGGTGTTATTCGCAATGATACGAAACTTTTCAGATCATTTATAGATTTTACGGGTGAAGGTTATGATTGAAGTCCATGCCAAAATTAATCTGAAAATTAGATTTTTGAAACTTTTCGAAATACAAGTTTCGGTCAAAAAAATCATGATATATTACAGACGAGTTTCGGTCAAAAAAATCAAATTAAATCGGGGGCTATTCGAAATGATACGAATCTTTTCAGATCATTTATATATGTTATGGGAGAAGGTTATGACGGATGACCATGCAAAAAATCATCTGAAAATTAGTTTCTACGAAACATTTCGAAATGCAAGTTTCATTCAAAAAATCGTAGTATATTAAACGCAAATTTATACTAGATTAAGTCAAAAAATCAAATTAAATCGAGGACTGTTCGAAATGATACAAACTTTTTCAAATCATTTATATATTTTATGGGTGAAGCTTATGATTCAAGTCCATGCAAAAATTTATCTGAAAATTAGATTTTATGAAACTTTTTGAAATGCAAGTTTCGGTTAAAAAATCATGATATATTATTCACAAGTTTCGGTCAAAAAATCAAATTAAATCGGGGGCTATTTGAAATGATACGAAACTTTTCAGATCATTTTAAAATTTACGGGGGAAGGTTATGATGGAAGACCATGCAAAAAATCATCTGAAAATTAGTTTCTATGAAACCTTTCGAAATGCAAGTTTCGTTCGAAAAATCGTAATATATTATACACAAGTTTAGGTCAAAAAATCAAATTAAATCGAGGACTGTATCAAATGATATGAGCATTTTCAGATCATTTATATATTTTATGGGGGAAGGTTTTGATTGAAGTCCATGCAAAAAATCATCTGAAAATTAGATTCTAAGAAACCTTTCGAAATACAAATTTCGGTCAAAAAATCGTAGTATATTATACACGAGTTTCGGTCAAAAAATCGTAGTATATTATACACGAGTTTCGGTAAAAGAAATCTAATTAAATCGGGGGTTATTTGCAATGATACGAAACTTTTCAGATCATTTATAGATTTTACGGGTGAAGGTTATGATTGAAGTCCATGCAAAAATTTATCTGAAAACTAGATTTTATGAAACTTTTCGAAATGCAAGGTTCGGTCAAAAAATTATGATATATTACAGACGAGTTTCGGTCAAAAAAATCAAATTAAATCGGGGGCTATTCGAAATGATACGAATCTTTTCAGATCATTTATATATGTTATGGGAGAAGGTTATGACGGAAGACAATGCAAAAAATCATCTGAAAATTAGTTTCTACGAAACTTTTCGAAATGCAAGTTTCATTCAAAAATTCGTAGTATATTATACGCAAATTTATACTATATTAAGTCAAAAAATCAAATTAAATCGAGGACTGTTCGAAATGATACAAACTTTTTCAAATCATTTATATATTTTATGGGAGAAGCTTATGATTCAAGTCCATGCAAAAATTTATCTGAAAATTAGATTTTATGAAACTTTTCGAAATGCAAGTTTCGGTCAAAAAATCATGATATATTATTCACAAGTTTCGGTCAAAAAATCAAATTAAATCGGGGGCTATTTGAAATGATACGAAACTTTTCAGATCATTTTAAAATTTACGGGGGAAGGTTATGATGGAAGACCATGCAAAAAATCATCTGAAAATTAGTTTCTATGAAACCTTTCGAAATGCAAGTTTCGTTCAAAAAATTGTAATATATTATACACAAGTTTAGGTCAAAAAATCAAATTAAATCGAGGACTGTATGAAATGATATGAGCATTTTCAGATCATTTATATATTTTATGGGGGAAGGTTTTGATTGAAGTCCATGCAAAAAATCATCTGAAAATTAGATTCTAAGAAACCTTTCGAAATGCAAATTTCGGTCAAAAAATCGTAGTATATTATACACGAGTTTCGGTCAAAAAATCGTAGTATATTATACACGAGTTTCGGTAAAAGAAATCTAATTAAATCGGGGGTTATTTGCAATGATACGAAACTTTTCAGATCATTTATAGATTTTACGGGTGAAGGTTATGATTGAAGTCCATGCAAAAATTTATCTGAAAACTAGATTTTATGAAACTTTTCGAAATGCAAGGTTCGGTCAAAAAATTATGATATATTACAGACGAGTTTCGGTCAAAAAAATCAAATTAAATCGGGGGCTATTCGAAATGATACGAATCTTTTCAGATCATTTATATATGTTATGGGAGAAGGTTATGACGGAAGACCATGCAAAAAATCATCTGAAAATTAGTTTCTACGAAACTTTTCGAAATGCAAGTTTCATTCAAAAATTTGTAGTATATTATACACAAATTTATACTAGATTAAGTCAAAAAATCAAATTAAATCGAGGACTGTTCGAAATGATACAAACTTTTTCAAATCATTTATATATTTTATGGGAGAAGCTTATGATTGAAGTCCATGCAAAAATTTATCTGAAAATTAGATTTTATGAAACTTTTCGAAATGCATGTTTCGGTCAAAAAATCATGATATATTATTCACAAGTTTCGGTCAAAAAATCAAATTAAATCGGGGGCTATTTGAAATGATACGAAACTTTTCAGATCATTCTAAAATTTACGGGGGAAGGTTATGATGGAAGACCATGCAAAGAATCATCTGAAAATTAGTTTCTATGAAACCTTTCGAAATGCAAGTTTCGTTCGAAAAATCGTAGTATATTATACACAAGTTTAGGTCAAAAAATAAAATTAAATCGAGGACTGTATGAAATGATATGAGCATTTTCAGATCATTTATATATTTTATGGGGGAAGGTTTTGATTGAAGTCCATTCAAAAAATCATATGAAAATTAGATTCTAAGAAACCTTTCGAAATGCAAGTTTCGATCAAAAAATCGTAGTATATTATACACGAGTTTTGGTCAAAAAATCGTAGTATATTATACACGAGTTTCGGTAAAAGAAATCTAATTAAATCGGGTGTTATTCGCAATGATACGAAACTTTTCAGATCATTTATAGATTTTACGGGTCAAGGTTATGATTGAAGTCCATGCCAAAATTAATCTGAAAATTAGATTTTATGAAACTTTTCGAAATGCAAGTTTCGGTCAAAAAATCATGATATATTACAGACGAGTTTCGGTCAAAAAAATCAAATTAAATCGGGGGCTATTCGAAATGATACGAATCTTTTCAGATCATTTATATATGTTATGGGAGAAGGTTATGACGGAAGACCATGCAAAAAATCATCTGAAAATTAGTTTCTACGAAACTTTTCGAAATGCAAGTTTCATTCAAAAATTCGTAGTATATTATACGCAAATTTATACTAGATTAAGTCAAAAAATCAAATTAAATCGAGGACTGTTCGAAATGATACGAACTTTTTCAAATCATTTATATATTTTATGGGAGAAGCTTATGATTGAAGTCCATGCAAAAATTTATCTGAAAATTAGATTTTATGAAACTTTTCGAAATGCATGTTTCGGTCAAAAAATCATGATATATTATTCACATGTTTCGGTCAAAAAATCAAATTCAATTAGGGGCTATTCGAAATGATACGAAACTTTTCAGATCATTCTAAAATTTACGGGGGAAGGTTATGATGGAAGACCATGCAAAAAATCATCTGAAAATTAGTTTCTATGAAACCTTTCGAAATGCAAGTTTCGTTCGAAAAATCGTAGTATATTATACACAAGTTTAGGTCAAAAAATCAAATTAAATCGAGGACTGTATGAAATGATATGAGCATTTTCAGATCATTTATAAATTTTATGGGGGAAGGTTTTGATTGAAGTCCATTAGAAAAATCATATGAAAATTAGATTCTAAGAAACCTTTCGAAATGCAAGTTTCGATCAAAAAATCGTAGTATATTATACACGAGTTTCGGTCAAAAAATCGTAGTATATTATACACGAGTTTCGGTAAAAGAAATCTAATTAAATCGGGTGTTATTCGCAATGATACGAAACTTTTCAGATCATTTATAGATTTTACGGGTGAAGGTTAAGATTGAAGTCCATGCAAAAATTTATCTGAAAATTAGATTTTATGAAACTTTTCGAAATGCAAGTTTCGGTCAAAAAATCATGATATATTACAGACGAGTTTCGGTCAAAAAAATCAAATTAAATCGGGGGCTATTCGAAATGATACGAATCTTTTCAGATCATTTATATATGTTATGGGAGAAGGTTATGACGGAAGACCATGCAAAAAATCATCTGAAAATTAGTTTCTACGAAACTTTTCGAAATGCAAGTTTCATTCAAAAATTCGTAGTATATTATACGCAAATTTATACTAGATTAAGTCAAAAAATCAAATTAAATCGAGGACTGTTCGAAATGATACGAACTTTTTCAAATCATTTATATATTTTATGGGAGAAGCTTATGATTGAAGTCCATGCAAAAATTTATCTGAAAATTAGATTTTATGAAACTTTTCGAAATGCATGTTTCGGTCAAAAAATCATGATATATTATTCACAAGTTTCGGTCAAAAAATCAAATTCAATTAGGGGCTATTCGAAATGATACGAAACTTTTCAGATCATTCTAAAATTTACGGGGGAAGGTTATGATGGAAGACCATGCAAAAAATCATCTGAAAATTAGTTTCTATGAAACCTTTCGAAATGCAAGTTTCGTTCGAAAAATCGTAGTATATTATACACAAGTTTAGGTCAAAAAATCAAATTAAATCGAGGACTGTATGAAATGATATGAGCATTTTCAGATCATTTATAAATTTTATGGGGGAAGGTTTTGATTGAAGTCCATTCAAAAAATCATATGAAAATTAGATTCTAAGAAACCTTTCGAAATGCAAGTTTCGATCAAAAAATCGTAGTATATTATACACGAGTTTCGGTCAAAAAATCGTAGTATATTATACACGAGTTTCGGTAAAAGAAATCTAATTAAATCGGGTGTTATTCGCAATGATACGAAACTTTTCAGATCATTTATAGATTTTACGGGTGAAGGTTAAGATTGAAGTCCATGCAAAAATTTATCTGAAAATTAGATTTTATGAAACTTTTCGAAATGCAAGTTTCGGTCAAAAAATCATGATATATTACAGACGAGTTTCGGTCAAAAAAATCAAATTAAATCGGGGGCTATTCGAAATGATACGAATCTTTTCAGATCATTTATATATGTTATGGGAGAAGGTTATGACGGAAGACCATGCAAAAAATCATCTGAAAATTAGTTTCTACGAAACTTTTCGAAATGCAAGTTTCATTCAAAAATTCGTAGTATATTCTACGCAAATTTATACTAGATTAAGTCAAAAAATCAAATTAAATCGAGGACTGTTCGAAATGATACGAACTTTTTCAAATCATTTATATATTTTATGGGAGAAGCTTATGATTGAAGTCCATGCAAAAATTTATCTGAAAATTAGATTTTATGAAACTTTTCGAAATGCATGTTTCGGTCAAAAAATCATGATATATTATTCACAAGTTTCGGTCAAAAAATCAAATTCAATTAGGGGCTATTCGAAATGATACGAAACTTTTCAGATCATTCTAAAATTTACGGGGGAAGGTTATGATGGAAGACCATGCAAAAAATCATCTGAAAATTAGTTTCTATGAAACCTTTCGAAATGCAAGTTTCGTTCGAAAAATCGTAGTATATTATACACAAGTTTAGGTCAAAAAATCAAATTAAATCGAGGACTGTATGAAATGATATGAGCATTTTCAGATCATTTATAAATTTTATGGGGGAAGGTTTTGATTGAAGTCCATTCAAAAAATCATATGAAAATTAGATTCTAAGAAACCTTTTGAAATGCAAGTTTCGATCAAAAAATCGTAGTATATTATACACGAGTTTCGGTAAAAGAAATCTAATTAAATCGGGTGTTATTCGCAATGATACGAAACTTTTCAGATCATTTATAGATTTTACGGGTGAAGGTTAAGATTGAAGTCCATGCAAAAATTTATCTGAAAATTAGATTTTATGAAACTTTTCGAAATGCAAGTTTCGGTCAAAAAATCATGATATATTACAGACGAGTTTCGGTCAAAAAAATCAAATTAAATCGGGGGCTATTCGAAATGATACGAATCTTTTCAGATCATTTATATATGTTATGGGAGAAGGTTATGACGGAAGACCATGCAAAAAATCATCTGAAAATTAGTTTCTACGAAACTTTTCGAAATGCAAGTTTCATTCAAAAATTCGTAGTATATTATACGCAAATTTATACTAGATTAAGTCAAAAAATCAAATTAAATCGAGGACTGTTCGAAATGATACGAACTTTTTCAAATCATTTATATATTTTATGTGAGAAGCTTATGATTGAAGTCCATGCAAAAATTTATCTGAAAATTAGATTTTATGAAACTTTTCGAAATGCATGTTTCGGTCAAAAAATCATGATATATTATTCACAAGTTTCGGTCAAAAAATCAAATTAAATTAGGGGCTATTCGAAATGATACGAAACTTTTCAGATCATTCTAAAATTTATGGGGGAAGGTTATGATGGAAGACCATGCAAAAAATCATCTGAAAATTAGTTTCTATGAAACCTTTCGAAATGCAAGTTTCGTTCGAAAAATCGTAGTATATTATACACAAGTTTAGGTCAAAAAATCAAATTAAATCGAGGACTGTATGAAATGATATGAGCATTTTCAGATCATTTATAAATTTTATGGGGGAAGGTTTTGATTGAAGTCCATTCAAAAAATCATATGAAAATTAGATTCTAAGAAACCTTTCGAAATGCAAGTTTCGATCAAAAAATCGTAGTATATTATACACGAGTTTCGGTCAAAAAATCGTAGTATATTATACACGAGTTTCGGTAAAAGAAATCTAATTAAATCGGGTGTTATTCGCAATGATACGAAACTTTTCAGATCATTTATAGATTTTACGGGTGAAGGTTAAGATTGAAGTCCATGCAAAAATTTATCTGAAAATTAGATTTTATGAAACTTTTCGAAATGCAAGTTTCGATCAAAAAATCATGATATATTACAGACGAGTTTCGGTCAAAAAAATCAAATTAAATCGGGGGCTATTCGAAATGATACGAATCTTTTCAGATCATTTATATATGTTATGGGAGAAGGTTATGACGGAAGACCATGCAAAAAATCATCTGAAAATTAGTTTCTACGAAACTTTTCGAAATGCAAGTTTCATTCAAAAATTCGTAGTATATTCTACGCAAATTTATACTAGATTAAGTCAAAAAATCAAATTAAATCGAGGACTGTTCGAAATGATACGAACTTTTTCAAATCATTTATATATTTTATGGGAGAAGCTTATGATTCAAGTCCATGCAAAAATTTATCTGAAAATTAGATTTTATGAAACATTTCGAAATGCAAGTTTCGGTCAAAAAATCATGATATATTATTCACAAGTTTCGGTCAAAAAATCAAATTAAATTAGGGGCTATTCGAAATGATACGAAACTTTTCAGATCATTCTAAAATTTACGGGGGAAGGTTATGATGGAAGACCATGCAAAAAATCATCTGAAAATTAGTTTCTATGAAACCTTTCGAAATGCAAGTTTCGTTCAAAAAATCGTAGTATATTATACACAAGTTTAGGTCAAAAAATCAAATTAAATCGAGGACTGTATGAAATGATATGAGCATTTTCAGATCATTTATAAATTTTATGGGGGAAGGTTTTGATTGAAGTCCATTCAAAAAATCATATGAAAATTAGATTCTAAGAAACCTTTCGAAATGCAAGTTTCGATCAAAAAATCGTAGTATATTATACACGAGTTTCGGTCAAAAAATCGTAGTATATTATACACGAGTTTCGGTAAAAGAAATCTAATTAAATCGGGTGTTATTCGCAATGATACGAAACTTTTCAGATCATTTATAGATTTTACGGGTGAAGGTTAAGATTGAAGTCCATGCAAAAATTTATCTGAAAATTAGATTTTATGAAACTTTTCGAAATGCAAGTTTCGATCAAAAAATCATGATATATTACAGACGAGTTTCGGTCAAAAAAATCAAATTAAATCGGGGGCTATTCGAAATGATACGAATCTTTTCAGATCATTTATATATGTTATGGGAGAAGGTTATGACGGAAGACCATGCAAAAAATCATCTGAAAATTAGTTTCTACGAAACTTTTCGAAATGCAAGTTTCATTCAAAAATTCGTAGTATATTCTACGCAAATTTATACTAGATTAAGTCAAAAAATCAAATTAAATCGAGGACTGTTCGAAATGATACGAACTTTTTCAAATCATTTATATATTTTATGGGAGAAGCTTATGATTCAAGTCCATGCAAAAATTTATCTGAAAATTAGATTTTATGAAACTTTTCGAAATGCAAGTTTCGGTCAAAAAATCATGATATATTACAGACGAGTTTCGGTCAAAAAAATCAAATTAAATCGGGGGCTATTCGAAATGATACGAATCTTTTCAGATCATTTATATATGTTATGGGAGAAGGTTATGACGGAAGACCATGCAAAAAATCATCTGAAAATTAGTTTCTACGAAACTTTTCGAAATGCAAGTTTCATTCAAAAATTCGTAGTATATTATACGCAAATTTATACTAGATTAAGTCAAAAAATCAAATTAAATCGAGGACTGTTCGAAATGATACGAACTTTTTCAAATCATTTATATATTTTATGTGAGAAGCTTATGATTGAAGTCCATGCAAAAATTTATCTGAAAATTAGATTTTATGAAACTTTTCGAAATGCATGTTTCGGTCAAAAAATCATGATATATTATTCACAAGTTTCGGTCAAAAAATCAAATTAAATTAGGGGCTATTCGAAATGATACGAAACTTTTCAGATCATTCTAAAATTTACGGGGGAAGGTTATGATGGAAGACCATGCAAAAAATCATCTGAAAATTAGTTTCTATGAAACCTTTCGAAATGCAAGTTTCGTTCGAAAAATCGTAGTATATTATACACAAGTTTAGGTCAAAAAATCAAATTAAATCGAGGACTGTATGAAATGATATGAGCATTTTCAGATCATTTATAAATTTTATGGGGGAAGGTTTTGATTGAAGTCCATTCAAAAAATCATATGAAAATTAGATTCTAAGAAACCTTTCGAAATGCAAGTTTCGATCAAAAAATCGTAGTATATTATACACGAGTTTCGGTCAAAAAATCGTAGTATATTATACACGAGTTTCGGTAAAAGAAATCTAATTAAATCGGGTGTTATTCGCAATGATACGAAACTTTTCAGATCATTTATAGATTTTACGGGTGAAGGTTAAGATTGAAGTCCATGCAAAAATTTATCTGAAAATTAGATTTTATGAAACTTTTCGAAATGCAAGTTTCGATCAAAAAATCATGATATATTACAGACGAGTTTCGGTCAAAAAAATCAAATTAAATCGGGGGCTATTCGAAATGATACGAATCTTTTCAGATCATTTATATATGTTATGGGAGAAGGTTATGACGGAAGACCATGCAAAAAATCATCTGAAAATTAGTTTCTACGAAACTTTTCGAAATGCAAGTTTCATTCAAAAATTCGTAGTATATTCTACGCAAATTTATACTAGATTAAGTCAAAAAATCAAATTAAATCGAGGACTGTTCGAAATGATACGAACTTTTTCAAATCATTTATATATTTTATGGGAGAAGCTTATGATTCAAGTCCATGCAAAAATTTATCTGAAAATTAGATTTTATGAAACTTTTCGAAATGCAAGTTTCGGTCAAAAAATCATGATATATTATTCACAAGTTTCGGTCAAAAAATCAAATTAAATTAGGGGCTATTCGAAATGATACGAAAATTTTCAGATCATTCTAAAATTTACGGGGGAAGGTTATGATGGAAGACCATGCAAAAAATCATCTGAAAATTAGTTTCTATGAAACCTTTCGAAATGCAAGTTTCGTTCAAAAAATCGTAGTATATTATACACAAGTTTAGGTCAAAAAATCAAATTAAATCGAGGACTGTATGAAATGATATGAGCATTTTCAGATCATTTATAAATTTTATGGGGGAAGGTTTTGATTGAAGTCCATTCAAAAAATCATATGAAAATTAGATTCTAAGAAACCTTTCGAAATGCAAGTTTCGATCAAAAAATCGTAGTATATTATACACGAGTTTCGGTCAAAAAATCGTAGTATATTATACACGAGTTTCGGTAAAAGAAATCTAATTAAATCGGGTGTTATTCGCAATGATACGAAACTTTTCAGATCATTTATAGATTTTACGGGTGAAGGTTAAGATTGAAGTCCATGCAAAAATTTATCTGAAAATTAGATTTTATGAAACTTTTCGAAATGCAAGTTTCGATCAAAAAATCATGATATATTACAGACGAGTTTCGGTCAAAAAAATCAAATTAAATCGGGGGCTATTCGAAATGATACGAATCTTTTCAGATCATTTATATATGTTATGGGAGAAGGTTATGACGGAAGACCATGCAAAAAATCATCTGAAAATTAGTTTCTACGAAACTTTTCGAAATGCAAGTTTCATTCAAAAATTCGTAGTATATTCTACGCAAATTTATACTAGATTAAGTCAAAAAATCAAATTAAATCGAGGACTGTTCGAAATGATACGAACTTTTTCAAATCATTTATATATTTTATGGGAGAAGCTTATGATTGAAGTCCATGCAAAAATTTATCTGAAAATTAGATTTTATGAAACTTTTCGAAATGCAAGTTTCGGTCAAAAAATCATGATATATTATTCACAAGTTTCGGTCAAAAAATCAATTTAAATCGGGGGCTATTTGAAATGATACGAAACTTTTCAGATCATTTTAAAATTTACGGGGGAAGGTTATGATGGAAGACCATGCAAAAAATCATCTGAAAATTAGTTTCTATGAAACCTTTCGAAATGCAAGTTTCGTTCAAAAAATCGTAATATATTATACACAAGTTTAGGTCAAAAAATCAAATTAAATCGAGGACTGTATGAAATGATATGAGCATTTTCAGATCATTCATATATTTTATGGGGGAAGGTTTTGATTGAAGTCCATTCAAAAAATCAGATGAAAATTAGATTCTAAGAAACCTTTCGAAATGCAAGTTTCGATAAAAAAATTGTAGTATATTATACACGAGTTTCGGTCAAAAAATCGTAGTATATTATACACGAGTTTCGGTAAAAGAAATCTAATTAAATCGGGTGTTATTCGCAATGATACGAAACTTTTCAGATCATTTATAGATTTTACGGGTGAAGGTTATGATTGAAGTCCATGCAAAAATTTATCTGAAAACTAGATTTTATGAAACTTTTCGAAATGCAAGTTTCGGTCAAAAAATCATGATATATTACAGACGAGTTTCGGTCAAAAAAATCAAATTAAATCGGGGGCTATTCAAAATGATACGAATCTTTTCAGATCATTTATATATGTTATGGGAGAAGGTTATGACGGAAGACCATGCAAAAAATCATCTGAAAATTAGTTTCTACGAAACTTTTCGAAATGCAAGTTTCATTCAAAAATTCGTAGTATATTATACGCAAATTTATACTAGATTAAGTCAAAAAATCAAATTAAATCGAGGACTGTTCGAAATGATACGAACTTTTTCAAATCATTTATATATTTTATGTGAGAAGCTTATGATTGAAGTCCATGCAAAAATTTATCTGAAAATTAGATTTTATGAAACTTTTCGAAATGCATGTTTCGGTCAAAAAATCATGATATATTATTCACAAGTTTCGGTCAAAAAATCAAATTAAATTAGGGGCTATTCGAAATGATACGAAACTTTTCAGATCATTCTAAAATTTACGGGGGAAGGTTATGATGGAAGACCATGCAAAAAATCATCTGAAAATTAGTTTCTATGAAACCTTTCGAAATGCAAGTTTCGTTCGAAAAATCGTAGTATATTATACACAAGTTTAGGTCAAAAAATCAAATTAAATCGAGGACTGTATGAAATGATATGAGCATTTTCAGATCATTTATAAATTTTATGGGGGAAGGTTTTGATTGAAGTCCATTCAAAAAATCATATGAAAATTAGATTCTAAGAAACCTTTCGAAATGCAAGTTTCGATCAAAAAATCGTAGTATATTATACACGAGTTTCGGTCAAAAAATCGTAGTATATTATACACGAGTTTCGGTAAAAGAAATCTAATTAAATCGGGTGTTATTCGCAATGATACGAAACTTTTCAGATCATTTATAGATTTTACGGGTGAAGGTTAAGATTGAAGTCCATGCAAAAATTTATCTGAAAATTAGATTTTATGAAACTTTTCGAAATGCAAGTTTCGATCAAAAAATCATGATATATTACAGACGAGTTTCGGTCAAAAAAATCAAATTAAATCGGGGGCTATTCGAAATGATACGAATCTTTTCAGATCATTTATATATGTTATGGGAGAAGGTTATGACGGAAGACCATGCAAAAAATCATCTGAAAATTAGTTTCTACGAAACTTTTCGAAATGCAAGTTTCATTCAAAAATTCGTAGTATATTCTACGCAAATTTATACTAGATTAAGTCAAAAAATCAAATTAAATCGAGGACTGTTCGAAATGATACGAACTTTTTCAAATCATTTATATATTTTATGGGAGAAGCTTATGATTCAAGTCCATGCAAAAATTTATCTGAAAATTAGATTTTATGAAACTTTTCGAAATGCAAGTTTCGGTCAAAAAATCATGATATATTATTCACAAGTTTCGGTCAAAAAATCAAATTAAATTAGGGGCTATTCGAAATGATACGAAACTTTTCAGATCATTCTAAAATTTACGGGGGAAGGTTATGATGGAAGACCATGCAAAAAATCATCTGAAAATTAGTTTCTATGAAACCTTTCGAAATGCAAGTTTCGTTCAAAAAATCGTAGTATATTATACACAAGTTTAGGTCAAAAAATCAAATTAAATCGAGGACTGTATGAAATGATATGAGCATTTTCAGATCATTTATAAATTTTATGGGGGAAGGTTTTGATTGAAGTCCATTCAAAAAATCATATGAAAATTAGATTCTAAGAAACCTTTCGAAATGCAAGTTTCGATCAAAAAATCGTAGTATATTATACACGAGTTTCGGTCAAAAAATCGTAGTATATTATACACGAGTTTCGGTAAAAGAAATCTAATTAAATCGGGTGTTATTCGCAATGATACGAAACTTTTCAGATCATTTATAGATTTTACGGGTGAAGGTTAAGATTGAAGTCCATGCAAAAATTTATCTGAAAATTAGATTTTATGAAACTTTTCGAAATGCAAGTTTCGATCAAAAAATCATGATATATTACAGACGAGTTTCGGTCAAAAAAATCAAATTAAATCGGGGGCTATTCGAAATGATACGAATCTTTTCAGATCATTTATATATGTTATGGGAGAAGGTTATGACGGAAGACCATGCAAAAAATCATCTGAAAATTAGTTTCTACGAAACTTTTCGAAATGCAAGTTTCATTCAAAAATTCGTAGTATATTCTACGCAAATTTATACTAGATTAAGTCAAAAAATCAAATTAAATCGAGGACTGTTCGAAATGATACGAACTTTTTCAAATCATTTATATATTTTATGGGAGAAGCTTATGATTGAAGTCCATGCAAAAATTTATCTGAAAATTAGATTTTATGAAACTTTTCGAAATGCAAGTTTCGGTCAAAAAATCATGATATATTATTCACAAGTTTCGGTCAAAAAATCAATTTAAATCGGGGGCTATTTGAAATGATACGAAACTTTTCAGATCATTTTAAAATTTACGGGGGAAGGTTATGATGGAAGACCATGCAAAAAATCATCTGAAAATTAGTTTCTATGAAACCTTTCGAAATGCAAGTTTCGTTCAAAAAATCGTAATATATTATACACAAGTTTAGGTCAAAAAATCAAATTAAATCGAGGACTGTATGAAATGATATGAGCATTTTCAGATCATTCATATATTTTATGGGGGAAGGTTTTGATTGAAGTCCATTCAAAAAATCAGATGAAAATTAGATTCTAAGAAACCTTTCGAAATGCAAGTTTCGATAAAAAAATTGTAGTATATTATACACGAGTTTCGGTCAAAAAATCGTAGTATATTATACACGAGTTTCGGTAAAAGAAATCTAATTAAATCGGGTGTTATTCGCAATGATACGAAACTTTTCAGATCATTTATAGATTTTACGGGTGAAGGTTATGATTGAAGTCCATGCAAAAATTTATCTGAAAACTAGATTTTATGAAACTTTTCGAAATGCAAGTTTCGGTCAAAAAATCATGATATATTACAGACGAGTTTCGGTCAAAAAAATCAAATTAAATCGGGGGCTATTCAAAATGATACGAATCTTTTCAGATCATTTATATATGTTATGGGAGAAGGTTATGACGGAAGACCATGCAAAAAATCATCTGAAAATTAGTTTCTACGAAACTTTTCGAAATGCAAGTTTCATTCAAAAAGTCGTAGTATATTATACGCAAATTTATACTAGATTAAGTCAAAAAATCAAATTAAATCGAGGACTGTTCGAAATGATACGAACTTTTTCAAATCATTTATATATTTTATGGGAGAAGCTTATGATTGAAGTCCATGCAAAAATTTATCTGAAAATTAGATTTTATGAAACTTTTCGAAATGCATGTTTCGGTCAAAAAATCATGATATATTATTCACAAGTTTCGGTCAAAAAATCAAATTAAATTAGGGGCTATTCGAAATGATACGAAACTTTTCAGATCATTTTAAAATTTACGGGGGAAGGTTATGATGGAAGACCATGCAGAAAATCATCTGAAAATTAGTTTCTATGAAACCTTTCGAAATGCAAGTTTCGTTCAAAAAATCGTAATATATTATACACAAGTTTAGGTCAAAAAATCAAATTAAATCGAGGACTGTATGAAATGATATGAGCATTTTCAGATCATTCATATATTTTATGGGGGAAGGTTTTGATTGAAGTCCATTCAAAAAATCAGATGAAAATTAGATTCTAAGAAACCTTTCGAAATGCAAGTTTCGATAAAAAAATTGTAGTATATTATACACGAGTTTCGGTCAAAAAATCGTAGTATATTATACACGAGTTTCGGTAAAAGAAATCTAATTAAATCGGGTGTTATTCGCAATGATACGAAACTTTTCAGATCATTTATAGATTTTACGGGTGAAGGTTATGATTGAAGTCCATGCAAAAATTTATCTGAAAACTAGATTTTATGAAACTTTTCGAAATGCAAGTTTCGGTCAAAAAATCATGATATATTACAGACGAGTTTCGGTCAAAAAAATCAAATTAAATCGGGGGCTATTCAAAATGATACGAATCTTTTCAGATCATTTATATATGTTATGGGAGAAGGTTATGACGGAAGACCATGCAAAAAATCATCTGAAAATTAGTTTCTACGAAACTTTTCGAAATGCAAGTTTCATTCAAAAAGTCGTAGTATATTATACGCAAATTTATACTAGATTAAGTCAAAAAATCAAATTAAATCGAGGACTGTTCGAAATGATACGAACTTTTTCAAATCATTTATATATTTTATGGGAGAAGCTTATGATTGAAGTCCATGCAAAAATTTATCTGAAAATTAGATTTTATGAAACTTTTCGAAATGCATGTTTCGGTCAAAAAATCATGATATATTATTCACAAGTTTCGGTCAAAAAATCAAATTAAATTAGGGGCTATTCGAAATGATACGAAACTTTTCAGATCATTTTAAAATTTACGGGGGAAGGTTATGATGGAAGACCATGCAAAAAATCATCTGAAAATTAGTTTCTATGAAACCTTTCGAAATGCAAGTTTCGTTCAAAAAATCGTAATATATTATACACAAGTTTAGGTCAAAAAATCAAATTAAATCGAGGACTGTATGAAATGATATGAGCATTTTCAGATCATTCATATATTTTATGGGGGAAGGTTTTGATTGAAGTCCATTCAAAAAATCAGATGAAAATTAGATTCTAAGAAACCTTTCGAAATGCAAGTTTCGATAAAAAAATTGTAGTATATTATACACGAGTTTCGGTCAAAAAATCGTAGTATATTATACACGAGTTTCGGTAAAAGAAATCTAATTAAATCGGGTGTTATTCGCAATGATACGAAACTTTTCAGATCATTTATAGATTTTACGGGTGAAGGTTATGATTGAAGTCCATGCAAAAATTTATCTGAAAACTAGATTTTATGAAACTTTTCGAAATGCAAGTTTCGGTCAAAAAATCATGATATATTACAGACGAGTTTCGGTCAAAAAAATCAAATTAAATCGGGGGCTATTCAAAATGATACGAATCTTTTCAGATCATTTATATATGTTATGGGAGAAGGTTATGACGGAAGACCATGCAAAAAATCATCTGAAAATTAGTTTCTACGAAACTTTTCGAAATGCAAGTTTCATTCAAAAAGTCGTAGTATATTATACGCAAATTTATACTAGATTAAGTCAAAAAATCAAATTAAATCGAGGACTGTTCGAAATGATACGAACTTTTTCAAATCATTTATATATTTTATGGGAGAAGCTTATGATTGAAGTCCATGCAAAAATTTATCTGAAAATTAGATTTTATGAAACTTTTCGAAATGCATGTTTCGGTCAAAAAATCATGATATATTATTCACAAGTTTCGGTCAAAAAATCAAATTAAATTAGGGGCTATTCGAAATGATACGAAACTTTTCAGATCATTTTAAAATTTACGGGGGAAGGTTATGATGGAAGACCATGCAAAAAATCATCTGAAAATTAGTTTCTATGAAACCTTTCGAAATGCAAGTTTCGTTCAAAAAATCGTAATATATTATAACAAGTTTAGGTCAAAAAATCAAATTAAATCGAGGACTGTATGAAATGATATGAGCATTTTCAGATCATTCATATATTTTATGGGGGATGGTTTTGATTGAAGTCCATTCAAAAAATCAGATGAAAATTAGATTCTAAGAAACCTTTCGAAATGCAAGTTTCGATAAAAAAATTGTAATATATTATACACGAGTTTCGGTCAAAAAATCGTAGTATATTATACACGAGTTTCGGTAAAAGAAATCTAATTAAATCGGGTGTTATTCGCAATGATACGAAACTTTTCAGATCATTTATAGATTTTACGGGTGAAGGTTATGATTGAAGTCCATGCAAAAATTTATCTGAAAACTAGATTTTATGAAACTTTTCGAAATGCAAGTTTCGGTCAAAAAATCATGATATATTACAGACGAGTTTCGGTCAAAAAAATCAAATTAAATCGGGGGCTATTCGAAATGATACGAATCTTTTCAGATCATTTATATATGTTATGGGAGAAGGTTATGACGGAAGACCATGCAAAAAATCATCTGAAAATTAGTTTCTACGAAACTTTTCGAAATGCAAGTTTTATTCAAAAAGTCGTAGTATATTATACGCAAATTTATACTAGATTAAGTCAAAAAATCAAATTAAATCGAGGACTGTTCGAAATGATACGAACTTTTTCAAATCATTTATATATTTTATGGGAGAAGCTTATGATTGAAGTCCATGCAAAAATTTATCTGAAAATTAGATTTTATGAAACTTTTCGAAATGCATGTTTCGGTCAAAAAATCATGATATATTATTCACAAGTTTCGGTCAAAAAATCAAATTAAATTAGGGGCTATTCGAAATGATACGAAACTTTTCAGATCATTCTAAAATTTACGGGGGAAGGTTATGATGGAAGGCCATGCAAAAAATCATCTGAAAATTAGTTTCTATGAAACCTTTCGAAATGCAAGTTTCGTTCGAAAAATCGTAGTATATTATACACAAGTTTAGGTCAAAAAATCAAATTAAATTGAGGACTGTATGAAATGATATGAGCATTTTCAGATCATTTATATATTTTATGGGGGAAGGTTTTGATTGAAGTCCATTCAAAAAATCATATGAAAATTAGATTCTAAGAAACCTTTCGAAATGCAAGTTTCGATCAACAAATCGTAGTATATTATACACGAGTTTCGGTCAAAAAATCGTAGTATATTATACACGAGTTTCGGTAAAAGAAATCTAATTAAATCGGGTGTTATTCGCAATGATACGAAACTTTTCAGATCATTTATAGATTTTACGGGTGAAGGTTAAGATTGAAGTCCATGCAAAAATTTATCTGAAAATTAGATTTTATGAAACTTTTCGAAATGCAAGTTTCGGTCAAAAAATCATGATATATTACAGACGAGTTTCGGTCAAAAAAATCAAATTAAATCGGGGGCTATTCGAAATGATACGAATCTTTTCAGATCATTTATATATGTTATGGGAGAAGGTTATGACGGAAGACCATGCAAAAAATCATCTGAAAATTAGTTTCTACGAAACTTTTCGAAATGCAAGTTTCATTCAAAAATTCGTAGTATATTATACGCAAATTTATACTAGATTAAGTCAAAAATCAAATTAAATCGAGGACTGTTCGAAATGATACGAACTTTTTCAAATCATTTATATATTTTATGGGAGAAGCTTATGATTGAAGTCCATGCAAAAATTTATCTGAAAATTAGATTTTATGAAACTTTTCGAAATGCATGTTTCGGTCAAAAAATCATTATATATTATTCACAAGTTTCGGTCAAAAAATCAAATTAAATTAGGGGCTATTCGAAATGATACGAAACTTTTCAGATCATTCTAAAATTTACGGGGGAAGGTTATGATGGAAGGCCATGCAAAAAATCATCTGAAAATTAGTTTCTATGAAACCTTTCGAAATGCAAGTTTCGTTCGAAAAATCGTAGTATATTATACACAAGTTTAGGTCAAAAAATCAAATTAAATTGAGGACTGTATGAAATGATATGAGCATTTTCAGATCATTTATATATTTTATGGGGGAAGGTTTTGATTGAAGTCCATTCAAAAAATCATATGAAAATTAGATTCTAAGAAACCTTTCGAAATGCAAGTTTCGATCAAAAAATCGTAGTATATTATACACGAGTTTCGGTCAAAAAATCGTAGTATATTATACACGAGTTTCGGTAAAAGAAATCTAATTAAATCGGGTGTTATTCGCAATGATACGAATCTTTTCAGATCATTTATAGATTTTACGGGTGAAGGTTAAGATTGAAGTCCATGCAAAAATTTATCTGAAAATTAGATTTTATGAAACTTTTCGAAATGCAAGTTTCGGTCAAAAAATCATGATATATTACAGACGAGTTTCGGTCAAAAAAATCAAATTAAATCGGGGGCTATTCGAAATGATACGAATCTTTTCAGATCATTTATATATGTTATGGGAGAAGGTTATGACGGAAGACCATGCAAAAAATCATCTGAAAATTAGTTTCTACGAAACTTTTCGAAATGCAAGTTTCATTCAAAAATTCGTAGTATATTATACGCAAATTTATACTAGATTAAGTCAAAAAATCAAATTAAATCGAGGACTGTTCGAAATGATACGAACTTTTTCAAATCATTTATATATTTTATGGGAGAAGCTTATGATTGAAGTCCATGCAAAAATTTATCTGAAAATTAGATTTTATGAAACTTTTCGAAATGCATGTTTCGGTCAAAAAATCATGATATATTATTCACATGTTTCGGTCAAAAAATCAAATTAAATTAGGGGCTATTCGAAATGATACGAAACTTTTCAGATCATTCTAAAATTTACGGGGGAAGGTTATGATGGAAGACCATGCAAAAAATCATCTGAAAATTAGTTTCTATGAAACCTTTCGAAATGCAAGTTTCGTTCGAAAAATCGTAGTATATTATACACAAGTTTAGGTCAAAAAATCAAATTAAATCGAGGACTGTATGAAATGATATGAGCATTTTCAGATCATTTATATATTTTATGGGGGAAGGTTTTGATTGAAGTCCATTCAAAAAATCATATGAAAATTAGATTCTAAGAAACCTTTCGAAATGCAAGTTTCGATCAAAAAATCGTAGTATATTATACACGAGTTTCGGTCAAAAAATCGTAGTATATTATACACGAGTTTCGGTAAAAGAAATCTAATTAAATCGGGTGTTATTCGCAATGATACGAAACTTTTCAGATCATTTATAGATTTTACGGGTGAAGGTTAAGATTGAAGTCCATGCAAAAATTTATCTGAAAATTAGATTTTATGAAACTTTTCGAAATGCAAGTTTCGGTCAAAAAATCATGATATATTACAGACGAGTTTCGGTCAAAAAAATCAAATTAAATCGGGGGCTATTTGAAATGATACGAATCTTTTCAGATCATTTATATATGTTATGGGAGAAGGTTATGACGGAAGACCATGCAAAAAATCATCTGAAAATTAGTTTCTACGAAACTTTTCGAAATGCAAGTTTCATTCAAAAATTCGTAGTATATTATACGCAAATTTATACTAGATTAAGTCAAAAAATCAAATTAAATCGAGGACTGTTCGAAATGATACGAACTTTTTCAAATCATTTATATATTTTATGGGAGAAGCTTATGATTCAAGTCCATGCAAAAATTTATCTGAAAATTAGATTTTATGAAACTTTTCGAAATGCAAGTTTCGGTGAAAAAATCATGATATATTATTCACAAGTTTCGGTCAAAAAATCAAATTAAATTAGGGGCTATTCGAAATGATACGAAACTTTTCAGATCATTCTAAAATTTACGGGGGAAGGTTATGATGGAAGACCATGCAAAAAATCATCTGAAAATTAGTTTCTATGAAACCTTTCGAAATGCAAGTTTCGTTCGAAAAATCGTAGTATATTATACACAAGTTTAGGTCAAAAAATCAAATTAAATCGAGGACTGTATGAAATGATATGAGCATTTTCAGATCATTTATAAATTTTATAGGGGAAGGTTTTGATTGAAGTCCATTCAAAAAATCATATGAAAATTAGATTCTAAGAAACCTTTCGAAATGCAAGTTTCGATCAAAAAATCGTAGTATATTATACACGAGTTTCGGTCAAAAAATCGTAGTATATTATACACGAGTTTCGGTAAAAGAAATCTAATTAAATCGGGTGTTATTCGCAATGATACGAAACTTTTTAGATCATTTATAGATTTTACGGGTGAAGGTTATGATTGAAGTCCATGCAAAAATTTATCTGAAAACTAGATTTTATGAAACTTTTCGAAATGCAAGTTTCGGTCAAAAAATCATGATATATTACAGACGAGTTTCGGTCAAAAAAATCAAATTAAATCGGGGGCTATTCGAAATGATACGAATCTTTTCAGATCATTTATATATGTTATGGGAGAAGGTTATGACGGAAGACCATGCAAAAAATCATCTGAAAATTAGTTTCTACGAAACTTTTCGAAATGCAAGTTTCATTCAAAAATTCGTAGTATATTATACGCAAATTTATACTAGATTAAGTCAAAAAATCAAATTAAATCGAGGACTGTTCGAAATGATACGAACTTTTTCAAATCATTTATATATTTTATGGGAGAAGCTTATGATTCAAGTCCATGCAAAAATTTATCTGAAAATTAGATTTTATGAAACTTTTCGAAATGCATGTTTCGGTCAAAAAATCATGATATATTATTCACAAGTTTCGGTCAAAAAATCAAATTAAATTAGGGGCTATTCGAAATGATACGAAACTTTTCAGATCATTTTAAAATTTACGGGGGAAGGTTATGATGGAAGACCATGCAAAAAATCATCTGAAAATTAGTTTCTATGAAACCTTTCGAAATGCAAGTTTCGTTCGAAAAATCGTAGTATATTATACACAAGTTTAGGTCAAAAAATCAAATTAAATCGAGGACTGTATGAAATGATATGAGCATTTTCAGATCATTTATATATTTTATGGGGGAAGGTTTTGATTGAAGTCCATTCAAAAAATCATATGAAAATTAGATTCTAAGAAACCTTTCGAAATGCAAGTTTCGATAAAAAAATCGTAGTATATTATACACGAGTTTCGGTCAAAAAATCGTAGTATATTATACACGAGTTTCGGTAAAAGAAATCTAATTAAATCGGGTGTTATTCGCAATGATACGAAACTTTTTAGATCATTTATAGATTTTACGGGTGAAGGTTATGATTGAAGTCCATGCAAAAATTTATCTGAAAACTAGATTTTATGAAACTTTTCGAAATGCAAGTTTCGGTCAAAAAATCATGATATATTACAGACGAGTTTCGGTCAAAAAAATCAAATTAAATCGGGGGCTATTCGAAATGATACGAATCTTTTCAGATCATTTATATATGTTATGGGAGAAGGTTATGACGGAAGACCATGCAAAAAATCATCTGAAAATTAGTTTCTACGAAACTTTTCGAAATGCAAGTTTCATTCAAAAATTCGTAGTATATTATACGCAAATTTATACTAGATTAAGTCAAAAAATCAAATTAAATCGAGGACTGTTCGAAATGATACGAACTTTTTCAAATCATTTATATATTTTTTGGGAGAAGCTTATGATTCAAGTCCATGCAAAAATTTATCTGAAAATTAGATTTTATGAAACTTTTCGAAATGCAAGTTTCGGTAAAAAAATCATGATATATTATTCACAAGTTTCGGTCAAAAAATCAAATTAAATTAGGGGCTATTCGAAATGATACGAAACTTTTCAAATCATTCTAAAATTTACGGGGGAAGGTTATGATGGAAGACCATGCAAAAAATCATCTGAAAATTAGTTTCTATGAAACCTTTCGAAATGCAAGTTTCGTTCGAAAAATCGTAGTATATTATACACAAGTTTAGGTCAAAAAATCAAATTAAATCGAGGACTGTATGAAATGATATGAGCATTTTCAGATCATTTATAAATTTTATGGGGGAAGGTTTTGATTGAAGTCCATTCAAAAAATCATATGAAAATTAGATTCTAAGAAACCTTTCGAAATGCAAGTTTCGATAAAAAAATCGTAGTATATTATACACGAGTTTCGGTCAAAAAATCGTAGTATATTATACACGAGTTTCGGTAAAAGAAATCTAATTAAATCGGGTGTTATTCGCAATGATACGAAACTTTTTAGATCATTTATAGATTTTACGGGTGAAGGTTATGATTGAAGTCCATGCAAAAATTTATCTGAAAACTAGATTTTATGAAACTTTTCGAAATGCAAGTTTCGGTCAAAAAATCATGATATATTACAGACGAGTTTCGGTCAAAAAAATCAAATTAAATCGGGGGCTATTCGAAATGATACGAATCTTTTCAGATCATTTATATATGTTATGGGAGAAGGTTATGACGGAAGACCATGCAAAAAATCATCTGAAAATTAGTTTCTACGAAACTTTTCGAAATGCAAGTTTCATTCAAAAATTCGTAGTATATTATACGCAAATTTATACTAGATTAAGTCAAAAAATCAAATTAAATCGAGGACTGTTCGAAATGATACGAACTTTTTCAAATCATTTATATATTTTATGGGAGAAGCTTATGATTGAAGTCCATGCAAAAATTTATCTGAAAATTAGATTTTATGAAACTTTTCGAAATGCATGTTTCGGTCAAAAAATCATGATATATTATTCACAAGTTTCGGTCAAAAAATCAAATTAAATTAGGGGCTATTCGAAATGATACGAAACTTTTCAGATCATTTTAAAATTTACGGGGGAAGGTTATGATGGAAGGCCATGCAAAAAATCATCTGAAAATTAGTTTCTATGAAACCTTTCGAAATGCAAGTTTCGTTCGAAAAATCGTAGTATATTATACACAAGTTTAGGTCAAAAAATCAAATTAAATCGAGGACTGTATGAAATGATATGAGCATTTTCAGATCATTTATATATTTTATGGGGGAAGGTTTTGATTGAAGTCCATTCCAAAAATCATATGAAAATTAGATTCTAAGAAACCTTTCGAAATGCAAGTTTCGATCAAAAAATCGTAGTATATTATACACGAGTTTCGGTCAAAAAATCGTAGTATATTATACACGAGTTTCGGTAAAAGAAATCTAATTAAATCGGGTGTTATTCGCAATGATACGAAACTTTTCAGATCATTTATAGATTTTACGGGTGAAGGTTAAGATTGAAGTCCATGCAAAAATTTATCTGAAAATTAGATTTTATGAAACTTTTCGAAATGCAAGTTTCGGTCAAAAAGTCATGATATATTACAGACGAGTTTCGGTCAAAAAAATAAAATTAAATCGGGGGCTATTCGATTTGATACGAATCTTTTCAGATCATTTATATATGTTATGGGAGAAGGTTATGACGGAAGACCATGCAAAAAATCATCTGAAAATTAGTTTCTACGAAACTTTTCGAAATGCAAGTTTCATTCAAAAATTCGTAGTATATTATACGCAAATTTATACTAGATTAAGTCAAAAAATCAAATTAAATCGAGGACTGTTCGAAATGATACGAACTTTTTCAAATCATTTATATATTTTATGGGAGAAGCTTATGATTGAAGTCCATGCAAAAATTTATCTGAAAATTAGATTTTATGAAACTTTTCGAAATGCATGTTTCGGTCAAAAAATCATGATATATTATTCACAAGTTTCGGTCAAAAAATCAAATTAAATTAGGGGCTATTCGAAATGATACGAAACTTTTCAGATCATTTTAAAATTTACGGGGGAAGGTTATGATGGAAGGCCATGCAAAAAATCATCTGAAAATTAGTTTCTATGAAACCTTTCGAAATGCAAGTTTCGTTCGAAAAATCGTAGTATATTATACACAAGTTTAGGTCAAAAAATCAAATTAAATCGAGGACTGTATGAAATGATATGAGCATTTTCAGATCATTTATATATTTTATGGGGGAAGGTTTTGATTGAAGTCCATTCAAAAAATCATATGAAAATTAGATTCTAAGAAACCTTTCGAAATGCAAGTTTCGATCAAAAAATCGTAGTATATTATACACGAGTTTCGGTCAAAAAATCGTAGTATATTATACACGAGTTTCGGTAAAAGAAATCTAATTAAATCGGGTGTTATTCGCAATGATACGAAACTTTTCAGATCATTTATAGATTTTACGGGTGAAGGTTAAGATTGAAGTCCATGCAAAAATTTATCTGAAAATTAGATTTTATGAAACTTTTCGAAATGCAAGTTTCGGTCAAAAAATCATGATATATTACAGACGAGTTTCGGTCAAAAAAATCAAATTAAATCGGGGGCTATTTGAAATGATACGAATCTTTTCAGATCATTTATATATGTTATGGGAGAAGGTTATGACGGAAGACCATGCAAAAAATCATCTGAAAATTAGTTTCTACGAAACTTTTCGAAATGCAAGTTTCATTCAAAAATTCGTAGTATATTATACGCAAATTTATACTAGATTAAGTCAAAAAATCAAATTAAATCGAGGACTGTTCGAAATGATACGAACTTTTTCAAATCATTTATATATTTTATGGGAGAAGCTTATGATTGAAGTCCATGCAAAAATTTATCTGAAAATTAGATTTTATGAAACTTTTCGAAATGCATGTTTCGGTCAAAAAATCATGATATATTATTCACAAGTTTCGGTCAAAAAATCAAATTAAATTAGGGGCTATTCGAAATGATACGAAACTTTTCAGATCATTTTAAAATTTACGGGGGAAGGTTATGATGGAAGGCCATGCAAAAAATCATCTGAAAATTAGTTTCTATGAAACCTTTCGAAATGCAAGTTTCGTTCGAAAAATCGTAGTATATTATACACAAGTTTAGGTCAAAAAATCAAATTAAATCGAGGACTGTATGAAATGATATGAGCATTTTCAGATCATTTATATATTTTATGGGGGAAGGTTTTGATTGAAGTCCATTCCAAAAATCATATGAAAATTAGATTCTAAGAAACCTTTCGAAATGCAAGTTTCGATCAAAAAATCGTAGTATATTATACACGAGTTTCGGTCAAAAAATCGTAGTATATTATACACGAGTTTCGGTAAAAGAAATCTAATTAAATCGGGTGTTATTCGCAATGATACGAAACTTTTCAGATCATTTATAGATTTTACGGGTGAAGGTTAAGATTGAAGTCCATGCAAAAATTTATCTGAAAATTAGATTTTATGAAACTTTTCGAAATGCAAGTTTCGGTCAAAAAGTCATGATATATTACAGACGAGTTTCGGTCAAAAAAATAAAATTAAATCGGGGGCTATTCGATTTGATACGAATCTTTTCAGATCATTTATATATGTTATGGGAGAAGGTTATGACGGAAGACCATGCAAAAAATCATCTGAAAATTAGTTTCTACGAAACTTTTCGAAATGCAAGTTTCATTCAAAAATTCGTAGTATATTATACGCAAATTTATACTAGATTAAGTCAAAAAATCAAATTAAATCGAGGACTGTTCGAAATGATACGAACTTTTTCAAATCATTTATATATTTTATGGGAGAAGCTTATGATTCAAGTCCATGCAAAAATTTATCTGAAAATTAGATTTTATGAAACTTTTCGAAATGCATGTTTCGGTCAAAAAATCATGATATATTATTCACAAGTTTCGGTCAAAAAATCAAATTAAATTAGGGGCTATTCGAAATGATACGAAACTTTTCAGATCATTTTAAAATTTACGGGGGAAGGTTATGATGGAAGGCCATGCAAAAAATCATCTGAAAATTAGTTTCTATGAAACCTTTCGAAATGCAAGTTTCGTTCGAAAAATCGTAGTATATTATACACAAGTTTAGGTCAAAAAATCAAATTAAATCGAGGACTGTATGAAATGATATGAGCATTTTCAGATCATTTATATATTTTATGAGGGAAGGTTTTGATTGAAGTCCATTCAAAAAATCATATGAAAATTAGATTCTAAGAAACCTTTCGAAATGCAAGTTTCGATCAAAAAATCGTAGTATATTATACACGAGTTTCGGTCAAAAAATCGTAGTATATTATACACGAGTTTCGGTAAAAGAAATCTAATTAAATCGGGTGTTATTCGCAATGATACGAAACTTTTCAGATCATTTATAGATTTTACGGGTGAAGGTTAAGATTGAAGTCCATGCAAAAATTTATCTGAAAATTAGATTTTATGAAACTTTTCGAAATGCAAGTTTCGGTCAAAAAATCATGATATATTACAGACGAGTTTCGGTCAAAAAAATCAAATTAAATCGGGGGCTATTTGAAATGATACGAATCTTTTCAGATCATTTATATATGTTATGGGAGAAGGTTATGACGGAAGACCATGCAAAAAATCATCTGAAAATTAGTTTCTACGAAACTTTTCGAAATGCAAGTTTCATTCAAAAATTCGTAGTATATTATACGCAAATTTATACTAGATTAAGTCAAAAAATCAAATTAAATCGAGGACTGTTCGAAATGATACGAACTTTTTCAAATCATTTATATATTTTATGGGAGAAGCTTATGATTCAAGTCCATGCAAAAATTTATCTGAAAATTAGATTTTATGAAACTTCTCGAAATGCAAGTTTCGGTGAAAAAATCATGATATATTATTCACAAGTTTCGGTCAAAAAATCAAATTAAATTAGGGGCTATTCGAAATGATACGAAACTTTTCAGATCATTCTAAAATTTACGGGGGAAGGTTATGATGGAAGACCATGCAAAAAATCATCTGAAAATTAGTTTCTATGAAACCTTTCGAAATGCAAGTTTCGTTCGAAAAATCGTAGTATATTATACACAAGTTTAGGTCAAAAAATCAAATTAAATCGAGGACTGTATGAAATGATATGAGCATTTTCAGATCATTTATAAATTTTATGGGGGAAGGTTTTGATTGAAGTCCATTCAAAAAATCATATGAAAATTAGATTCTAAGAAACCTTTTGAAATGCAAGTTTCAATCAAAAAATCGTAGTATATTATACACGAGTTTCGGTCAAAAAATCGTAGTATATTATACACGAGTTTCGGTAAAAGAAATCTAAATAAATCGGGTGTTATTCGCAATGATACGAAACTTTTCAGATCATTTATAGATTTTACGGATGAAGGTTATGATTGAAGTCCATGCAAAAATTTATCTGAAAACTAGATTTTATGAAACTTTTCGAAATGCAAGTTTCGGTCAAAAAATCATGATATATTACAGACGAGTTTCGGTCAAAAAAATCAAATTAAATCGGGGGCTATTCGAAATGATACGAATCTTTTCAGATCATTTATATATGTTATGGGAGAAGGTTATGACGGAAGACCATGCAAAAAATCATCTGAAAATTAGTTTCTACGAAACTTTTCGAAATGCAAGTTTCATTCAAAAATTCGTAGTATATTATACGCAAATTTATACTAGATTAAGTCAAAAAATCAAATTAAATCGAGGACTGTTCGAAATGATACGAACTTTTTCAAATCATTTATATATTTTATGGGAGAAGCTTATGATTGAAGTCCATGCAAAAATTTATCTGAAAATTAGATTTTATGAAACTTTTCGAAATGCATGTTTCGGTCAAAAAATCATGATATATTATTCACAAGTTTCGGTCAAAAAATCAAATTAAATTAGGGGCTATTCGAAATGATACGAAACTTTTCAGATCATTTTAAAATTTACGGGGGAAGGTTATGATGGAAGGCCATGCAAAAAATCATCTGAAAATTAGTTTCTATGAAACCTTTCGAAATGCAAGTTTCGTTCGAAAAATCGTAGTATATTATACACAAGTTTAGGTCAAAAAATCAAATTAAATCGAGGACTGTATGAAATGATATGAGCATTTTCAGATCATTTATATATTTTATGGGGGAAGGTTTTGATTGAAGTCCATTCCAAAAATCATATGAAAATTAGATTCTAAGAAACCTTTCGAAATGCAAGTTTCGATCAAAAAATCGTAGTATATTATACACGAGTTTCGGTCAAAAAATCGTAGTATATTATACACGAGTTTCGGTAAAAGAAATCTAATTAAATCGGGTGTTATTCGCAATGATACGAAACTTTTCAGATCATTTATAGATTTTACGGGTGAAGGTTAAGATTGAAGTCCATGCAAAAATTTATCTGAAAATTAGATTTTATGAAACTTTTCGAAATGCAAGTTTCGGTCAAAAAGTCATGATATATTACAGACGAGTTTCGGTCAAAAAAATAAAATTAAATCGGGGGCTATTCGATTTGATACGAATCTTTTCAGATCATTTATATATGTTATGGGAGAAGGTTATGACGGAAGACCATGCAAAAAATCATCTGAAAATTAGTTTCTACGAAACTTTTCGAAATGCAAGTTTCATTCAAAAATTCGTAGTATATTATACGCAAATTTATACTAGATTAAGTCAAAAAATCAAATTAAATCGAGGACTGTTCGAAATGATACGAACTTTTTCAAATCATTTATATATTTTATGGGAGAAGCTTATGATTGAAGTCCATGCAAAAATTTATCTGAAAATTAGATTTTATGAAACTTTTCGAAATGCATGTTTCGGTCAAAAAATCATGATATATTATTCACAAGTTTCGGTCAAAAAATCAAATTAAATTAGGGGCTATTCGAAATGATACGAAACTTTTCAGATCATTTTAAAATTTACGGGGGAAGGTTATGATGGAAGGCCATGCAAAAAATCATCTGAAAATTAGTTTCTATGAAACCTTTCGAAATGCAAGTTTCGTTCGAAAAATCGTAGTATATTATACACAAGTTTAGGTCAAAAAATCAAATTAAATCGAGGACTGTATGAAATGATATGAGCATTTTCAGATCATTTATATATTTTATGGGGGAAGGTTTCGATTGAAGTCCATTCAAAAAATCATATGAAAATTAGATTCTAAGAAACCTTTCGAAATGCAAGTTTCGATCAAAAAATCGTAGTATATTATACACGAGTTTCGGTCAAAAAATCGTAGTATATTATACACGAGTTTCGGTAAAAGAAATCTAATTAAATCGGGTGTTATTCGCAATGATACGAAACTTTTCAGATCATTTATAGATTTTACGGGTGAAGGTTAAGATTGAAGTCCATGCAAAAATTTATCTGAAAATTAGATTTTATGAAACTTTTCGAAATGCAAGTTTCGGTCAAAAAATCATGATATATTACAGACGAGTTTCGGTCAAAAAAATCAAATTAAATCGGGGGCTATTCGAAATGATACGAATCTTTTCAGATCATTTATATATGTTATGGGAGAAGGTTATGACGGAAGACCATGCAAAAAATCATCTGAAAATTAGTTTCTACGAAACTTTTCGAAATGCAAGTTTCATTCAAAAATTCGTAGTATATTATACGCAAATTTATACTAGATTAAGTCAAAAAATCAAATTAAATCGAGGACTGTTCGAAATGATACGAACTTTTTCAAATCATTTATATATTTTATGGGAGAAGCTTATGATTGAAGTCCATGCAAAAATTTATCTGAAAATTAGATTTTATGAAACTTTTCGAAATGCATGTTTCGGTCAAAAAATCATGATATATTATTCACAAGTTTCGGTCAAAAAATCAAATTAAATCGGGGGCTATTCGAAATGATACGAAACTTTTCAGATCATTCTAAAATTTACGGGGGAAGGTTATGATGGAAGACCATGCAAAAAATCATCTGAAAATTAGTTTCTATGAAACCTTTCGAAATGCAAGTTTCGTTCGAAAAATCGTAGTATATTATACACAAGTTTAGGTCAAAAAATCAAATTAAATCGAGGACTGTATGAAATGATATGAGCATTTTCAGATCATTTATATATTTTATGGGGGAAGGTTTCGATTGAAGTCCATTCAAAAAATCATATGAAAATTAGATTCTAAGAAACCTTTCGAAATGCAAGTTTCGATCAAAAAATCGTAGTATATTATACACGAGTTTCGGTCAAAAAATCGTAGTATATTATACACGAGTTTCGGTAAAAGAAATCTAATTAAATCGGGTGTTATTCGCAATGATACGAAACTTTTCAGATCATTTATAGATTTTACGGGTGAAGGTTAAGATTGAAGTCCATGCAAAAATTTATCTGAAAATTAGATTTTATGAAACTTTTCGAAATGCAAGTTTCGGTCAAAAAATCATGATATATTACAGACGAGTTTCGGTCAAAAAAATCAAATTAAATCGGGGGCTATTCGAAATGATACGAATCTTTTCAGATCATTTATATATGTTATGGGAGAAGGTTATGACGGAAGACCATGCAAAAAATCATCTGAAAATTAGTTTCTACGAAACTTTTCGAAATGCAAGTTTCATTCAAAAATTCGTAGTATATTATACGCAAATTTATACTAGATTAAGTCAAAAAATCAAATTAAATCGAGGACTGTTCGAAATGATACGAACTTTTTCAAATCATTTATATATTTTATGGGAGAAGCTTATGATTGAAGTCCATGCAAAAATTTATCTGAAAATTAGATTTTATGAAACTTTTCGAAATGCATGTTTCGGTCAAAAAATCATGATATATTATTCACAAGTTTCGGTCAAAAAATCAAATTAAATCGGGGGCTATTCGAAATGATACGAAACTTTTCAGATCATTCTAAAATTTACGGGGGAAGGTTATGATGGAAGACCATGCAAAAAATCATCTGAAAATTAGTTTCTATGAAACCTTTCGAAATGCAAGTTTCGTTCGAAAAATCGTAGTATATTATACACAAGTTTAGGTCAAAAAATCAAATTAAATCGAGGACTGTATGAAATGATATGAGCATTTTCAGATCATTTATATATTTTATGGGGGAAGGTTTTGATTGAAGTCCATTCAAAAAATCATATGAAAATTAGATTCTAAGAAACCTTTCGAAATGCAAGTTTCGATCAAAAAATCGTAGTATATTATACACGAGTTTCGGTCAAAAAATCGTAGTATATTATACACGAGTTTCGGTAAAAGAAATCTAATTAAATCGGGTGTTATTCGCAATGATACGAAACTTTTCAGATCATTTATAGATTTTACGGGTGAAGGTTATGATTGAAGTCCATGCAAAAATTTATCTGAAAATTAGATTTTATGAAACTTTTCGAAATGCAAGTTTCGGTCAAAAAATCATGATATATTACAGACGAGTTTCGGTCAAAAAAATCAAATTAAATCGGGGGCTATTCGAAATGATACGAATCTTTTCAGATCATTTATATATGTTATGGGAGAAGGTTATGACGGAAGACCATGCAAAAAATCATCTGAAAATTAGTTTCTACGAAACTTTTCGAAATGCAAGTTTCATTCAAAAATTCGTAGTATATTATACGCAAATTTATACTAGATTAAGTCAAAAAATCAAATTAAATCGAGGACTGTTCGAAATGATACGAACTTTTTCAAATCATTTATATATTTTATGGGAGAAGCTTATGATTCAAGTCCATGCAAAAATTTATCTGAAAATTAGATTTTATGAAACTTTTCAAAATGCAAGTTTCGGTCAAAAAATCATGATATATTATTCACAAGTTTCGGTCAAAAAATCAAATTAAATCGGGGGCTATTTGAAATGATACGAAACTTTTCAGATCATTTTAAAATTTACGGGGGAAGGTTATGATGGAAGACCATGCAAAAAATCATCTGAAAATTAGTTTCTATGAAACCTTTCGAAATGCAAGTTTCGTTCAAAAAATCGTAATATATTATACACAAGTTTATGTCAAAAAATCAAATTAAATCGAGGACTGTATGAAATGATATGAGCATTTTCAGATCATTTATATATTTTATGGGGGAAGGTTTTGATTGAAGTCCATTCAAAAAATCATATGAAAATTAGATTCTAAGAAACCTTTCGAAATGCAAGTTTCGATCAAAAAATTGTAGTATATTATACACGAGTTTCGGTCAAAAAATCGTAGTATATTATACACGAGTTTCGGTAAAAGAAATCTAATTAAATCGGGTGTTATTCGCAATGATACGAAACTTTTCAGATCATTTATAGATTTTACGGGTGAAGGTTATGATTGAAGTCCATGCAAAAATTTATCTGAAAATTAGATTTTATGAAACTTTTCGAAATGCAAGTTTCGGTCAAAAAATCATGATATATTACAGACGAGTTTCGGTCAAAAAAATCAAATTAAATCGGGGGCTATTCGAAATGATACGAATCTTTTCAAATCATTTATATATGTTATGGGAGAAGGTTATGACGGAAGACCATGCAAAAAATCATCTGAAAATTAGTTTCTACGAAACTTTTCGAAATGCAAGTTTCATTCAAAAATTCGTAGTATATTATACGCAAATTTATACTAGATTAAGTCAAAAAATCAAATTAAATCGAGGACTGTTCGAAATGATACGAACTTTTTCAAATCATTTATATATTTTATGGGAGAAGCTTATGATTCAAGTCCATGCAAAAATTTATCTGAAAATTAGATTTTATGAAACTTTTCGAAATGCAAGTTTCGGTCAAAAAATCATGATATATTATTCACAAGTTTCGGTCAAAAAATCAAATTAAATCGGGGGCTATTTGAAATGATACGAAACTTTTCAGATCATTTTAAAATTTACGGGGGAAGGTTATGATGGAAGACCATGCAAAAAATCATCTGAAAATTAGTTTCTATGAAACCTTTCGAAATGCAAGTTTCGTTCAAAAAATCGTAATATATTATACACAAGTTTAGGTCAAAAAATCAAATTAAATCGAGGACTATATGAAATGATATGAGCATTTTCAGATCATTTATATATTTTATGGGGGAAGGTTTTGATTGAAGTTCATTCAAAAAATCATATGAAAATTAGATTCTAAGAAACCTTTCGATATGCAAGTTTCGATCAAAAAATCGTAGTATATTATACACGAGTTTCGGTCAAAAAATCGTAGTATATTATACACGAGTTTCGGTAAAAGAAATCTAATTAAATCGGGTGTTATTCGCAATGATACGAAACTTTTCAGATCATTTATAGATTTTACGGGTGAAGGTTATGATTGAAGTCCATGCAAAAATTTATCTGAAAATTAGATTTTATGAAACTTTTCGAAATGCAAGTTTCGGTCAAAAAATCATGATATATTACAGACGAGTTTCGGTCAAAAAAATCAAATTAAATCGGGGGCTATTCGAAATGATACGAATCTTTTCAGATCATTTATATATGTTATGGGAGAAGGTTATGACGGAAGACCATGCAAAAAATCATCTGAAAATTAGTTTCTACGAAACTTTTCGAAATGCAAGTTTCATTCAAAAATTCGTAGTATATTATACGCAAATTTATACTAGATTAAGTCAAAAAATCAAATTAAATCGAGGACTGTTCGAAATGATACGAACTTTTTCAAATCATTTATATATTTTATGGGAGAAGCTTATGATTGAAGTCCATGCAAAAATTTATCTGAAAATTAGATTTTATGAAACTTTTCGAAATGCATGTTTCGGTCAAAAAATCATGATATATTATTCACAAGTTTCGGTCAAAAAATCAAATTAAATTAGGGGCTATTCGAAATGATACGAAACTTTTCAGATCATTTTAAAATTTACGGGGGAAGGTTATGATGGAAGGCCATGCAAAAAATCATCTGAAAATTAGTTTCTATGAAACCTTTCGAAATGCAAGTTTCGTTCGAAAAATCGTAGTATATTATACACAAGTTTAGGTCAAAAAATCAAATTAAATCGAGGACTGTATGAAATGATATGAGCATTTTCAGATCATTTATATATTTTATGGGGGAAGGTTTCGATTGAAGTCCATTCAAAAAATCATATGAAAATTAGATTCTAAGAAACCTTTCGAAATGCAAGTTTCGATCAAAAAATCGTAGTATATTATACACGAGTTTCGGTCAAAAAATCGTAGTATATTATACACGAGTTTCGGTAAAAGAAATCTAATTAAATCGGGTGTTATTCGCAATGATACGAAACTTTTCAGATCATTTATAGATTTTACGGGTGAAGGTTAAGATTGAAGTCCATGCAAAAATTTATCTGAAAATTAGATTTTATGAAACTTTTCGAAATGCAAGTTTCGGTCAAAAAATCATGATATATTACAGACGAGTTTCGGTCAAAAAAATCAAATTAAATCGGGGGCTATTCGAAATGATACGAATCTTTTCAGATCATTTATATATGTTATGGGAGAAGGTTATGACGGAAGACCATGCAAAAAATCATCTGAAAATTAGTTTCTACGAAACTTTTCGAAATGCAAGTTTCATTCAAAAATTCGTAGTATATTATACGCAAATTTATACTAGATTAAGTCAAAAAATCAAATTAAATCGAGGACTGTTCGAAATGATACGAACTTTTTCAAATCATTTATATATTTTATGGGAGAAGCTTATGATTGAAGTCCATGCAAAAATTTATCTGAAAATTAGATTTTATGAAACTTTTCGAAATGCATGTTTCGGTCAAAAAATCATGATATATTATTCACAAGTTTCGGTCAAAAAATCAAATTAAATTAGGGGCTATTCGAAATGATACGAAACTTTTCAGATCATTTTAAAATTTACGGGGGAAGGTTATGATGGAAGGCCATGCAAAAAATCATCTGAAAATTAGTTTCTATGAAACCTTTCGAAATGCAAGTTTCGTTCGAAAAATCGTAGTATATTATACACAAGTTTAGGTCAAAAAATCAAATTAAATCGAGGACTGTATGAAATGATATGAGCATTTTCAGATCATTTATATATTTTATGGGGGAAGGTTTCGATTGAAGTCCATTCAAAAAATCATATGAAAATTAGATTCTAAGAAACCTTTCGAAATGCAAGTTTCGATCAAAAAATCGTAGTATATTATACACGAGTTTCGGTCAAAAAATCGTAGTATATTATACACGAGTTTCGGTAAAAGAAATCTAATTAAATCGGGTGTTATTCGCAATGATACGAAACTTTTCAGATCATTTATAGATTTTACGGGTGAAGGTTAAGATTGAAGTCCATGCAAAAATTTATCTGAAAATTAGATTTTATGAAACTTTTCGAAATGCAAGTTTCGGTCAAAAAATCATGATATATTACAGACGAGTTTCGGTCAAAAAAATAAAATTAAATCGGGGGCTATTCGAAATGATACGAATCTTTTCAGATCATTTATATATGTTATGGGAGAAGGTTATGACGGAAGACCATGCAAAAAATCATCTGAAAATTAGTTTCTACGAAACTTTTCGAAATGCAAGTTTCATTCAAAAATTCGTAGTATATTATACGCAAATTTATACTAGATTAAGTCAAAAAATCAAATTAAATCGAGGACTGTTCGAAATGATACGAACTTTTTCAAATCATTTATATATTTTATGGGAGAAGCTTATGATTCAAGTCCATGCAAAAATTTATCTGAAAATTAGATTTTATGAAACTTTTCGAAATGCATGTTTCGGTCAAAAAATCATGATATATTATTCACAAGTTTCGGTCAAAAAATCAAATTAAATTAGGGGCTATTCGAAATGATACGAAACTTTTCAGATCATTTTAAAATTTACGGGGGAAGGTTATGATGGAAGGCCATGCAAAAAATCATCTGAAAATTAGTTTCTATGAAACCTTTCGAAATGCAAGTTTCGTTCGAAAAATCGTAGTATATTATACACAAGTTTAGGTCAAAAAATCAAATTAAATCGAGGACTGTATGAAATGATATGAGCATTTTCAGATCATTTATATATTTTATGGGGGAAGGTTTTGATTGAAGTCCATTCAAAAAATCATATGAAAATTAGATTCTAAGAAACCTTTCGAAATGCAAGTTTCGATCAAAAAATCGTAGTATATTATACACGAGTTTCGGTCAAAAAATCGTAGTATATTATACACGAGTTTCGGTAAAAGAAATCTAATTAAATCGGGTGTTATTCGCAATGATACGAAACTTTTCAGATCATTTATAGATTTTACGGGTGAAGGTTAAGATTGAAGTCCATGCAAAAATTTATCTGAAAATTAGATTTTATGAAACTTTTCGAAATGCAAGTTTCGGTCAAAAAATCATGATATATTACAGACGAGTTTCGGTCAAAAAAATCAAATTAAATCGGGGGCTATTCGAAATGATACGAATCTTTTCAGATCATTTATATATGTTATGGGAGAAGGTTATGACGGAAGACCATGCAAAAAATCATCTGAAAATTAGTTTCTACGAAACTTTTCGAAATGCAAGTTTCATTCAAAAATTCGTAGTATATTATACGCAAATTTATACTAGATTAAGTCAAAAAATCAAATTAAATCGAGGACTGTTCGAAATGATACGAACTTTTTCAAATCATTTATATATTTTATGGGAGAAGCTTATGATTGAAGTCCATGCAAAAATTTATCTGAAAATTAGATTTTATGAAACTTTTCGAAATGCATGTTTCGGTCAAAAAATCCTGATATATTATTCACAAGTTTCGGTCAAAAAATCAAATTAAATCGGGGGCTATTTGAAATGATACGAAACTTTTCAGATCATTCTAAAATTTACGGGGGAAGGTTATGATGGAAGACCATGCAAAAAATCATCTGAAAATTAGTTTCTATGAAACCTTTCGAAATGCAAGTTTCGTTCGAAAAATCGTAGTATATTATACACAAGTTTAGGTCAAAAAATCAAATTAAATCGAGGACTGTATGAAATGATATGAGCATTTTCAGATCATTTATATATTTTATGGGGGAAGGTTTTGATTGAAGTCCATTCAAAAAATCATATGAAAATTAGATTCTAAGAAACCTTTCGAAATGCAAGTTTCGATCAAAAAATCGTAGTATATTATACACGAGTTTCGGTCAAAAAATCGTAGTATATTATACACGAGTTTCGGTAAAAGAAATCTAATTAAATCGGGTGTTATTCGCAATGATACGAAACTTTTCAGATCATTTATAGATTTTACGGGTGAAGGTTAAGATTGAAGTCCATACAAAAATTTATCTGAAAATTAGATTTTATGAAACTTTTCGAAATGCAAGTTTCGGTCAAAAAATCATGATATATTACAGACGAGTTTCGGTCAAAAAAATCAAATTAAATCGGGGGCTATTTGAAATGATACGAATCTTTTCAGATCATTTATATATGTTATGGGAGAAGGTTATGACGGAAGACCATGCAAAAAATCATCTGAAAATTAGTTTCTACGAAACTTTTCGAAATGCAAGTTTCATTCAAAAATTCGTAGTATATTATACGCAAATTTATACTAGATTAAGTCAAAAAATCAAATTAAATCGAGGACTGTTCAAAATGATACGAACTTTTTCAAATCATTTATATATTTTATGGGAGAAGCTTATGATTCAAGTCCATGCAAAAATTTATCTGAAAATTAGATTTTATGAAACTTTTCGAAATGCAAGTTTCGGTGAAAAAATCATGATATATTATTCACAAGTTTCGGTCAAAAAATCAAATTAAATTAGGGGCTATTCGAAATGATACGAAACTTTTCAGATCATTCTAAAATTTACGGGGGAAGGTTATGATGGAAGGCCATGCAAAAAATCATCTGAAAATTAGTTTCTATGAAACCTTTCGAAATGCAAGTTTCGTTCGAAAAATCGTAGTATATTATACACAAGTTTAGGTCAAAAAATCAAATTAAATCGAGGACTGTATGAAATGATATGAGCATTTTCAGATCATTTATATATTTTATGGGGGAAGGTTTTGATTGAAGTCCATTCAAAAAATCATATGAAAATTAGATTCTAAGAAACCTTTCGAAATGCAAGTTTCGATCAAAAAATCGTAGTATATTATACACGAGTTTCGGTCAAAAAATCGTAGTATATTATACACGAGTTTCGGTAAAAGAAATCTAATTAAATCGGGTGTTATTCGCAATGATACGAAACTTTTCAGATCATTTATAGATTTTACGGGTGAAGGTTAAGATTGAAGTCCATGCAAAAATTTATCTGAAAATTAGATTTTATGAAACTTTTCGAAATGCAAGTTTCGGTCAAAAAATCATGATATATTACAGACGAGTTTCGGTCAAAAAAATCAAATTAAATCGGGGGCTATTCGAAATGATACGAATCTTTTCAGATCATTTATATATGTTATGGGAGAAGGTTATGACGGAAGACCATGCAAAAAATCATCTGAAAATTAGTTTCTACGAAACTTTTCGAAATGCAAGTTTCATTCAAAAATTCGTAGTATATTATACGCAAATTTATACTAGATTAAGTCAAAAAATCAAATTAAATCGAGGACTGTTCGAAATGATACGAACTTTTTCAAATCATTTATATATTTTATGGGAGAAGCTTATGATTCAAGTCCATGCAAAAATTTATCTGAAAATTAGATTTTATGAAACTTTTCGAAATGCAAGTTTCGGTGAAAAAATCATGATATATTATTCACAAGTTTCGGTCAAAAAATCAAATTAAATTAGGGGCTATTCGAAATGATACGAAACTTTTCAGATCATTCTAAAATTTACGGGGGAAGGTTATGATGGAAGGCCATGCAAAAAATCATCTGAAAATTAGTTTCTATGAAACCTTTCGAAATGCAAGTTTCGTTCGAAAAATCGTAGTATATTATACACAAGTTTAGGTCAAAAAATCAAATTAAATCGAGGACTGTATGAAATGATATGAGCATTTTCAGATCATTTATATATTTTATGGGGGAAGGTTTTGATTGAAGTTCATTCAAAAAATCATATGAAAATTAGATTCTAAGAAACCTTTCGAAATGCAAGTTTCGATCAAAAAATCGTAGTATATTATACACGAGTTTCGGTCAAAAAATCGTAGTATATTATACACGAGTTTCGGTAAAAGAAATCTAATTAAATCGGGTGTTATTCGCAATGATACGAAACTTTTCAGATCATTTATAGATTTTACGGGTGAAGGTTAAGATTGAAGTCCATGCAAAAATTTATCTGAAAATTAGATTTTATGAAACTTTTCGAAATGCAAGTTTCGGTCAAAAAGTCATGATATATTACAGACGAGTTTCGGTCAAAAAAATCAAATTAAATCGGGGGCTATTCGAAATGATACGAATCTTTTCAGATCATTTATATATGTTATGGGAGAAGGTTATGACGGAAGACCATGCAAAAAATCATCTGAAAATTAGTTTCTACGAAACTTTTCGAAATGCAAGTTTCATTCAAAAATTCGTAGTATATTATACGCAAATTTATACTAGATTAAGTCAAAAAATCAAATTAAATCGAGGACTGTTCGAAATGATACGAACTTTTTCAAATCATTTATATATTTTATGGGAGAAGCTTATGATTGAAGTCCATGCAAAAATTTATCTGAAAATTAGATTTTATGAAACTTTTCGAAATGCATGTTTCGGTCAAAAAATCATGATATATTATTCACAAGTTTCGGTCAAAAAATCAAATTAAATTAGGGGCTATTCGAAATGATACGAAACTTTTCAGATCATTTTAAAATTTACGGGGGAAGGTTATGATGGAAGGCCATGCAAAAAATCATCTGAAAATTAGTTTCTATGAAACCTTTCGAAATGCAAGTTTCGTTCGAAAAATCGTAGTATATTATACACAAGTTTAGGTCAAAAAATCAAATTAAATCGAGGACTGTATGAAATGATATGAGCATTTTCAGATCATTTATATATTTTATGGGGGAAGGTTTCGATTGAAGTCCATTCAAAAAATCATATGAAAATTAGATTCTAAGAAACCTTTCGAAATGCAAGTTTCGATCAAAAAATCGTAGTATATTATACACGAGTTTCGGTCAAAAAATCGTAGTATATTATACACGAGTTTCGGTAAAAGAAATCTAATTAAATCGGGTGTTATTCGCAATGATACGAAACTTTTCAGATCATTTATAGATTTTACGGGTGAAGGTTAAGATTGAAGTCCATGCAAAAATTTATCTGAAAATTAGATTTTATGAAACTTTTCGAAATGCAAGTTTCGGTCAAAAAATCATGATATATTACAGACGAGTTTCGGTCAAAAAAATCAAATTAAATCGGGGGCTATTCGAAATGATACGAATCTTTTCAGATCATTTATATATGTTATGGGAGAAGGTTATGACGGAAGACCATGCAAAAAATCATCTGAAAATTAGTTTCTACGAAACTTTTCGAAATGCAAGTTTCATTCAAAAATTCGTAGTATATTATACGCAAATTTATACTAGATTAAGTCAAAAAATCAAATTAAATCGAGGACTGTTCGAAATGATACGAACTTTTTCAAATCATTTATATATTTTATGGGAGAAGCTTATGATTGAAGTCCATGCAAAAATTTATCTGAAAATTAGATTTTATGAAACTTTTCGAAATGCATGTTTCGGTCAAAAAATCATGATATATTATTCACAAGTTTCGGTCAAAAAATCAAATTAAATCGGGGGCTATTCGAAATGATACGAAACTTTTCAGATCATTCTAAAATTTACGGGGGAAGGTTATGATGGAAGACCATGCAAAAAATCATCTGAAAATTAGTTTCTATGAAACCTTTCGAAATGCAAGTTTCGTTCGAAAAATCGTAGTATATTATACACAAGTTTAGGTCAAAAAATCAAATTAAATCGAGGACTGTATGAAATGATATGAGCATTTTCAGATCATTTATATATTTTATGGGGGAAGGTTTTGATTGAAGTCCATTCAAAAAATCATATGAAAATTAGATTCTAAGAAACCTTTCGAAATGCAAGTTTCGATCAAAAAATCGTAGTATATTATACACGAGTTTCGGTCAAAAAATCGTAGTATATTATACACGAGTTTCGGTAAAAGAAATCTAATTAAATCGGGTGTTATTCGCAATGATACGAAACTTTTCAGATCATTTATAGATTTTACGGGTGAAGGTTATGATTGAAGTCCATGCAAAAATTTATCTGAAAATTAGATTTTATGAAACTTTTCGAAATGCAAGTTTCGGTCAAAAAATCATGATATATTACAGACGAGTTTCGGTCAAAAAAATCAAATTAAATCGGGGGCTATTCGAAATGATACGAATCTTTTCAGATCATTTATATATGTTATGGGAGAAGGTTATGACGGAAGACCATGCAAAAAATCATCTGAAAATTAGTTTCTACGAAACTTTTCGAAATGCAAGTTTCATTCAAAAATTCGTAGTATATTATACGCAAATTTATACTAGATTAAGTCAAAAAATCAAATTAAATCGAGGACTGTTCGAAATGATACGAACTTTTTCAAATCATTTATATATTTTATGGGAGAAGCTTATGATTCAAGTCCATGCAAAAATTTATCTGAAAATTAGATTTTATGAAACTTTTCAAAATGCAAGTTTCGGTCAAAAAATCATGATATATTATTCACAAGTTTCGGTCAAAAAATCAAATTAAATCGGGGGCTATTTGAAATGATACGAAACTTTTCAGATCATTTTAAAATTTACGGGGGAAGGTTATGATGGAAGACCATGCAAAAAATCATCTGAAAATTAGTTTCTATGAAACCTTTCGAAATGCAAGTTTCGTTCAAAAAATCGTAATATATTATACACAAGTTTATGTCAAAAAATCAAATTAAATCGAGGACTGTATGAAATGATATGAGCATTTTCAGATCATTTATATATTTTATGGGGGAAGGTTTTGATTGAAGTCCATTCAAAAAATCATATGAAAATTAGATTCTAAGAAACCTTTCGAAATGCAAGTTTCGATCAAAAAATTGTAGTATATTATACACGAGTTTCGGTCAAAAAATCGTAGTATATTATACACGAGTTTCGGTAAAAGAAATCTAATTAAATCGGGTGTTATTCGCAATGATACGAAACTTTTCAGATCATTTATAGATTTTACGGGTGAAGGTTATGATTGAAGTCCATGCAAAAATTTATCTGAAAATTAGATTTTATGAAACTTTTCGAAATGCAAGTTTCGGTCAAAAAATCATGATATATTACAGACGAGTTTCGGTCAAAAAAATCAAATTAAATCGGGGGCTATTCGAAATGATACGAATCTTTTCAAATCATTTATATATGTTATGGGAGAAGGTTATGACGGAAGACCATGCAAAAAATCATCTGAAAATTAGTTTCTACGAAACTTTTCGAAATGCAAGTTTCATTCAAAAATTCGTAGTATATTATACGCAAATTTATACTAGATTAAGTCAAAAAATCAAATTAAATCGAGGACTGTTCGAAATGATACGAACTTTTTCAAATCATTTATATATTTTATGGGAGAAGCTTATGATTCAAGTCCATGCAAAAATTTATCTGAAAATTAGATTTTATGAAACTTTTCGAAATGCAAGTTTCGGTCAAAAAATCATGATATATTATTCACAAGTTTCGGTCAAAAAATCAAATTAAATCGGGGGCTATTTGAAATGATACGAAACTTTTCAGATCATTTTAAAATTTACGGGGGAAGGTTATGATGGAAGACCATGCAAAAAATCATCTGAAAATTAGTTTCTATGAAACCTTTCGAAATGCAAGTTTCGTTCAAAAAATCGTAATATATTATACACAAGTTTAGGTCAAAAAATCAAATTAAATCGAGGACTATATGAAATGATATGAGCATTTTCAGATCATTTATATATTTTATGGGGGAAGGTTTTGATTGAAGTTCATTCAAAAAATCATATGAAAATTAGATTCTAAGAAACCTTTCGATATGCAAGTTTCGATCAAAAAATCGTAGTATATTATACACGAGTTTCGGTCAAAAAATCGTAGTATATTATACACGAGTTTCGGTAAAAGAAATCTAATTAAATCGGGTGTTATTCGCAATGATACGAAACTTTTCAGATCATTTATAGATTTTACGGGTGAAGGTTATGATTGAAGTCCATGCAAAAATTTATCTGAAAATTAGATTTTATGAAACTTTTCGAAATGCAAGTTTCGGTCAAAAAATCATGATATATTACAGACGAGTTTCGGTCAAAAAAATCAAATTAAATCGGGGGCTATTCGAAATGATACGAATCTTTTCAGATCATTTATATATGTTATGGGAGAAGGTTATGACGGAAGACCATGCAAAAAATCATCTGAAAATTAGTTTCTACGAAACTTTTCGAAATGCAAGTTTCATTCAAAAATTCGTAGTATATTATACGCAAATTTATACTAGATTAAGTCAAAAAATCAAATTAAATCGAGGACTGTTCGAAATGATACGAACTTTTTCAAATCATTTATATATTTTATGGGAGAAGCTTATGATTGAAGTCCATGCAAAAATTTATCTGAAAATTAGATTTTATGAAACTTTTCGAAATGCATGTTTCGGTCAAAAAATCATGATATATTATTCACAAGTTTCGGTCAAAAAATCAAATTAAATCGGGGGCTATTCGAAATGATACGAAACTTTTCAGATCATTCTAAAATTTACGGGGGAAGGTTATGATGGAAGACCATGCAAAAAATCATCTGAAAATTAGTTTCTATGAAACCTTTCGAAATGCAAGTTTCGTTCGAAAAATCGTAGTATATTATACACAAGTTTAGGTCAAAAAATCAAATTAAATCGAGGACTGTATGAAATGATATGAGCATTTTCAGATCATTTATATATTTTATGGGGGAAGGTTTTGATTGAAGTCCATTCAAAAAATCATATGAAAATTAGATTCTAAGAAACCTTTCGAAATGCAAGTTTCGATCAAAAAATCGTAGTATATTATACACGAGTTTCGGTCAAAAAATCGTAGTATATTATACACGAGTTTCGGTAAAAGAAATCTAATTAAATCGGGTGTTATTCGCAATGATACGAAACTTTTCAGATCATTTATAGATTTTACGGGTGAAGGTTATGATTGAAGTCCATGCAAAAATTTATCTGAAAATTAGATTTTATGAAACTTTTCGAAATGCAAGTTTCGGTCAAAAAATCATGATATATTACAGACGAGTTTCGGTCAAAAAAATCAAATTAAATCGGGGGCTATTCGAAATGATACGAATCTTTTCAGATCATTTATATATGTTATGGGAGAAGGTTATGACGGAAGACCATGCAAAAAATCATCTGAAAATTAGTTTCTACGAAACTTTTCGAAATGCAAGTTTCATTCAAAAATTCGTAGTATATTATACGCAAATTTATACTAGATTAAGTCAAAAAATCAAATTAAATCGAGGACTGTTCGAAATGATACGAACTTTTTCAAATCATTTATATATTTTATGGGAGAAGCTTATGATTCAAGTCCATGCAAAAATTTATCTGAAAATTAGATTTTATGAAACTTTTCAAAATGCAAGTTTCGGTCAAAAAATCATGATATATTATTCACAAGTTTCGGTCAAAAAATCAAATTAAATCGGGGGCTATTTGAAATGATACGAAACTTTTCAGATCATTTTAAAATTTACGGGGGAAGGTTATGATGGAAGACCATGCAAAAAATCTTCTGAAAATTAGTTTCTATGAAACCTTTCGAAATGCAAGTTTCGTTCAAAAAATCGTAATATATTATACACAAGTTTATGTCAAAAAATCAAATTAAATCGAGGACTGTATGAAATGATATGAGCATTTTCAGATCATTTATATATTTTATGGGGGAAGGTTTTGATTGAAGTCCATTCAAAAAATCATATGAAAATTAGATTCTAAGAAACCTTTCGAAATGCAAGTTTCGATCAAAAAATTGTAGTATATTATACACGAGTTTCGGTCAAAAAATCGTAGTATATTATACACGAGTTTCGGTAAAAGAAATCTAATTAAATCGGGTGTTATTCGCAATGATACGAAACTTTTCAGATCATTTATAGATTTTACGGGTGAAGGTTATGATTGAAGTCCATGCAAAAATTTATCTGAAAATTAGATTTTATGAAACTTTTCGAAATGCAAGTTTCGGTCAAAAAATCATGATATATTACAGACGAGTTTCGGTCAAAAAAATCAAATTAAATCGGGGGCTATTCGAAATGATACGAATCTTTTCAGATCATTTATATATGTTATGGGAGAAGGTTATGACGGAAGACCATGCAAAAAATCATCTGAAAATTAGTTTCTACGAAACTTTTCGAAATGCAAGTTTCATTCAAAAATTCGTAGTATATTATACGCAAATTTATACTAGATTAAGTCAAAAAATCAAATTAAATCGAGGACTGTTCGAAATGATACGAACTTTTTCAAATCATTTATATATTTTATGGGAGAAGCTTATGATTCAAGTCCATGCAAAAATTTATCTGAAAATTAGATTTTATGAAACTTTTCGAAATGCAAGTTTCGGTCAAAAAATCATGATATATTATTCACAAGTTTCGGTCAAAAAATCAAATTAAATCGGGGGCTATTTGAAATGATACGAAACTTTTCAGATCATTTTAAAATTTACGGGGGAAGGTTATGATGGAAGACCATGCAAAAAATCATCTGAAAATTAGTTTCTATGAAACCTTTCGAAATGCAAGTTTCGTTCAAAAAATCGTAATATATTATACACAAGTTTAGGTCAAAAAATCAAATTAAATCGAGGACTATATGAAATGATATGAGCATTTTCAGATCATTTATATATTTTATGGGGGAAGGTTTTGATTGAAGTTCATTCAAAAAATCATATGAAAATTAGATTCTAAGAAACCTTTCGATATGCAAGTTTCGATCAAAAAATCGTAGTATATTATACACGAGTTTCGGTCAAAAAATCGTAGTATATTATACACGAGTTTCGGTAAAAGAAATCTAATTAAATCGGGTGTTATTCGCAATGATACGAAACTTTTCAGATCATTTATAGATTTTACGGGTGAAGGTTATGATTGAAGTCCATGCAAAAATTTATCTGAAAATTAGATTTTATGAAACTTTTCGAAATGCAAGTTTCGGTCAAAAAATCATGATATATTACAGACGAGTTTCGGTCAAAAAAATCAAATTAAATCGGGGGCTATTCGAAATGATACGAATCTTTTCAGATCATTTATATATGTTATGGGAGAAGGTTATGACGGAAGACCATGCAAAAAATCATCTGAAAATTAGTTTCTACGAAACTTTTCGAAATGCAAGTTTCATTCAAAAATTTGTAGTATATTATTCGCAAATTTATACTAGATTAAGTCAAAAAATCAAATTAAATCGAGGACTGTTCGAAATGATACGAACTTTTTCAAATAATTTATATATTTTATGGGAGAAGCTTATGATTCAAGTCCATGCAAAAATTTATCTGAAAATTAGATTTTATGAAACTTTTCAAAATGCAAGTTTCGGTCAAATAATCATGATATATTATTCACAAGTTTCGGTCAAAAAATCAAATTAAATCGGGGGCTATTTGAAATGATACGAAACTTTTCAGATCATTTTAAAATTTACGGGGGAAGGTTATGATGGAAGACCATGCAAAAAATCATCTGAAAATTAGTTTCTATGAAACCTTTCGAAATGCAAGTTTCGTTCAAAAAATCGTAATATATTATACACAAGTTTATGTCAAAAAATCAAATTAAATCGAGGACTGTATGAAATGATATGAGCATTTTCAGATCATTTATATATTTTATGGGGGAAGGTTTTGATTGAAGTCCATTCAAAAAATCATATGAAAATTAGATTCTAAGAAACCTTTCGAAATGCAAGTTTCGATCAAAAAATTGTAGTATATTATACACGAGTTTCGGTCAAAAAATCGTAGTATATTATACACGAGTTTCGGTAAAAGAAATCTAATTAAATCGGGTGTTATTCGCAATGATACGAAACTTTTCAGATCATTTATAGATTTTACGGGTGAAGGTTATGATTGAAGTCCATGCAAAAATTTATCTGAAAATTAGATTTTATGAAACTTTTCGAAATGCAAGTTTCGGTCAAAAAATCATGATATATTACAGACGAGTTTCGGTCAAAAAAATCAAATTAAATCGGGGGCTATTCGAAATGATACGAATCTTTTCAGATCATTTATATATGTTATGGGAGAAGGTTATGACGGAAGACCATGCAAAAAATCATCTGAAAATTAGTTTCTACGAAACTTTTCGAAATGCAAGTTTCATTCAAAAATTCGTAGTATATTATACGCAAATTTATACTAGATTAAGTCAAAAAATCAAATTAAATCGAGAACTGTTCGAAATGATACGAACTTTTTCAAATCATTTATATATTTTATGGGAGAAGCTTATGATTCAAGTCCATGCAAAAATTTATCTGAAAATTAGATTTTATGAAACTTTTCGAAATGCAAGTTTCGGTCAAAAAATCATGATATATTATTCACAAGTTTCGGTCAAAAAATCAAATTAAATCGGGGGCTATTTGAAATGATACGAAACTTTTCAGATCATTTTAAAATTTACGGGGGAAGGTTATGATGGAAGACCATGCAAAAAATCATCTGAAAATTAGTTTCTATGAAACCTTTCGAAATGCAAGTTTCGTTCAAAAAATCGTAATATATTATACACAAGTTTAGGTCAAAAAATCAAATTAAATCGAGGACTATATGAAATGATATGAGCATTTTCAGATCATTTATATATTTTATGGGGGATGGTTTTGATTGAAGTTCATTCAAAAAATCATATGAAAATTAGATTCTAAGAAACCTTTCGATATGCAAGTTTCGATCAAAAAATCGTAGTATATTATACACGAGTTTCGGTCAAAAAATCGTAGTATATTATACACGAGTTTCGGTAAAAGAAATCTAATTAAATCGGGTATTATTCGCAATGATACGAAACTTTTCAGATCATTTATAGATTTTACGGGTGAAGGTTATGATTGAAGTCCATGCAAAAATTTATCTGAAAATTAGATTTTATGAAACTTTTCGAAATGCAAGTTTCGGTCAAAAAATCATGATATATTACAGACGAGTTTCGGTCAAAAAAATCAAATTAAATCGGGGGCTATTCGAAATGATACGAATCTTTTCAGATCATTTATATATGTTATGGGAGAAGGTTATGACGGAAGACCATGCAAAAAATCATCTGAAAATTAGTTTCTACGAAACTTTTCGAAATGCAAGTTTCATTCAAAAATTCGTAGTATATTATTCGCAAATTTATACTAGATTAAGTCAAAAAATCAAATTAAATCGAGGACTGTTCGAAATGAAACGAACTTTTTCAAATAATTTATATATTTTATGGGAGAAGCTTATGATTCAAGTCCATGCAAAAATTTATCTGAAAATTAGATTTTATGAAACTTTTCAAAATGCAAGTTTCGGTCAAATAATCATGATATATTATTCACAAGTTTCGGTCAAAAAATCAAATTAAATCGGGGGCTATTTGAAATGATACGAAACTTTTCAGATCATTTTAAAATTTACGGGGGAAGGTTATGATGGAAGACCATGCAAAAAATCATCTGAAAATTAGTTTCTATGAAACCTTTCGAAATGCAAGTTTCGTTCAAAAAATCGTAATATATTATACACAAGTTTATGTCAAAAAATCAAATTAAATCGAGGACTGTATGAAATGATATGAGCATTTTCAGATCATTTATATATTTTATGGGGGAAGGTTTTGATTGAAGTCCATTCAAAAAATCATATGAAAATTAGATTCTAAGAAACCTTTCGAAATGCAAGTTTCGATCAAAAAATTGTAGTATATTATACATGAGTTTCGGTCAAAAAATCGTAGTATATTATACACGAGTTTCGGTAAAAGAAATCTAATTAAATCGGGTGTTATTCGCAATGATACGAAACTTTTCAGATCATTTATAGATTTTACGGGTGAAGGTTATGATTGAAGTCCATGCAAAAATTTATCTGAAAATTAGATTTTATGAAACTTTTCGAAATGCAAGTTTCGGTCAAAAAATCATGATATATTACAGACGAGTTTCGGTCAAAAAAATCAAATTAAATCGGGGGCTATTCGAAATGATACGAATCTTTTCAGATCATTTATATATGTTATGGGAGAAGGTTATGACGGAAGACCATGCAAAAAATCATCTGAAAATTAGTTTCTACGAAACTTTTCGAAATGCAAGTTTCATTCAAAAATTCGTAGTATATTATTCGCAAATTTATACTAGATTAAGTCAAAAAATCAAATTAAATCGAGGACTGTTCGAAATGATACGAACTTTTTCAAATAATTTATATATTTTATGGGAGAAGCTTATGATTCAAGTCCATGCAAAAATTTATCTGAAAATTAGATTTTATGAAACTTTTCAAAATGCAAGTTTCGGTCAAATAATCATGATATATTATTCACAAGTTTCGGTCAAAAAATCAAATTAAATCGGGGGCTATTTGAAATGATACGAAACTTTTCAGATCATTTTAAAATTTACGGGGGAAGGTTATGATGGAAGACCATGCAAAAAATCATCTAAAAATTAGTTTCTATGAAACCTTTCGAAATGCAAGTTTCGTTCAAAAAATCGTAATATATTATACACAAGTTTATGTCAAAAAATCAAATTAAATCGAGGACTGTATGAAATGATATGAGCATTTTCAGATCATTTATATATTTTATGGGGGAAGGTTTTGATTGAAGTCCATTCAAAAAATCATATGAAAATTAGATTCTAAGAAACCTTTCGAAATGCAAGTTTCGATCAAAAAATTGTAGTATATTATACACGAGTTTCGGTCAAAAAATCGTAGTATATTATACACGAGTTTCGGTAAAAGAAATCTAATTAAATCGGGTGTTATTCGCAATGATACGAAACTTTTCAGATCATTTATAGATTTTACGGGTGAAGGTTATGATTGAAGTCCATGCAAAAATTTATCTGAAAATTAGATTTTATGAAACTTTTCGAAATGCAAGTTTCGGTCAAAAAATCATGATATATTACAGACGAGTTTCGGTCAAAAAAATCAAATTAAATCGGGGGCTATTCGAAATGATACGAATCTTTTCAGATCATTTATATATGTTATGGGAGAAGGTTATGACGGAAGACCATGCAAAAAATCATCTGAAAATTAGTTTCTACGAAACTTTTCGAAATGCAAGTTTCATTCAAAAATTTGTAGTATATTATTCGCAAATTTATACTAGATTAAGTCAAAAAATCAAATTAAATCGAGGACTGTTCGAAATGATACGAACTTTTTCAAATAATTTATATATTTTATGGGAGAAGCTTATGATTCAAGTCCATGCAAAAATTTATCTGAAAATTAGATTTTATGAAACTTTTCAAAATGCAAGTTTCGGTCAAATAATCATGATATATTATTCACAAGTTTCGGTCAAAAAATCAAATTAAATCGGGGGCTATTTGAAATGATACGAAACTTTTCAGATCATTTTAAAATTTACGGGGGAAGGTTATGATGGAAGACCATGCAAAAAATCATCTGAAAATTAGTTTCTATGAAACCTTTCGAAATGCAAGTTTCGTTCAAAAAATCGTAATATATTATACACAAGTTTATGTCAAAAAATCAAATTAAATCGAGGACTGTATGAAATGATATGAGCATTTTCAGATCATTTATATATTTTATGGGGGAAGGTTTTGATTGAAGTCCATTCAAAAAATCATATGAAAATTAGATTCTAAGAAACCTTTCGAAATGCAAGTTTCGATCAAAAAATTGTAGTATATTATACACGAGTTTCGGTCAAAAAATCGTAGTATATTATACACGAGTTTCGGTAAAAGAAATCTAATTAAATCGGGTGTTATTCGCAATGATACGAAACTTTTCAGATCATTTATAGATTTTACGGGTGAAGGTTATGATTGAAGTCCATGCAAAAATTTATCTGAAAATTAGATTTTATGAAACTTTTCGAAATGCAAGTTTCGGTCAAAAAATCATGATATATTACAGACGAGTTTCGGTCAAAAAAATCAAATTAAATCGGGGGCTATTCGAAATGATACGAATCTTTTCAGATCATTTATATATGTTATGGGAGAAGGTTATGACGGAAGACCATGCAAAAAATCATCTGAAAATTAGTTTCTACGAAACTTTTCGAAATGCAAGTTTCATTCAAAAATTCGTAGTATATTATACGCAAATTTATACTAGATTAAGTCAAAAAATCAAATTAAATCGAGAACTGTTCGAAATGATACGAACTTTTTCAAATCATTTATATATTTTATGGGAGAAGCTTATGATTCAAGTCCATGCAAAAATTTATCTGAAAATTAGATTTTATGAAACTTTTCGAAATGCAAGTTTCGGTCAAAAAATCATGATATATTATTCACAAGTTTCGGTCAAAAAATCAAATTAAATCGGGGGCTATTTGAAATGATACGAAACTTTTCAGATCATTTTAAAATTTACGGGGGAAGGTTATGATGGAAGACCATGCAAAAAATCATCTGAAAATTAGTTTCTATGAAACCTTTCGAAATGCAAGTTTCGTTCAAAAAATCGTAATATATTATACACAAGTTTAGGTCAAAAAATCAAATTAAATCGAGGACTATATGAAATGATATGAGCATTTTCAGATCATTTATATATTTTATGGGGGATGGTTTTGATTGAAGTTCATTCAAAAAATCATATGAAAATTAGATTCTAAGAAACCTTTCGATATGCAAGTTTCGATCAAAAAATCGTAGTATATTATACACGAGTTTCGGTCAAAAAATCGTAGTATATTATACACGAGTTTCGGTAAAAGAAATCTAATTAAATCGGGTGTTATTCGCAATGATACGAAACTTTTCAGATCATTTATAGATTTTACGGGTGAAGGTTATGATTGAAGTCCATGCAAAAATTTATCTGAAAATTAGATTTTATGAAACTTTTCGAAATGCAAGTTTCGGTCAAAAAATCATGATATATTACAGACGAGTTTCGGTCAAAAAAATCAAATTAAATCGGGGGCTATTCGAAATGATACGAATCTTTTCAGATCATTTATATATGTTATGGGAGAAGGTTATGACGGAAGACCATGCAAAAAATCATCTGAAAATTAGTTTCTACGAAACTTTTCGAAATGCAAGTTTCATTCAAAAATTCGTAGTATATTATTCGCAAATTTATACTAGATTAAGTCAAAAAATCAAATTAAATCGAGGACTGTTCGAAATGATACGAACTTTTTCAAATAATTTATATATTTTATGGGAGAAGCTTATGATTCAAGTCCATGCAAAAATTTATCTGAAAATTAGATTTTATGAAACTTTTCAAAATGCAAGTTTCGGTCAAATAATCATGATATATTATTCACAAGTTTCGGTCAAAAAATCAAATTAAATCGGGGGCTATTTGAAATGATACGAAACTTTTCAGATCATTTTAAAATTTACGGGGGAAGGTTATGATGGAAGACCATGCAAAAAATCATCTGAAAATTAGTTTCTATGAAACCTTTCGAAATGCAAGTTTCGTTCAAAAAATCGTAATATATTATACACAAGTTTATGTCAAAAAATCAAATTAAATCGAGGACTGTATGAAATGATATGAGCATTTTCAGATCATTTATATATTTTATGGGGGAAGGTTTTGATTGAAGTCCATTCAAAAAATCATATGAAAATTAGATTCTAAGAAACCTTTCGAAATGCAAGTTTCGATCAAAAAATTGTAGTATATTATACACGAGTTTCGGTCAAAAAATCGTAGTATATTATACACGAGTTTCGGTAAAAGAAATCTAATTAAATCGGGTGTTATTCGCAATGATACGAAACTTTTCAGATCATTTATAGATTTTACGGGTGAAGGTTATGATTGAAGTCCATGCAAAAATTTATCTGAAAATTAGATTTTATGAAACTTTTCGAAATGCAAGTTTCGGTCAAAAAATCATGATATATTACAGACGAGTTTCGGTCAAAAAAATCAAATTAAATCGGGGGCTATTCGAAATGATACGAATCTTTTCAGATCATTTATATATGTTATGGGAGAAGGTTATGACGGAAGACCATGCAAAAAATCATCTGAAAATTAGTTTCTACGAAACTTTTCGAAATGCAAGTTTCATTCAAAAATTTGTAGTATATTATTCGCAAATTTATACTAGATTAAGTCAAAAAATCAAATTAAATCGAGGACTGTTCGAAATGATACGAACTTTTTCAAATAATTTATATATTTTATGGGAGAAGCTTATGATTCAAGTCCATGCAAAAATTTATCTGAAAATTAGATTTTATGAAACTTTTCAAAATGCAAGTTTCGGTCAAATAATCATGATATATTATTCACAAGTTTCGGTCAAAAAATCAAATTAAATCGGGGGCTATTTGAAATGATACGAAACTTTTCAGATCATTTTAAAATTTACGGGGGAAGGTTATGATGGAAGACCATGCAAAAAATCATCTGAAAATTAGTTTCTATGAAACCTTTCGAAATGCAAGTTTCGTTCAAAAAATCGTAATATATTATACACAAGTTTATGTCAAAAAATCAAATTAAATCGAGGACTGTATGAAATGATATGAGCATTTTCAGATCATTTATATATTTTATGGGGGAAGGTTTTGATTGAAGTCCATTCAAAAAATCATATGAAAATTAGATTCTAAGAAACCTTTCGAAATGCAAGTTTCGATCAAAAAATTGTAGTATATTATACACGAGTTTCGGTCAAAAAATCGTAGTATATTATACACGAGTTTCGGTAAAAGAAATCTAATTAAATCGGGTGTTATTCGCAATGATACGAAACTTTTCAGATCATTTATAGATTTTACGGGTGAAGGTTATGATTGAAGTCCATGCAAAAATTTATCTGAAAATTAGATTTTATGAAACTTTTCGAAATGCAAGTTTCGGTCAAAAAATCATGATATATTACAGACGAGTTTCGGTCAAAAAAATCAAATTAAATCGGGGGCTATTCGAAATGATACGAATCTTTTCAGATCATTTATATATGTTATGGGAGAAGGTTATGACGGAAGACCATGCAAAAAATCATCTGAAAATTAGTTTCTACGAAACTTTTCGAAATGCAAGTTTCATTCAAAAATTCGTAGTATATTATACGCAAATTTATACTAGATTAAGTCAAAAAATCAAATTAAATCGAGAACTGTTCGAAATGATACGAACTTTTTCAAATCATTTATATATTTTATGGGAGAAGCTTATGATTCAAGTCCATGCAAAAATTTATCTGAAAATTAGATTTTATGAAACTTTTCGAAATGCAAGTTTCGGTCAAAAAATCATGATATATTATTCACAAGTTTCGGTCAAAAAATCAAATTAAATCGGGGGCTATTTGAAATGATACGAAACTTTTCAGATCATTTTAAAATTTACGGGGGAAGGTTATGATGGAAGACCATGCAAAAAATCATCTGAAAATTAGTTTCTATGAAACCTTTCGAAATGCAAGTTTCGTTCAAAAAATCGTAATATATTATACACAAGTTTAGGTCAAAAAATCAAATTAAATCGAGGACTATATGAAATGATATGAGCATTTTCAGATCATTTATATATTTTATGGGGGATGGTTTTGATTGAAGTTCATTCAAAAAATCATATGAAAATTAGATTCTAAGAAACCTTTCGATATGCAAGTTTCGATCAAAAAATCGTAGTATATTATACACGAGTTTCGGTCAAAAAATCGTAGTATATTATACACGAGTTTCGGTAAAAGAAATCTAATTAAATCGGGTGTTATTCGCAATGATACGAAACTTTTCAGATCATTTATAGATTTTACGGGTGAAGGTTATGATTGAAGTCCATGCAAAAATTTATCTGAAAATTAGATTTTATGAAACTTTTCGAAATGCAAGTTTCGGTCAAAAAATCATGATATATTACAGACGAGTTTCGGTCAAAAAAATCAAATTAAATCGGGGGCTATTCGAAATGATACGAATCTTTTCAGATCATTTATATATGTTATGGGAGAAGGTTATGACGGAAGACCATGCAAAAAATCATCTGAAAATTAGTTTCTACGAAACTTTTCGAAATGCAAGTTTCATTCAAAAATTCGTAGTATATTATTCGCAAATTTATACTAGATTAAGTCAAAAAATCAAATTAAATCGAGGACTGTTCGAAATGATACGAACTTTTTCAAATAATTTATATATTTTATGGGAGAAGCTTATGATTCAAGTCCATGCAAAAATTTATCTGAAAATTAGATTTTATGAAACTTTTCAAAATGCAAGTTTCGGTCAAATAATCATGATATATTATTCACAAGTTTCGGTCAAAAAATCAAATTAAATCGGGGGCTATTTGAAATGATACGAAACTTTTCAGATCATTTTAAAATTTACGGGGGAAGGTTATGATGGAAGACCATGCAAAAAATCATCTGAAAATTAGTTTCTATGAAACCTTTCGAAATGCAAGTTTCGTTCAAAAAATCGTAATATATTATACACAAGTTTATGTCAAAAAATCAAATTAAATCGAGGACTGTATGAAATGATATGAGCATTTTCAGATCATTTATATATTTTATGGGGGAAGGTTTTGATTGAAGTCCATTCAAAAAATCATATGAAAATTAGATTCTAAGAAACCTTTCGAAATGCAAGTTTCGATCAAAAAATTGTAGTATATTATACACGAGTTTCGGTCAAAAAATCGTAGTATATTATACACGAGTTTCGGTAAAAGAAATCTAATTAAATCGGGTGTTATTCGCAATGATACGAAACTTTTCAGATCATTTATAGATTTTACGGGTGAAGGTTATGATTGAAGTCCATGCAAAAATTTATCTGAAAATTAGATTTTATGAAACTTTTCGAAATGCAAGTTTCGGTCAAAAAATCATGATATATTACAGACGAGTTTCGGTCAAAAAAATCAAATTAAATCGGGGGCTATTCGAAATGATACGAATCTTTTCAGATCATTTATATATGTTATGGGAGAAGGTTATGACGGAAGACCATGCAAAAAATCATCTGAAAATTAGTTTCTACGAAACTTTTCGAAATGCAAGTTTCATTCAAAAATTTGTAGTATATTATTCGCAAATTTATACTAGATTAAGTCAAAAAATCAAATTAAATCGAGGACTGTTCGAAATGATACGAACTTTTTCAAATAATTTATATATTTTATGGGAGAAGCTTATGATTCAAGTCCATGCAAAAATTTATCTGAAAATTAGATTTTATGAAACTTTTCAAAATGCAAGTTTCGGTCAAATAATCATGATATATTATTCACAAGTTTCGGTCAAAAAATCAAATTAAATCGGGGGCTATTTGAAATGATACGAAACTTTTCAGATCATTTTAAAATTTACGGGGGAAGGTTATGATGGAAGACCATGCAAAAAATCATCTGAAAATTAGTTTCTATGAAACCTTTCGAAATGCAAGTTTCGTTCAAAAAATCGTAATATATTATACACAAGTTTATGTCAAAAAATCAAATTAAATCGAGGACTGTATGAAATGATATGAGCATTTTCAGATCATTTATATATTTTATGGGGGAAGGTTTTGATTGAAGTCCATTCAAAAAATCATATGAAAATTAGATTCTAAGAAACCTTTCGAAATGCAAGTTTCGATCAAAAAATTGTAGTATATTATACACGAGTTTCGGTCAAAAAATCGTAGTATATTATACACGAGTTTCGGTAAAAGAAATCTAATTAAATCGGGTGTTATTCGCAATGATACGAAACTTTTCAGATCATTTATAGATTTTACGGGTGAAGGTTATGATTGAAGTCCATGCAAAAATTTATCTGAAAATTAGATTTTATGAAACTTTTCGAAATGCAAGTTTCGGTCAAAAAATCATGATATATTACAGACGAGTTTCGGTCAAAAAAATCAAATTAAATCGGGGGCTATTCGAAATGATACGAATCTTTTCAGATCATTTATATATGTTATGGGAGAAGGTTATGACGGAAGACCATGCAAAAAATCATCTGAAAATTAGTTTCTACGAAACTTTTCGAAATGCAAGTTTCATTCAAAAATTCGTAGTATATTATACGCAAATTTATACTAGATTAAGTCAAAAAATCAAATTAAATCGAGAACTGTTCGAAATGATACGAACTTTTTCAAATCATTTATATATTTTATGGGAGAAGCTTATGATTCAAGTCCATGCAAAAATTTATCTGAAAATTAGATTTTATGAAACTTTTCGAAATGCAAGTTTCGGTCAAAAAATCATGATATATTATTCACAAGTTTCGGTCAAAAAATAAAATTAAATCGGGGGCTATTTGAAATGATACGAAACTTTTCAGATCATTTTAAAATTTACGGGGGAAGGTTATGATGGAAGACCATGCAAAAAATCATCTGAAAATTAGTTTCTATGAAACCTTTCGAAATGCAAGTTTCGTTCAAAAAATCGTAATATATTATACACAAGTTTAGGTCAAAAAATCAAATTAAATCGAGGACTATATGAAATGATATGAGCATTTTTAGATCATTTATATATTTTATGGGGGATGGTTTTGATTGAAGTTCATTCAAAAAATCATATGAAAATTAGATTCTAAGAAACCTTTCGATATGCAAGTTTCGATCAAAAAATCGTAGTATATTATACACGAGTTTCGGTCAAAAAATCGTAGTATATTATACACGAGTTTCGGTAAAAGAAATCTAATTAAATCGGGTGTTATTCGCAATGATACGAAACTTTTCAGATCATTTATAGATTTTACGGGTGAAGGTTATGATTGAAGTCCATGCAAAAATTTATCTGAAAATTAGATTTTATGAAACTTTTCGAAATGCAAGTTTCGGTCAAAAAATCATGATATATTACAGACGAGTTTCGGTCAAAAAAATCAAATTAAATCGGGGGCTATTCGAAATGATACGAATCTTTTCAGATCATTTATATATGTTATGGGAGAAGGTTATGACGGAAGACCATGCAAAAAATCATCTGAAAATTAGTTTCTACGAAACTTTTCGAAATGCAAGTTTCATTCAAAAATTCGTAGTATATTATTCGCAAATTTATACTAGATTAAGTCAAAAAATCAAATTAAATCGAGGACTGTTCGAAATGATACGAACTTTTTCAAATAATTTATATATTTTATGGGAGAAGCTTATGATTCAAGTCCATGCAAAAATTTATCTGAAAATTAGATTTTATGAAACTTTTCAAAATGCAAGTTTCGGTCAAATAATCATGATATATTATTCACAAGTTTCGGTCAAAAAATCAAATTAAATCGGGGGCTATTTGAAATGATACGAAACTTTTCAGATCATTTTAAAATTTACGGGGGAAGGTTATGATGGAAGACCATGCAAAAAATCATCTGAAAATTAGTTTCTATGAAACCTTTCGAAATGCAAGTTTCGTTCAAAAAATCGTAATATATTATACACAAGTTTATGTCAAAAAATCAAATTAAATCGAGGACTGTATGAAATGATATGAGCATTTTCAGATCATTTATATATTTTATGGGGGAAGGTTTTGATTGAAGTCCATTCAAAAAATCATATGAAAATTAGATTCTAAGAAACCTTTCGAAATGCAAGTTTCGATCAAAAAATTGTAGTATATTATACACGAGTTTCGGTCAAAAAATCGTAGTATATTATACACGAGTTTTGGTAAAAGAAATCTAATTAAATCGGGTGTTATTCGCAATGATACGAAACTTTTCAGATCATTTATAGATTTTACGGGTGAAGGTTATGATTGAAGTCCATGCAAAAATTTATCTGAAAATTAGATTTTATGAAACTTTTCGAAATGCAAGTTTCGGTCAAAAAATCATGATATATTACAGACGAGTTTCGGTCAAAAAAATCAAATTAAATCGGGGGCTATTCGAAATGATACGAATCTTTTCAGATCATTTATATATGTTATGGGAGAAGGTTATGACGGAAGACCATGCAAAAAATCATCTGAAAATTAGTTTCTACGAATCTTTTCGAAATGCAAGTTTCATTCAAAAATTCGTAGTATATTATACGCAAATTTATACTAGATTAAGTCAAAAAATCAAATTAAATCGAGGACTGTTCGAAATGATACGAACTTTTTCAAATCATTTATATATTTTATGGGAGAAGCTTATGATTCAAGTCCATGCAAAAATTTATCTGAAAATTAGATTTTATGAAACTTTTCGAAATGCAAGTTTCGGTCAAATAATCATGATATATTATTCACAAGTTTCGGTCAAAAAATCAAATTAAATCGGGGGCTATTTGAAATGATACGAAACTTTTCAGATCATTTTAAAATTTACGGGGGAAGGTTATGATGGAAGACCATGCAAAAAATCATCTGAAAATTAGTTTCTATGAAACCTTTCGAAATGCAAGTTTCGTTCAAAAAATCGTAATATATTATACACAAGTTTAGGTCAAAAAATCAAATTAAATCGAGGACTGTATGAAATGATATGAGCATTTTCAGATCATTTATATATTTTATGGGGGAAGGTTTTGATTGAAGTCCATTCAAAAAATCATATGAAAATTAGATTCTAAGAAACCTTTCGAAATGCAAGTTTCGATCAAAAAATTGTAGTATATTATACACGAGTTTCGGTCAAAAAATCGTAGTATATTATACACGAGTTTCGGTAAAAGAAATCTAATTAAATCGGGTGTTATTCGCAATGATACGAAACTTTTCAGATCATTTATAGATTTTACGGGTGAAGGTTATGATTGAAGTCCATGCAAAAATTTATCTGAAAATTAGATTTTATGAAACTTTTCGAAATGCAAGTTTCGGTCAAAAAATCATGATATATTACAGACGAGTTTCGGTCAAAAAAATCAAATTAAATCGGGGGCTATTCGAAATGATACGAATCTTTTCAGATCATTTATATATGTTATGGGAGAAGGTTATGACGGAAGACCATGCAAAAAATCATCTGAAAATTAGTTTCTACGAAACTTTTCGAAATGCAAGTTTCATTCAAAAATTCGTAGTATATTATTCGCAAATTTATACTAGATTAAGTCAAAAAATCAAATTAAATCGAGGACTGTTCGAAATGATACGAACTTTTTCAAATAATTTATATATTTTATGGGAGAAGCTTATGATTCAAGTCCATGCAAAAATTTATCTGAAAATTAGATTTTATGAAACTTTTCAAAATGCAAGTTTCGGTCAAATAATCATGATATATTATTCACAAGTTTCGGTCAAAAAATCAAATTAAATCGGGGGCTATTTGAAATGATACGAAACTTTTCAGATCATTTTAAAATTTACGGGGGAAGGTTATGATGGAAGACCATGCAAAAAATCATCTGAAAATTAGTTTCTATGAAACCTTTCGAAATGCAAGTTTCGTTCAAAAAATCGTAATATATTATACACAAGTTTATGTCAAAAAATCAAATTAAATCGAGGACTGTATGAAATGATATGAGCATTTTCAGATCATTTATATATTTTATGGGGGAAGGTTTTGATTGAAGTCCATTCAAAAAATCATATGAAAATTAGATTCTAAGAAACCTTTCGATATGCAAGTTTCGATCAAAAAATCGTAGTATATTATACACGAGTTTCGGTCAAAAAATCGTAGTATATTATACACGAGTTTCGGTAAAAGAAATCTAATTAAATCGGGTGTTATTCGCAATGATACGAAACTTTTCAGATCATTTATAGATTTTACGGGTGAAGGTTATGATTGAAGTCCATGCAAAAATTTATCTGAAAATTAGATTTTATGAAACTTTTCGAAATGCAAGTTTCGGTCAAAAAATCATGATATATTACAGACGAGTTTCGGTCAAAAAAATCAAATTAAATCGGGGGCTATTCGAAATGATACGAATCTTTTCAGATCATTTATATATGTTATGGGAGAAGGTTATGACGGAAGACCATGCAAAAAATCATCTGAAAATTAGTTTCTACGAAACTTTTCGAAATGCAAGTTTCATTCAAAAATTCGTAGTATATTATACGCAAATTTATACTAGATTAAGTCAAAAAATCAAATTAAATCGAGGACTGTTCGAAATGATACGAACTTTTTCAAATCATTTATATATTTTATGGGAGAAGCTTATGATTCAAGTCCATGCAAAAATTTATCTGAAAATTAGATTTTATGAAACTTTTCGAAATGCAAGTTTCGGTCAAATAATCATGATATATTATTCACAAGTTTCAGTCAAAAAATTAAATTAAATCGGGGGCTATTTGAAATGATACGAAACTTTTCAGATCATTTTAAAATTTACGGGGGAAGGTTATGATGGAAGACCATGCAAAAAATCATCTGAAAATTAGTTTCTATGAAACCTTTCGAAATGCAAGTTTCGTTCAAAAAATCGTAATATATTATACACAAGTTCAGGTCAAAAAATCAAATTAAATCGAGGACTGTATGAAATGATATGAGCATTTTCAGATCATTTATATATTTTATGGGGGAAGGTTTTGATTGAAGTCCATTCAAAAAATCATATGAAAATTAGATTCTAAGAAACCTTTCGATATGCAAGTTTCGATCAAAAAATCGTAGTATATTATACACGAGTTTCGGTCAAAAAATCGTAGTATATTATACACGAGTTTCGGTAAAAGAAATCTAATTAAATCGGGTGTTATTCGCAATGATACGAAACTTTTCAGATCATTTATAGATTTTACGGGTGAAGGTTATGATTGAAGTCCATGCAAAAATTTATCTGAAAATTAGATTTTATGAAACTTTTCGAAATGCAAGTTTCGGTCAAAAAATCATGATATATTACAGACGAGTTTCGGTCAAAAAAATCAAATTAAATCGGGGGCTATTCGAAATGATACGAATCTTTTCAGATCATTTATATATGTTATGGGAGAAGGTTATGATGGAAGACCATGCAAAAAATCATCTGAAAATTAGTTTCTACGAAACTTTTCGAAATGCAAGTTTCATTCAAAAATTCGTAGTATATTATTCGCAAATTTATACTAGATTAAGTCAAAAAATCAAATTAAATCGAGGACTGTTCGAAATGATACGAACTTTTTCAAATAATTTATATATTTTATGGGAGAAGCTTATGATTCAAGTCCATGCAAAAATTTATCTGAAAATTAGATTTTATGAAACTTTTCAAAATGCAAGTTTCGGTCAAAAAATCATGATATATTATTCACAAGTTTCGGTCAAAAAATCAAATTAAATCGGGGGCTATTTGAAATGATACGAAACTTTTCAGATCATTTTAAAATTTACGGGGGAAGGTTATGATGGAAGACCATGCAAAAAATCATCTGAAAATTAGTTTCTATGAAACCTTTCGAAATGCAAGTTTCGTTCAAAAAATCGTAATATATTATACACAAGTTTATGTCAAAAAATCAAATTAAATCGAGGACTGTATGAAATGATATGAGCATTTTCAGATCATTTATATATTTTATGGGGGAAGGTTTTGATTGAAGTCCATTCAAAAAATCATATGAAAATTAGATTCTAAGAAACCTTTCGATATGCAAGTTTCGATCAAAAAATCGTAGTATATTATACACGAGTTTCGGTCAAAAAATCGTAGTATATTATACACGAGTTTCGGTAAAAGAAATCTAATTAAATCGGGTGTTATTCGCAATGATACGAAACTTTTCAGATCATTTATAGATTTTACGGGTGAAGGTTATGATTGAAGTCCATGCAAAAATTTATCTGAAAATTAGATTTTATGAAACTTTTCGAAATGCAAGTTTCGGTCAAAAAATCATGATATATTACAGACGAGTTTCGGTCAAAAAAATCAAATTAAATCGGGGGCTATTCGAAATGATACGAATCTTTTCAGATCATTTATATATGTTATGGGAGAAGGTTATGACGGAAGACCATGCAAAAAATCATCTGAAAATTAGTTTCTACGAAACTTTTCGAAATGCAAGTTTCATTCAAAAATTCGTAGTATATTATACGCAAATTTATACTAGATTAAGTCAAAAAATCAAATTAAATCGAGGACTGTTCGAAATGATACGAACTTTTTCAAATCATTTATATATTTTATGGGAGAAGCTTATGATTCAAGTCCATGCAAAAATTTATCTGCAAATTAGATTTTATGAAACTTTTCGAAATGCAAGTTTCGGTCAAATAATCATGATATATTATTCACAAGTTTCGGTCAAAAAATCAAATTAAATCGGGGGCTATTTGAAATGATACGAAACTTTTCAGATCATTTTAAAATTTACGGGGGAAGGTTATGATGGAAGACCATGCAAAAAATCATCTGAAAATTAGTTTCTATGAAACCTTTCGAAATGCAAGTTTCGTTCAAAAAATCGTAATATATTATACACAAGTTCAGGTCAAAAAATCAAATTAAATCGAGGACTGTATGAAATGATATGAGCATTTTCAGATCATTTATATATTTTATGGGGGAAGGTTTTGATTGAAGTCCATTCAAAAAATCATATGAAAATTAGATTCTAAGAAACCTTTCGATATGCAAGTTTCGATCAAAAAATCGTAGTATATTATACACGAGTTTCGGTCAAAAAATCGTAGTATATTATACACGAGTTTCGGTAAAAGAAATCTAATTAAATCGGGTGTTATTCGCAATGATACGAAACTTTTCAGATCATTTATAGATTTTACGGGTGAAGGTTATGATTGAAGTCCATGCAAAAATTTATCTGAAAATTAGATTTTATGAAACTTTTCGAAATGCAAGTTTCGGTCAAAAAATCATGATATATTACAGACGAGTTTCGGTCAAAAAAATCAAATTAAATCGGGGGCTATTCGAAATGATACGAATCTTTTCAGATCATTTATATATGTTATGGGAGAAGGTTATGACGGAAGACCATGCAAAAAATCATCTGAAAATTAGTTTCTACGAAACTTTTCGAAATGCAAGTTTCATTCAAAAATTCGTAGTATATTATTCGCAAATTTATACTAGATTAAGTCAAAAAATCAAATTAAATCGAGGACTGTTCGAAATGATACGAACTTTTTCAAATAATTTATATATTTTATGGGAGAAGCTTATGATTCAAGTCCATGCAAAAATTTATCTGAAAATTAGATTTTATGAAACTTTTCAAAATGCAAGTTTCGGTCAAAAAATCATGATATATTATTCACAAGTTTCGGTCAAAAAATCAAATTAAATCGGGGGCTATTTGAAATGATACGAAACTTTTCAGATCATTTTAAAATTTACGGGGGAAGGTTATGATGGAAGACCATGCAAAAAATCATCTGAAAATTAGTTTCTATGAAACCTTTCGAAATGCAAGTTTCGTTCAAAAAATCGTAATATATTATACACAAGTTTATGTCAAAAAATCAAATTAAATCGAGGACTGTATGAAATGATATGAGCATTTTCAGATCATTTATATATTTTATGGGGGAAGGTTTTGATTGAAGTCCATTCAAAAAATCATATGAAAATTAGATTCTAAGAAACCTTTCGATATGCAAGTTTCGATCAAAAAATCGTAGTATATTATACACGAGTTTCGGTCAAAAAATCGTAGTATATTATACACGAGTTTCGGTAAAAGAAATCTAATTAAATCGGGTGTTATTCGCAATGATACGAAACTTTTCAGATCATTTATAGATTTTACGGGTGAAGGTTATGATTGAAGTCCATGCAAAAATTTATCTGAAAATTAGATTTTATGAAACTTTTCGAAATGCAAGTTTCGGTCAAAAAATCATGATATATTATAGACGAGTTTCGGTCAAAAAAATCAAATTAAATCGGGGGCTATTCGAAATGATACGAATCTTTTCAGATCATTTATATATGTTATGGGAGAAGGTTATGACGGAAGACCATGCAAAAAATCATCTGAAAATTAGTTTCTACGAAACTTTTCGAAATGCAAGTTTCATTCAAAAATTCGTAGTATATTATTCGCAAATTTATACTAGATTAAGTCAAAAAATCAAATTAAATCGAGGACTGTTCGAAATGATACGAACTTTTTCAAATAATTTATATATTTTATGGGAGAAGCTTATGATTCAAGTCCATGCAAAAATTTATCTGAAAATTAGATTTTATGAAACTTTTCAAAATGCAAGTTTCGGTCAAAAAATCATGATATATTATTCACAAGTTTCGGTCAAAAAATCAAATTAAATCGGGGGCTATTTGAAATGATACGAAACTTTTCAGATCATTTTAAAATTTACGGGGGAAGGTTATGATGGAAGACCATGCAAAAAATCATCTGAAAATTAGTTTCTATGAAACCTTTCGAAATGCAAGTTTCGTTCAAAAAATCGTAATATATTATACACAAGTTTATGTCAAAAAATCAAATTAAATCGAGGACTGTATGAAATGATATGAGCATTTTCAGATCATTTATATATTTTATGGGGGAAGGTTTTGATTGAAGTCCATTCAAAAAATCATATGAAAATTAGATTCTAAGAAACCTTTCGATATGCAAGTTTCGATCAAAAAATCGTAGTATATTATACACGAGTTTCGGTCAAAAAATCGTAGTATATTATACACGAGTTTCGGTAAAAGAAATCTAATTAAATCGGGTGTTATTCGCAATGATACGAAACTTTTCAGATCATTTATAGATTTTACGGGTGAAGGTTATGATTGAAGTCCATGCAAAAATTTATCTGAAAATTAGATTTTATGAAACTTTTCGAAATGCAAGTTTCGGTCAAAAAATCATGATATATTATAGACGAGTTTCGGTCAAAAAAATCAAATTAAATCGGGGGCTATTCGAAATGATACGAATCTTTTCAGATCATTTATATATGTTATGGGAGAAGGTTATGACGGAAGACCATGCAAAAAATCATCTGAAAATTAGTTTCTACGAAACTTTTCGAAATGCAAGTTTCATTCAAAAATTCGTAGTATATTATACGCAAATTTATACTAGATTAAGTCAAAAAATCAAATTAAATCGAGGACTGTTCGAAATGATACGAACTTTTTCAAATCATTTATATATTTTATGGGAGAAGCTTATGATTCAAGTCCATGCAAAAATTTATCTGAAAATTAGATTTTATGAAACTTTTCGAAATGCAAGTTTCGGTCAAATAATCATGATATATTATTCACAAGTTTCGGTCAAAAAATCAAATTAAATCGGGGGCTATTTGAAATGATACGAAACTTTTCAGATCATTTTAAAATTTACGGGGGAAGGTTATGATGGAAGACCATGCAAAAAATCATCTGAAAATTAGTTTCTATGAAACCTTTCGAAATGCAAGTTTCGTTCAAAAAATCGTAATATATTATACACAAGTTCAGGTCAAAAAATCAAATTAAATCGAGGACTGTATGAAATGATATGAGCATTTTCAGATCATTTATATATTTTATGGGGGAAGGTTTTGATTGAAGTCCATTCAAAAAATCATATGAAAATTAGATTCTAAGAAACCTTTCGATATGCAAGTTTCGATCAAAAAATCGTAGTATATTATACACGAGTTTCGGTCAAAAAATCGTAGTATATTATACACGAGTTTCGGTAAAAGAAATCTAATTAAATCGGGTGTTATTCGCAATGATACGAAACTTTTCAGATCATTTATAGATTTTACGGGTGAAGGTTATGATTGAAGTCCATGCAAAAATTTATCTGAAAATTAGATTTTATGAAACTTTTCGAAATGCAAGTTTCGGTCAAAAAATCATGATATATTACAGACGAGTTTCGGTCAAAAAAATCAAATTAAATCGGGGGCTATTCGAAATGATACGAATCTTTTCAGATCATTTATATATGTTATGGGAGAAGGTTATGATGGAAGACCATGCAAAAAATCATCTGAAAATTAGTTTCTACGAAACTTTTCGAAATGCAAGTTTCATTCAAAAATTCGTAGTATATTATTCGCAAATTTATACTAGATTAAGTCAAAAAATCAAATTAAATCGAGGACTGTTCGAAATGATACGAACTTTTTCAAATAATTTATATATTTTATGGGAGAAGCTTATGATTCAAGTCCATGCAAAAATTTATCTGAAAATTAGATTTTATGAAACTTTTCAAAATGCAAGTTTCGGTCAAAAAATCATGATATATTATTCACAAGTTTCGGTCAAAAAATCAAATTAAATCGGGGGCTATTTGAAATGATACGAAACTTTTCAGATCATTTTAAAATTTACGGGGGAAGGTTATGATGGAAGACCATGCAAAAAATCATCTGAAAATTAGTTTCTATGAAACCTTTCGAAATGCAAGTTTCGTTCAAAAAATCGTAATATATTATACACAAGTTCAGGTCAAAAAATCAAATTAAATCGAGGACTGTATGAAATGATATGAGCATTTTCAGATCATTTATATATTTTATGGGGGAAGGTTTTGATTGAAGTCCATTCAAAAAATCATATGAAAATTAGATTCTAAGAAACCTTTCGAAATGCAAGTTTCGATCAAAAAATTGTAGTATATTATACACGAGTTTCGGTCAAAAAATCGTAGTATATTATACACGAGTTTCGGTAAAAGAAATCTAATTAAATCGGGTGTTATTCGCAATGATACGAAACTTTTCAGATCATTTATAGATTTTACGGGTGAAGGTTATGATTGAAGTCCATGCAAAAATTTATCTGAAAATTAGATTTTATGAAACTTTTCGAAATGCAAGTTTCGGTCAAAAAATCATGATATATTACAGACGAGTTTCGGTCAAAAAAATCAAATTAAATCGGGGGCTATTCGAAATGATACGAATCTTTTCAGATCATTTATATATGTTATGGGAGAAGGTTATGACGGAAGACCATGCAAAAAATCATCTGAAAATTAGTTTCTACGAATCTTTTCGAAATGCAAGTTTCATTCAAAAATTCGTAGTATATTATTCGCAAATTTATACTAGATTAAGTCAAAAAATCAAATTAAATCGAGGACTGTTCGAAATGATACAAACTTTTTCAAATCATTTATATATTTTATGGGAGAAGCTTATGATTCAAGTCCATGCAAAAATTTATCTGAAAATTAGATTTTATGAAACTTTTCGAAATGCAAGTTTCGGTCAAATAATCATGATATATTATTCACAAGTTTCGGTCAAAAAATCAAATTAAATCGGGGGCTATTTGAAATGATACGAAACTTTTCAGATCATTTTAAAATTTACGGGGGAAGGTTATGATGGAAGACCATGCAAAAAATCATCTGAAAATTAGTTTCTATGAAACCTTTCGAAATGCAAGTTTCGTTCAAAAAATCGTAATATATTATACACAAGTTTATGTCAAAAAATCAAATTAAATCGAGGACTGTATGAAATGATATGAGCATTTTCAGATCATTTATATATTTTATGGGGGAAGGTTTTGATTGAAGTCCATTCAAAAAATAATATGAAAATTAGATTCTAAGAAACCTTTCGAAATGCAAGTTTCGATCAAAAAATTGTAGTATATTATACACGAGTTTCGGTCAAAAAATCGTAGTATATTATACACGAGTTTCGGTAAAAGAAATCTAATTAAATCGGGTGTTATTCGCAATGATACGAAACTTTTCAGATCATTTATAGATTTTACGGGTGAAGGTTATGATTGAAGTCCATGCAAAAATTTATCTGAAAATTAGATTTTATGAAACTTTTCGAAATGCAAGTTTCGGTCAAAAAATCATGATATATTACAGACGAGTTTCGGTCAAAAAAATCAAATTAAATCGGGGGCTATTCGAAATGATACGAATCTTTTCAGATCATTTATATATGTTATGGGAGAAGGTTATGACGGAAGACCATGCAAAAAATCATCTGAAAATTAGTTTCTACGAAACTTTTCGAAATGCAAGTTTCATTCAAAAATTCGTAGTATATTATACGCAAATTTATACTAGATTAAGTCAAAAAATCAAATTAAATCGAGGACTGTTCGAAATGATACGAACTTTTTCAAATAATTTATATATTTTATGGGAGAAGCTTATGATTCAAGTCCATGCAAAAATTTATCTGAAAATTAGATTTTATGAAACTTTTCGAAATGCAAGTTTCGGTCAAATAATCATGATATATTATTCACAAGTTTCGGTCAAAAAATCAAATTAAATCGGGGGCTATTTGAAATGATACGAAACTTTTCAGATCATTTTAAAATTTACGGGGGAAGGTTATGATGGAAGACCATGCAAAAAATCATCTGAAAATTAGTTTCTATGAAACCTTTCGAAATGCAAGTTTCGTTCAAAAAATCGTAATATATTATACACAAGTTTATGTCAAAAAATCAAATTAAATCGAGGACTGTATGAAATGATATGAGCATTTTCAGATCATTTATATATTTTATGGGGGAAGGTTTTGATTGAAGTCCATTCAAAAAATCATATGAAAATTAGATTCTAAGAAACCTTTCGAAATGCAAGTTTCGATCAAAAAATTGTAGTATATTATACACGAGTTTCGGTCAAAAAATCGTAGTATATTATACACGAGTTTCGGTAAAAGAAATCTAATTAAATCGGGTGTTATTCGCAATGATACGAAACTTTTCAGATCATTTATAGATTTTACGGGTGAAGGTTATGATTGAAGTCCATGCAAAAATTTATCTGAAAATTAGATTTTATGAAACTTTTCGAAATGCAAGTTTCGGTCAAAAAATCATGATATATTACAGACGAGTTTCGGTCAAAAAAATCAAATTAAATCGGGGGCTATTCGAAATGATACGAATCTTTTCAGATCATTTATATATGTTATGGGAGAAGGTTATGACGGAAGACCATGCAAAAAATCATCTGAAAATTAGTTTCTACGAAACTTTTCGAAATGCAAGTTTCATTCAAAAATTCGTAGTATATTATACGCAAATTTATACTAGATTAAGTCAAAAAATCAAATTAAATCGAGGACTGTTCGAAATGATACGAACTTTTTCAAATAATTTATATATTTTATGGGAGAAGCTTATGATTCAAGTCCATGCAAAAATTTATCTGAAAATTAGATTTTATGAAACTTTTCGAAATGCAAGTTTCGGTCAAATAATCATGATATATTATTCACAAGTTTCGGTCAAAAAATCAAATTAAATCGGGGGCTATTTGAAATGATACGAAACTTTTCAGATCATTTTAAAATTTACGGGGGAAGGTTATGATGGAAGACCATGCAAAAAATCATCTGAAAATTAGTTTCTATGAAACCTTTCGAAATGCAAGTTTCGTTCAAAAAATCGTAATATATTATACACAAGTTTATGTCAAAAAATCAAATTAAATCGAGGACTGTATGAAATGATATGAGCATTTTCAGATCATTTATATATTTTATGGGGGAAGGTTTTGATTGAAGTCCATTCAAAAAATCATATGAAAATTAGATTCTAAGAAACCTTTCGAAATGCAAGTTTCGATCAAAAAATTGTAGTATATTATACACGAGTTTCGGTCAAAAAATCGTAGTATATTATACACGAGTTTCGGTAAAAGAAATCTAATTAAATCGGGTGTTATTCGCAATGATACGAAACTTTTCAGATCATTTATAGATTTTACGGGTGAAGGTTATGATTGAAGTCCATGCAAAAATTTATCTGAAAATTAGATTTTATGAAACTTTTCGAAATGCAAGTTTCGGTCAAAAAATCATGATATATTACAGACGAGTTTCGGTCAAAAAAATCAAATTAAATCGGGGGCTATTCGAAATGATACGAATCTTTTCAGATCATTTATATATGTTATGGGAGAAGGTTATGACGGAAGACCATGCAAAAAATCATCTGAAAATTAGTTTCTACGAAACTTTTCGAAATGCAAGTTTCATTCAAAAATTCGTAGTATATTATACGCAAATTTATACTAGATTAAGTCAAAAAATCAAATTAAATCGAGGACTGTTCGAAATGATACGAACTTTTTCAAATCATTTATATATTTTATGGGAGAAGCTTATGATTCAAGTCCATGCAAAAATTTATCTGAAAATTAGATTTTATGAAACTTTTCGAAATGCAAGTTTCGGTCAAAAAATCATGATATATTATTCACAAGTTTCGGTCAAAAAATCAAATTAAATCGGGGGCTATTTGAAATGATACGAAACTTTTCAGATCATTTTAAAATTTACGGGGGAAGGTTATGATGGAAGACCATGCAAAAAATCATCTGAAAATTAGTTTCTATGAAACCTTTCGAAATGCAAGTTTCGTTCAAAAAATCGTAATATATTATACACAAGTTTAGGTCAAAAAATCAAATTAAATCGAGGACTGTATGAAATGATATGAGCATTTTTAGATCATTTATATATTTTATGGGGGAAGGTTTTGATTGAAGTCCATTCAAAAAATCATATGAAAATTAGATTCCAAGAAACCTTTCGATATGCAAGTTTCGATCAAAAAATCGTAGTATATTATACACGAGTTTCGGTCAAAAAATCGTAGTATATTATACACGAGTTTCGGTAAAAGAAATCTAATTAAATCGGGTGTTATTCGCAATGATACGAAACTTTTCAGATCATTTATAGATTTTACGGGTGAAGGTTATGATTGAAGTCCATGCAAAAATTTATCTGAAAATTAGATTTTATGAAACTTTTCGAAATGCAAGTTTCGGTCAAAAAATCATGATATATTACAGACGAGTTTCGGTCAAAAAAATCAAATTAAATCGGGGGCTATTCGAAATGATACGAATCTTTTCAGATCATTTATATATGTTATGGGAGAAGGTTATGACGGAAGACCATGCAAAAAATCATCTGAAAATTAGTTTCTACGAAACTTTTCGAAATGCAAGTTTCATTCAAAAATTCGTAGTATATTATACGCAAATTTATACTAGATTAAGTCAAAAAATCAAATTAAATCGAGGACTGTTCGAAATGATACGAACTTTTTCAAATAATTTATATATTTTATGGGAGAAGCTTATGATTCAAGTCCATGCAAAAATTTATCTGAAAATTAGATTTTATGAAACTTTTCAAAATGCAAGTTTCGGTCAAATAATCATGATATATTATTCACAAGTTTCGGTCAAAAAATCAAATTAAATCGGGGGCTATTTGAAATGATACGAAACTTTTCAGATCATTTTAAAATTTACGGGGGAAGGTTATGATGGAAGACCATGCAAAAAATCATCTGAAAATTAGTTTCTATGAAACCTTTCGAAATGCAAGTTTCGTTCAAAAAATCGTAATATATTATACACAAGTTTATGTCAAAAAATCAAATTAAATCGAGGACTGTATGAAATGATATGAGCATTTTCAGATCATTTATATATTTTATGGGGGAAGGTTTTGATTGAAGTCCATTCAAAAAATCATATGAAAATTAGATTCTAAGAAACCTTTCGAAATGCAAGTTTCGATCAAAAAATTGTAGTATATTATACACGAGTTTCGGTCAAAAAATCGTAGTATATTATACACGAGTTTCGGTAAAAGAAATCTAATTAAATCGGGTGTTATTCGCAATGATACGAAACTTTTCAGATCATTTATAGATTTTACGGGTGAAGGTTATGATTGAAGTCCATGCAAAAATTTATCTGAAAATTAGATTTTATGAAACTTTTCGAAATGCAAGTTTCGGTCAAAAAATCATGATATATTACAGACGAGTTTCGGTCAAAAAAATCAAATTAAATCGGGGGCTATTCGAAATGATACGAATCTTTTCAGATCATTTATATATGTTATGGGAGAAGGTTATGACGGAAGACCATGCAAAAAATCATCTGAAAATTAGTTTCTACGAAACTTTTCGAAATGCAAGTTTCATTCAAAAATTCGTAGTATATTATACGCAAATTTATACTAGATTAAGTCAAAAAATCAAATTAAATCGAGGACTGTTCGAAATGATACGAACTTTTTCAAATCATTTATATATTTTATGGGAGAAGCTTATGATTCAAGTCCATGCAAAAATTTATCTGAAAATTAGATTTTATGAAACTTTTCAAAATGCAAGTTTCGGTCAAATAATCATGATATATTATTCACAAGTTTCGGTCAAAAAATCAAATTAAATCGGGGGCTATTTGAAATGATACGAAACTTTTCAGATCATTTTAAAATTTACGGGGGAAGGTTATGATGGAAGACCATGCAAAAAATCATCTGAAAATTAGTTTCTATGAAACCTTTCGAAATGCAAGTTTCGTTCAAAAAATCGTAATATATTATACACAAGTTCAGGTCAAAAAATCAAATTAAATCGAGGACTGTATGAAATGATATGAGCATTTTCAGATCATTTATATATTTTATGGGGGAAGGTTTTGATTGAAGTCCATTCAAAAAATCATATGAAAATTAGATTCTAAGAAACCTTTCGATATGCAAGTTTCGATCAAAAAATCGTAGTATATTATACACGAGTTTCGGTCAAAAAATCGTAGTATATTATACACGAGTTTCGGTAAAAAAATCTAATTAAATCGGGTGTTATTCGCAATGATACGATACTTTTCAGATCATTTATAGATTTTACGGGTGAAGGTTATGATTGAAGTCCATGCAAAAATTTATCTGAAAATTAGATTTTATGAAACTTTTCGAAATGCAAGTTTCGGTCAAAAAATCATGATATATTACAGACGAGTTTCGGTCAAAAAAATCAAATTAAATCGGGGGCTATTCGAAATGATACGAATCTTTTCAGATCATTTATATATGTTATGGGAGAAGGTTATGATGGAAGACCATGCAAAAAATCATCTGAAAATTAGTTTCTACGAAACTTTTCGAAATGCAAGTTTCATTCAAAAATTCGTAGTATATTATTCGCAAATTTATACTAGATTAAGTCAAAAAATCAAATTAAATCGAGGACTGTTCGAAATGATACGAACTTTTTCAAATCATTTATATATTTTATGGGAGAAGCTTATGATTCAAGTCCATGCAAAAATTTATCTGAAAATTAGATTTTATGAAACTTTTCAAAATGCAAGTTTCGGTCAAAAAATCATGATATATTATTCACAAGTTTCGGTCAAAAAATCAAATTAAATCGGGGGCTATTTGAAATGATACGAAACTTTTCAGATCATTTTAAAATTTACGGGGGAAGGTTATGATGGAAGACCATGCAAAAAATCATCTGAAAATTAGTTTCTATGAAACCTTTCGAAATGCAAGTTTCGTTCAAAAAATCGTAATATATTATACACAAGTTTAGGTCAAAAAATCAAATTAAATCGAGGACTGTATGAAATGATATGAGCATTTTCAGATCATTTATATATTTTATGGGGGAAGGTTTTGATTGAAGTCCATTCAAAAAATCATATGAAAATTAGATTCTAAGAAACCTTTCGATATGCAAGTTTCGATCAAAAAATCGTAGTATATTATACACGAGTTTCGGTAAAAGAAATCTAATTAAATCGGGTGTTATTCGCAATGATACGAAACTTTTCAGATCATTTATAGATTTTACGGGTGAAGGTTATGATTGAAGTCCATGCAAAAATTTATCTGAAAATTAGATTTTATGAAACTTTTCGAAATGCAAGTTTCGGTCAAAAAATCATGATATATTACAGACGAGTTTCGGTCAAAAAAATCAAATTAAATCGGGGGCTATTCGAAATGATACGAATCTTTTCAGATCATATATATATGTTATGGGAGAAGGTTATGACGGAAGACCATGCAAAAAATCATCTGAAAATTAGTTTCTACGAAACTTTTCGAAATGCAAGTTTCATTCAAAAATTCGTAGTATATTATACGCAAATTTATACTAGATTAAGTCAAAAAATCAAATTAAATCGAGGACTGTTCGAAATGATACGAACTTTTTCAAATCATTTATATATTTTATGGGAGAAGCTTATGATTCAAGTCCATGCAAAAATTTATCTGAAAATTAGATTTTATGAAACTTTTCGAAATGCAAGTTTCGGTCAAAAAATCATGATATATTATTCACAAGTTTCGGTCAAAAAATCAAATTAAATCGGGGGCTATTTGAAATGATACGAAACTTTTCAGATCATTTTAAAATTTACGGGGGAAGGTTATGATGGAAGACCATGCAAAAAATCATCTGAAAATTAGTTTCTATGAAACCTTTCGAAATGCAAGTTTCGTTCAAAAAATCGTAATATATTATACACAAGTTTAGGTCAAAAAATCAAATTAAATCGAGGACTGTATGAAATGATATGAGCATTTTCAGATCATTTATATATTTTATGGGGGAAGGTTTTGATTGAAGTCCATTCAAAAAATCATATGAAAATTAGATTCCAAGAAACCTTTCGATATGCAAGTTTCGATCAAAAAATCGTAGTATATTATACACGAGTTTCGGTCAAAAAATCGTAGTATATTATACACGAGTTTCGGTAAAAGAAATCTAATTAAATCGGGTGTTATTCGCAATGATACGAAACTTTTCAGATCATTTATAGATTTTACGGGTGAAGGTTATGATTGAAGTCCATGCAAAAATTTATCTGAAAATTAGATTTTATGAAACTTTTCGAAATGCAAGTTTCGGTCAAAAAATCATGATATATTACAGACGAGTTTCGGTCAAAAAAATCAAATTAAATCGGGGGCTATTCGAAATGATACGAATCTTTTCAGATCATTTATATATGTTATGGGAGAAGGTTATGACGGAAGACCATGCAAAAAATCATCTGAAAATTAGTTTCTACGAAACTTTTCGAAATGCAAGTTTCATTCAAAAATTCGTAGTATATTATACGCAAATTTATACTAGATTAAGTCAAAAAATCAAATTAAATCGAGGACTGTTCGAAATGATACGAACTTTTTCAAATAATTTATATATTTTATGGGAGAAGCTTATGATTCAAGTCCATGCAAAAATTTATCTGAAAATTAGATTTTATGAAACTTTTCAAAATGCAAGTTTCGGTCAAATAATCATGATATATTATTCACAAGTTTCGGTCAAAAAATCAAATTAAATCGGGGGCTATTTGAAATGATACGAAACTTTTCAGATCATTTTAAAATTTACGGGGGAAGGTTATGATGGAAGACCATGCAAAAAATCATCTGAAAATTAGTTTCTATGAAACCTTTCGAAATGCAAGTTTCGTTCAAAAAATCGTAATATATTATACACAAGTTTATGTCAAAAAATCAAATTAAATCGAGGACTGTATGAAATGATATGAGCATTTTCAGATCATTTATATATTTTATGGGGGAAGGTTTTGATTGAAGTCCATTCAAAAAATCATATGAAAATTAGATTCTAAGAAACCTTTCGAAATGCAAGTTTCGATCAAAAAATTGTAGTATATTATACACGAGTTTCGGTCAAAAAATCGTAGTATATTATACACGAGTTTCGGTAAAAGAAATCTAATTAAATCGGGTGTTATTCGCAATGATACGAAACTTTTCAGATCATTTATAGATTTTACGGGTGAAGGTTATGATTGAAGTCCATGCAAAAATTTATCTGAAAATTAGATTTTATGAAACTTTTCGAAATGCAAGTTTCGGTCAAAAAATCATGATATATTACAGACGAGTTTCGGTCAAAAAAATCAAATTAAATCGGGGGCTATTCGAAATGATACGAATCTTTTCAGATCATTTATATATGTTATGGGAGAAGGTTATGACGGAAGACCATGCAAAAAATCATCTGAAAATTAGTTTCTACGAAACTTTTCGAAATGCAAGTTTCATTCAAAAATTCGTAGTATATTATACGCAAATTTATACTAGATTAAGTCAAAAAATCAAATTAAATCGAGGACTGTTCGAAATGATACGAACTTTTTCAAATCATTTATATATTTTATGGGAGAAGCTTATGATTCAAGTCCATGCAAAAATTTATCTGAAAATTAGATTTTATGAAACTTTTCAAAATGCAAGTTTCGGTCAAATAATCATGATATATTATTCACAAGTTTCGGTCAAAAAATCAAATTAAATCGGGGGCTATTTGAAATGATACGAAACTTTTCAGATCATTTTAAAATTTACGGGGGAAGGTTATGATGGAAGACCATGCAAAAAATCATCTGAAAATTAGTTTCTATGAAACCTTTCGAAATGCAAGTTTCGTTCAAAAAATCGTAATATATTATACACAAGTTCAGGTCAAAAAATCAAATTAAATCGAGGACTGTATGAAATGATATGAGCATTTTCAGATCATTTATATATTTTATGGGGGAAGGTTTTGATTGAAGTCCATTCAAAAAATCATATGAAAATTAGATTCTAAGAAACCTTTCGATATGCAAGTTTCGATCAAAAAATCGTAGTATATTATACACGAGTTTCGGTCAAAAAATCGTAGTATATTATACACGAGTTTCGGTAAAAAAATCTAATTAAATCGGGTGTTATTCGCAATGATACGAAACTTTTCAGATCATTTATAGATTTTACGGGTGAAGGTTATGATTGAAGTCCATGCAAAAATTTATCTGAAAATTAGATTTTATGAAACTTTTCGAAATGCAAGTTTCGGTCAAAAAATCATGATATATTACAGACGAGTTTCGGTCAAAAAAATCAAATTAAATCGGGGGCTATTCGAAATGATACGAATCTTTTCAGATCATTTATATATGTTATGGGAGAAGGTTATGATGGAAGACCATGCAAAAAATCATCTGAAAATTAGTTTCTACGAAACTTTTCGAAATGCAAGTTTCATTCAAAAATTCGTAGTATATTATTCGCAAATTTATACTAGATTAAGTCAAAAAATCAAATTAAATCGAGGACTGTTCGAAATGATACGAACTTTTTCAAATCATTTATATATTTTATGGGAGAAGCTTATGATTCAAGTCCATGCAAAAATTTATCTGAAAATTAGATTTTATGAAACTTTTCAAAATGCAAGTTTCGGTCAAAAAATCATGATATATTATTCACAAGTTTCGGTCAAAAAATCAAATTAAATCGGGGGCTATTTGAAATGATACGAAACTTTTCAGATCATTTTAAAATTTACGGGGGAAGGTTATGATGGAAGACCATGCAAAAAATCATCTGAAAATTAGTTTCTATGAAACCTTTCGAAATGCAAGTTTCGTTCAAAAAATCGTAATATATTATACACAAGTTTAGGTCAAAAAATCAAATTAAATCGAGGACTGTATGAAATGATATGAGCATTTTCAGATCATTTATATATTTTATGGGGGAAGGTTTTGATTGAAGTCCATTCAAAAAATCATATGAAAATTAGATTCTAAGAAACCTTTCGATATGCAAGTTTCGATCAAAAAATCGTAGTATATTATACACGAGTTTCGGTAAAAGAAATCTAATTAAATCGGGTGTTATTCGCAATGATACGAAACTTTTCAGATCATTTATAGATTTTACGGGTGAAGGTTATGATTGAAGTCCATGCAAAAATTTATCTGAAAATTAGATTTTATGAAACTTTTCGAAATGCAAGTTTCGGTCAAAAAATCATGATATATTACAGACGAGTTTCGGTCAAAAAAATCAAATTAAATCGGGGGCTATTCGAAATGATACGAATCTTTTCAGATCATATATATATGTTATGGGAGAAGGTTATGACGGAAGACCATGCAAAAAATCATCTGAAAATTAGTTTCTACGAAACTTTTCGAAATGCAAGTTTCATTCAAAAATTCGTAGTATATTATACGCAAATTTATACTAGATTAAGTCAAAAAATCAAATTAAATCGAGGACTGTTCGAAATGATACGAACTTTTTCAAATCATTTATATATTTTATGGGAGAAGCTTATGATTCAAGTCCATGCAAAAATTTATCTGAAAATTAGATTTTATGAAACTTTTCGAAATGCAAGTTTCGGTCAAAAAATCATGATATATTATTCACAAGTTTCGGTCAAAAAATCAAATTAAATCGGGGGCTATTTGAAATGATACGAAACTTTTCAGATCATTTTAAAATTTACGGGGGAAGGTTATGATGGAAGACCATGCAAAAAATCATCTGAAAATTAGTTTCTATGAAACCTTTCGAAATGCAAGTTTCGTTCAAAAAATCGTAATATATTATACACAAGTTTAGGTCAAAAAATCAAATTAAATCGAGGACTGTATGAAATGATATGAGCATTTTCAGATCATTTATATATTTTATGGGGGAAGGTTTTGATTGAAGTCCATTCAAAAAATCATATGAAAATTAGATTCCAAGAAACCTTTCGATATGCAAGTTTCGATCAAAAAATCGTAGTATATTATACACGAGTTTCGGTCAAAAAATCGTAGTATATTATACACGAGTTTCGGTAAAAGAAATCTAATTAAATCGGGTGTTATTCGCAATGATACGAAACTTTTCAGATCATTTATAGATTTTACGGGTGAAGGTTATGATTGAAGTCCATGCAAAAATTTATCTGAAAATTAGATTTTATGAAACTTTTCGAAATGCAAGTTTCGGTCAAAAAATCATGATATATTACAGACGAGTTTCGGTCAAAAAAATCAAATTAAATCGGGGGCTATTCGAAATGATACGAATCTTTTCAGATCATTTATATATGTTATGGGAGAAGGTTATGACGGAAGACCATGCAAAAAATCATCTGAAAATTAGTTTCTACGAAACTTTTCGAAATGCAAGTTTCATTCAAAAATTCGTAGTATATTATACGCAAATTTATACTAGATTAAGTCAAAAAATCAAATTAAATCGAGGACTGTTCGAAATGATACGAACTTTTTCAAATAATTTATATATTTTATGGGAGAAGCTTATGATTCAAGTCCATGCAAAAATTTATCTGAAAATTAGATTTTATGAAACTTTTCAAAATGCAAGTTTCGGTCAAATAATCATGATATATTATTCACAAGTTTCGGTCAAAAAATCAAATTAAATCGGGGGCTATTTGAAATGATACGAAACTTTTCAGATCATTTTAAAATTTACGGGGGAAGGTTATGATGGAAGACCATGCAAAAAATCATCTGAAAATTAGTTTCTATGAAACCTTTCGAAATGCAAGTTTCGTTCAAAAAATCGTAATATATTATACACAAGTTTATGTCAAAAAATCAAATTAAATCGAGGACTGTATGAAATGATATGAGCATTTTCAGATCATTTATATATTTTATGGGGGAAGGTTTTGATTGAAGTCCATTCAAAAAATCATATGAAAATTAGATTCTAAGAAACCTTTCGAAATGCAAGTTTCGATCAAAAAATTGTAGTATATTATACACGAGTTTCGGTCAAAAAATCGTAGTATATTATACACGAGTTTCGGTAAAAGAAATCTAATTAAATCGGGTGTTATTCGCAATGATACGAAACTTTTCAGATCATTTATAGATTTTACGGGTGAAGGTTATGATTGAAGTCCATGCAAAAATTTATCTGAAAATTAGATTTTATGAAACTTTTCGAAATGCAAGTTTCGGTCAAAAAATCATGATATATTACAGACGAGTTTCGGTCAAAAAAATCAAATTAAATCGGGGGCTATTCGAAATGATACGAATCTTTTCAGATCATTTATATATGTTATGGGAGAAGGTTATGACGGAAGACCATGCAAAAAATCATCTGAAAATTAGTTTCTACGAAACTTTTCGAAATGCAAGTTTCATTCAAAAATTCGTAGTATATTATACGCAAATTTATACTAGATTAAGTCAAAAAATCAAATTAAATCGAGGACTGTTCGAAATGATACGAACTTTTTCAAATCATTTATATATTTTATGGGAGAAGCTTATGATTCAAGTCCATGCAAAAATTTATCTGAAAATTAGATTTTATGAAACTTTTCAAAATGCAAGTTTCGGTCAAATAATCATGATATATTATTCACAAGTTTCGGTCAAAAAATCAAATTAAATCGGGGGCTATTTGAAATGATACGAAACTTTTCAGATCATTTTAAAATTTACGGGGGAAGGTTATGATGGAAGACCATGCAAAAAATCATCTGAAAATTAGTTTCTATGAAACCTTTCGAAATGCAAGTTTCGTTCAAAAAATCGTAATATATTATACACAAGTTTATGTCAAAAAATCAAATTAAATCGAGGACTGTATGAAATGATATGAGCATTTTCAGATCATTTATATATTTTATGGGGGAAGGTTTTGATTGAAGTCCATTCAAAAAATCATATGAAAATTAGATTCTAAGAAACCTTTCAAAATGCAAGTTTCGATCAAAAAATTGTAGTATATTATACACGAGTTTCGGTCAAAAAATCGTAGTATATTATACACGAGTTTCGGTAAAAGAAATCTAATTAAATCGGGTGTTATTCGCAATGATACGAAACTTTTCAGATCATTTATAGATTTTACGGGTGAAGGTTATGATTGAAGTCCATGCAAAAATTTATCTGAAAATTAGATTTTATGAAACTTTTCGAAATGCAAGTTTCGGTCAAAAAATCATGATATATTACAGACGAGTTTCGGTCAAAAAAATCAAATTAAATCGGGGGCTATTCGAAATGATACGAATCTTTTCAGATCATTTATATATTTTATGGGAGAAGGTTATGACGGAAGACCATGCAAAAAATCATCTGAAAATTAGTTTCTACGAAACTTTTCGAAATGCAAGTTTCATTCAAAAATTCGTAGTATATTATACGCAAATTTATACTAGATTAAGTCAAAAAATCAAATTAAATCGAGGACTGTTCGAAATGATACGAACTTTTTCAAATCATTTATATATTTTATGGGAGAAGCTTATGATTCAAGTCCATGCAAAAATTTATCTGAAAATTAGATTTTATGAAACTTTTCGAAATGCAAGTTTCGGTCAAAAAATCATGATATATTATTCACAAGTTTCGGTCAAAAAATCAAATTAAATCGGGGGCTATTTGAAATGATACGAAACTTTTCAGATCATTTTAAAATTTACGGGGGAAGGTTATGATGGAAGACCATGCAAAAAATCATCTGAAAATTAGTTTCTATGAAACCTTTCGAAATGCAAGTTTCGTTCAAAAAATCGTAATATATTATACACAAGTTTATGTCAAAAAATCAAATTAAATCGAGGACTGTATGAAATGATATGAGCATTTTCAGATCATTTATATATTTTATGGGGGAAGGTTTTGATTGAAGTCCATTCAAAAAATCATATGAAAATTAGATTCTAAGAAACCTTTCGAAATGCAAGTTTCGATCAAAAAATTGTAGTATATTATACACGAGTTTCGGTCAAAAAATCGTAGTATATTATACACGAGTTTCGGTAAAAGAAATCTAATTAAATCGGGTGTTATTCGCAATGATACGAAACTTTTCAGATCATTTATAGATTTTACGGGTGAAGGTTATGATTGAAGTCCATGCAAAAATTTATCTGAAAATTAGATTTTATGAAACTTTTCGAAATGCAAGTTTCGGTCAAAAAATCATGATATATTACAGACGAGTTTCGGTCAAAAAAATCAAATTAAATCGTGGGCTATTCGAAATGATACGAATCTTTTCAGATCATTTATATATGTTATGGGAGAAGGTTATGACGGAAGACCATGCAAAAAATCATCTGAAAATTAGTTTCTACGAAACTTTTCGAAATGCAAGTTTCATTCAAAAATTCGTAGTATATTATACGCAAATTTATACTAGATTAAGTCAAAAAATCAAATTAAATCGAGGACTGTTCGAAATGATACGAACTTTTTCAAATCATTTATATATTTTATGGGAGAAGCTTATGATTCAAGTCCATGCAAAAATTTATCTGAAAATTAGATTTTATGAAACTTTTCAAAATGCAAGTTTCGGTCAAATAATCATGATATATTATTCACAAGTTTCGGTCAAAAAATCAAATTAAATCGGGGGCTATTTGAAATGATACGAAACTTTTCAGATCATTTTAAAATTTACGGGGGAAGGTTATGATGGAAGACCATGCAAAAAATCATCTGAAAATTAGTTTCTATGAAACCTTTCGAAATGCAAGTTTCGTTCAAAAAATCGTAATATATTATACACAAGTTTATGTCAAAAAATCAAATTAAATCGAGGACTGTATGAAATGATATGAGCATTTTCAGATCATTTATATATTTTATGGGGGAAGGTTTTGATTGAAGTCCATTCAAAAAATCATATGAAAATTAGATTCTAAGAAACCTTTCAAAATGCAAGTTTCGATCAAAAAATTGTAGTATATTATACACGAGTTTCGGTCAAAAAATCGTAGTATATTATACACGAGTTTCGGTAAAAGAAATCTAATTAAATCGGGTGTTATTCGCAATGATACGAAACTTTTCAGATCATTTATAGATTTTACGGGTGAAGGTTATGATTGAAGTCCATGCAAAAATTTATCTGAAAATTAGATTTTATGAAACTTTTCGAAATGCAAGTTTCGGTCAAAAAATCATGATATATTACAGACGAGTTTCGGTCAAAAAAATCAAATTAAATCGGGGGCTATTCGAAATGATACGAATCTTTTCAGATCATTTATATATTTTATGGGAGAAGGTTATGACGGAAGACCATGCAAAAAATCATCTGAAAATTAGTTTCTACGAAACTTTTCGAAATGCAAGTTTCATTCAAAAATTCGTAGTATATTATACGCAAATTTATACTAGATTAAGTCAAAAAATCAAATTAAATCGAGGACTGTTCGAAATGATACGAACTTTTTCAAATCATTTATATATTTTATGGGAGAAGCTTATGATTCAAGTCCATGCAAAAATTTATCTGAAAATTAGATTTTATGAAACTTTTCGAAATGCAAGTTTCGGTCAAAAAATCATGATATATTATTCACAAGTTTCGGTCAAAAAATCAAATTAAATCGGGGGCTATTTGAAATGATACGAAACTTTTCAGATCATTTTAAAATTTACGGGGGAAGGTTATGATGGAAGACCATGCAAAAAATCATCTGAAAATTAGTTTCTATGAAACCTTTCGAAATGCAAGTTTCGTTCAAAAAATCGTAATATATTATACACAAGTTCAGGTCAAAAAATCAAATTAAATCGAGGACTGTATGAAATGATATGAGCATTTTCAGATCATTTATATATTTTATGGGGGAAGGTTTTGATTGAAGTCCATTCAAAAAATCATATGAAAATTAGATTATAAGAAACCTTTCGATATGCAAGTTTCGATCAAAAAATCGTAGTATATTATACACGAGTTTCGGTCAAAAAATCGTAGTATATTATACACGAGTTTCGGTAAAAGAAATCTAATTATATCGGGTGTTATTCGCAATGATACGAAACTTTTCAGATCATTTATAGATTTTACGGGTGAAGGTTATGATTGAAGTCCATGCAAAAATTTATCTGAAAATTAGATTTTATGAAACTTTTCGAAATGCAAGTTTCGGTCAAAAAATCATGATATATTACAGACGAGTTTCGGTCAAAAAAATCAAATTAAATCGGGGGCTATTCGAAATGATACGAATCTTTTCAGATCATTTATATATTTTATGGGAGAAGGTTATGACGGAAGACCATGCAAAAAATCATCTGAAAATTAGTTTCTACGAAACTTTTCGAAATGCAAGTTTCATTCAAAAATTCGTAGTATATTATACGCAAATTTATACTAGATTAAGTCAAAAAATCAAATTAAATCGAGGACTGTTCGAAATGATACGAACTTTTTCAAATCATTTATATATTTTATGGGAGAAGCTTATGATTCAAGTCCATGCAAAAATTTATCTGAAAATTAGATTTTATGAAACTTTTCGAAATGCAAGTTTCGGTCAAAAAATCATGATATATTATTCACAAGTTTCGGTCAAAAAATCAAATTAAATCGGGGGCTATTTGAAATGATACGAAACTTTTCAGATCATTTTAAAATTTACGGGGGAAGGTTATGATGGAAGACCATGCAAAAAATCATCTGAAAATTAGTTTCTATGAAACCTTTCGAAATGCAAGTTTCGTTCAAAAAATCGTAATATATTATACACAAGTTCAGGTCAAAAAATCAAATTAAATCGAGGACTGTATGAAATGATATGAGCATTTTCAGATCATTTATATATTTTATGGGGGAAGGTTTTGATTGAAGTCCATTCAAAAAATCATATGAAAATTAGATTATAAGAAACCTTTCGATATGCAAGTTTCGATCAAAAAATCGTAGTATATTATACACGAGTTTCGGTCAAAAAATCGTAGTATATTATACACGAGTTTCGGTAAAAAAATCTAATTATATCGGGTGTTATTCGCAATGATACGAAACTTTTCAGATCATTTATAGATTTTACGGGTGAAGGTTATGATTGAAGTCCATGCAAAAATTTATCTGAAAATTAGATTTTATGAAACTTTTCGAAATGCAAGTTTCGGTCAAAAAATCATGATATATTACAGACGAGTTTCGGTCAAAAAAATCAAATTAAATCGGGGGCTATTCGAAATGATACGAATCTTTTCAGATCATTTATATATGTTATGGGAGAAGGTTATGATGGAAGACCATGCAAAAAATCATCTGAAAATTAGTTTCTACGAAACTTTTCGAAATGCAAGTTTCATTCAAAAATTCGTAGTATATTATTCGCAAATTTATACTAGATTAAGTCAAAAAATCAAATTAAATCGAGGACTGTTCGAAATGATACGAACTTTTTCAAATCATTTATATATTTTATGGGAGAAGCTTATGATTCAAGTCCATGCAAAAATTTATCTGAAAATTAGATTTTATGAAACTTTTCGAAATGCAAGTTTCGGTCAAAAAATCATGATATATTATTCACAAGTTTCGGTCAAAAAATCAAATTAAATCGGGGGCTATTTGAAATGATACGAAACTTTTCAGATCATTTTAGAATTTACGGGGGAAGGTTATGATGGAAGACCATGCAAAAAATCATCTGAAAATTAGTTTCTATGAAACCTTTCGAAATGCAAGTTTCGTTCAAAAAATCGTAATATATTATACACAAGTTAAGGTCAAAAAATCAAATTAAATCGAGGACTGTATGAAATGATATGAGCATTTTCAGATCATTTATATATTTTATGGGGGAAGGTTTTGATTGAAGTCCATTCAAAAAATCATATGAAAATTAGATTCTAAGAAACCTTTCGATATGCAAGTTTCGATCAAAAAATCGTAGTATATTATACACGAGTTTCGGTCAAAAAATCGTAGTATATTATACACGAGTTTCGGTAAAAGAAATCTAATTAAATCGGGTGTTATTCGCAATGATACGAAACTTTTCAGATCATTTATAGATTTTACGGGTGAAGGTTATGATTGAAGTCCATGCAAAAATTTATCTGAAAATTAGATTTTATGAAACTTTTCGAAATGCAAGTTTCGGTCAAAAAATCATGATATATTACAGACGAGTTTCGGTCAAAAAAATCAAATTAAATCGGGGGCTATTCGAAATGATACGAATCTTTTCAGATCATTTATATATGTTATGGGAGAAGGTTATGATGGAAGACCATGCAAAAAATCATCTGAAAATTAGTTTCTACGAAACTTTTCGAAATGCAAGTTTCATTCAAAAATTCGTAGTATATTATTCGCAAATTTATACTAGATTAAGTCAAAAAATCAAATTAAATCGAGGACTGTTCGAAATGATACGAACTTTTTCAAATCATTTATATATTTTATGGGAGAAGCTTATGATTCAAGTCCATGCAAAAATTTATCTGAAAATTAGATTTTATGAAACTTTTCGAAATGCAAGTTTCGGTCAAAAAATCATGATATATTATTCACAAGTTTCGGTCAAAAAATCAAATTAAATCGGGGGCTATTTGAAATGATACGAAACTTTTCAGATCATTTTAGAATTTACGGGGGAAGGTTATGATGGAAGACCATGCAAAAAATCATCTGAAAATTAGTTTCTATGAAACCTTTCGAAATGCAAGTTTCGTTCAAAAAATCGTAATATATTATACACAAGTTAAGGTCAAAAAATCAAATTAAATCGAGGACTGTATGAAATGATATGAGCATTTTCAGATCATTTATATATTTTATGGGGGAAGGTTTTGATTGAAGTCCATTCAAAAAATCATATGAAAATTAGATTCTAAGAAACCTTTCGATATGCAAGTTTCGATCAAAAAATCGTAGTATATTATACACGAGTTTCGGTCAAAAAATCGTAGTATATTATACACGAGTTTCGGTAAAAGAAATCTAATTAAATCGGGTGTTATTCGCAATGATACGAAACTTTTCAGATCATTTATAGATTTTACGGGTGAAGGTTATGATTGAAGTCCATGCAAAAATTTATCTGAAAATTAGATTTTATGAAACTTTTCGAAATGCAAGTTTCGGTCAAAAAATCATGATATATTACAGACGAGTTTCGGTCAAAAAAATCAAATTAAATCGGGGGCTATTCGAAATGATACGAATCTTTTCAGATCATTTATATATGTTATGGGAGAAGGTTATGACGGAAGACCATGCAAAAAATCATCTGAAAATTAGTTTCTACGAAACTTTTCGAAATGCAAGTTTCATTCAAAAATTCGTAGTATATTATACGCAAATTTATACTAGATTAAGTCAAAAAATCAAATTAAATCGAGGACTGTTCGAAATGATACGAACTTTTTCAAATCATTTATATATTTTATGGGAGAAGCTTATGATTCAAGTCCATGCAAAAATTTATCTGAAAATTAGATTTTATGAAACTTTTCGAAATGCAAGTTTCGGTCAAAAAATCATGATATATTATTCACAAGTTTCGGTCAAAAAATCAAATTAAATCGGGGGCTATTTGAAATGATACGAAACTTTTCAGATCATTTTAAAATTTACGGGGGAAGGTTATGATGGAAGACCATGCAAAAAATCATCTGAAAATTAGTTTCTATGAAACCTTTCGAAATGCAAGTTTCGTTCAAAAAATCGTAATATATTATACACAAGTTTAGGTCAAAAAATCAAATTAAATCGAGGACTGTATGAAATGATATGAGCATTTTCAGATCATTTATATATTTTATGGGGGAAGGTTTTGATTGAAGTCCATTCAAAAAATCATATGAAAATTAGATTCTAAGAAACCTTTCGATATGCAAGTTTCGATCAAAAAATCGTAGTATATTATACACGAGTTTCGGTCAAAAAATCGTAGTATATTATACACGAGTTTCGGTAAAAGAAATCTAATTAAATCGGGTGTTATTCGCAATGATACGAAACTTTTCAGATCATTTATAGATTTTACGGGTGAAGGTTATGATTGAAGTCCATGCAAAAATTTATCTGAAAATTAGATTTTATGAAACTTTTCGAAATGCAAGTTTCGGTCAAAAAATCATGATATATTACAGACGAGTTTCGGTCAAAAAAATCAAATTAAATCGGGGGCTATTCGAAATGATACGAATCTTTTCAGATCATTTATATATGTTATGGGAGAAGGTTATGACGGAAGACCATGCAAAAAATCATCTGAAAATTAGTTTCTACGAAACTTTTCGAAATGCAAGTTTCATTCAAAAATTCGTAGTATATTATACGCAAATTTATACTAGATTAAGTCAAAAAATCAAATTAAATCGAGGACTGTTCGAAATGATACGAACTTTTTCAAATCATTTATATATTTTATGGGAGAAGCTTATGATTCAAGTCCATGCAAAAATTTATCTGAAAATTAGATTTTATGAAACTTTTCGAAATGCAAGTTTCGGTCAAAAAATCATGATATATTATTCACAAGTTTCGGTCAAAAAATCAAATTAAATCGGGGGCTATTTGAAATGATACGAAACTTTTCAGATCATTTTAAAATTTACGGGGGAAGGTTATGATGGAAGACCATGCAAAAAATCATCTGAAAATTAGTTTCTATGAAACCTTTCGAAATGCAAGTTTCGTTCAAAAAATCGTAATATATTATACACAAGTTTAGGTCAAAAAATCAAATTAAATCGAGGACTGTATGAAATGATATGAGCATTTTCAGATCATTTATATATTTTATGGGGGAAGGTTTTGATTGAAGTCCATTCAAAAAATCATATGAAAATTAGATTCTAAGAAACCTTTCGATATGCAAGTTTCGATCAAAAAATCGTAGTATATTATACACGAGTTTCGGTCAAAAAATCGTAGTATATTATACACGAGTTTCGGTAAAAGAAATCTAATTAAATCGGGTGTTATTCGCAATGATACGAAACTTTTCAGATCATTTATAGATTTTACGGGTGAAGGTTATGATTGAAGTCCATGCAAAAATTTATCTGAAAATTAGATTTTATGAAACTTTTCGAAATGCAAGTTTCGGTCAAAAAATCATGATATATTACAGACGAGTTTCGGTCAAAAAAATCAAATTAAATCGGGGGCTATTCGAAATGATACGAATCTTTTCAGATCATTTATATATGTTATGGGAGAAGGTTATGACGGAAGACCATGCAAAAAATCATCTGAAAATTAGTTTCTACGAAACTTTTCGAAATGCAAGTTTCATTCAAAAATTCGTAGTATATTATACGCAAATTTATACTAGATTAAGTCAAAAAATCAAATTAAATCGAGGACTGTTCGAAATGATACGAACTTTTTCAAATCATTTATATATTTTATGGGAGAAGCTTATGATTCAAGTCCATGCAAAAATTTATCTGAAAATTAGATTTTATGAAACTTTTCAAAATGCAAGTTTCGGTCAAATAATCATGATATATTATTCACAAGTTTCGGTCAAAAAATCAAATTAAATCGGGGGCTATTTGAAATGATACGAAACTTTTCAGATCATTTTAAAATTTACGGGGGAAGGTTATGATGGAAGACCATGCAAAAAATCATCTGAAAATTAGTTTCTATGAAACCTTTCGAAATGCAAGTTTCGTTCAAAAAATCGTAATATATTATACACAAGTTTATGTCAAAAAATCAAATTAAATCGAGGACTGTATGAAATGATATGAGCATTTTCAGATCATTTATATATTTTATGGGGGAAGGTTTTGATTGAAGTCCATTCAAAAAATCATATGAAAATTAGATTCTAAGAAACCTTTCAAAATGCAAGTTTCGATCAAAAAATTGTAGTATATTATACACGAGTTTCGGTCAAAAAATCGTAGTATATTATACACGAGTTTCAGTAAAAGAAATCTAATTAAATCGGGTGTTATTCGCAATGATACGAAACTTTTCAGATCATTTATAGATTTTACGGGTGAAGGTTATGATTGAAGTCCATGCAAAAATTTATCTGAAAATTAGATTTTATGAAACTTTTCGAAATGCAAGTTTCGGTCAAAAAATCATGATATATTACAGACGAGTTTCGGTCAAAAAAATCAAATTAAATCGGGGGCTATTCGAAATGATACGAATCTTTTCAGATCATTTATATATTTTATGGGAGAAGGTTATGACGGAAGACCATGCAAAAAATCATCTGAAAATTAGTTTCTACGAAACTTTTCGAAATGCAAGTTTCATTCAAAAATTCGTAGTATATTATACGCAAATTTATACTAGATTAAGTCAAAAAATCAAATTAAATCGAGGACTGTTCGAAATGATACGAACTTTTTCAAATCATTTATATATTTTATGGGAGAAGCTTATGATTCAAGTCCATGCAAAAATTTATCTGAAAATTAGATTTTATGAAACTTTTCGAAATGCAAGTTTCGGTCAAAAAATCATGATATATTATTCACAAGTTTCGGTCAAAAAATCAAATTAAATCGGGGGCTATTTGAAATGATACGAAACTTTTCAGATCATTTTAAAATTTACGGGGGAAGGTTATGATGGAAGACCATGCAAAAAATCATCTGAAAATTAGTTTCTATGAAACCTTTCGAAATGCAAGTTTCGTTCAAAAAATCGTAATATATTATACACAAGTTCAGGTCAAAAAATCAAATTAAATCGAGGACTGTATGAAATGATATGAGCATTTTCAGATCATTTATATATTTTATGGGGGAAGGTTTTGATTGAAGTCCATTCAAAAAATCATATGAAAATTAGATTATAAGAAACCTTTCGATATGCAAGTTTCGATCAAAAAATCGTAGTATATTATACACGAGTTTCGGTCAAAAAATCGTAGTATATTATACACGAGTTTCGGTAAAAAAATCTAATTATATCGGGTGTTATTCGCAATGATACGAAACTTTTCAGATCATTTATAGATTTTACGGGTGAAGGTTATGATTGAAGTCCATGCAAAAATTTATCTGAAAATTAGATTTTATGAAACTTTTCGAAATGCAAGTTTCGGTCAAAAAATCATGATATATTACAGACGAGTTTCGGTCAAAAAAATCAAATTAAATCGGGGGCTATTCGAAATGATACGAATCTTTTCAGATCATTTATATATGTTATGGGAGAAGGTTATGATGGAAGACCATGCAAAAAATCATCTGAAAATTAGTTTCTACGAAACTTTTCGAAATGCAAGTTTCATTCAAAAATTCGTAGTATATTATTCGCAAATTTATACTAGATTAAGTCAAAAAATCAAATTAAATCGAGGACTGTTCGAAATGATACGAACTTTTTCAAATCATTTATATATTTTATGGGAGAAGCTTATGATTCAAGTCCATGCAAAAATTTATCTGAAAATTAGATTTTATGAAACTTTTCGAAATGCAAGTTTCGGTCAAAAAATCATGATATATTATTCACAAGTTTCGGTCAAAAAATCAAATTAAATCGGGGGCTATTTGAAATGATACGAAACTTTTCAGATCATTTTAGAATTTACGGGGGAAGGTTATGATGGAAGACCATGCAAAAAATCATCTGAAAATTAGTTTCTATGAAACCTTTCGAAATGCAAGTTTCGTTCAAAAAATCGTAATATATTATACACAAGTTAAGGTCAAAAAATCAAATTAAATCGAGGACTGTATGAAATGATATGAGCATTTTCAGATCATTTATATATTTTATGGGGGAAGGTTTTGATTGAAGTCCATTCAAAAAATCATATGAAAATTAGATTCTAAGAAACCTTTCGATATGCAAGTTTCGATCAAAAAATCGTAGTATATTATACACGAGTTTCGGTCAAAAAATCGTAGTATATTATACACGAGTTTCGGTAAAAGAAATCTAATTAAATCGGGTGTTATTCGCAATGATACGAAACTTTTCAGATCATTTATAGATTTTACGGGTGAAGGTTATGATTGAAGTCCATGCAAAAATTTATCTGAAAATTAGATTTTATGAAACTTTTCGAAATGCAAGTTTCGGTCAAAAAATCATGATATATTACAGACGAGTTTCGGTCAAAAAAATCAAATTAAATCGGGGGCTATTCGAAATGATACGAATCTTTTCAGATCATTTATATATGTTATGGGAGAAGGTTATGACGGAAGACCATGCAAAAAATCATCTGAAAATTAGTTTCTACGAAACTTTTCGAAATGCAAGTTTCATTCAAAAATTCGTAGTATATTATACGCAAATTTATACTAGATTAAGTCAAAAAATCAAATTAAATCGAGGACTGTTCGAAATGATACGAACTTTTTCAAATCATTTATATATTTTATGGGAGAAGCTTATGATTCAAGTCCATGCAAAAATTTATCTGAAAATTAGATTTTATGAAACTTTTCGAAATGCAAGTTTCGGTCAAAAAATCATGATATATTATTCACAAGTTTCGGTCAAAAAATCAAATTAAATCGGGGGCTATTTGAAATGATACGAAACTTTTCAGATCATTTTAAAATTTACGGGGGAAGGTTATGATGGAAGACCATGCAAAAAATCATCTGAAAATTAGTTTCTATGAAACCTTTCGAAATGCAAGTTTCGTTCAAAAAATCGTAATATATTATACACAAGTTTAGGTCAAAAAATCAAATTAAATCGAGGACTGTATGAAATGATATGAGCATTTTCAGATCATTTATATATTTTATGGGGGAAGGTTTTGATTGAAGTCCATTCAAAAAATCATATGAAAATTAGATTCTAAGAAACCTTTCGATATGCAAGTTTCGATCAAAAAATCGTAGTATATTATACACGAGTTTCGGTCAAAAAATCGTAGTATATTATACACGAGTTTCGGTAAAAGAAATCTAATTAAATCGGGTGTTATTCGCAATGATACGAAACTTTTCAGATCATTTATAGATTTTACGGGTGAAGGTTATGATTGAAGTCCATGCAAAAATTTATCTGAAAATTAGATTTTATGAAACTTTTCGAAATGCAAGTTTCGGTCAAAAAATCATGATATATTACAGACGAGTTTCGGTCAAAAAAATCAAATTAAATCGGGGGCTATTCGAAATGATACGAATCTTTTCAGATCATTTATATATGTTATGGGAGAAGGTTATGACGGAAGACCATGCAAAAAATCATCTGAAAATTAGTTTCTACGAAACTTTTCGAAATGCAAGTTTCATTCAAAAATTCGTAGTATATTATACGCAAATTTATACTAGATTAAGTCAAAAAATCAAATTAAATCGAGGACTGTTCGAAATGATACGAACTTTTTCAAATCATTTATATATTTTATGGGAGAAGCTTATGATTCAAGTCCATGCAAAAATTTATCTGAAAATTAGATTTTATGAAACTTTTCGAAATGCAAGTTTCGGTCAAAAAATCATGATATATTATTCACAAGTTTCGGTCAAAAAATCAAATTAAATCGGGGGCTATTTGAAATGATACGAAACTTTTCAGATCATTTTAAAATTTACGGGGGAGGTTATGATGGAAGACCATGCAAAAAATCATCTGAAAATTAGTTTCTATGAAACCTTTCGAAATGCAAGTTTCGTTCAAAAAATCGTAATATATTATACACAAGTTTAGGTCAAAAAATCAAATTAAATCGAGGACTGTATGAAATGATATGAGCATTTTCAGATCATTTATATATTTTATGGGGGAAGGTTTTGATTGAAGTCCATTCAAAAAATCATATGAAAATTAGATTCTAAGAAACCTTTCGATATGCAAGTTTCGATCAAAAAATCGTAGTATATTATACACGAGTTTCGGTCAAAAAATCGTAGTATATTATACACGAGTTTCGGTAAAAGAAATCTAATTAAATCGGGTGTTATTCGCAATGATACGAAACTTTTCAGATCATTTATAGATTTTACGGGTGAAGGTTATGATTGAAGTCCATGCAAAAATTTATCTGAAAATTAGATTTTATGAAACTTTTCGAAATGCAAGTTTCGGTCAAAAAATCATGATATATTACAGACGAGTTTCGGTCAAAAAAATCAAATTAAATCGGGGGCTATTCGAAATGATACGAATCTTTTCAGATCATTTATATATGTTATGGGAGAAGGTTATGACGGAAGACCATGCAAAAAATCATCTGAAAATTAGTTTCTACGAAACTTTTCGAAATGCAAGTTTCATTCAAAAATTCGTAGTATATTATACGCAAATTTATACTAGATTAAGTCAAAAAATCAAATTAAATCGAGGACTGTTCGAAATGATACGAACTTTTTCAAATCATTTATATATTTTATGGGAGAAGCTTATGATTCAAGTCCATGCAAAAATTTATCTGAAAATTAGATTTTATGAAACTTTTCGAAATGCAAGTTTCGGTCAAAAAATCATGATATATTATTCACAAGTTTCGGTCAAAAAATCAAATTAAATCGGGGGCTATTTGAAATGATACGAAACTTTTCAGATCATTTTAAAATTTACGGGGGAAGGTTATGATGGAAGACCATGCAAAAAATCATCTGAAAATTAGTTTCTATGAAACCTTTCGAAATGCAAGTTTCGTTCAAAAAATCGTAATATATTATACACAAGTTTAGGTCAAAAAATCAAATTAAATCGAGGACTGTATGAAATGATATGAGCATTTTCAGATCATTTATATATTTTATGGGGGAAGGTTTTGATTGAAGTCCATTCAAAAAATCATATGAAAATTAGATTCTAAGAAACCTTTCGATATGCAAGTTTCGATCAAAAAATCGTAGTATATTATACACGAGTTTCGGTCAAAAAATCGTAGTATATTATACACGAGTTTCGGTAAAAGAAATCTAATTAAATCGGGTGTTATTCGCAATGATACGAAACTTTTCAGATCATTTATAGATTTTACGGGTGAAGGTTATGATTGAAGTCCATGCAAAAATTTATCTGAAAATTAGATTTTATGAAACTTTTCGAAATGCAAGTTTCGGTCAAAAAATCATGATATATTACAGACGAGTTTCGGTCAAAAAAATCAAATTAAATCGGGGGCTATTCGAAATGATACGAATCTTTTCAGATCATTTATATATGTTATGGGAGAAGGTTATGACGGAAGACCATGCAAAAAATCATCTGAAAATTAGTTTCTACGAAACTTTTCGAAATGCAAGTTTCATTCAAAAATTCGTAGTATATTATACGCAAATTTATACTAGATTAAGTCAAAAAATCAAATTAAATCGAGGACTGTTCGAAATGATACGAACTTTTTCAAATCATTTATATATTTTATGGGAGAAGCTTATGATTCAAGTCCATGCAAAAATTTATCTGAAAATTAGATTTTATGAAACTTTTCGAAATGCAAGTTTCGGTCAAAAAATCATGATATATTATTCACAAGTTTCGGTCAAAAAATCAAATTAAATCGGGGGCTATTTGAAATGATACGAAACTTTTCAGATCATTTTAAAATTTACGGGGGAAGGTTATGATGGAAGACCATGCAAAAAATCATCTGAAAATTAGTTTCTATGAAACCTTTCGAAATGCAAGTTTCGTTCAAAAAATCGTAATATATTATACACAAGTTTAGGTCAAAAAATCAAATTAAATCGAGGACTGTATGAAATGATATGAGCATTTTCAGATCATTTATATATTTTATGGGGGAAGGTTTTGATTGAAGTCCATTCAAAAAATCATATGAAAATTAGATTCTAAGAAACCTTTCGATATGCAAGTTTCGATCAAAAAATCGTAGTATATTATACACGAGTTTCGGTCAAAAAATCGTAGTATATTATACACGAGTTTCGGTAAAAGAAATCTAATTAAATCGGGTGTTATTCGCAATGATACGAAACTTTTCAGATCATTTATAGATTTTACGGGTGAAGGTTATGATTGAAGTCCATGCAAAAATTTATCTGAAAATTAGATTTTATGAAACTTTTCGAAATGCAAGTTTCGGTCAAAAAATCATGATATATTACAGACGAGTTTCGGTCAAAAAAATCAAATTAAATCGGGGGCTATTCGAAATGATACGAATCTTTTCAGATCATTTATATATGTTATGGGAGAAGGTTATGACGGAAGACCATGCAAAAAATCATCTGAAAATTAGTTTCTACGAAACTTTTCGAAATGCAAGTTTCATTCAAAAATTCGTAGTATATTATACGCAAATTTATACTAGATTAAGTCAAAAAATCAAATTAAATCGAGGACTGTTCGAAATGATACGAACTTTTTCAAATCATTTATATATTTTATGGGAGAAGCTTATGATTCAAGTCCATGCAAAAATTTATCTGAAAATTAGATTTTATGAAACTTTTCGAAATGCAAGTTTCGGTCAAAAAATCATGATATATTATTCACAAGTTTCGGTCAAAAAATCAAATTAAATCGGGGGCTATTTGAAATGATACGAAACTTTTCAGATCATTTTAAAATTTACGGGGGAAGGTTATGATGGAAGACCATGCAAAAAATCATCTGAAAATTAGTTTCTATGAAACCTTTCGAAATGCAAGTTTCGTTCAAAAAATCGTAATATATTATACACAAGTTTAGGTCAAAAAATCAAATTAAATCGAGGACTGTATGAAATGATATGAGCATTTTCAGATCATTTATATATTTTATGGGGGAAGGTTTTGATTGAAGTCCATTCAAAAAATCATATGAAAATTAGATTCTAAGAAACCTTTCGATATGCAAGTTTCGATCAAAAAATCGTAGTATATTATACACGAGTTTCGGTCAAAAAATCGTAGTATATTATACACGAGTTTCGGTAAAAGAAATCTAATTAAATCGGGTGTTATTCGCAATGATACGAAACTTTTCAGATCATTTATAGATTTTACGGGTGAAGGTTATGATTGAAGTCCATGCAAAAATTTATCTGAAAATTAGATTTTATGAAACTTTTCGAAATGCAAGTTTCGGTCAAAAAATCATGATATATTACAGACGAGTTTCGGTCAAAAAAATCAAATTAAATCGGGGGCTATTCGAAATGATACGAATCTTTTCAGATCATTTATATATGTTATGGGAGAAGGTTATGACGGAAGACCATGCAAAAAATCATCTGAAAATTAGTTTCTACGAAACTTTTCGAAATGCAAGTTTCATTCAAAAATTCGTAGTATATTATACGCAAATTTATACTAGATTAAGTCAAAAAATCAAATTAAATCGAGGACTGTTCGAAATGATACGAACTTTTTCAAATCATTTATATATTTTATGGGAGAAGCTTATGATTCAAGTCCATGCAAAAATTTATCTGAAAATTAGATTTTATGAAACTTTTCGAAATGCAAGTTTCGGTCAAAAAATCATGATATATTATTCACAAGTTTCGGTCAAAAAATCAAATTAAATCGGGGGCTATTTGAAATGATACGAAACTTTTCAGATCATTTTAAAATTTACGGGGGAAGGTTATGATGGAAGACCATGCAAAAAATCATCTGAAAATTAGTTTCTATGAAACCTTTCGAAATGCAAGTTTCGTTCAAAAAATCGTAATATATTATACACAAGTTTAGGTCAAAAAATCAAATTAAATCGAGGACTGTATGAAATGATATGAGCATTTTCAGATCATTTATATATTTTATGGGGGAAGGTTTTGATTGAAGTCCATTCAAAAAATCATATGAAAATTAGATTCTAAGAAACCTTTCGATATGCAAGTTTCGATCAAAAAATCGTAGTATATTATACACGAGTTTCGGTCAAAAAATCGTAGTATATTATACACGAGTTTCGGTAAAAGAAATCTAATTAAATCGGGTGTTATTCGCAATGATACGAAACTTTTCAGATCATTTATAGATTTTACGGGTGAAGGTTATGATTGAAGTCCATGCAAAAATTTATCTGAAAATTAGATTTTATGAAACTTTTCGAAATGCAAGTTTCGGTCAAAAAATCATGATATATTACAGACGAGTTTCGGTCAAAAAAATCAAATTAAATCGGGGGCTATTCGAAATGATACGAATCTTTTCAGATCATTTATATATGTTATGGGAGAAGGTTATGACGGAAGACCATGCAAAAAATCATCTGAAAATTAGTTTCTACGAAACTTTTCGAAATGCAAGTTTCATTCAAAAATTCGTAGTATATTATACGCAAATTTATACTAGATTAAGTCAAAAAATCAAATTAAATCGAGGACTGTTCGAAATGATACGAACTTTTTCAAATCATTTATATATTTTATGGGAGAAGCTTATGATTCAAGTCCATGCAAAAATTTATCTGAAAATTAGATTTTATGAAACTTTTCGAAATGCAAGTTTCGGTCAAAAAATCATGATATATTATTCACAAGTTTCGGTCAAAAAATCAAATTAAATCGGGGGCTATTTGAAATGATACGAAACTTTTCAGATCATTTTAAAATTTACGGGGGAAGGTTATGATGGAAGACCATGCAAAAAATCATCTGAAAATTAGTTTCTATGAAACCTTTCGAAATGCAAGTTTCGTTCAAAAAATCGTAATATATTATACACAAGTTTAGGTCAAAAAATCAAATTAAATCGAGGACTGTATGAAATGATATGAGCATTTTCAGATCATTTATATATTTTATGGGGGAAGGTTTTGATTGAAGTCCATTCAAAAAATCATATGAAAATTAGATTCTAAGAAACCTTTCGATATGCAAGTTTCGATCAAAAAATCGTAGTATATTATACACGAGTTTCGGTCAAAAAATCGTAGTATATTATACACGAGTTTCGGTAAAAGAAATCTAATTAAATCGGGTGTTATTCGCAATGATACGAAACTTTTCAGATCATTTATAGATTTTACGGGTGAAGGTTATGATTGAAGTCCATGCAAAAATTTATCTGAAAATTAGATTTTATGAAACTTTTCGAAATGCAAGTTTCGGTCAAAAAATCATGATATATTACAGACGAGTTTCGGTCAAAAAAATCAAATTAAATCGGGGGCTATTCGAAATGATACGAATCTTTTCAGATCATTTATATATGTTATGGGAGAAGGTTATGACGGAAGACCATGCAAAAAATCATCTGAAAATTAGTTTCTACGAAACTTTTCGAAATGCAAGTTTCATTCAAAAATTCGTAGTATATTATACGCAAATTTATACTAGATTAAGTCAAAAAATCAAATTAAATCGAGGACTGTTCGAAATGATACGAACTTTTTCAAATCATTTATATATTTTATGGGAGAAGCTTATGATTCAAGTCCATGCAAAAATTTATCTGAAAATTAGATTTTATGAAACTTTTCGAAATGCAAGTTTCGGTCAAAAAATCATGATATATTATTCACAAGTTTCGGTCAAAAAATCAAATTAAATCGGGGGCTATTTGAAATGATACGAAACTTTTCAGATCATTTTAAAATTTACGGGGGAAGGTTATGATGGAAGACCATGCAAAAAATCATCTGAAAATTAGTTTCTATGAAACCTTTCGAAATGCAAGTTTCGTTCAAAAAATCGTAATATATTATACACAAGTTTAGGTCAAAAAATCAAATTAAATCGAGGACTGTATGAAATGATATGAGCATTTTCAGATCATTTATATATTTTATGGGGGAAGGTTTTGATTGAAGTCCATTCAAAAAATCATATGAAAATTAGATTCTAAGAAACCTTTCGATATGCAAGTTTCGATCAAAAAATCGTAGTATATTATACACGAGTTTCGGTCAAAAAATCGTAGTATATTATACACGAGTTTCGGTAAAAGAAATCTAATTAAATCGGGTGTTATTCGCAATGATACGAAACTTTTCAGATCATTTATAGATTTTACGGGTGAAGGTTATGATTGAAGTCCATGCAAAAATTTATCTGAAAATTAGATTTTATGAAACTTTTCGAAATGCAAGTTTCGGTCAAAAAATCATGATATATTACAGACGAGTTTCGGTCAAAAAAATCAAATTAAATCGGGGGCTATTCGAAATGATACGAATCTTTTCAGATCATTTATATATGTTATGGGAGAAGGTTATGACGGAAGACCATGCAAAAAATCATCTGAAAATTAGTTTCTACGAAACTTTTCGAAATGCAAGTTTCATTCAAAAATTCGTAGTATATTATACGCAAATTTATACTAGATTAAGTCAAAAAATCAAATTAAATCGAGGACTGTTCGAAATGATACGAACTTTTTCAAATCATTTATATATTTTATGGGAGAAGCTTATGATTCAAGTCCATGCAAAAATTTATCTGAAAATTAGATTTTATGAAACTTTTCGAAATGCAAGTTTCGGTCAAAAAATCATGATATATTATTCACAAGTTTCGGTCAAAAAATCAAATTAAATCGGGGGCTATTTGAAATGATACGAAACTTTTCAGATCATTTTAAAATTTACGGGGGAAGGTTATGATGGAAGACCATGCAAAAAATCATCTGAAAATTAGTTTCTATGAAACCTTTCGAAATGCAAGTTTCGTTCAAAAAATCGTAATATATTATACACAAGTTTAGGTCAAAAAATCAAATTAAATCGAGGACTGTATGAAATGATATGAGCATTTTCAGATCATTTATATATTTTATGGGGGAAGGTTTTGATTGAAGTCCATTCAAAAAATCATATGAAAATTAGATTCTAAGAAACCTTTCGATATGCAAGTTTCGATCAAAAAATCGTAGTATATTATACACGAGTTTCGGTCAAAAAATCGTAGTATATTATACACGAGTTTCGGTAAAAGAAATCTAATTAAATCGGGTGTTATTCGCAATGATACGAAACTTTTCAGATCATTTATAGATTTTACGGGTGAAGGTTATGATTGAAGTCCATGCAAAAATTTATCTGAAAATTAGATTTTATGAAACTTTTCGAAATGCAAGTTTCGGTCAAAAAATCATGATATATTACAGACGAGTTTCGGTCAAGAAAATCAAATTAAATCGGGGGCTATTCGAAATGATACGAATCTTTTCAGATCATTTATATATGTTATGGGAGAAGGTTATGACGGAAGACCATGCAAAAAATCATCTGAAAATTAGTTTCTACGAAACTTTTCGAAATGCAAGTTTCATTCAAAAATTCGTAGTATATTATACGCAAATTTATACTAGATTAAGTCAAAAAATCAAATTAAATCGAGGACTGTTCGAAATGATACGAACTTTTTCAAATCATTTATATATTTTATGGGAGAAGCTTATGATTCAAGTCCATGCAAAAATTTATCTGAAAATTAGATTTTATGAAACTTTTCGAAATGCAAGTTTCGGTCAAAAAATCATGATATATTATTCACAAGTTTCGGTCAAAAAATCAAATTAAATCGGGGGCTATTTGAAATGATACGAAACTTTTCAGATCATTTTAAAATTTACGGGGGAAGGTTATGATGGAAGACCATGCAAAAAATCATCTGAAAATTAGTTTCTATGAAACCTTTCGAAATGCAAGTTTCGTTCAAAAAATCGTAATATATTATACACAAGTTTAGGTCAAAAAATCAAATTAAATCGAGGACTGTATGAAATGATATGAGCATTTTCAGATCATTTATATATTTTATGGGGGAAGGTTTTGATTGAAGTCCATTCAAAAAATCATATGAAAATTAGATTCTAAGAAACCTTTCGATATGCAAGTTTCGATCAAAAAATCGTAGTATATTATACACGAGTTTCGGTCAAAAAATCGTAGTATATTATACACGAGTTTCGGTAAAAGAAATCTAATTAAATCGGGTGTTATTCGCAATGATACGAAACTTTTCAGATCATTTATAGATTTTACGGGTGAAGGTTATGATTGAAGTCCATGCAAAAATTTATCTGAAAATTAGATTTTATGAAACTTTTCGAAATGCAAGTTTCGGTCAAAAAATCATGATATATTACAGACGAGTTTCGGTCAAAAAAATCAAATTAAATCGGGGGCTATTCGAAATGATACGAATCTTTTCAGATCATTTATATATGTTATGGGAGAAGGTTATGACGGAAGACCATGCAAAAAATCATCTGAAAATTAGTTTCTACGAAACTTTTCGAAATGCAAGTTTCATTCAAAAATTCGTAGTATATTATACGCAAATTTATACTAGATTAAGTCAAAAAATCAAATTAAATCGAGGACTGTTCGAAATGATACAAACTTTTTCAAATCATTTATATATTTTATGGGAGAAGCTTATGATTCAAGTCCATGCAAAAATTTATCTGAAAATTAGATTTTATGAAACTTTTCGAAATGCAAGTTTCGGTCAAAAAATCATGATATATTATTCACAAGTTTCGGTCAAAAAATCAAATTAAATCGGGGGCTATTTGAAATGATACGAAACTTTTCAGATCATTTTAAAATTTACGGGGGAAGGTTATGATGGAAGACCATGCAAAAAATCATCTGAAAATTAGTTTCTATGAAACCTTTCGAAATGCAAGTTTCGTTCAAAAAATCGTAATATATTATACACAAGTTTAGGTCAAAAAATCAAATTAAATCGAGGACTGTATGAAATGATATGAGCATTTTCAGATCATTTATATATTTTATGGGGGAAGGTTTTGATTGAAGTCCATTCAAAAAATCATATGAAAATTAGATTCTAAGAAACCTTTCGATATGCAAGTTTCGATCAAAAAATCGTAGTATATTATACACGAGTTTCGGTCAAAAAATCGTAGTATATTATACACGAGTTTCGGTAAAAGAAATCTAATTAAATCGGGTGTTATTCGCAATGATACGAAACTTTTCAGATCATTTATAGATTTTACGGGTGAAGGTTATGATTGAAGTCCATGCAAAAATTTATCTGAAAATTAGATTTTATGAAACTTTTCGAAATGCAAGTTTCGGTCAAAAAATCATGATATATTACAGACGAGTTTCGGTCAAAAAAATCAAATTAAATCGGGGGCTATTCGAAATGATACGAATCTTTTCAGATCATTTATATATGTTATGGGAGAAGGTTATGACGGAAGACCATGCAAAAAATCATCTGAAAATTAGTTTCTACGAAACTTTTCGAAATGCAAGTTTCATTCAAAAATTCGTAGTATATTATACGCAAATTTATACTAGATTAAGTCAAAAAATCAAATTAAATCGAGGACTGTTCGAAATGATACGAACTTTTTCAAATCATTTATATATTTTATGGGAGAAGCTTATGATTCAAGTCCATGCAAAAATTTATCTGAAAATTAGATTTTATGAAACTTTTCGAAATGCAAGTTTCGGTCAAAAAATCATGATATATTATTCACAAGTTTCGGTCAAAAAATCAAATTAAATCGGGGGCTATTTGAAATGATACGAAACTTTTCAGATCATTTTAAAATTTACGGGGGAAGGTTATGATGGAAGACCATGCAAAAAATCATCTGAAAATTAGTTTCTATGAAACCTTTCGAAATGCAAGTTTCGTTCAAAAAATCGTAATATATTATACACAAGTTTAGGTCAAAAAATCAAATTAAATCGAGGACTGTATGAAATGATATGAGCATTTTCAGATCATTTATATATTTTATGGGGGAAGGTTTTGATTGAAGTCCATTCAAAAAATCATATGAAAATTAGATTCTAAGAAACCTTTCGATATGCAAGTTTCGATCAAAAAATCGTAGTATATTATACACGAGTTTCGGTCAAAAAATCGTAGTATATTATACACGAGTTTCGGTAAAAGAAATCTAATTAAATCGGGTGTTATTCGCAATGATACGAAACTTTTCAGATCATTTATAGATTTTACGGGTGAAGGTTATGATTGAAGTCCATGCAAAAATTTATCTGAAAATTAGATTTTATGAAACTTTTCGAAATGCAAGTTTCGGTCAAAAAATCATGATATATTACAGACGAGTTTCGGTCAAAAAAATCAAATTAAATCGGGGGCTATTCGAAATGATACGAATCTTTTCAGATCATTTATATATGTTATGGGAGAAGGTTATGACGGAAGACCATGCAAAAAATCATCTGAAAATTAGTTTCTACGAAACTTTTCGAAATGCAAGTTTCATTCAAAAATTCGTAGTATATTATACGCAAATTTATACTAGATTAAGTCAAAAAATCAAATTAAATCGAGGACTGTTCGAAATGATACGAACTTTTTCAAATCATTTATATATTTTATGGGAGAAGCTTATGATTCAAGTCCATGCAAAAATTTATCTGAAAATTAGATTTTATGAAACTTTTCGAAATGCAAGTTTCGGTCAAAAAATCATGATATATTACAGACGAGTTTCGGTCAAAAAATCAAATTAAATCGGGGGCTATTTGAAATGATACGAATCTTTTCAGATCATTTTAAAATTTACGGGGGAAGGTTATGATGGAAGACCATGCAAAAAATCATCTGAAAATTAGTTTCTATGAAACCTTTCGAAATGCAAGTTTCGTTCAAAAAATCGTAATATATTATACACAAGTTCAGGTCAAAAAATCAAATTAAATCGAGGACTGTATGAAATGATATGAGCATTTTCAGATCATTTATATATTTTATGGGGGAAGGTTTTGATTGAAGTCCATTCAAAAAATCATATGAAAATTAGATTATAAGAAACCTTTCGATATGCAAGTTTCGATCAAAAAATCGTAGTATATTATACACGAGTTTCGGTCAAAAAATCGTAGTATATTATACACGAGTTTCGGTAAAAAAATCTAATTAAATCGGGTGTTATTCGCAATGATACGAAACTTTTCAGATCATTTATAGATTTTACGGGTGAAGGTTATGATTGAAGTCCATGCAAAAATTTATCTGAAAATTAGATTTTATGAAACTTTTCGAAATGCAAGTTTCGGTCAAAAAATCATGATATATTACAGACGAGTTTCGGTCAAAAAAATCAAATTAAATCGGGGGCTATTCGAAATGATACGAATCTTTTCAGATCATTTATATATGTTATGGGAGAAGGTTATGACGGAAGACCATGCAAAAAATCATCTGAAAATTAGTTTCAACGAAACTTTTCGAAATGCAAGTTTCATTCAAAAATTCGTAGTATATTATACGCAAATTTATACTAGATTAAGTCAAAAAATCAAATTAAATCGAGGACTGTTCGAAATGATACGAACTTTTTCAAATCATTTATATATTTTATGGGAGAAGCTTATGATTCAAGTCCATGCAAAAATTTATCTGAAAATTAGATTTTATGAAACTTTTCGAAATGCAAGTTTCGGTCAAAAAATCATGATATATTACAGACGAGTTTCGGTCAAAAAATCAAATTAAATCGGGGGCTATTTGAAATGATACGAATCTTTTCAGATCATTTTAAAATTTACGGGGGAAGGTTATGATGGAAGACCATGCAAAAAATCATCTGAAAATTAGTTTCTATGAAACCTTTCGAAATGCAAGTTTCGTTCAAAAAATCGTAATATATTATACACAAGTTCAGGTCAAAAAATCAAATTAAATCGAGGACTGTATGAAATGATATGAGCATTTTCAGATCATTTATATATTTTATGGGGGAAGGTTTTGATTGAAGTCCATTCAAAAAATCATATGAAAATTAGATTATAAGAAACCTTTCGATATGCAAGTTTCGATCAAAAAATCGTAGTATATTATACACGAGTTTCGGTCAAAAAATCGTAGTATATTATACACGAGTTTCGGTAAAAAAATCTAATTAAATCGGGTGTTATTCGCAATGATACGAAACTTTTCAGATCATTTATAGATTTTACGGGTGAAGGTTATGATTGAAGTCCATGCAAAAATTTATCTGAAAATTAGATTTTATGAAACTTTTCGAAAAGCAAGTTTCGGTCAAAAAATCATGATATATTACAGACGAGTTTCGGTCAAAAAAATCAAATTAAATCGGGGGCTATTCGAAATGATACGAATCTTTTCAGATCATTTATATATGTTATGGGAGAAGGTTATGATGGAAGACCATGCAAAAAATCATCTGAAAATTAGTTTCTACGAAACTTTTCGAAATGCAAGTTTCATTCAAAAATTCGTAGTATATTATTCGCAAATTTATACTAGATTAAGTCAAAAAATCAAATTAAATCGAGGACTGTTCGAAATGATACGAACTTTTTCAAATCATTTATATATTTTATGGGAGAAGCTTATGATTCAAGTCCATGCAAAAATTTATCTGAAAATTAGATTTTATGAAACTTTTCGAAATGCAAGTTTCGGTCAAAAAATCATGATATATTACAGACGAGTTTCGGTCAAAAAAATAAAATTAAATCGGGGGCTATTCGAAATGATACGAATCTTTTCAGATCATTTATATATGTTATGGGAGAAGGTTATGACGGAAGACCATGCAAAAAATCATCTGAAAATTAGTTTCTACGAAACTTTTCGAAATGCAAGTTTCATTCAAAAATTCGTAGTATATTATACGCAAATTTATACTAGATTAAGTCAAAAAATCAAATTAAATCGAGGACTGTTCGAAATGATACGAACTTTTTCAAATCATTTATATATTTTATGGGAGAAGCTTATGATTCAAGTCCATGCAAAAATTTATCTGAAAATTAGATTTTATGAAACTTTTCGAAATGCAAGTTTCGGTCAAAAAATCATGATATATTATTCACAAGTTTCGGTCAAAAAATCAAATTAAATCTGGGGCTATTTGAAATGATACGAAACTTTTCAGATCATTTTAAAATTTACGGGGGAAGGTTATGATGGAAGACCATGCAAAAAATCATCTGAAAATTAGTTTCTATGAAACCTTTCGAAATGCAAGTTTCGTTCAAAAAATCGTAATATATTATACACAAGTTTAGGTCAAAAAATCAAATTAAATCGAGGACTGTATGAAATGATATGAGCATTTTCAGATCATTTATATATTTTATGGGGGAAGGTTTTGATTGAAGTCCATTCAAAAAATCATATGAAAATTAGATTCTAAGAAACCTTTCGATATGCAAGTTTCGATCAAAAAATCGTAGTATATTATACACGAGTTTCGGTCAAAAAATCGTAGTATATTATACACGAGTTTCGGTAAAAGAAATCTAATTAAATCGGGTGTTATTCGCAATGATACGAAACTTTTCAGATCATTTATAGATTTTACGGGTGAAGGTTATGATTGAAGTCCATGCAAAAATTTATCTGAAAATTAGATTTTATGAAACTTTTCGAAATGCAAGTTTCGGTCAAAAAATCATGATATATTACAGACGAGTTTCGGTCAAAAAAATCAAATTAAATCGGGGGCTATTCGAAATGATACGAATCTTTTCAGATCATTTATATATGTTATGGGAGAAGGTTATGACGGAAGACCATGCAAAAAATCATCTGAAAATTAGTTTCTACGAAACTTTTCGAAATGCAAGTTTCATTCAAAAATTCGTAGTATATTATACGCAAATTTATACTAGATTAAGTCAAAAAATCAAATTAAATCGAGGACTGTTCGAAATGATACGAACTTTTTCAAATCATTTATATATTTTATGGGAGAAGCTTATGATTCAAGTCCATGCAAAAATTTATCTGAAAATTAGATTTTATGAAACTTTTCGAAATGCAAGTTTCGGTCAAAAAATCATGATATATTATTCACAAGTTTCGGTCAAAAAATCAAATTAAATCGGGGGCTATTTGAAATGATACGAAACTTTTCAGATCATTTTAAAATTTACGGGGGAAGGTTATGATGGAAGACCATGCAAAAAATCATCTGAAAATTAGTTTCTATGAAACCTTTCGAAATGCATGTTTCGTTCAAAAAATCGTAATATATTATACACAAGTTCAGGTCAAAAAATCAAATTAAATCGAGGACTGTATGAAATGATATGAGCATTTTCAGATCATTTATATATTTTATGGGGGAAGGTTTTGATTGAAGTCCATTCAAAAAATCATATGAAAATTAGATTATAAGAAACCTTTCGATATGCAAGTTTCGATCAAAAAATCGTAGTATATTATACACGAGTTTCGGTCAAAAAATCGTAGTATATTATACACGAGTTTCGGTAAAAAAATCTAATTAAATCGGGTGTTATTCGCAATGATACGAAACTTTTCAGATCATTTATAGATTTTACGGGTGAAGGTTATGATTGAAGTCCATGCAAAAATTTATCTGAAAATTAGATTTTATGAAACTTTTCGAAATGCATGTTTCGGTCAAAAAATCATGATATATTACAGACGAGTTTCGGTCAAAAAAATCAAATTAAATCGGGGGCTATTCGAAATGATACGAATCTTTTCAGATCATTTATATATGTTATGGGAGAAGGTTATGATGGAAGACCATGCAAAAAATCATCTGAAAATTAGTTTCTACGAAACTTTTCGAAATGCAAGTTTCATTCAAAAATTCGTAGTATATTATTCGCAAATTTATACTAGATTAAGTCAAAAAATCAAATTAAATCGAGGACTGTTCGAAATGATACGAACTTTTTCAAATCATTTATATATTTTATGGGAGAAGCTTATGATTCAAGTCCATGCAAAAATTTATCTGAAAATTAGATTTTATGAAACTTTTCGAAATGCAAGTTTCGGTCAAAAAATCATGATATATTATTCACAAGTTTCGGTCAAAAAATCAAATTAAATCGGGGGCTATTTGAAATGATACGAAACTTTTCAGATCATTTTAAAATTTACGGGGGAAGGTTATGATGGAAGACCATGCAAAAAATCATCTGAAAATTAGTTTCTATGAAACCTTTCGAAATGCAAGTTTCGTTCAAAAAATCGTAATATATTATACACAAGTTTAGGTCAAAAAATCAAATTAAATCGAGGACTGTATGAAATGATATGAGCATTTTCAGATCATTTATATATTTTATGGGGGAAGGTTTTGATTGAAGTCCATTCAAAAAATCATATGAAAATTAGATTCTAAGAAACCTTTCGATATGCAAGTTTCGATCAAAAAATCGTAGTATATTATACACGAGTTTCGGTCAAAAAATCGTAGTATATTATACACGAGTTTCGGTAAAAGAAATCTAATTAAATCGGGTGTTATTCGCAATGATACGAAACTTTTCAGATCATTTATAGATTTTACGGGTGAAGGTTATGATTGAAGTCCATGCAAAAATTTATCTGAAAATTAGATTTTATGAAACTTTTCGAAATGCAAGTTTCGGTCAAAAAATCATGATATATTACAGACGAGTTTCGGTCAAAAAAATCAAATTAAATCGGGGGCTATTCGAAATGATACGAATCTTTTCAGATCATTTATATATGTTATGGGAGAAGGTTATGACGGAAGACCATGCAAAAAATCATCTGAAAATTAGTTTCTACGAAACTTTTCGAAATGCAAGTTTCATTCAAAAATTCGTAGTATATTATACGCAAATTTATACTAGATTAAGTCAAAAAATCAAATTAAATCGAGGACTGTTCGAAATGATACGAACTTTTTCAAATCATTTATATATTTTATGGGAGAAGCTTATGATTCAAGTCCATGCAAAAATTTATCTGAAAATTAGATTTTATGAAACTTTTCGAAATGCAAGTTTCGGTCAAAAAATCATGATATATTATTCACAAGTTTCGGTCAAAAAATCAAATTAAATCGGGGGCTATTTGAAATGATACGAAACTTTTCAGATCATTTTAAAATTTACGGGGGAAGGTTATGATGGAAGACCATGCAAAAAATCATCTGAAAATTAGTTTCTATGAAACCTTTCGAAATGCAAGTTTCGTTCAAAAAATCGTAATATATTATACACAAGTTTAGGTCAAAAAATCAAATTAAATCGAGGACTGTATGAAATGATATGAGCATTTTCAGATCATTTATATATTTTATGGGGGAAGGTTTTGATTGAAGTCCATTCAAAAAATCATATGAAAATTAGATTCTAAGAAACCTTTCGATATGCAAGTTTCGATCAAAAAATCGTAGTATATTATACACGAGTTTCGGTCAAAAAATCGTAGTATATTATACACGAGTTTCGGTAAAAGAAATCTAATTAAATCGGGTGTTATTCGCAATGATACGAAACTTTTCAGATCATTTATAGATTTTACGGGTGAAGGTTATGATTGAAGTCCATGCAAAAATTTATCTGAAAATTAGATTTTATGAAACTTTTCGAAATGCAAGTTTCGGTCAAAAAATCATGATATATTACAGACGAGTTTCGGTCAAAAAAATCAAATTAAATCGGGGGCTATTCGAAATGATACGAATCTTTTCAGATCATTTATATATGTTATGGGAGAAGGTTATGACGGAAGACCATGCAAAAAATCATCTGAAAATTAGTTTCTACGAAACTTTTCGAAATGCAAGTTTCATTCAAAAATTCGTAGTATATTATACGCAAATTTATACTAGATTAAGTCAAAAAATCAAATTAAATCGAGGACTGTTCGAAATGATACGAACTTTTTCAAATCATTTATATATTTTATGGGAGAAGCTTATGATTCAAGTCCATGCAAAAATTTATCTGAAAATTAGATTTTATGAAACTTTTCGAAATGCAAGTTTCGGTCAAAAAATCATGATATATTATTCACAAGTTTCGGTCAAAAAATCAAATTAAATCGGGGGCTATTTGAAATGATACGAAACTTTTCAGATCATTTTAAAATTTACGGGGGAAGGTTATGATGGAAGACCATGCAAAAAATCATCTGAAAATTAGTTTCTATGAAACCTTTCGAAATGCAAGTTTCGTTCAAAAAATCGTAATATATTATACACAAGTTTAGGTCAAAAAATCAAATTAAATCGAGGACTGTATGAAATGATATGAGCATTTTCAGATCATTTATATATTTTATGGGGGAAGGTTTTGATTGAAGTCCATTCAAAAAATCATATGAAAATTAGATTCTAAGAAACCTTTCGATATGCAAGTTTCGATCAAAAAATCGTAGTATATTATACACGAGTTTCGGTCAAAAAATCGTAGTATATTATACACGAGTTTCGGTAAAAGAAATCTAATTAAATCGGGTGTTATTCGCAATGATACGAAACTTTTCAGATCATTTATAGATTTTACGGGTGAAGGTTATGATTGAAGTCCATGCAAAAATTTATCTGAAAATTAGATTTTATGAAACTTTTCGAAATGCAAGTTTCGGTCAAAAAATCATGATATATTACAGACGAGTTTCGGTCAAAAAAATCAAATTAAATCGGGGGCTATTCGAAATGATACGAATCTTTTCAGATCATTTATATATGTTATGGGAGAAGGTTATGACGGAAGACCATGCAAAAAATCATCTGAAAATTAGTTTCTACGAAACTTTTCGAAATGCAAGTTTCATTCAAAAATTCGTAGTATATTATACGCAAATTTATACTAGATTAAGTCAAAAAATCAAATTAAATCGAGGACTGTTCGAAATGATACGAACTTTTTCAAATCATTTATATATTTTATGGGAGAAGCTTATGATTCAAGTCCATGCAAAAATTTATCTGAAAATTAGATTTTATGAAACTTTTCGAAATGCAAGTTTCGGTCAAAAAATCATGATATATTATTCACAAGTTTCGGTCAAAAAATCAAATTAAATCGGGGGCTATTTGAAATGATACGAAACTTTTCAGATCATTTTAAAATTTACGGGGGAAGGTTATGATGGAAGACCATGCAAAAAATCATCTGAAAATTAGTTTCTATGAAACCTTTCGAAATGCAAGTTTCGTTCAAAAAATCGTAATATATTATACACAAGTTTAGGTCAAAAAATCAAATTAAATCGAGGACTGTATGAAATGATATGAGCATTTTCAGATCATTTATATATTTTATGGGGGAAGGTTTTGATTGAAGTCCATTCAAAAAATCATATGAAAATTAGATTCTAAGAAACCTTTCGATATGCAAGTTTCGATCAAAAAATCGTAGTATATTATACACGAGTTTCGGTCAAAAAATCGTAGTATATTATACACGAGTTTCGGTAAAAGAAATCTAATTAAATCGGGTGTTATTCGCAATGATACGAAACTTTTCAGATCATTTATAGATTTTACGGGTGAAGGTTATGATTGAAGTCCATGCAAAAATTTATCTGAAAATTAGATTTTATGAAACTTTTCGAAATGCAAGTTTCGGTCAAAAAATCATGATATATTACAGACGAGTTTCGGTCAAAAAAATCAAATTAAATCGGGGGCTATTCGAAATGATACGAATCTTTTCAGATCATTTATATATGTTATGGGAGAAGGTTATGACGGAAGACCATGCAAAAAATCATCTGAAAATTAGTTTCTACGAAACTTTTCGAAATGCAAGTTTCATTCAAAAATTCGTAGTATATTATACGCAAATTTATACTAGATTAAGTCAAAAAATCAAATTAAATCGAGGACTGTTCGAAATGATACGAACTTTTTCAAATCATTTATATATTTTATGGGAGAAGCTTATGATTCAAGTCCATGCAAAAATTTATCTGAAAATTAGATTTTATGAAACTTTTCGAAATGCAAGTTTCGGTCAAAAAATCATGATATATTATTCACAAGTTTCGGTCAAAAAATCAAATTAAATCGGGGGCTATTTGAAATGATACGAAACTTTTCAGATCATTTTAAAATTTACGGGGGAAGGTTATGATGGAAGACCATGCAAAAAATCATCTGAAAATTAGTTTCTATGAAACCTTTCGAAATGCAAGTTTCGTTCAAAAAATCGTAATATATTATACACAAGTTTAGGTCAAAAAATCAAATTAAATCGAGGACTGTATGAAATGATATGAGCATTTTCAGATCATTTATATATTTTATGGGGGAAGGTTTTGATTGAAGTCCATTCAAAAAATCATATGAAAATTAGATTCTAAGAAACCTTTCGATATGCAAGTTTCGATCAAAAAATCGTAGTATATTATACACGAGTTTCGGTCAAAAAATCGTAGTATATTATACACGAGTTTCGGTAAAAGAAATCTAATTAAATCGGGTGTTATTCGCAATGATACGAAACTTTTCAGATCATTTATAGATTTTACGGGTGAAGGTTATGATTGAAGTCCATGCAAAAATTTATCTGAAAATTAGATTTTATGAAACTTTTCGAAATGCAAGTTTCGGTCAAAAAATCATGATATATTACAGACGAGTTTCGGTCAAAAAAATCAAATTAAATCGGGGGCTATTCGAAATGATACGAATCTTTTCAGATCATTTATATATGTTATGGGAGAAGGTTATGACGGAAGACCATGCAAAAAATCATCTGAAAATTAGTTTCTACGAAACTTTTCGAAATGCAAGTTTCATTCAAAAATTCGTAGTATATTATACGCAAATTTATACTAGATTAAGTCAAAAAATCAAATTAAATCGAGGACTGTTCGAAATGATACGAACTTTTTCAAATCATTTATATATTTTATGGGAGAAGCTTATGATTCAAGTCCATGCAAAAATTTATCTGAAAATTAGATTTTATGAAACTTTTCGAAATGCAAGTTTCGGTCAAAAAATCATGATATATTATTCACAAGTTTCGGTCAAAAAATCAAATTAAATCGGGGGCTATTTGAAATGATACGAAACTTTTCAGATCATTTTAAAATTTACGGGGGAAGGTTATGATGGAAGACCATGCAAAAAATCATCTGAAAATTAGTTTCTATGAAACCTTTCGAAATGCAAGTTTCGTTCAAAAAATCGTAATATATTATACACAAGTTTAGGTCAAAAAATCAAATTAAATCGAGGACTGTATGAAATGATATGAGCATTTTCAGATCATTTATATATTTTATGGGGGAAGGTTTTGATTGAAGTCCATTCAAAAAATCATATGAAAATTAGATTCTAAGAAACCTTTCGATATGCAAGTTTCGATCAAAAAATCGTAGTATATTATACACGAGTTTCGGTCAAAAAATCGTAGTATATTATACACGAGTTTCGGTAAAAGAAATCTAATTAAATCGGGTGTTATTCGCAATGATACGAAACTTTTCAGATCATTTATAGATTTTACGGGTGAAGGTTATGATTGAAGTCCATGCAAAAATTTATCTGAAAATTAGATTTTATGAAACTTTTCGAAATGCAAGTTTCGGTCAAAAAATCATGATATATTACAGACGAGTTTCGGTCAAAAAAATCAAATTAAATCGGGGGCTATTCGAAATGATACGAATCTTTTCAGATCATTTATATATGTTATGGGAGAAGGTTATGACGGAAGACCATGCAAAAAATCATCTGAAAATTAGTTTCTACGAAACTTTTCGAAATGCAAGTTTCATTCAAAAATTCGTAGTATATTATACGCAAATTTATACTAGATTAAGTCAAAAAATCAAATTAAATCGAGGACTGTTCGAAATGATACGAACTTTTTCAAATCATTTATATATTTTATGGGAGAAGCTTATGATTCAAGTCCATGCAAAAATTTATCTGAAAATTAGATTTTATGAAACTTTTCGAAATGCAAGTTTCGGTCAAAAAATCATGATATATTATTCACAAGTTTCGGTCAAAAAATCAAATTAAATCGGGGGCTATTTGAAATGATACGAAACTTTTCAGATCATTTTAAAATTTACGGGGGAAGGTTATGATGGAAGACCATGCAAAAAATCATCTGAAAATTAGTTTCTATGAAACCTTTCGAAATGCAAGTTTCGTTCAAAAAATCGTAATATATTATACACAAGTTTAGGTCAAAAAATCAAATTAAATCGAGGACTGTATGAAATGATATGAGCATTTTCAGATCATTTATATATTTTATGGGGGAAGGTTTTGATTGAAGTCCATTCAAAAAATCATATGAAAATTAGATTCTAAGAAACCTTTCGATATGCAAGTTTCGATCAAAAAATCGTAGTATATTATACACGAGTTTCGGTCAAAAAATCGTAGTATATTATACACGAGTTTCGGTAAAAGAAATCTAATTAAATCGGGTGTTATTCGCAATGATACGAAACTTTTCAGATCATTTATAGATTTTACGGGTGAAGGTTATGATTGAAGTCCATGCAAAAATTTATCTGAAAATTAGATTTTATGAAACTTTTCGAAATGCAAGTTTCGGTCAAAAAATCATGATATATTACAGACGAGTTTCGGTCAAAAAAATCAAATTAAATCGGGGGCTATTCGAAATGATACGAATCTTTTCAGATCATTTATATATGTTATGGGAGAAGGTTATGACGGAAGACCATGCAAAAAATCATCTGAAAATTAGTTTCTACGAAACTTTTCGAAATGCAAGTTTCATTCAAAAATTCGTAGTATATTATACGCAAATTTATACTAGATTAAGTCAAAAAATCAAATTAAATCGAGGACTGTTCGAAATGATACGAACTTTTTCAAATCATTTATATATTTTATGGGAGAAGCTTATGATTCAAGTCCATGCAAAAATTTATCTGAAAATTAGATTTTATGAAACTTTTCGAAATGCAAGTTTCGGTCAAAAAATCATGATATATTATTCACAAGTTTCGGTCAAAAAATCAAATTAAATCGGGGGCTATTTGAAATGATACGAAACTTTTCAGATCATTTTAAAATTTACGGGGGAAGGTTATGATGGAAGACCATGCAAAAAATCATCTGAAAATTAGTTTCTATGAAACCTTTCGAAATGCAAGTTTCGTTCAAAAAATCGTAATATATTATACACAAGTTTAGGTCAAAAAATCAAATTAAATCGAGGACTGTATGAAATGATATGAGCATTTTCAGATCATTTATATATTTTATGGGGGAAGGTTTTGATTGAAGTCCATTCAAAAAATCATATGAAAATTAGATTCTAAGAAACCTTTCGATATGCAAGTTTCGATCAAAAAATCGTAGTATATTATACACGAGTTTCGGTCAAAAAATCGTAGTATATTATACACGAGTTTCGGTAAAAGAAATCTAATTAAATCGGGTGTTATTCGCAATGATACGAAACTTTTCAGATCATTTATAGATTTTACGGGTGAAGGTTATGATTGAAGTCCATGCAAAAATTTATCTGAAAATTAGATTTTATGAAACTTTTCGAAATGCAAGTTTCGGTCAAAAAATCATGATATATTATAGACGAGTTTCGGTCAAAAAAATCAAATTAAATCGGGGGCTATTCGAAATGATACGAATCTTTTCAGATCATTTATATATGTTATGGGAGAAGGTTATGACGGAAGACCATGCAAAAAATCATCTGAAAATTAGTTTCTACGAAACTTTTCGAAATGCAAGTTTCATTCAAAAATTCGTAGTATATTATACGCAAATTTATACTAGATTAAGTCAAAAAATCAAATTAAATCGAGGACTGTTCGAAATGATACGAACTTTTTCAAATCATTTATATATTTTATGGGAGAAGCTTATGATTCAAGTCCATGCAAAAATTTATCTGAAAATTAGATTTTATGAAACTTTTCGAAATGCAAGTTTCGGTCAAAAAATCATGATATATTATTCACAAGTTTCGGTCAAAAAATCAAATTAAATCGGGGGCTATTTGAAATGATACGAAACTTTTCAGATCATTTTAAAATTTACGGGGGAAGGTTATGATGGAAGACCATGCAAAAAATCATCTGAAAATTAGTTTCTATGAAACCTTTCGAAATGCAAGTTTCGTTCAAAAAATCGTAATATATTATACACAAGTTTAGGTCAAAAAATCAAATTAAATCGAGGACTGTATGAAATGATATGAGCATTTTCAGATCATTTATATATTTTATGGGGGAAGGTTTTGATTGAAGTCCATTCAAAAAATCATATGAAAATTAGATTCTAAGAAACCTTTCGATATGCAAGTTTCGATCAAAAAATCGTAGTATATTATACACGAGTTTCGGTCAAAAAATCGTAGTATATTATACACGAGTTTCGGTAAAAGAAATCTAATTAAATCGGGTGTTATTCGCAATGATACGAAACTTTTCAGATCATTTATAGATTTTACGGGTGAAGGTTATGATTGAAGTCCATGCAAAAATTTATCTGAAAATTAGATTTTATGAAACTTTTCGAAATGCAAGTTTCGGTCAAAAAATCATGATATATTACAGACGAGTTTCGGTCAAAAAAATCAAATTAAATCGGGGGCTATTCGAAATGATACGAATCTTTTCAGATCATTTATATATGTTATGGGAGAAGGTTATGACGGAAGACCATGCAAAAAATCATCTGAAAATTAGTTTCTACGAAACTTTTCGAAATGCAAGTTTCATTCAAAAATTCGTAGTATATTATACGCAAATTTATACTAGATTAAGTCAAAAAATCAAATTAAATCGAGGACTGTTCGAAATGATACGAACTTTTTCAAATCATTTATATATTTTATGGGAGAAGCTTATGATTCAAGTCCATGCAAAAATTTATCTGAAAATTAGATTTTATGAAACTTTTCGAAATGCAAGTTTCGGTCAAAAAATCATGATATATTATTCACAAGTTTCGGTCAAAAAATCAAATTAAATCGGGGGCTATTTGAAATGATACGAAACTTTTCAGATCATTTTAAAATTTACGGGGGAAGGTTATGATGGAAGACCATGCAAAAAATCATCTGAAAATTAGTTTCTATGAAACCTTTCGAAATGCAAGTTTCGTTCAAAAAATCGTAATATATTATACACAAGTTTAGGTCAAAAAATCAAATTAAATCGAGGACTGTATGAAATGATATGAGCATTTTCAGATCATTTATATATTTTATGGGGGAAGGTTTTGATTGAAGTCCATTCAAAAAATCATATGAAAATTAGATTCTAAGAAACCTTTCGATATGCAAGTTTCGATCAAAAAATCGTAGTATATTATACACGAGTTTCGGTCAAAAAATCGTAGTATATTATACACGAGTTTCGGTAAAAGAAATCTAATTAAATCGGGTGTTATTCGCAATGATACGAAACTTTTCAGATCATTTATAGATTTTACGGGTGAAGGTTATGATTGAAGTCCATGCAAAAATTTATCTGAAAATTAGATTTTATGAAACTTTTCGAAATGCAAGTTTCGGTCAAAAAATCATGATATATTACAGACGAGTTTCGGTCAAAAAAATCAAATTAAATCGGGGGCTATTCGAAATGATACGAATCTTTTCAGATCATTTATATATGTTATGGGAGAAGGTTATGACGGAAGACCATGCAAAAAATCATCTGAAAATTAGTTTCTACGAAACTTTTCGAAATGCAAGTTTCATTCAAAAATTCGTAGTATATTATACGCAAATTTATACTAGATTAAGTCAAAAAATCAAATTAAATCGAGGACTGTTCGAAATGATACGAACTTTTTCAAATCATTTATATATTTTATGGGAGAAGCTTATGATTCAAGTCCATGCAAAAATTTATCTGAAAATTAGATTTTATGAAACTTTTCGAAATGCAAGTTTCGGTCAAAAAATCATGATATATTATTCACAAGTTTCGGTCAAAAAATCAAATTAAATCGGGGGCTATTTGAAATGATACGAAACTTTTCAGATCATTTTAAAATTTACGGGGGAAGGTTATGATGGAAGACCATGCAAAAAATCATCTGAAAATTAGTTTCTATGAAACCTTTCGAAATGCAAGTTTCGTTCAAAAAATCGTAATATATTATACACAAGTTTAGGTCAAAAAATCAAATTAAATCGAGGACTGTATGAAATGATATGAGCATTTTCAGATCATTTATATATTTTATGGGGGAAGGTTTTGATTGAAGTCCATTCAAAAAATCATATGAAAATTAGATTCTAAGAAACCTTTCGATATGCAAGTTTCGATCAAAAAATCGTAGTATATTATACACGAGTTTCGGTCAAAAAATCGTAGTATATTATACACGAGTTTCGGTAAAAGAAATCTAATTAAATCGGGTGTTATTCACAATGATACGAAACTTTTCAGATCATTTATAGATTTTACGGGTGAAGGTTATGATTGAAGTCCATGCAAAAATTTATCTGAAAATTAGATTTTATGAAACTTTTCGAAATGCAAGTTTCGGTCAAAAAATCATGATATATTACAGACGAGTTTCGGTCAAAAAAATCAAATTAAATCGGGGGCTATTCGAAATGATACGAATCTTTTCAGATCATTTATATATGTTATGGGAGAAGGTTATGACGGAAGACCATGCAAAAAATCATCTGAAAATTAGTTTCTACGAAACTTTTCGAAATGCAAGTTTCATTCAAAAATTCGTAGTATATTATACGCAAATTTATACTAGATTAAGTCAAAAAATCAAATTAAATCGAGGACTGTTCGAAATGATACGAACTTTTTCAAATCATTTATATATTTTATGGGAGAAGCTTATGATTCAAGTCCATGCAAAAATTTATCTGAAAATTAGATTTTATGAAACTTTTCGAAATGCAAGTTTCGGTCAAAAAATCATGATATATTATTCACAAGTTTCGGTCAAAAAATCAAATTAAATCGGGGGCTATTTGAAATGATACGAAACTTTTCAGATCATTTTAAAATTTACGGGGGAAGGTTATGATGGAAGACCATGCAAAAAATCATCTGAAAATTAGTTTCTATGAAACCTTTCGAAATGCAAGTTTCGTTCAAAAAATCGTAATATATTATACACAAGTTTAGGTCAAAAAATCAAATTAAATCGAGGACTGTATGAAATGATATGAGCATTTTCAGATCATTTATATATTTTATGGGGGAAGGTTTTGATTGAAGTCCATTCAAAAAATCATATGAAAATTAGATTCTAAGAAACCTTTCGATATGCAAGTTTCGATCAAAAAATCGTAGTATATTATACACGAGTTTCGGTCAAAAAATCGTAGTATATTATACACGAGTTTCGGTAAAAGAAATCTAATTAAATCGGGTGTTATTCGCAATGATACGAAACTTTTCAGATCATTTATAGATTTTACGGGTGAAGGTTATGATTGAAGTCCATGCAAAAATTTATCTGAAAATTAGATTTTATGAAACTTTTCGAAATGCAAGTTTCGGTCAAAAAATCATGATATATTACAGACGAGTTTCGGTCAAAAAAATCAAATTAAATCGGGGGCTATTCGAAATGATACGAATCTTTTCAGATCATTTATATATGTTATGGGAGAAGGTTATGACGGAAGACCATGCAAAAAATCATCTGAAAATTAGTTTCTACGAAACTTTTCGAAATGCAAGTTTCATTCAAAAATTCGTAGTATATTATACGCAAATTTATACTAGATTAAGTCAAAAAATCAAATTAAATCGAGGACTGTTCGAAATGATACGAACTTTTTCAAATCATTTATATATTTTATGGGAGAAGCTTATGATTCAAGTCCATGCAAAAATTTATCTGAAAATTAGATTTTATGAAACTTTTCGAAATGCAAGTTTCGGTCAAAAAATCATGATATATTATTCACAAGTTTCGGTCAAAAAATCAAATTAAATCGGGGGCTATTTGAAATGATACGAAACTTTTCAGATCATTTTAAAATTTACGGGGGAAGGTTATGATGGAAGACCATGCAAAAAATCATCTGAAAATTAGTTTCTATGAAACCTTTCGAAATGCAAGTTTCGTTCAAAAAATCGTAATATATTATACACAAGTTTAGGTCAAAAAATCAAATTAAATCGAGGACTGTATGAAATGATATGAGCATTTTCAGATCATTTATATATTTTATGGGGGAAGGTTTTGATTGAAGTCCATTCAAAAAATCATATGAAAATTAGATTCTAAGAAACCTTTCGATATGCAAGTTTCGATCAAAAAATCGTAGTATATTATACACGAGTTTCGGTCAAAAAATCGTAGTATATTATACACGAGTTTCGGTAAAAGAAATCTAATTAAATCGGGTGTTATTCACAATGATACGAAACTTTTCAGATCATTTATAGATTTTACGGGTGAAGGTTATGATTGAAGTCCATGCAAAAATTTATCTGAAAATTAGATTTTATGAAACTTTTCGAAATGCAAGTTTCGGTCAAAAAATCATGATATATTACAGACGAGTTTCGGTCAAAAAAATCAAATTAAATCGGGGGCTATTCGAAATGATACGAATCTTTTCAGATCATTTATATATGTTATGGGAGAAGGTTATGACGGAAGACCATGCAAAAAATCATCTGAAAATTAGTTTCTACGAAACTTTTCGAAATGCAAGTTTCATTCAAAAATTCGTAGTATATTATACGCAAATTTATACTAGATTAAGTCAAAAAATCAAATTAAATCGAGGACTGTTCGAAATGATACGAACTTTTTCAAATCATTTATATATTTTATGGGAGAAGCTTATGATTCAAGTCCATGCAAAAATTTATCTGAAAATTAGATTTTATGAAACTTTTCGAAATGCAAGTTTCGGTCAAAAAATCATGATATATTATTCACAAGTTTCGGTCAAAAAATCAAATTAAATCGGGGGCTATTTGAAATGATACGAAACTTTTCAGATCATTTTAAAATTTACGGGGGAAGGTTATGATGGAAGACCATGCAAAAAATCATCTGAAAATTAGTTTCTATGAAACCTTTCGAAATGCAAGTTTCGTTCAAAAAATCGTAATATATTATACACAAGTTTAGGTCAAAAAATCAAATTAAATCGAGGACTGTATGAAATGATATGAGCATTTTCAGATCATTTATATATTTTATGGGGGAAGGTTTTGATTGAAGTCCATTCAAAAAATCATATGAAAATTAGATTCTAAGAAACCTTTCGATATGCAAGTTTCGATCAAAAAATCGTAGTATATTATACACGAGTTTCGGTCAAAAAATCGTAGTATATTATACACGAGTTTCGGTAAAAGAAATCTAATTAAATCGGGTGTTATTCACAATGATACGAAACTTTTCAGATCATTTATAGATTTTACGGGTGAAGGTTATGATTGAAGTCCATGCAAAAATTTATCTGAAAATTAGATTTTATGAAACTTTTCGAAATGCAAGTTTCGGTCAAAAAATCATGATATATTACAGACGAGTTTCGGTCAAAAAAATCAAATTAAATCGGGGGCTATTCGAAATGATACGAATCTTTTCAGATCATTTATATATGTTATGGGAGAAGGTTATGACGGAAGACCATGCAAAAAATCATCTGAAAATTAGTTTCTACGAAACTTTTCGAAATGCAAGTTTCATTCAAAAATTCGTAGTATATTATACGCAAATTTATACTAGATTAAGTCAAAAAATCAAATTAAATCGAGGACTGTTCGAAATGATACGAACTTTTTCAATTCATTTATATATTTTATGGGAGAAGCTTATGATTCAAGTCCATGCAAAAATTTATCTGAAAATTAGATTTTATGAAACTTTTCGAAATGCAAGTTTCGGTCAAAAAATCATGATATATTATTCACAAGTTTCGGTCAAAAAATCAAATTAAATCGGGGGCTATTTGAAATGATACGAAACTTTTCAGATCATTTTAAAATTTACGGGGGAAGGTTATGATGGAAGACCATGCAAAAAATCATCTGAAAATTAGTTTCTATGAAACCTTTCGAAATGCAAGTTTCGTTCAAAAAATCGTAATATATTATACACAAGTTTAGGTCAAAAAATCAAATTAAATCGAGGACTGTATGAAATGATATGAGCATTTTCAGATCATTTATATATTTTATGGGGGAAGGTTTTGATTGAAGTCCATTCAAAAAATCATATGAAAATTAGATTCTAAGAAACCTTTCGATATGCAAGTTTCGATCAAAAAATCGTAGTATATTATACACGAGTTTCGGTCAAAAAATCGTAGTATATTATACACGAGTTTCGGTAAAAGAAATCTAATTAAATCGGGTGTTATTCACAATGATACGAAACTTTTCAGATCATTTATAGATTTTACGGGTGAAGGTTATGATTGAAGTCCATGCAAAAATTTATCTGAAAATTAGATTTTATGAAACTTTTCGAAATGCAAGTTTCGGTCAAAAAATCATGATATATTACAGACGAGTTTCGGTCAAAAAAATCAAATTAAATCGGGGGCTATTCGAAATGATACGAATCTTTTCAGATCATTTATATATGTTATGGGAGAAGGTTATGACGGAAGACCATGCAAAAAATCATCTGAAAATTAGTTTCTACGAAACTTTTCGAAATGCAAGTTTCATTCAAAAATTCGTAGTATATTATACGCAAATTTATACTAGATTAAGTCAAAAAATCAAATTAAATCGAGGACTGTTCGAAATGATACGAACTTTTTCAATTCATTTATATATTTTATGGGAGAAGCTTATGATTCAAGTCCATGCAAAAATTTATCTGAAAATTAGATTTTATGAAACTTTTCGAAATGCAAGTTTCGGTCAAAAAATCATGATATATTATTCACAAGTTTCGGTCAAAAAATCAAATTAAATCGGGGGCTATTTGAAATGATACGAAACTTTTCAGATCATTTTAAAATTTACGGGGGAAGGTTATGATGGAAGACCATGCAAAAAATCATCTAAAAATTAGTTTCTATGAAACCTTTCGAAATGCAAGTTTCGTTCAAAAAATCGTAATATATTATACACAAGTTTAGGTCAAAAAATCAAATTAAATCGAGGACTGTATGAAATGATATGAGCATTTTCAGATCATTTATATATTTTATGAGGGAAGGTTTTGATTGAAGTCCATTCAAAAAATCATATGAAAATTAGATTCTAAGAAACCTTTCGATATGCAAGTTTCGATCAAAAAATCGTAGTATATTATACACGAGTTTCGGTCAAAAAATCGTAGTATATTATACACGAGTTTCGGTAAAAGAAATCTAATTAAATCGGGTGTTATTCACAATGATACGAAACTTTTCAGATCATTTATAGATTTTACGGGTGAAGGTTATGATTGAAGTCCATGCAAAAATTTATCTGAAAATTAGATTTTATGAAACTTTTCGAAATGCAAGTTTCGGTCAAAAAATCATGATATATTACAGACGAGTTTCGGTCAAAAAAATCAAATTAAATCGGGGGCTATTCGAAATGATACGAATCTTTTCAGATCATTTATATATGTTATGGGAGAAGGTTATGACGGAAGACCATGCAAAAAATCATCTGAAAATTAGTTTCTACGAAACTTTTCGAAATGCAAGTTTCATTCAAAAATTCGTAGTATATTATACGCAAATTTATACTAGATTAAGTCAAAAAATCAAATTAAATCGAGGACTGTTCGAAATGATACGAACTTTTTCAAATCATTTATATATTTTATGGGAGAAGCTTATGATTCAAGTCCATGCAAAAATTTATCTGAAAATTAGATTTTATGAAACTTTTCGAAATGCAAGTTTCGGTCAAAAAATCATGATATATTATTCACAAGTTTCGGTCAAAAAATAAAATTAAATCGGGGGCTATTTGAAATGATACGAAACTTTTCAGATCATTTTAAAATTTACGGGGGAAGGTTATGATGGAAGACCATGCAAAAAATCATCTGAAAATTAGTTTCTATGAAACCTTTCGAAATGCAAGTTTCGTTCAAAAAATCGTAATATATTATACACAAGTTTAGGTCAAAAAATCAAATTAAATCGAGGACTGTATGAAATGATATGAGCATTTTCAGATCATTTATATATTTTATGGGGGAAGGTTTTGATTGAAGTCCATTCAAAAAATCATATGAAAATTAGATTCTAAGAAACCTTTCGATATGCAAGTTTCGATCAAAAAATCGTAGTATATTATACACGAGTTTCGGTCAAAAAATCGTAGTATATTATACACGAGTTTCGGTAAAAGAAATCTAATTAAATCGGGTGTTATTCGCAATGATACGAAACTTTTCAGATCATTTATAGATTTTACGGGTGAAGGTTATGATTGAAGTCCATGCAAAAATTTATCTGAAAATTAGATTTTATGAAACTTTTCGAAATGCAAGTTTCGGTCAAAAAATCATGATATATTACAGACGAGTTTCGGTCAAAAAAATCAAATTAAATCGGGGGCTATTCGAAATGATACGAATCTTTTCAGATCATTTATATATGTTATGGGAGAAGGTTATGACGGAAGACCATGCAAAAAATCATCTGAAAATTAGTTTCTACGAAACTTTTCGAAATGCAAGTTTCATTCAAAAATTCGTAGTATATTATACGCAAATTTATACTAGATTAAGTCAAAAAATCAAATTAAATCGAGGACTGTTCGAAATGATACGAACTTTTTCAAATCATTTATATATTTTATGGGAGAAGCTTATGATTCAAGTCCATGCAAAAATTTATCTGAAAATTAGATTTTATGAAACTTTTCGAAATGCAAGTTTCGGTCAAAAAATCATGATATATTATTCACAAGTTTCGGTCAAAAAATCAAATTAAATCGGGGGCTATTTGAAATGATACGAAACTTTTCAGATCATTTTAAAATTTACGGGGGAAGGTTATGATGGAAGACCATGCAAAAAATCATCTGAAAATTAGTTTCTATGAAACCTTTCGAAATGCAAGTTTCGTTCAAAAAATCGTAATATATTATACACAAGTTTAGGTCAAAAAATCAAATTAAATCGAGGACTGTATGAAATGATATGAGCATTTTCAGATCATTTATATATTTTATGGGGGAAGGTTTTGATTGAAGTCCATTCAAAAAATCATATGAAAATTAGATTCTAAGAAACCTTTCGATATGCAAGTTTCGATCAAAAAATCGTAGTATATTATACACGAGTTTCGGTCAAAAAATCGTAGTATATTATACACGAGTTTCGGTAAAAGAAATCTAATTAAATCGGGTGTTATTCGCAATGATACGAAACTTTTCAGATCATTTATAGATTTTACGGGTGAAGGTTATGATTGAAGTCCATGCAAAAATTTATCTGAAAATTAGATTTTATGAAACTTTTCGAAATGCAAGTTTCGGTCAAAAAATCATGATATATTACAGACGAGTTTCGGTCAAAAAAATCAAATTAAATCGGGGGCTATTCGAAATGATACGAATCTTTTCAGATCATTTATATATGTTATGGGAGAAGGTTATGACGGAAGACCATGCAAAAAATCATCTGAAAATTAGTTTCTACGAAACTTTTCGAAATGCAAGTTTCATTCAAAAATTCGTAGTATATTATACGCAAATTTATACTAGATTAAGTCAAAAAATCAAATTATATCGAGGACTGTTCGAAATGATACGAACTTTTTCAAATCATTTATATATTTTATGGGAGAAGCTTATGATTCAAGTCCATGCAAAAATTTATCTGAAAATTAGATTTTATGAAACTTTTCGAAATGCAAGTTTCGGTCAAAAAATCATGATATATTATTCACAAGTTTCGGTCAAAAAATCAAATTAAATCGGGGGCTATTTGAAATGATACGAAACTTTTCAGATCATTTTAAAATTTACGGGGGAAGGTTATGATGGAAGACCATGCAAAAAATCATCTGAAAATTAGTTTCTATGAAACCTTTCGAAATGCAAGTTTCGTTCAAAAAATCGTAATATATTATACACAAGTTTAGGTCAAAAAATCAAATTAAATCGAGGACTGTATGAAATGATATGAGCATTTTCAGATCATTTATATATTTTATGGGGGAAGGTTTTGATTGAAGTCCATTCAAAAAATCATATGAAAATTAGATTCTAAGAAACCTTTCGATATGCAAGTTTCGATCAAAAAATCGTAGTATATTATACACGAGTTTCGGTCAAAAAATCGTAGTATATTATACACGAGTTTCGGTAAAAGAAATCTAATTAAATCGGGTGTTATTCGCAATGATACGAAACTTTTCAGATCATTTATAGATTTTACGGGTGAAGGTTATGATTGAAGTCCATGCAAAAATTTATCTGAAAATTAGATTTTATGAAACTTTTCGAAATGCAAGTTTCGGTCAAAAAATCATGATATATTACAGACGAGTTTCGGTCAAAAAAATCAAATTAAATCGGGGGCTATTCGAAATGATACGAATCTTTTCAGATCATTTATATATGTTATGGGAGAAGGTTATGACGGAAGACCATGCAAAAAATCATCTGAAAATTAGTTTCTACGAAACTTTTCGAAATGCAAGTTTCATTCAAAAATTCGTAGTATATTATACGCAAATTTATACTAGATTAAGTCAAAAAATCAAATTAAATCGAGGACTGTTCGAAATGATACGAACTTTTTCAAATCATTTATATATTTTATGGGAGAAGCTTATGATTCAAGTCCATGCAAAAATTTATCTGAAAATTAGATTTTATGAAACTTTTCGAAATGCAAGTTTCGGTCAAAAAATCATGATATATTATTCACAAGTTTCGGTCAAAAAATCAAATTAAATCGGGGGCTATTTGAAATGATACGAAACTTTTCAGATCATTTTAAAATTTACGGGGGAAGGTTATGATGGAAGACCATGCAAAAAATCATCTGAAAATTAGTTTCTATGAAACCTTTCGAAATGCAAGTTTCGTTCAAAAAATCGTAATATATTATACACAAGTTTAGGTCAAAAAATCAAATTAAATCGAGGACTGTATGAAATGATATGAGCATTTTCAGATCATTTATATATTTTATGGGGGAAGGTTTTGATTGAAGTCCATTCAAAAAATCATATGAAAATTAGATTCTAAGAAACCTTTCGATATGCAAGTTTCGATCAAAAAATCGTAGTATATTATACACGAGTTTCGGTCAAAAAATCGTAGTATATTATACACGAGTTTCGGTAAAAGAAATCTAATTAAATCGGGTGTTATTCGCAATGATACGAAACTTTTCAGATCATTTATAGATTTTACGGGTGAAGGTTATGATTGAAGTCCATGCAAAAATTTATCTGAAAATTAGATTTTATGAAACTTTTCGAAATGCAAGTTTCGGTCAAAAAATCATGATATATTACAGACGAGTTTCGGTCAAAAAAATCAAATTAAATCGGGGGCTATTCGAAATGATACGAATCTTTTCAGATCATTTATATATGTTATGGGAGAAGGTTATGACGGAAGACCATGCAAAAAATCATCTGAAAATTAGTTTCTACGAAACTTTTCGAAATACAAGTTTCATTCAAAAATTCGTAGTATATTATACGCAAATTTATACTAGATTAAGTCAAAAAATCAAATTAAATCGAGGACTGTTCGAAATGATACGAACTTTTTCAATTCATTTATATATTTTATGGGAGAAGCTTATGATTCAAGTCCATGCAAAAATTTATCTGAAAATTAGATTTTATGAAACTTTTCGAAATGCAAGTTTCGGTCAAAAAATCATGATATATTATTCACAAGTTTCGGTCAAAAAATCAAATTAAATCGGGGGCTATTTGAAATGATACGAAACTTTTCAGATCATTTTAAAATTTACGGGGGAAGGTTATGATGGAAGACCATGCAAAAAATCATCTGAAAATTAGTTTCTATGAAACCTTTCGAAATGCAAGTTTCGTTCAAAAAATCGTAATATATTATACACAAGTTTAGGTCAAAAAATCAAATTAAATCGAGGACTGTATGAAATGATATGAGCATTTTCAGATCATTTATATATTTTATGGGGGAAGGTTTTGATTGAAGTCCATTCAAAAAATCATATGAAAATTAGATTCTAAGAAACCTTTCGATATGCAAGTTTCGATCAAAAAATCGTAGTATATTATACACGAGTTTCGGTCAAAAAATCGTAGTATATTATACACGAGTTTCGGTAAAAGAAATCTAATTAAATCGGGTGTTATTCGCAATGATACGAAACTTTTCAGATCATTTATAGATTTTACGGGTGAAGGTTATGATTGAAGTCCATGCAAAAATTTATCTGAAAATTAGATTTTATGAAACTTTTCGAAATGCAAGTTTCGGTCAAAAAATCATGATATATTACAGACGAGTTTCGGTCAAAAAAATCAAATTAAATCGGGGGCTATTCGAAATGATACGAATCTTTTCAGATCATTTATATATGTTATGGGAGAAGGTTATGACGGAAGACCATGCAAAAAATCATCTGAAAATTAGTTTCTACGAAACTTTTCGAAATGCAAGTTTCATTCAAAAATTCGTAGTATATTATACGCAAATTTATACTAGATTAAGTCAAAAAATCAAATTAAATCGAGGACTGTTCGAAATGATACGAACTTTTTCAATTCATTTATATATTTTATGGGAGAAGCTTATGATTCAAGTCCATGCAAAAATTTATCTGAAAATTAGATTTTATGAAACTTTTCGAAATGCAAGTTTCGGTCAAAAAATCATGATATATTATTCACATGTTTCGGTCAAAAAATCAAATTAAATCGGGGGCTATTTGAAATGATACGAAACTTTTCAGATCATTTTAAAATTTACGGGGGAAGGTTATGATGGAAGACCATGCAAAAAATCATCTGAAAATTAGTTTCTATGAAACCTTTCGAAATGCAAGTTTCGTTCAAAAAATCGTAATATATTATACACAAGTTTAGGTCAAAAAATCAAATTAAATCGAGGACTGTATGAAATGATATGAGCATTTTCAGATCATTTATATATTTTATGGGGGAAGGTTTTGATTGAAGTCCATTCAAAAAATCATATGAAAATTAGATTCTAAGAAACCTTTCGATATGCAAGTTTCGATCAAAAAATCGTAGTATATTATACACGAGTTTCGGTCAAAAAATCGTAGTATATTATACACGAGTTTCGGTAAAAGAAATCTAATTAAATCGGGTGTTATTCGCAATGATACGAAACTTTTCAGATCATTTATAGATTTTACGGGTGAAGGTTATGATTGAAGTCCATGCAAAAATTTATCTGAAAATTAGATTTTATGAAACTTTTCGAAATGCAAGTTTCGGTCAAAAAATCATGATATATTACAGACGAGTTTCGGTCAAAAAAATCAAATTAAATCGGGGGCTATTCGAAATGATACGAATCTTTTCAGATCATTTATATATGTTATGGGAGAAGGTTATGACGGAAGACCATGCAAAAAATCATCTGAAAATTAGTTTCTACGAAACTTTTCGAAATACAAGTTTCATTCAAAAATTCGTAGTATATTATACGCAAATTTATACTAGATTAAGTCAAAAAATCAAATTAAATCGAGGACTGTTCGAAATGATACGAACTTTTTCAATTCATTTATATATTTTATGGGAGAAGCTTATGATTCAAGTCCATGCAAAAATTTATCTGAAAATTAGATTTTATGAAACTTTTCGAAATGCAAGTTTCGGTCAAAAAATCATGATATATTATTCACAAGTTTCGGTCAAAAAATCAAATTAAATCGGGGGCTATTTGAAATGATACGAAACTTTTCAGATCATTTTAAAATTTACGGGGGAAGGTTATGATGGAAGACCATGCAAAAAATCATCTGAAAATTAGTTTCTATGAAACCTTTCGAAATGCAAGTTTCGTTCAAAAAATCGTAATATATTATACACAAGTTTAGGTCAAAAAATCAAATTAAATCGAGGACTGTATGAAATGATATGAGCATTTTCAGATCATTTATATATTTTATGGGGGAAGGTTTTGATTGAAGTCCATTCAAAAAATCATATGAAAATTAGATTCTAAGAAACCTTTCGATATGCAAGTTTCGATCAAAAAATCGTAGTATATTATACACGAGTTTCGGTCAAAAAATCGTAGTATATTATACACGAGTTTCGGTAAAAGAAATCTAATTAAATCGGGTGTTATTCGCAATGATACGAAACTTTTCAGATCATTTATAGATTTTACGGGTGAAGGTTATGATTGAAGTCCATGCAAAAATTTATCTGAAAATTAGATTTTATGAAACTTTTCGAAATGCAAGTTTCGGTCAAAAAATCATGATATATTACAGACGAGTTTCGGTCAAAAAAATCAAATTAAATCGGGGGCTATTCGAAATGATACGAATCTTTTCAGATCATTTATATATGTTATGGGAGAAGGTTATGACGGAAGACCATGCAAAAAATCATCTGAAAATTAGTTTCTACGAAACTTTTCGAAATGCAAGTTTCATTCAAAAATTCGTAGTATATTATACGCAAATTTATACTAGATTAAGTCAAAAAATCAAATTAAATCGAGGACTGTTCGAAATGATACGAACTTTTTCAATTCATTTATATATTTTATGGGAGAAGCTTATGATTCAAGTCCATGCAAAAATTTATCTGAAAATTAGATTTTATGAAACTTTTCGAAATGCAAGTTTCGGTCAAAAAATCATGATATATTATTCACAAGTTTCGGTCAAAAAATCAAATTAAATCGGGGGCTATTTGAAATGATACGAAACTTTTCAGATCATTTTAAAATTTACGGGGGAAGGTTATGATGGAAGACCATGCAAAAAATCATCTGAAAATTAGTTTCTATGAAACCTTTCGAAATGCAAGTTTCGTTCAAAAAATCGTAATATATTATACACAAGTTTAGGTCAAAAAATCAAATTAAATCGAGGACTGTATGAAATGATATGAGCATTTTCAGATCATTTATATATTTTATGGGGGAAGGTTTTTATTGAAGTCCATTCAAAAAATCATATGAAAATTAGATTCTAAGAAACCTTTCGAAATGCAAGTTTCGATCAAAAAATCGTAGTATATTATACACGAGTTTCGGTCAAAAAATTGTAGTATATTATACACGAGTTTCGGTAAAAGAAATCTAATTAAATCGGGTGTTATTCGCAATGATACGAAACTTTTCAGATCATTTATAGATTTTACGGGTGAAGGTTATGATTGAAGTCCATGCAAAAATTTATCTGAAAATTAGATTTTATGAAACTTTTCGAAATGCAAGTTTCGGTCAAAAAATCATGATATATTACAGACGAGTTTCGGTCAAAAAAATCAAATTAAATCGGGGGCTATTCGAAATGATACGAATCTTTTCAGATCATTTATATATGTTATGGGAGAAGGTTATGACGGAAGACCATGCAAAAAATCATCTGAAAATTAGTTTCTACGAAACTTTTCGAAATGCAAGTTTCATTCAAAAATTCGTAGTATATTATACGCAAATTTATACTAGATTAAGTCAAAAAATCAAATTAAATCGAGGATTGTTCGAAATGATACGAACTTTTTCAAATCATTTATATATTTTATGGGAGAAGCTTATGATTCAAGTCCATGCAAAAATTTATCTGAAAATTAGATTTTATGAAACTTTTCGAAATGCAAGTTTCGGTCAAAAAATCATGATATATTATTCACAAGTTTCGGTCAAAAAATCAAATTAAATCGGGGGCTTTTTGAAATGATACGAAACTTTTCAGATCATTTTAAAATTTACGGGGGAAGGTTATGATGGAAGACCATGCAAAAAATCATCTGAAAATTAGTTTCTATGAAACCTTTCGAAATGCAAGTTTCGTTCAAAAAATCGTAATATATTATACACAAGTTTAGGTCAAAAAATCAAATTAAATCGAGGACTGTATGAAATGATATGAGTATTTTATGATCATTTATATATTTTATGGGGGAAGGTTTTGATTGAAGTCCATTCAAAAAATCATATGAAAATTAGATTCTAAGAAACCTTTCGATATGCAAGTTTCGATCAAAAAATCGTAGTATATTATACACGAGTTTCGGTCAAAAAATCGTAGTATATTATACACGAGTTTCGGTAAAAGAAATCTAATTAAATCGGGTGTTATTCGCAATGATACGAAACTTTTCAGATCATTTATAGATTTTACGGGTGAAGGTTATGATTGAAGTCCATGCAAAAATTTATCTGAAAATTAGATTTTATGAAACTTTTCGAAATGCAAGTTTCGGTCAAAAAATCATGATATATTACAGACGAGTTTCGGTCAAAAAAATCAAATTAAATCGGGGGCTATTCGAAATGATACGAATCTTTTCAGATCATTTATATATGTTATGGGAGAAGGTTATGACGGAAGACCATGCAAAAAATCATCTGAAAATTAGTTTCTACGAAACTTTTCGAAATGCAAGTTTCATTCAAAAATTCGTAGTATATTATACGCAAATTTATACTAGATTAAGTCAAAAAATCAAATTAAATCGAGGACTGTTCGAAATGATACGAACTTTTTCAAATCATTTATATATTTTATGGGAGAAGCTTATGATTCAAGTCCATGCAAAAATTTATCTGAAAATTAGATTTTATGAAACGTTTCGAAATGCAAGTTTCGGTCAAAAAATCATGATATATTATTCACAAGTTTCGGTCAAAAAATCAAATTAAATCGGGGGCTTTTTGAAATGATACGAAACTTTTCAGATCATTTTAAAATTTACGGGGGAAGGTTATGATGGAAGACCATGCAAAAAATCATCTGAAAATTAGTTTCTATGAAACCTTTCGAAATGCAAGTTTCGTTCAAAAAATCGTAATATATTATACACAAGTTTATGTCAAAAAATCAAATTAAATCGAGGACTGTATGAAATGATATGAGCATTTTCAGATCATTTATATATTTTATGGGGGAAGGTTTTGATTGAAGTCCATTCAAAAAATCATATGAAAATTAGATTCTAAGAAACCTTTCGAAATGCAAGTTTCGATCAAAAAATTGTAGTATATTATACACGAGTTTCGGTCAAAAAATCGTAGTATATTATACACGAGTTTCGGTAAAAGAAATCTAATTAAATCGGGTGTTATTCGCAATGATACGAAACTTTTCAGATCATTTATAGATTTTACGGGTGAAGGTTATGATTGAAGTCCATGCAAAAATTTATCTGAAAATTAGATTTTATGAAACTTTTCGAAATGCAAGTTTTGGTCAAAAAATCATGATATATTACAGACGAGTTTCGGTCAAAAAAATAAAATTAAATCGGGGGCTATTCGAAATGATACGAATCTTTTCAGATCATTTATATATGTTATGGGAGAAGGTTATGACGGAAGACCATGCAAAAAATCATCTGAAAATTAGTTTCTACGAAACTTTTCGAAATGCAAGTTTCATTCAAAAATTCGTAGTATATTATACGCAAATTTATACTAGATTAAGTCAAAAAATCAAATTAAATCGAGGACTGTTCGAAATGATACGAACTTTTTCAAATCATTTATATATTTTATGGGAGAAGCTTATGATTCAAGTCCATGCAAAAATTTATCTGAAAATTAGATTTTATGAAACTTTTCGAAATGCAAGTTTCGGTCAAAAAATCATGATATATTATTCACAAGTTTCGGTCAAAAAATCAAATTAAATCGGGGGCTTTTTGAAATGATACGAAACTTTTCAGATCATTTTAAAATTTACGGGGGAAGGTTATGAAGGAAGACCATGCAAAAAATCATCTGAAAATTAGTTTCTATGAAACCTTTCGAAATGCAAGTTTCGTTCAAAAAATCGTAATATATTATACACAAGTTTAGGTCAAAAAATCAAATTAAATCGAGGACTGTATGAAATGATATGAGCATTTTATGATCATTTATATATTTTATGGGGGAAGGTTTTGGTTGAAGTCCATTCAAAAAATCATATGAAAATTAGATTCTAAGAAACCTTTCGATATGCAAGTTTCGATCAAAAAATCGTAGTATATTATACATGAGTTTCGGTCGAAAAATCGTAGTATATTATACACGAGTTTCGGTAAAAGAAATCTAATTAAATCGGGTGTTATTCGCAATGATACGAAACTTTTCAGATCATTTATAGATTTTACGGGTGAAGGTTATGATTGAAGTCCATGCAAAAATTTATCTGAAAATTAGATTTTATGAAACTTTTCGAAATGCAAGTTTCGGTCAAAAAATCATGATATATTACAGACGAGTTTCGGTCAAAAAAATCAAATTAAATCGGGGGCTATTCGAAATGATACGAATCTTTTCAGATCATTTATATATGTTATGGGAGAAGGTTATGACGGAAGACCATGCAAAAAATCATCTGAAAATTAGTTTCTACGAAACTTTTCGAAATGCAAGTTTCATTCAAAAATTCGTAGTATATTATACGCAAATTTATACTAGATTAAGTCAAAAAATCAAATTAAATCGAGGACTGTTCGAAATGATACGAACTTTTTCAAATAATTTATATATTTTATGGGAGAAGCTTATGATTCAAGTCCATGCAAAAATTTATCTGAAAATTAGATTTTATGAAACTTTTCAAAATGCATGTTTCGGTCAAAAAATCATGATATATTATTCACAAGTTTCGGTCAAAAAATCAAATTAAATCGGGGGCTATTTGAAATGATATGAAACTTTTCAGATCATTTTAAAATTTACGGGGGAAGGTTATGATGGAAGACCATGCAAAAAATCATCTGAAAATTAGTTTCTATGAAACCTTTCGAAATGCAAGTTTCGTTCAAAAAATCGTAATATATTATACACAAGTTTATGTCAAAAAATCAAATTAAATCGAGGACTGTATGAAATGATATGAGCATTTTCAGATCATTTATATATTTTATGGGGGAAGGTTTTGATTGAAGTCCATTCAAAAAATCATATGAAAATTAGATTCTAAGAAACCTTTCGAAATGCAAGTTTCGATCAAAAAATTGTAGTATATTATACACGAGTTTCGGTCAAAAAATCGTAGTATATTATACACGAGTTTCGGTAAAAGAAATCTAATTAAATCGGGTGTTATTCGCAATGATACGAAACTTTTCAGATCATTTATAGATTTTACGGGTGAAGGTTATGATTGAAGTCCATGCAAAAATTTATCTGAAAATTAGATTTTATGAAACTTTTCGAAATGCAAGTTTCGGTCAAAAAATCATGATATATTACAGACGAGTTTCGGTCAAAAAAATCAAATTAAATCGGGGGCTATTCGAAATGATACGAATCTTTTCAGATCATTTATATATGTTATGGGAGAAGGTTATGACGGAAGACCATGCAAAAAATCATCTGAAAATTAGTTTCTACGAAACTTTTCGAAATGCAAGTTTCATTCAAAAATTCGTAGTATATTATACGCAAATTTATACTAGATTAAGTCAAAAAATCAAATTAACTCGAGGACTGTTCGAAATGATACGAACTTTTTCAAATCATTTATATATTTTATGGGAGAAGCTTATGATTCAAGTCCATGCAAAAATTTATCTGAAAATTAGATTTTATGAAACGTTTCGAAATGCAAGTTTCGGTCAAAAAATCATGATATATTATTCACAAGTTTCGGTCAAAAAATCAAATTAAATCGGGGGCTTTTTGAAATGATACGAAACTTTTCAGATCATTTTAAAATTTACGGGGGAAGGTTATGATGGAAGACCATGCAAAAAATCATCTGAAAATTAGTTTCTATGAAACCTTTCGAAATGCAAGTTTCGTTCAAAAAATCGTAATATATTATACACAAGTTTATGTCAAAAAATCAAATTAAATCGAGGACTGTATGAAATGATATGAGCATTTTCAGATCATTTATATATTTTATGGGGGAAGGTTTTGATTGAAGTCCATTCAAAAAATCATATGAAAATTAGATTCTAAGAAACCTTTCGAAATGCAAGTTTCGATCAAAAAATTGTAGTATATTATACACGAGTTTCGGTCAAAAAATCGTAGTATATTATACACGAGTTTCGGTAAAAGAAATCTAATTAAATCGGGTGTTATTCGCAATGATACGAAACTTTTCAGATCATTTATAGATTTTACGGGTGAAGGTTATGATTGAAGTCCATGCAAAAATTTATCTGAAAATTAGATTTTATGAAACTTTTCGAAATGCAAGTTTTGGTCAAAAAATCATGATATATTACAGACGAGTTTCGGTCAAAAAAATAAAATTAAATCGGGGGCTATTCGAAATGATACGAATCTTTTCAGATCATTTATATATGTTATGGGAGAAGGTTATGACGGAAGACCATGCAAAAAATCATCTGAAAATTAGTTTCTACGAAACTTTTCGAAATGCAAGTTTCATTAAAAAATTCGTAGTATATTATACGCAAATTTATACTAGATTAAGTCAAAAAATCAAATTAAATCGAGGACTGTTCGAAATGATACGAACTTTTTCAAATCATTTATATATTTTATGGGAGAAGCTTATGATTCAAGTCCATGCAAAAATTTATCTGAAAATTAGATTTTATGAAACTTTTCGAAATGCAAGTTTCGGTCAAAAAATCATGATATATTATTCACAAGTTTCGGTCAAAAAATCAAATTAAATCGGGGGCTTTTTGAAATGATACGAAACTTTTCAGATCATTTTAAAATTTACGGGGGAAGGTTATGATGGAAGACCATGCAAAAAATCATCTGAAAATTAGTTTCTATGAAACCTTTCGAAATGCAAGTTTCGTTCAAAAAATCGTAATATATTATACACAAGTTTAGGTCAAAAAATCAAATTAAATCGAGGACTGTATGAAATGATATGAGCATTTTATGATCATTTATATATTTTATGGGGGAAGGTTTTGATTGAAGTCCATTCAAAAAATCATATGAAAATTAGATTCTAAGAAACCTTTCGATATGCAAGTTTCGATCAAAAAATCGTAGTATATTATACATGAGTTTCGGTCAAAAAATCGTAGTATATTATACACGAGTTTCGGTAAAAGAAATCTAATTAAATCGGGTGTTATTCGCAATGATACGAAACTTTTCAGATCATTTATAGATTTTACGGGTGAAGGTTATGATTGAAGTCCATGCAAAAATTTATCTGAAAATTAGATTTTATGAAACTTTTCGAAATGCAAGTTTCGGTCAAAAAATCATGATATATTACAGACGAGTTTCGGTCAAAAAAATCAAATTAAATCGGGGGCTATTCGAAATGATACGAATCTTTTCAGATCATTTATATATGTTATGGGAGAAGGTTATGACGGAAGACCATGCAAAAAATCATCTGAAAATTAGTTTCTACGAAACTTTTCGAAATGCAAGTTTCATTCAAAAATTCGTAGTATATTATACGCAAATTTATACTAGATTAAGTCAAAAAATCAAATTAAATCGAGGACTGTTCGAAATGATACGAACTTTTTCAAATAATTTATATATTTTATGGGAGAAGCTTATGATTCAAGTCCATGCAAAAATTTATCTGAAAATTAGATTTTATGAAACTTTTCAAAATGCATGTTTCGGTCAAAAAATCATGATATATTATTCACAAGTTTCGGTCAAAAAATCAAATTAAATCGGGGGCTATTTGAAATGATATGAAACTTTTCAGATCATTTTAAAATTTACGGGGGAAGGTTATGATGGAAGACCATGCAAAAAATCATCTGAAAATTAGTTTCTATGAAACCTTTCGAAATGCAAGTTTCGTTCAAAAAATCGTAATATATTATACACAAGTTTATGTCAAAAAATCAAATTAAATCGAGGACTGTATGAAATGATATGAGCATTTTCAGATCATTTATATATTTTATGGGGGAAGGTTTTGATTGAAGTCCATTCAAAAAATCATATGAAAATTAGATTCTAAGAAACCTTTCGAAATGCAAGTTTCGATCAAAAAATTGTAGTATATTATACACGAGTTTCGGTCAAAAAATCGTAGTATATTATACACGAGTTTCGGTAAAAGAAATCTAATTAAATCGGGTGTTATTCGCAATGATACGAAACTTTTCAGATCATTTATAGATTTTACGGGTGAAGGTTATGATTGAAGTCCATGCAAAAATTTATCTGAAAATTAGATTTTATGAAACTTTTCGAAATGCAAGTTTCGGTCAAAAAATCATGATATATTACAGACGAGTTTCGGTCAAAAAAATCAAATTAAATCGGGGGCTATTCGAAATGATACGAATCTTTTCAGATCATTTATATATGTTATGGGAGAAGGTTATGACGGAAGACCATGCAAAAAATCATCTGAAAATTAGTTTCTACGAAACTTTTCGAAATGCAAGTTTCATTCAAAAATTCGTAGTATATTATACGCAAATTTATACTAGATTAAGTCAAAAAATCAAATTAACTCGAGGACTGTTCGAAATGATACGAACTTTTTCAAATCATTTATATATTTTATGGGAGAAGCTTATGATTCAAGTCCATGCAAAAATTTATCTGAAAATTAGATTTTATGAAACGTTTCGAAATGCAAGTTTCGGTCAAAAAATCATGATATATTATTCACAAGTTTCGGTCAAAAAATCAAATTAAATCGGGGGCTTTTTGAAATGATACGAAACTTTTCAGATCATTTTAAAATTTACGGGGGAAGGTTATGATGGAAGACCATGCAAAAAATCATCTGAAAATTAGTTTCTATGAAACCTTTCGAAATGCAAGTTTCGTTCAAAAAATCGTAATATATTATACACAAGTTTATGTCAAAAAATCAAATTAAATCGAGGACTGTATGAAATGATATGAGCATTTTCAGATCATTTATATATTTTATGGGGGAAGGTTTTGATTGAAGTCCATTCAAAAAATCATATGAAAATTAGATTCTAAGAAACCTTTCGAAATGCAAGTTTCGATCAAAAAATTGTAGTATATTATACACGAGTTTCGGTCAAAAAATCGTAGTATATTATACACGAGTTTCGGTAAAAGAAATCTAATTAAATCGGGTGTTATTCGCAATGATACGAAACTTTTCAGATCATTTATAGATTTTACGGGTGAAGGTTATGATTGAAGTCCATGCAAAAATTTATCTGAAAATTAGATTTTATGAAACGTTTCGAAATGCAAGTTTCGGTCAAAAAATCATGATATATTATTCACAAGTTTCGGTCAAAAAATCAAATTAAATCGGGGGCTTTTTGAAATGATACGAAACTTTTCAGATCATTTTAAAATTTACGGGGGAAGGTTATGATGGAAGACCATGCAAAAAATCATCTGAAAATTAGTTTCTATGAAACCTTTCGAAATGCAAGTTTCGTTCAAAAAATCGTAATATATTATACACAAGTTTATGTCAAAAAATCAAATTAAATCGAGGACTGTATGAAATGATATGAGCATTTTCAGATCATTTATATATTTTATGGGGGAAGGTTTTGATTGAAGTCCATTCAAAAAATCATATGAAAATTAGATTCTAAGAAACCTTTCGATATGCAAGTTTCGATCAAAAAATCGTAGTATATTATACACGAGTTTCGGTCAAAAAATCGTAGTATATTATACACGAGTTTCGGTAAAAGAAATCTAATTAAATCGGGTGTTATTCGCAATGATACGAAACTTTTCAGATCATTTATAGATTTTACGGGTGAAGGTTATGATTGAAGTCCATGCAAAAATTTATCTGAAAATTAGATTTTATGAAACTTTTCGAAATGCAAGTTTCGGTCAAAAAATCATGATATATTACAGACGAGTTTCGGTCAAAAAAATCAAATTAAATCGGGGGCTATTCGAAATGATACGAATCTTTTCAGATCATTTATATATGTTATGGGAGAAGGTTATGACGGAAGACCATGCAAAAAATCATCTGAAAATTAGTTTCTACGAAACTTTTCGAAATGCAAGTTTCATTCAAAAATTCGTAGTATATTATACGCAAATTTATACTAGATTAAGTCAAAAAATCAAATTAAATCGAGGACTGTTCGAAATGATACGAACTTTTTCAATTCATTTATATATTTTATGGGAGAAGCTTATGATTCAAGTCCATGCAAAAATTTATCTGAAAATTAGATTTTATGAAACTTTTCGAAATGCAAGTTTCGGTCAAAAAATCATGATATATTATTCACATGTTTCGGTCAAAAAATCAAATTAAATCGGGGGCTATTTGAAATGATACGAAACTTTTCAGATCATTTTAAAATTTACGGGGGAAGGTTATGATGGAAGACCATGCAAAAAATCATCTGAAAATTAGTTTCTATGAAACCTTTCGAAATGCAAGTTTCGTTCAAAAAATCGTAATATATTATACACAAGTTTAGGTCAAAAAATCAAATTAAATCGAGGACTGTATGAAATGATATGAGCATTTTCAGATCATTTATATATTTTATGGGGGAAGGTTTTGATTGAAGTCCATTCAAAAAATCATATGAAAATTAGATTCTAAGAAACCTTTCGATATGCAAGTTTCGATCAAAAAATCGTAGTATATTATACACGAGTTTCGGTCAAAAAATCGTAGTATATTATACACGAGTTTCGGTAAAAGAAATCTAATTAAATCGGGTGTTATTCGCAATGATACGAAACTTTTCAGATCATTTATAGATTTTACGGGTGAAGGTTATGATTGAAGTCCATGCAAAAATTTATCTGAAAATTAGATTTTATGAAACTTTTCGAAATGCAAGTTTCGGTCAAAAAATCATGATATATTACAGACGAGTTTCGGTCAAAAAAATCAAATTAAATCGGGGGCTATTCGAAATGATACGAATCTTTTCAGATCATTTATATATGTTATGGGAGAAGGTTATGACGGAAGACCATGCAAAAAATCATCTGAAAATTAGTTTCTACGAAACTTTTCGAAATGCAAGTTTCATTCAAAAATTCGTAGTATATTATACGCAAATTTATACTAGATTAAGTCAAAAAATCAAATTAAATCGAGGACTGTTCGAAATGATACGAACTTTTTCAAATCATTTATATATTTTATGGGAGAAGCTTATGATTCAAGTCCATGCAAAAATTTATCTGAAAATTAGATTTTATGAAACTTTTCGAAATGCAAGTTTCGGTCAAAAAATCATGATATATTATTCACAAGTTTCGGTCAAAAAATCAAATTAAATCGGGGGCTATTTGAAATGATACGAAACTTTTCAGATCATTTTAAAATTTACGGGGGAAGGTTATGATGGAAGACCATGCAAAAAATCATCTGAAAATTAGTTTCTATGAAACCTTTCGAAATGCAAGTTTCGTTCAAAAAATCGTAATATATTATACACAAGTTTAGGTCAAAAAATCAAATTAAATCGACGACTGTATGAAATGATATGAGCATTTTCAGATCATTTATATATTTTATGGGGGAAGGTTTTGATTGAAGTCCATTCAAAAAATCATATGAAAATTAGATTCTAAGAAACCTTTCGATATGCAAGTTTCGATCAAAAAATTGTAGTATATTATACACGAGTTTCGGTCAAAAAATCGTAGTATATTATACACGAGTTTCGGTAAAAGAAATCTAATTAAATCGGGTGTTATTCGCAATGATACGAAACTCTTCAGATCATTTATAGATTTTACGGGTGAAGGTTATGATTGAAGTCCATGCAAAAATTTATCTGAAAATTAGATTTTATGAAACTTTTCGAAATGCAAGTTTCGGACAAAAAATCATGATATATTACAGACGAGTTTCGGTCAAACAAATCAAATTAAATCGGGGGCTATTCGAAATGATACGAATCTTTTCAGATCATTTATATATGTTATGGGAGAAGGTTATGACGGAAGACCATGCAAAAAATCATCTGAAAATTAGTTTCTACGAAACTTTTCGAAATGCAAGTTTCATTCAAAAATTCGTAGTATATTATACGCAAATTTATACTAGATTAAGTCAAAAAATCAAATTAAATCGAGGACTGTTCGAAATGATACGAACTTTTTCAAATAATTTATATATTTTATGGGAGAAGCTTATGATTCAAGTCCATGCAAAAATTTATCTGAAAATTAGATTTTATGAAACTTTTCAAAATGCAAGTTTCGGTCAAAAAATCATGATATATTATTCACAAGTTTCGGTCAAAATATCAAATTAAATCGGGGGCTATTTGAAATGATACGAAACTTTTCAGATCATTTTAAAATTTACGGGGGAAGGTTATGATGGAAGACCATGCAAAAAATCATCTGAAAATTAGTTTCTATGAAACCTTTCGAAATGCAAGTTTCGTTCAAAAAATCGTAATATATTATACACAAGTTTATGTCAAAAAATCAAATTAAATCGAGGACAGTATGAAATGATATGAGCATTTTCAGATCATTTATATATTTTATGGGGGAAGGTTTTGATTGAAGTCCATTCAAAAAATCATATGAAAATTAGATTCTAAGAAACCTTTCGAAATGCAAGTTTCGATCAAAAAATTGTAGTATATTATACACGAGTTTCGGTCAAAAAATCGTAGTATATTATACACGAGTTTCGGTAAAAGAAATCTAATTAAATCGGATGTTATTCGCAATGATACGAAACTTTTCAGATCATTTATAGATTTTACGGGTGAAGGTTATGATTGAAGTCCATGCAAAAATTTATCTGAAAATTAGATTTTATGAAACTTTTCGAAATGCAAGTTTCGGTCAAAAAATCATGATATATTACAGACGAGTTTCGGTCAAAAAAATCAAATTAAATCGGGGGCTATTCGAAATGATACGAATCTTTTCAAATCATTTATATATGTTATGGGAGAAGGTTATGACGGAAGACCATGCAAAAAATCATCTGAAAATTAGTTTCTACGAAACTTTTCGAAATGCAAGTTTCATTCAAAAATTCGTAGTATATTATACGCAAATTTATACTAGATTAAGTCAAAAAATCAAATTAAATCGAGGACTGTTCGAAATGATACGAACTTTTTCAAATCATTTATATATTTTATGGGAGAAGCTTATGATTCAAGTCCATGCAAAAATTTATCTGAAAATTAGATTTTATGAAACTTTTCGAAATGCAAGTTTCGGTCAAAAAATCATGATATATTATTCACAAGTTTCGGTCAAAAAATCAAATTAAATCGGGGGCTATTTGAAATGATACGAAACTTTTCAGATCATTTTAAAATTTACGGGGGAAGGTTATGATGGAAGACCATGCAAAAAATCATCTTAAAATTAGTTTCTATGAAACCTTTCGAAATGCAAGTTTCGTTCAAAAAATCGTAATATATTATACACAAGTTTAGGTCAAAAAATCAAATTAAATCGAGGACTGTATGAAATGATATGAGCATTTTCAGATCATTTATATATTTTATGGGGGAAGGTTTTGATTGAAGTCCATTCAAAAAATCATATGAAAATTAGATTCTAAGAAACCTTTCGATATGCAAGTTTCAATAAAAAAACCGTAGTATATTATACACGAGTTTCGGTCAAAAAATCGTAGTATATTATACACGAGTTTCGGTAAAAGAAATCTAATTAAATCGGGTGTTATTCGCAATGATACGAAACTTTTCAGATCATTTATAGATTTTACGGGTGAAGGTTATGATTGAAGTCCATGCAAAAATTTATCTGAAAATTAGATTTTATGAAACTTTTCGAAATGCAAGTTTCGGTCAAAAAATCATGATATATTACAGACGAGTTTCGGTCAAAAAAATCAAATTAAATCGGGGGCTATTCGAAATGATACGAATCTTTTCAGATCATTTATATATGTTATGGGAGAAGGTTATGACGGAAGACCATGCAAAAAATCATCTGAAAATTAGTTTCTACGAATCTTTTCGAAATGCAAGTTTCATTCAAAAATTCGTAGTATATTATACGCAAATTTATACTAGATTAAGTCAAAAAATCAAATTAAATCGAGGACTGTTCGAAATGATACGAACTTTTTCAAATAATTTATATATTTTATGGGAGAAGCTTATGATTCAAGTCCATGCAAAAATTTATCTGAAAATTAGATTTTATGAAACTTTTCAAAATGCAAGTTTCGGTCAAAAAATCATGATATATTATTCACAAGTTTCGGTCAAAAAATCAAATTAAATCGGGGGCTATTTGACATGATACGAAACTTTTCAGATCATTTTAAAATTTACGGGGGAAGGTTATGATGGAAGACCATGCAAAAAATCATCTGAAAATTAGTTTCTATGAAACCTTTCGAAATGCAAGTTTCGTTCAAAAAATCGTAATATATTATACACAAGTTTAGGTCAAAAAATCAAATTAAATCGAGGACTGTATGAAATGATATGAGCATTTTCAGATCATTTATATATTTTATGGGGGAAGGTTTTGATTGAAGTCCATTCAAAAAATCATATGAAAATTAGATTCTAAGAAACCTTTCGATATGCAAGTTTCGATCAAAAAATCGTAGTATATTATACACGAGTTTCGGTCAAAAAATCGTAGTATATTATACACGAGTTTCGGTAAAAGAAATCTAATTAAATCGGGTGTTATTCGCAATGATACGAAACTTTTCAGATCATTTATAGATTTTACGGGTGAAGGTTATGATCGAAGTCCATGCAAAAATTTATCTGAAAATTAGATTTTATGAAACTTTTCGAAATGCAAGTTTCGGTCAAAAAATCATGATATATTACAGACGAGTTTCGGTCAAAAAAATCAAATTAAATCGGGGGCTATTCGAAATGATACGAATCTTTTCAGATCATTTATATATGTTATGGGAGAAGGTTATGACGGAAGACCATGCAAAAAATCATCTGAAAATTAGTTTCTACGAAACTTTTCGAAATGCAAGTTTCATTCAAAAATCCGTAGTATATTATACGCAAATTTATACTAGATTAAGTCAAAAAATCAAATTAAATCGAGGACTGTTCGAAATGATACGAACTTTTTCAAATCATTTATATATTTTATGGGAGAAGCTTATGATTCAAGTCCATGCAAAAATTTATCTGAAAATTAGATTTTATGAAACTTTTCGAAATGCAAGTTTCGGTCAAAAAATCATGATATATTATTCACAAGTTTCGGTCAAAAAATCAAATTAAATCGGGGGCTATTTGAAATGATACGAAACTTTTCAGATCATTTTAAAATTTACGGGGGAAGGTTATGATGGAAGACCATGCAAAAAATCATCTGAAAATTAGTTTCTATGAAACCTTTCGAAATGCAAGTTTCGTTCAAAAAATCGTAATATATTATACACAAGTTTAGGTCAAAAAATCAAATTAAATCGAGGACTGTATGAAATGATATGAGCATTTTCAGATCATTTATATATTTTATGGGGGAAGGTTTTGATTGAAGTCCATTCAAAAAATCATATGAAAATTAGATTCTAAGAAACCTTTCGATATGCAAGTTTCGATCAAAAAATCGTAGTATATTATACACGAGTTTCGGTCAAAAAATCGTAGTATATTATACACGAGTTTTGGTAAAAGAAATCTAATTAAATCGGGTGTTATTCGCAATGATACGAAACTTTTCAGATCATTTATAGATTTTACGGGTGAAGGTTATGATTGAAGTCCATGCAAAAATTTATCTGAAAATTAGATTTTATGAAACTTTTCGAAATGCAAGTTTCGGTCAAAAAATCATGATATATTACAGACGAGTTTCGGTCAAAAAAATCAAATTAAATCGGGGGCTATTCGAAATGATACGAATCTTTTCAAATCATTTATATATGTTATGGGAGAAGGTTATGACGGAAGACCATGCAAAAAATCATCTGAAAATTAGTTTCTACGAAACTTTTCGAAATGCAAGTTTCATTCAAAAATTCGTAGTATATTATACGCAAATTTATACTAGATTAAGTCAAAAAATCAAATTAAATCGAGGACTGTTCGAAATGATACGAACTTTTTCAAATCATTTATATATTTTATGGGAGAAGCTTATGATTCAAGTCCATGCAAAAATTTATCTGAAAATTAGATTTTATGAAACTTTTCGAAATGCAAGTTTCGGTCAAAAAATCATGATATATTATTCACAAGTTTCGGTCAAAAAATCAAATTAAATCGGGGGCTATTTGAAATGATACGAAACTTTTCAGATCATTTTAAAATTTACGGGGGAAGGTTATGATGGAAGACCATGCAAAAAATCATCTGAAAATTAGTTTCTATGAAACCTTTCGAAATGCAAGTTTCGTTCAAAAAATCGTAATATATTATACACAAGTTTAGGTCAAAAAATCAAATTAAATCGAGGACTGTATGAAATGATATGAGCATTTTCAGATCATTTATATATTTTATGGGGGAAGGTTTTGATTGAAGTCCATTCAAAAAATCATATGAAAATTAGATTCTAAGAAACCTTTCGAAATGCAAGTTTCGATAAAAAAATTGTAGTATATTATACACGAGTTTCGGTCAAAAAATCGTAGTATATTATACACGAGTTTCGGTAAAAGAAATCTAATTAAATCGGGTGTTATTCGTAATGATACGAAACTTTTCAGATCATTTATAGATTTTACGGGTGAAGGTTATGATTGAAGTCCATGCAAAAATTTATCTGAAAATTAGATTTTATGAAACTTTTCGAAATGCAAGTTTCGGTCAAAAAATCATGATATATTACAGACGAGTTTCGTTCAAAAAAATCAAATTAAATCGGGGGCTATTCGAAATGATACGAATCTTTTCAGATCATTTATATATGTTATGGGAGAAGGTTATGACGGAAGACCATGCAAAAAATCATCTGAAAATTAGTTTCTACGAAACTTTTGAAATGCAAGTTTCATTCAAAAATTCGTAGTATATTATACGCAAATTTATACTAGATTAAGTCAAAAAATCAAATTAAATCGAGGACTGTTCGAAATGATACGAACTTTTTCAAATCATTTATATATTTTATGGGAGAAGCTTATGATTCAAGTCCATGCAAAAATTTATCTGAAAATTAGATTTTATGAAACTTTTCGAAATGCAAGTTTCGGTCAAAAAATCATGATATATTATTCACAAGTTTCGGTCAAAAAATCAAATTAAATCGGGGGCTATTTGAAATGATACGAAACTTTTCAGATCATTTTAAAATTTACGGGGGAAGGTTATGATGGAAGACCATGCAAAAAATCATCTGAAAATTAGTTTCTATGAAACCTTTCGAAATGCAAGTTTCGTTCAAAAAATCGTAATATATTATACACAAGTTTAGGTCAAAAAATCAAATTAAATCGAGGACTGTATGAAATGATATGAGCATTTTCAGATCATTTATATATTTTATGGGGGAAGGTTTTGATTGAAGTCCATTCAAAAAATCATATGAAAATTAGATTCTAAGAAACCTTTCGAAATGCAAGTTTCGATAAAAAAATTGTAGTATATTATACACGAGTTTCGGTCAAAAAATCGTAGTATATTATACACGAGTTTCGGTAAAAGAAATCTAATTAAATCGGGTGTTATTCGCAATGATACGAAACTTTTCAGATCATTTATAGATTTTACGGGTGAAGGTTATGATCGAAGTCCATGCAAAAATTTATCTGAAAATTAGATTTTATGAAACTTTTCGAAATGCAAGTTTCGGTCAAAAAATCATGATATATTACAGACGAGTTTCGGTCAAAAAAATCAAATTAAATCGGGGGCTATTCGAAATGATACGAATCTTTTCAGATCATTTATATATGTTATGGGAGAAGGTTATGACGGAAGACCATGCAAAAAATCATCTGAAAATTAGTTTCTACGAAACTTTTCGAAATGCAAGTTTCATTCAAAAATTCGTAGTATATTATACGCAAATTTATACTAGATTAAGTCAAAAAATCAAATTAAATCGAGGACTGTTCGAAATGATACGAACTTTTTCAAATCATTTATATATTTTATGGGAGAAGCTTATGATTCAAGTCCATGCAAAAATTTATCTGAAAATTAGATTTTATGAAACTTTTCGAAATGCAAGTTTCGGTCAAAAAATCATGATATATTATTCACAAGTTTCGGTCAAAAAATCAAATTAAATCGGGGGCTATTTGAAATGATACGAAACTTTTCAGATCATTCTAAAATTTACGGGGGAAGGTTATGATGGAAGACCATGCAAAAAATCATCTGAAAATTAGTTTCTATGAAACCTTTCGAAATGCAAGTTTCGTTCAAAAAATCGTAATATATTATACACAAGTTTAGGTCAAAAAATCAAATTAAATCGAGGACTGTATGAAATGATATGAGCATTTTCAGATCATTTATATATTTTATGGGGGAAGGTTTTGATTGAAGTCCATTCAAAAAATCATATGAAAATTAGATTCTAAGAAACCTTTCGATATGCAAGTTTCGATCAAAAAATCGTAGTATATTATACACGAGTTTCGATCAAAAAATCGTAGTATATTATACACGAGTTTCGGTAAAAGAAATCTAATTAAATCGGGTGTTATTCGCAATGATACGAAACTTTTCAGATCATTTATAGATTTTACGGGTGAAGGTTATGATCGAAGTCCATGCAAAAATTTATCTGAAAATTAGATTTTATGAAACTTTTCGAAATGCAAGTTTCGGTCAAAAAATCATGATATATTACAGACGAGTTTCGGTCAAAAAAATCAAATTAAATCGGGGGCTATTCGAAATGATACGAATCTTTTCAGATCATTTATATATGTTATGGGAGAAGGTTATGACGGAAGACCATGCAAAAAATCATCTGAAAATTAGTTTCTACGAAACTTTTCGAAATGCAAGTTTCATTCAAAAATTCGTAGTATATTATACGCAAATTTATACTAGATTAAGTCAAAAAATCAAATTAAATCGAGGACTGTTCGAAATGATACGAACTTTTTCAAATCATTTATATATTTTATGGGAGAAGCTTATGATTCAAGTCCATGCAAAAATTTATCTGAAAATTAGATTTTATGAAACTTTTCGAAATGCAAGTTTCGGTCAAAAAATCATGATATATTATTCACAAGTTTCGGTCAAAAAATCAAATTAAATCGGGGGCTATTTGAAATGATACGAAACTTTTCAGATCATTCTAAAATTTACGGGGGAAGGTTATGATGGAAGACCATGCAAAAAATCATCTGAAAATTAGTTTCTATGAAACCTTTCGAAATGCAAGTTTCGTTCAAAAAATCGTAATATATTATACACAAGTTTAGGTCAAAAAATCAAATTAAATCGAGGACTGTATGAAATGATATGAGCATTTTCAGATCATTTATATATTTTATGGGGGAAGGTTTTGATTGAAGTCCATTCAAAAAATCATATGAAAATTAGATTCTAAGAAACCTTTCGAAATGCAAGTTTCGATAAAAAAATTGTAGTATATTATACACGAGTTTCGGTCAAAAAATCGTAGTATATTATACACGAGTTTCGGTAAAAGAAATCTAATTAAATCGGGTGTTATTCGCAATGATACGAAACTTTTCAGATCATTTATAGATTTTACGGGTGAAGGTTATGATTGAAGTCCATGCAAAAATTTATCTGAAAATTAGATTTTATGAAACTTTTCGAAATGCAAGTTTCGGTCAAAAAATCATGGTATATTACAGACGAGTTTCGGTCAAAAAAATCAAATTAAATCGGGGGCTATTCGAAATGATACGAATCTTTTCAGATCATTTATATATGTTATGGGAGAAGGTTATGACGGAAGACCATGCAAAAAATCATCTGAAAATTAGTTTCTACGAAACTTTTCGAAATGCAAGTTTCATTCAAAAATTCGTAGTATATTATACGCAAATTTATACTAGATTAAGTCAAAAAATCAAATTAAATCGAGGACTGTTCGAAATGATACGAACTTTTTCAAATCATTTATATATTTTATGGGAGAAGCTTATGATTCAAGTCCATGCAAAAATTTATCTGAAAATTAGATTTTATGAAACTTTTCGAAATGCAAGTTTCGGTCAAAAAATCATGATATATTATTCACAAGTTTCGGTCAAAAAATCAAATTAAATCGGGGGCTATTTGAAATGATACGAAACTTTTCAGATCATTTTAAAATTTACGGGGGAAGGTTATGATGGAAGACCATGCAAAAAATCATCTGATAATTAGTTTCTATGAAACCTTTCGAAATGCAAGTTTCGTTCAAAAAATCGTAATATATTATACACAAGTTTAGGTCAAAAAATCAAATTAAATCGAGGACTGTATGAAATGATATGAGCATTTTCAGATCATTTATATATTTTATGGGGGAAGGTTTTGATTGAAGTCCATTCAAAAACTCATATGAAAATTAGATTCTAAGAAACCTTTCGATATGCAAGTTTCGATCAAAAAATCGTAGTATATTATACACGAGTTTCGGTCAAAAAATCGTAGTATATTATACACGAGTTTCGGTAAAAGAAATCTAATTAAATCGGGTGTTATTCGCAATGATACGAAACTTTTCAGATCATTTATAGATTTTACGGGTGAAGGTTATGATCGAAGTCCATGCAAAAATTTATCTGAAAATTAGATTTTATGAAACTTTTCGAAATGCAAGTTTCGGTCAAAAAATCATGATATATTACAGACGAGTTTCGGTCAAAAAAATCAAATTAAATCGGGGGCTATTCGAAATGATACGAATCTTTTCAGATCATTTATATATGTTATGGGAGAAGGTTATGACGGAAGACCATGCAAAAAATCATCTGAAAATTAGTTTCTACGAAACTTTTCGAAATGCAAGTTTCATTCAAAAATTCGTAGTATATTATACGCAAATTTATACTAGATTAAGTCAAAAAATCAAATTAAATCGAGGACTGTTCGAAATGATACGAACTTTTTCAAATCATTTATATATTTTATGGGAGAAGCTTATGATTCAAGTCCATGCAAAAATTTATCTGAAAATTAGATTTTATGAAACTTTTCGAAATGCAAGTTTCGGTCAAAAAATCATGATATATTATTCACAAGTTTCGGTCAAAAAATCAAATTAAATCGGGGGCTATTTGAAATGATACGAAACTTTTCAGATCATTCTAAAATTTACGGGGGAAGGTTATGATGGAAGACCATGCAAAAAATCATCTGATAATTAGTTTCTATGAAACCTTTCGAAATGCAAGTTTCGTTCAAAAAATCGTAATATATTATACACAAGTTTAGGTCAAAAAATCAAATTAAATCGAGGACTGTATGAAATGATATGAGCATTTTCAGATCATTTATATATTTTATGGGGGAAGGTTTTGATTGAAGTCCATTCAAAAAATCATATGAAAATTAGATTCTAAGAAACCTTTCGAAATGCAAGTTTCGATAAAAAAATTGTAGTATATTATACACGAGTTTCGGTCAAAAAATCGTAGTATATTATACACGAGTTTCGGTAAAAGAAATCTAATTAAATCGGGTGTTATTCGCAATGATACGAAACTTTTCAGATCATTTATAGATTTTACGGGTGAAGGTTATGATCGAAGTCCATGCAAAAATTTATCTGAAAATTAGATTTTATGAAACTTTTCGAAATGCAAGTTTCGGTCAAAAAATCATGATATATTACAGACGAGTTTCGGTCAAAAAAATCAAATTAAATCGGGGGCTATTCGAAATGATACGAATCTTTTCAGATCATTTATATATGTTATGGGAGAAGGTTATGACGGAAGACCATGCAAAAAATCATCTGAAAATTAGTTTCTACGAAACTTTTCGAAATGCAAGTTTCATTCAAAAATTCGTAGTATATTATACGCAAATTTATACTAGATTAAGTCAAAAAATCAAATTAAATCGAGGACTGTTCGAAATGATACGAACTTTTTCAAATCATTTATATATTTTATGGGAGAAGCTTATGATTCAAGTCCATGCAAAAATTTATCTGAAAATTAGATTTTATGAAACTTTTCGAAATGCAAGTTTCGGTCAAAAAATCATGATATATTATTCACAAGTTTCGGTCAAAAAATCAAATTAAATCGGGGGCTATTTGAAATGATACGAAACTTTTCAGATCATTCTAAAATTTACGGGGGAAGGTTATGATGGAAGACCATGCAAAAAATCATCTGAAAATTAGTTTCTATGAAACCTTTCGAAATGCAAGTTTCGTTCAAAAAATCGTAATATATTATACACAAGTTTAGGTCAAAAAATCAAATTAAATCGAGGACTGTATGAAATGATATGAGCATTTTCAGATCATTTATATATTTTATGGGGGAAGGTTTTGATTGAAGTCCATTCAAAAACTCATATGAAAATTAGATTCTAAGAAACCTTTCGATATGCAAGTTTCGATCAAAAAATCGTAGTATATTATACACGAGTTTCGGTCAAAAAATCGTAGTATATTATACACGAGTTTCGGTAAAAGAAATCTAATTAAATCGGGTGTTATTCGCAATGATACGAAACTTTTCAGATCATTTATAGATTTTACGGGTGAAGGTTATGATCGAAGTCCATGCAAAAATTTATCTGAAAATTAGATTTTATGAAACTTTTCGAAATGCAAGTTTCGGTCAAAAAATCATGATATATTACAGACGAGTTTCGGTCAAAAAAATCAAATTAAATCGGGGGCTATTCGAAATGATACGAATCTTTTCAGATCATTTATATATGTTATGGGAGAAGGTTATGACGGAAGACCATGCAAAAATTCATCTGAAATTTAGTTTCTACGAAACTTTTGAAATGCAAGTTTCATTCAAAAATTCGTAGTATATTATACGCAAATTTATACTAGATTAAGTCAAAAAATCAAATTAAATCGAGGACTGTTCGAAATGATACGAACTTTTTCAAATCATTTATATATTTTATGGGAGAAGCTTATGATTCAAGTCCATGCAAAAATTTATCTGAAAATTAGATTTTATGAAACTTTTCGAAATGCAAGTTTCGGTCAAAAAATCATGATATATTATTCACAAGTTTCGGTCAAAAAATCAAATTAAATCGGGGGCTATTTGAAATGATACGAAACTTTTCAGATCATTCTAAAATTTACGGGGGAAGGTTATGATGGAAGACCATGCAAAAAATCATCTGAAAATTAGTTTCTATGAAACCTTTCGAAATGCAAGTTTCGTTCAAAAAATCGTAATATATTATACACAAGTTTAGGTCAAAAAATCAAATTAAATCGAGGACTGTATGAAATGATATGAGCATTTTCAGATCATTTATATATTTTATGGGGGAAGGTTTTGATTGAAGTCCATTCAAAAACTCATATGAAAATTAGATTCTAAGAAACCTTTCGATATGCAAGTTTCGATCAAAAAATCGTAGTATATTATACACGAGTTTCGGTCAAAAAATCGTAGTATATTATACACGAGTTTCGGTAAAAGAAATCTAATTAAATCGGGTGTTATTCGCAATGATACGAAACTTTTCAGATCATTTATAGATTTTACGGGTGAAGGTTATGATCGAAGTCCATGCAAAAATTTATCTGAAAATTAGATTTTATGAAACTTTTCGAAATGCAAGTTTCGGTCAAAAAATCATGATATATTACAGACGAGTTTCGGTCAAAAAAATCAAATTAAATCGGGGGCTATTCGAAATGATACGAATCTTTTTAGATCATTTATATATGTTATGGGAGAAGGTTATGACGGAAGACCATGCAAAAAATCATCTGAAAATTAGTTTCTACGAAACTTTTCGAAATGCAAGTTTCATTCAAAAATTCGTAGTATATTATACGCAAATTTATACTAGATTAAGTCAAAAAATCAAATTAAATCGAGGACTGTTCGAAATGATACGAACTTTTTCAAATCATTTATATATTTTATGGGAGAAGCTTATGATTCAAGTCCATGCAAAAATTTATCTGAAAATTAGATTTTATGAAACTTTTCGAAATGCAAGTTTCGGTCAAAAAATCATGATATATTATTCACAAGTTTCGGTCAAAAAATCAAATTAAATCGGGGGCTATTTGAAATGATACGAAACTTTTCAGATCATTCTAAAATTTACGGGGGAAGGTTATGATGGAAGACCATGCAAAAAATCATCTGATAATTAGTTTCTATGAAACCTTTCGAAATGCAAGTTTCGTTCAAAAAATCGTAATATATTATACACAAGTTTAGGTCAAAAAATCAAATTAAATCGAGGACTGTATGAAATGATATGAGCATTTTCAGATCATTTATATATTTTATGGGGGAAGGTTTTGATTGAAGTCCATTCAAAAAATCATATGAAAATTAGATTCTAAGAAACCTTTCGAAATGCAAGTTTCGATAAAAAAATTGTAGTATATTATACACGAGTTTCGGTCAAAAAATCGTAGTATATTATACACGAGTTTCGGTAAAAGAAATCTAATTAAATCGGGTGTTATTCGCAATGATACGAAACTTTTCAGATCATTTATAGATTTTACGGGTGAAGGTTATGATCGAAGTCCATGCAAAAATTTATCTGAAAATTAGATTTTATGAAACTTTTCGAAATGCAAGTTTCGGTCAAAAAATCATGATATATTACAGACGAGTTTCGGTCAAAAAAATCAAATTAAATCGGGGGCTATTCGAAATGATACGAATCTTTTCAGATCATTTATATATGTTATGGGAGAAGGTTATGACGGAAGACCATGCAAAAAATCATCTGAAAATTAGTTTCTACGAAACTTTTCGAAATGCAAGTTTCATTCAAAAATTCGTAGTATATTATACGCAAATTTATACTAGATTAAGTCAAAAAATCAAATTAAATCGAGGACTGTTCGAAATGATACGAACTTTTTCAAATCATTTATATATTTTATGGGAGAAGCTTATGATTCAAGTCCATGCAAAAATTTATCTGAAAATTAGATTTTATGAAACTTTTCGAAATGCAAGTTTCGGTCAAAAAATCATGATATATTATTCACAAGTTTCGGTCAAAAAATCAAATTAAATCGGGGGCTATTTGAAATGATACGAAACTTTTCAGATCATTCTAAAATTTACGGGGGAAGGTTATGATGGAAGACCATGCAAAAAATCATCTGAAAATTAGTTTCTATGAAACCTTTCGAAATGCAAGTTTCGTTCAAAAAATCGTAATATATTATACACAAGTTTAGGTCAAAAAATCAAATTAAATCGAGGACTGTATGAAATGATATGAGCATTTTCAGATCATTTATATATTTTATGGGGGAAGGTTTTGATTGAAGTCCATTCAAAAACTCATATGAAAATTAGATTCTAAGAAACCTTTCGATATGCAAGTTTCGATCAAAAAATCGTAGTATATTATACACGAGTTTCGGTCAAAAAATCGTAGTATATTATACACGAGTTTCGGTAAAAGAAATCTAATTAAATCGGGTGTTATTCGCAATGATACGAAACTTTTCAGATCATTTATAGATTTTACGGGTGAAGGTTATGATCGAAGTCCATGCAAAAATTTATCTGAAAATTAGATTTTATGAAACTTTTCGAAATGCAAGTTTCGGTCAAAAAATCATGATATATTACAGACGAGTTTCGGTCAAAAAAATCAAATTAAATCGGGGGCTATTCGAAATGATACGAATCTTTTCAGATCATTTATATATGTTATGGGAGAAGGTTATGACGGAAGACCATGCAAAAAATCATCTGAAAATTAGTTTCTACGAAACTTTTCGAAATGCAAGTTTCATTCAAAAATTCGTAGTATATTATACGCAAATTTATACTAGATTAAGTCAAAAAATCAAATTAAATCGAGGACTGTTCGAAATGATACGAACTTTTTCAAATCATTTATATATTTTATGGGAGAAGCTTATGATTCAAGTCCATGCAAAAATTTATCTGAAAATTAGATTTTATGAAACTTTTCGAAATGCAAGTTTCGGTCAAAAAATCATGATATATTATTCACAAGTTTCGGTCAAAAAATCAAATTAAATCGGGGGCTATTTGAAATGATACGAAACTTTTCAGATCATTCTAAAATTTACGGGGGAAGGTTATGATGGAAGACCATGCAAAAAATCATCTGAAAATTAGTTTCTATGAAACCTTTCGAAATGCAAGTTTCGTTCAAAAAATCGTAATATATTATACACAAGTTTAGGTCAAAAAATCAAATTAAATCGAGGACTGTATGAAATGATATGAGCATTTTCAGATCATTTATATATTTTATGGGGGAAGGTTTTGATTGAAGTCCATTCAAAAACTCATATGAAAATTAGATTCTAAGAAACCTTTCGATATGCAAGTTTCGATCAAAAAATCGTAGTATATTATACACGAGTTTCGGTCAAAAAATCGTAGTATATTATACACGAGTTTCGGTAAAAGAAATCTAATTAAATCGGGTGTTATTCGCAATGATACGAAACTTTTCAGATCATTTATAGATTTTACGGGTGAAGGTTATGATCGAAGTCCATGCAAAAATTTATCTGAAAATTAGATTTTATGAAACTTTTCGAAATGCAAGTTTCGGTCAAAAAATCATGATATATTACAGACGAGTTTCGGTCAAAAAAATCAAATTAAATCGGGGGCTATTCGAAATGATACGAATCTTTTCAGATCATTTATATATGTTATGGGAGAAGGTTATGACGGAAGACCATGCAAAAATTCATCTGAAATTTAGTTTCTACGAAACTTTTGAAATGCAAGTTTCATTCAAAAATTCGTAGTATATTATACGCAAATTTATACTAGATTAAGTCAAAAAATCAAATTAAATCGAGGACTGTTCGAAATGATACGAACTTTTTCAAATCATTTATATATTTTATGGGAGAAGCTTATGATTCAAGTCCATGCAAAAATTTATCTGAAAATTAGATTTTATGAAACTTTTCGAAATGCAAGTTTCGGTCAAAAAATCATGATATATTATTCACAAGTTTCGGTCAAAAAATCAAATTAAATCGGGGGCTATTTGAAATGATACGAAACTTTTCAGATCATTCTAAAATTTACGGGGGAAGGTTATGATGGAAGACCATGCAAAAAATCATCTGAAAATTAGTTTCTATGAAACCTTTCGAAATGCAAGTTTCGTTCAAAAAATCGTAATATATTATACACAAGTTTAGGTCAAAAAATCAAATTAAATCGAGGACTGTATGAAATGATATGAGCATTTTCAGATCATTTATATATTTTATGGGGGAAGGTTTTGATTGAAGTCCATTCAAAAACTCATATGAAAATTAGATTCTAAGAAACCTTTCGATATGCAAGTTTCGATCAAAAAATCGTAGTATATTATACACGAGTTTCGGTCAAAAAATCGTAGTATATTATACACGAGTTTCGGTAAAAGAAATCTAATTAAATCGGGTGTTATTCGCAATGATACGAAACTTTTCAGATCATTTATAGATTTTACGGGTGAAGGTTATGATCGAAGTCCATGCAAAAATTTATCTGAAAATTAGATTTTATGAAACTTTTCGAAATGCAAGTTTCGGTCAAAAAATCATGATATATTACAGACGAGTTTCGGTCAAAAAAATCAAATTAAATCGGGGGCTATTCGAAATGATACGAATCTTTTCAGATCATTTATATATGTTATGGGAGAAGGTTATGACGGAAGACCATGCAAAAAATCATCTGAAAATTAGTTTCTACGAAACTTTTCGAAATGCAAGTTTCATTCAAAAATTCGTAGTATATTATACGCAAATTTATACTAGATTAAGTCAAAAAATCAAATTAAATCGAGGACTGTTCGAAATGATACGAACTTTTTCAAATCATTTATATATTTTATGGGAGAAGCTTATGATTCAAGTCCATGCAAAAATTTATCTGAAAATTAGATTTTATGAAACTTTTCGAAATGCAAGTTTCGGTCAAAAAATCATGATATATTATTCACAAGTTTCGGTCAAAAAATCAAATTAAATCGGGGGCTATTTGAAATGATACGAAACTTTTCAGATCATTCTAAAATTTACGGGGGAAGGTTATGATGGAAGACCATGCAAAAAATCATCTGATAATTAGTTTCTATGAAACCTTTCGAAATGCAAGTTTCGTTCAAAAAATCGTAATATATTATACACAAGTTTAGGTCAAAAAATCAAATTAAATCGAGGACTGTATGAAATGATATGAGCATTTTCAGATCATTTATATATTTTATGGGGGAAGGTTTTGATTGAAGTCCATTCAAAAAATCATATGAAAATTAGATTCTAAGAAACCTTTCGAAATGCAAGTTTCGATAAAAAAATTGTAGTATATTATACACGAGTTTCGGTCAAAAAATCGTAGTATATTATACACGAGTTTCGGTAAAAGAAATCTAATTAAATCGGGTGTTATTCGCAATGATACGAAACTTTTCAGATCATTTATAGATTTTACGGGTGAAGGTTATGATCGAAGTCCATGCAAAAATTTATCTGAAAATTAGATTTTATGAAACTTTTCGAAATGCAAGTTTCGGTCAAAAAATCATGATATATTACAGACGAGTTTCGGTCAAAAAAATCAAATTAAATCGGGGGCTATTCGAAATGATACGAATCTTTTCAGATCATTTATATATGTTATGGGAGAAGGTTATGACGGAAGACCATGCAAAAAATCATCTGAAAATTAGTTTCTACGAAACTTTTCGAAATGCAAGTTTCATTCAAAAATTCGTAGTATATTATACGCAAATTTATACTAGATTAAGTCAAAAAATCAAATTAAATCGAGGACTGTTCGAAATGATACGAACTTTTTCAAATCATTTATATATTTTATGGGAGAAGCTTATGATTCAAGTCCATGCAAAAATTTATCTGAAAATTAGATTTTATGAAACTTTTCGAAATGCAAGTTTCGGTCAAAAAATCATGATATATTATTCACAAGTTTCGGTCAAAAAATCAAATTAAATCGGGGGCTATTTGAAATGATACGAAACTTTTCAGATCATTCTAAAATTTACGGGGGAAGGTTATGATGGAAGACCATGCAAAAAATCATCTGAAAATTAGTTTCTATGAAACCTTTCGAAATGCAAGTTTCGTTCAAAAAATCGTAATATATTATACACAAGTTTAGGTCAAAAAATCAAATTAAATCGAGGACTGTATGAAATGATATGAGCATTTTCAGATCATTTATATATTTTATGGGGGAAGGTTTTGATTGAAGTCCATTCAAAAACTCATATGAAAATTAGATTCTAAGAAACCTTTCGATATGCAAGTTTCGATCAAAAAATCGTAGTATATTATACACGAGTTTCGGTCAAAAAATCGTAGTATATTATACACGAGTTTCGGTAAAAGAAATCTAATTAAATCGGGTGTTATTCGCAATGATACGAAACTTTTCAGATCATTTATAGATTTTACGGGTGAAGGTTATGATCGAAGTCCATGCAAAAATTTATCTGAAAATTAGATTTTATGAAACTTTTCGAAATGCAAGTTTCGGTCAAAAAATCATGATATATTACAGACGAGTTTCGGTCAAAAAAATCAAATTAAATCGGGGGCTATTCGAAATGATACGAATCTTTTCAGATCATTTATATATGTTATGGGAGAAGGTTATGACGGAAGACCATGCAAAAATTCATCTGAAATTTAGTTTCTACGAAACTTTTGAAATGCAAGTTTCATTCAAAAATTCGTAGTATATTATACGCAAATTTATACTAGATTAAGTCAAAAAATCAAATTAAATCGAGGACTGTTCGAAATGATACGAACTTTTTCAAATCATTTATATATTTTATGGGAGAAGCTTATGATTCAAGTCCATGCAAAAATTTATCTGAAAATTAGATTTTATGAAACTTTTCGAAATGCAAGTTTCGGTCAAAAAATCATGATATATTATTCACAAGTTTCGGTCAAAAAATCAAATTAAATCGGGGGCTATTTGAAATGATACGAAACTTTTCAGATCATTCTAAAATTTACGGGGGAAGGTTATGATGGAAGACCATGCAAAAAATCATCTGAAAATTAGTTTCTATGAAACCTTTCGAAATGCAAGTTTCGTTCAAAAAATCGTAATATATTATACACAAGTTTAGGTCAAAAAATCAAATTAAATCGAGGACTGTATGAAATGATATGAGCATTTTCAGATCATTTATATATTTTATGGGGGAAGGTTTTGATTGAAGTCCATTCAAAAAATCATATGAAAATTAGATTCTAAGAAACCTTTCGATATGCAAGTTTCGATCAAAAAATCGTAGTATATTATACACGAGTTTCGGTCAAAAAATCGTAGTATATTATACACGAGTTTCGGTAAAAGATATCTAATTAAATCGGGTGTTATTCGCAATGATACGAAACTTTTCAGATCATTTATAGATTTTACGGGTGAAGGTTATGATTGAAGTCCATGCAAAAATTTATCTGAAAATTAGATTTTATGAAACTTTTCGAAATGCAAGTTTCGGTCAAAAAATCATGATATATTACAGACGAGTTTCGGTCAAAAAAATCAAATTAAATCGGGGGCTATTCGAAATGATACGAATCTTTTCAGATCATTTATATATGTTATGGGAGAAGGTTATGACGGAAGACCATGCAAAAATTCATCTGAAAATTAGTTTCTACGAAACTTTTCGAAATGCAAGTTTCATTCAAAAATTCGTAGTATATTATACGCAAATTTATACTAGATTAAGTCAAAAAATCAAATTAAATCGAGGACTGTTCGAAATGATACGAACTTTTTCAAATCATTTATATATTTTATGGGAGAAGCTTATGATTCAAGTCCATGCAAAAATTTATCTGAAAATTAGATTTTATGAAACTTTTCGAAATGCAAGTTTCGGTCAAAAAATCATGATATATTATTCACAAGTTTCGGTCAAAAAATCAAATTAAATCGGGGGCTTTTTGAAATGATACGAAACTTTTCAGATCATTTTAAAATTTACGGGGGAAGGTTATGATGGAAGACCATGCAAAAAATCATCTGAAAATTAGTTTCTATGAAACCTTTCGAAATGCAAGTTTCGTTCAAAAAATCGTAATATATTATACACAAGTTTAGGTCAAAAAATCAAATTAAATCGAGGACTGTATGAAATGATATGAGCATTTTCAGATCATTTATATATTTTATGGGGGAAGGTTTTGATTGAAGTCCATTCAAAAAATCATATGAAAATTAGATTCTAAGAAACCTTTCGATATGCAAGTTTCGATCAAAAAATCGTAGTATATTATACACGAGTTTCGGTCAAAAAATCGTAGTATATTATACACGAGTTTCGGTAAAAGAAATCTAATTAAATCGGGTGTTATTCGCAATGATACGAAACTTTTCAGATCATTTATAGATTTTACGGGTGAAGGTTATGATTGAAGTCCATGCAAAAATTTATCTGAAAATTAGATTTTATGAAACTTTTCGAAATGCAAGTTTCGGTCAAAAAATCATGATATATTACAGACGAGTTTCGGTCAAAAAAATCAAATTAAATCGGGGGCTATTCGAAATGATACGAATCTTTTCAGATCATTTATATATGTTATGGGAGAAGGTTATGACGGAAGACCATGCAAAAAATCATCTGAAAATTAGTTTCTACGAAACTTTTCGAAATGCAAGTTTCATTCAAAAATTCGTAGTATATTATACGCAAATTTATACTAGATTAAGTCAAAAAATCAAATTAAATCGAGGACTGTTCGAAATGATACGAACTTTTTCAAATCATTTATATATTTTATGGGAGAAGCTTATGATTCAAGTCCATGCAAAAATTTATCTGAAAATTAGATTTTATGAAACTTTTCGAAATGCAAGTTTCGGTCAAAAAATCATGATATATTATTCACAAGTTTCGGTCAAAAAATCAAATTAAATCGGGGGCTATTTGAAATGATACGAAACTTTTCAGATCATTTTAAAATTTACGGGGGAAGGTTATGATGGAAGACCATGCAAAAAATCATCTGAAAATTAGTTTCTATGAAACCTTTCGAAATGCAAGTTTCGTTCAAAAAATCGTAATATATTATACACAAGTTTAGGTCAAAAAATCAAATTAAATCGAGGACTGTATGAAATGATATGAGCATTTTCAGATCATTTATATATTTTATGGGGGAAGGTTTTGATTGAAGTCCATTCAAAAAATCATATGAAAATTAGATTCTAAGAAACCTTTCGATATGCAAGTTTCGATCAAAAAATCGTAGTATATTATACACGAGTTTCGGTCAAAAAATCGTAGTATATTATACACGAGTTTCGGTAAAAGATATCTAATTAAATCGGGTGTTATTCGCAATGATACGAAACTTTTCAGATCATTTATAGATTTTACGGGTGAAGGTTATGATTGAAGTCCATGCAAAAATTTATCTGAAAATTAGATTTTATGAAACTTTTCGAAATGCAAGTTTCGGTCAAAAAATCATGATATATTACAGACGAGTTTCGGTCAAAAAAATCAAATTAAATCGGGGGCTATTCGAAATGATACGAATCTTTTCAGATCATTTATATATGTTATGGGAGAAGGTTATGACGGAAGACCATGCAAAAATTCATCTGAAAATTAGTTTCTACGAAACTTTTCGAAATGCAAGTTTCATTCAAAAATTCGTAGTATATTATACGCAAATTTATACTAGATTAAGTCAAAAAATCAAATTAAATCGAGGACTGTTCGAAATGATACGAACTTTTTCAAATCATTTATATATTTTATGGGAGAAGCTTATGATTCAAGTCCATGCAAAAATTTATCTGAAAATTAGATTTTATGAAACTTTTCGAAATGCAAGTTTCGGTCAAAAAATCATGATATATTATTCACAAGTTTCGGTCAAAAAATCAAATTAAATCGGGGGCTTTTTGAAATGATACGAAACTTTTCAGATCATTTTAAAATTTACGGGGGAAGGTTATGATGGAAGACCATGCAAAAAATCATCTGAAAATTAGTTTCTATGAAACCTTTCGAAATGCAAGTTTCGTTCAAAAAATCGTAATATATTATACACAAGTTTAGGTCAAAAAATCAAATTAAATCGAGGACTGTATGAAATAATATGAGCATTTTCAGATCATTTATATATTTTATGGGGGAAGGTTTTGATTGAAGTCCATTCAAAAAATCATATGAAAATTAGATTCTAAGAAACCTTTCGATATGCAAGTTTCGATCAAAAAATCGTAGTATATTATACACGAGTTTCGGTCAAAAAATCGTAGTATATTATACACGAGTTTCGGTAAAAGAAATCTAATTAAATCGGGTGTTATTCGCAATGATACGAAACTTTTCAGATCATTTATAGATTTTACGGGTGAAGGTTATGATTGAAGTCCATGCAAAAATTTATCTGAAAATTAGATTTTATGAAACTTTTCGAAATGCAAGTTTCGGTCAAAAAATCATGATATATTACAGACGAGTTTCGGTCAAAAAAATCAAATTAAATCGGGGGCTATTCGAAATGATACGAATCTTTTCAGATCATTTATATATGTTATGGGAGAAGGTTATGACGGAAGACCATGCAAAAAATCATCTGAAAATTAGTTTCTACGAAACTTTTCGAAATGCAAGTTTCATTCAAAAATTCGTAGTATATTATACGCAAATTTATACTAGATTAAGTCAAAAAATCAAATTAAATCGAGGACTGTTCGAAATGATACGAACTTTTTCAAATCATTTATATATTTTATGGGAGAAGCTTATGATTCAAGTCCATGCAAAAATTTATCTGAAAATTAGATTTTATGAAACTTTTCGAAATGCAAGTTTCGGTCAAAAAATCATGATATATTATTCACAAGTTTCGGTCAAAAAATCAAATTAAATCGGGGGCTATTTGAAATGATACGAAACTTTTCAGATCATTTTAAAATTTACGGGGGAAGGTTATGATGGAAGACCATGCAAAAAATCATCTGAAAATTAGTTTCTATGAAACCTTTCGAAATGCAAGTTTCGTTCAAAAAATCGTAATATATTATACACAAGTTTAGGTCAAAAAATCAAATTAAATCGAGGACTGTATGAAATGATATGAGCATTTTCAGATCATTTATATATTTTATGGGGGAAGGTTTTGATTGAAGTCCATTCAAAAAATCATATGAAAATTAGATTCTAAGAAACCTTTCGATATGCAAGTTTCGATCAAAAAATCGTAGTATATTATACACGAGTTTCGGTCAAAAAATCGTAGTATATTATACACGAGTTTCGGTAAAAGAAATCTAATTAAATCGGGTGTTATTCGCAATGATACGAAACTTTTCAGATCATTTATAGATTTTACGGGTGAAGGTTATGATCGAAGTCCATGCAAAAATTTATTTGAAAATTAGATTTTATGAAACTTTTCGAAATGCAAGTTTCGGTCAAAAAATCATGATATATTACAGACGAGTTTCGGTCAAAAAAATCAAATTAAATCGGGGGCTATTCGAAATGATACGAATCTTTTCAGATCATTTATATATGTTATGGGAGAAGGTTATGACGGAAGACCATGCAAAAAATCATCTGAAAATTAGTTTCTACGAAACTTTTCGAAATGCAAGTTTCATTCAAAAATTCGTAGTATATTATACGCAAATTTATTCTAGATTAAGTCAAAAAATCAAATTAAATCGAGGACTGTTCGAAATGATACGAACTTTTTCAAATAATTTATATATTTTATGGGAGAAGCTTATGATTCAAGTCCATGCAAAAATTTATCTGAAAATTAGATTTTATGAAACTTTTCAAAATGCAAGTTTCGGTCAAAAAATCATGATATATTATTCACAAGTTTCGGTCAAAAAATCAAATTAAATCGGGGGCTATTTGAAATGATACGAAACTTTTCAGATCATTTTAAAATTTACGGGGGAAGGTTATGATGGAAGACCATGCAAAAAATCATCTGAAAATTAGTTTCTATGAAACCTTTCGAAATGCAAGTTTCGTTCAAAAAATCGTAATATATTATACACAAGTTTAGGTCAAAAAATCAAATTAAATCGAGGACTGTATGAAATGATATGAGCATTTTCAGATCATTTATATATTTTATGGGGGAAGGTTTTGATTGAAGTCCATTCAAAAAATCATATGAAAATTAGATTCTAAGAAACCTTTCGATATGCAAGTTTCGATCAAAAAATCGTAGTATATTATACACGAGTTTCGGTCAAAAAATCGTAGTATATTATACACGAGTTTCGGTAAAAGATATCTAATTAAATCGGGTGTTATTCGCAATGATACGAAACTTTTCAGATCATTTATAGATTTTACGGGTGAAGGTTATGATTGAAGTCCATGCAAAAATTTATCTGAAAATTAGATTTTATGAAACTTTTCGAAATGCAAGTTTCGGTCAAAAAATCATGATATATTACAGACGAGTTTCGGTCAAAAAAATCAAATTAAATCGGGGGCTATTCGAAATGATACGAATCTTTTCAGATCATTTATATATGTTATAGGAGAAGGTTATGACGGAAGACCATGCAAAAAATCATCTGAAAATTAGTTTCTACGAAACTTTTCGAAATGCAAGTTTCATTCAAAAATTCGTAGTATATTATACGCAAATTTATACTAGATTAAGTCAAAAAATCAAATTAAATCGAGGACTGTTCGAAATGATACGAACTTTTTCAAATCATTTATATATTTTATGGGAGAAGCTTATGATTCAAGTCCATGCAAAAATTTATCTGAAAATTAGATTTTATGAAACTTTTCGAAATGCAAGTTTCGGTCAAAAAATCATGATATATTATTCACAAGTTTCGGTCAAAAAATCAAATTAAATCGGGGGCTATTTGAAATGATACGAAACTTTTCAGATCATTTTAAAATTTACGGGGGAAGGTTATGATGGAAGACCATGCAAAAAATCATCTGAAAATTAGTTTCTATGAAACCTTTCGAAATGCAAGTTTCGTTCAAAAAATCGTAATATATTATACACAAGTTTAGGTCAAAAAATCAAATTAAATCGAGGACTGTATGAAATGATATGAGCATTTTCAGATCATTTATATATTTTATGGGGGAAGGTTTTGATTGAAGTCCATTCAAAAAATCATATGAAAATTAGATTCTAAGAAACCTTTCGATATGCAAGTTTCGATCAAAAAATCGTAGTATATTATACACGAGTTTCGGTCAAAAAATCGTAGTATATTATACACGAGTTTCGGTAAAAGATATCTAATTAAATCGGGTGTTATTCGCAATGATACGAAACTTTTCAGATCATTTATAGATTTTACGGGTGAAGGTTATGATTGAAGTCCATGCAAAAATTTATCTGAAAATTAGATTTTATGAAACTTTTCGAAATGCAAGTTTCGGTCAAAAAATCATGATATATTACAGACGAGTTTCGGTCAAAAAAATCAAATTAAATCGGGGGCTATTCGAAATGATACGAATCTTTTCAGATCATTTATATATGTTATGGGAGAAGGTTATGACGGAAGACCATGCAAAAATTCATCTGAAAATTAGTTTCTACGAAACTTTTCGAAATGCAAGTTTCATTCAAAAATTCGTAGTATATTATACGCAAATTTATACTAGATTAAGTCAAAAAATCAAATTAAATCGAGGACTGTTCGAAATGATACGAACTTTTTCAAATCATTTATATATTTTATGGGAGAAGCTTATGATTCAAGTCCATGCAAAAATTTATCTGAAAATTAGATTTTATGAAACTTTTCGAAATGCAAGTTTCGGTCAAAAAATCATGATATATTATTCACAAGTTTCGGTCAAAAAATCAAATTAAATCGGGGGCTTTTTGAAATGATACGAAACTTTTCAGATCATTTTAAAATTTACGGGGGAAGGTTATGATGGAAGACCATGCAAAAAATCATCTGAAAATTAGTTTCTATGAAACCTTTCGAAATGCAAGTTTCGTTCAAAAAATCGTAATATATTATACACAAGTTTAGGTCAAAAAATCAAATTAAATCGAGGACTGTATGAAATAATATGAGCATTTTCAGATCATTTATATATTTTATGGGGGAAGGTTTTGATTGAAGTCCATTCAAAAAATCATATGAAAATTAGATTCTAAGAAACCTTTCGATATGCAAGTTTCGATCAAAAAATCGTAGTATATTATACACGAGTTTCGGTCAAAAAATCGTAGTATATTATACACGAGTTTCGGTAAAAGAAATCTAATTAAATCGGGTGTTATTCGCAATGATACGAAACTTTTCAGATCATTTATAGATTTTACGGGTGAAGGTTATGATTGAAGTCCATGCAAAAATTTATCTGAAAATTAGATTTTATGAAACTTTTCGAAATGCAAGTTTCGGTCAAAAAATCATGATATATTACAGACGAGTTTCGGTCAAAAAAATCAAATTAAATCGGGGGCTATTCGAAATGATACGAATCTTTTCAGATCATTTATATATGTTATGGGAGAAGGTTATGACGGAAGACCATGCAAAAAATCATCTGAAAATTAGTTTCTACGAAACTTTTCGAAATGCAAGTTTCATTCAAAAATTCGTAGTATATTATACGCAAATTTATTCTAGATTAAGTCAAAAAATCAAATTAAATCGAGGACTGTTCGAAATGATACGAACTTTTTCAAATAATTTATATATTTTATGGGAGAAGCTTATGATTCAAGTCCATGCAAAAATTTATCTGAAAATTAGATTTTATGAAACTTTTCGAAATGCAAGTTTCGGTCAAAAAATCATGATATATTATTCACAAGTTTCGGTCAAAAAATCAAATTAAATCGGGGGCTATTTGAAATGATACGAAACTTTTCAGATCATTTTAAAATTTACGGGGGAAGGTTATGATGGAAGACCATGCAAAAAATCATCTGAAAATTAGTTTCTATGAAACCTTTCGAAATGCAAGTTTCGTTCAAAAAATCGTAATATATTATACACAAGTTTAGGTCAAAAAATCAAATTAAATCGAGGACTGTATGAAATGATATGAGCATTTTCAGATCATTTATATATTTTATGGGGGAAGGTTTTGATTGAAGTCCATTCAAAAAATCATATGAAAATTAGATTCTAAGAAACCTTTCGATATGCAAGTTTCGATCAAAAAATCGTAGTATATTATACACGAGTTTCGGTCAAAAAATCGTAGTATATTATACACGAGTTTCGGTAAAAGATATCTAATTAAATCGGGTGTTATTCGCAATGATACGAAACTTTTCAGATCATTTATAGATTTTACGGGTGAAGGTTATGATTGAAGTCCATGCAAAAATTTATCTGAAAATTAGATTTTATGAAACTTTTCGAAATGCAAGTTTCGGTCAAAAAATCATGATATATTACAGACGAGTTTCGGTCAAAAAAATCAAATTAAATCGGGGGCTATTCGAAATGATACGAATCTTTTCAGATCATTTATATATGTTATGGGAGAAGGTTATGACGGAAGACCATGCAAAAAATCATCTGAAAATTAGTTTCTACGAAACTTTTCGAAATGCAAGTTTCATTCAAAAATTCGTAGTATATTATACGCAAATTTATACTAGATTAAGTCAAAAAATTAAATTAAATCGAGGACTGTTCGAAATGATACGAACTTTTTCAAATCATTTATATATTTTATGGGAGAAGCTTATGATTCAAGTCCATGCAAAAATTTATCTGAAAATTAGATTTTATGAAACTTTTCGAAATGCAAGTTTCGGTCAAAAAATCATGATATATTATTCACAAGTTTCGGTCAAAAAATCAAATTAAATCGGGGGCTATTTGAAATGATACGAAACTTTTCAGATCATTTTAAAATTTACGGGGGAAGGTTATGATGGAAGACCATTCAAAAAATCATCTGAAAATTAGTTTCTATGAAACCTTTCGAAATGCAAGTTTCGTTCAAAAAATCGTAATATATTATACACAAGTTTAGGTCAAAAAATCAAATTAAATCGAGGACTGTATGAAATGATATGAGCATTTTCAGATCATTTATATATTTTATGGGGGAAGGTTTTGATTGAAGTCCATTCAAAAAATCATATGAAAATTAGATTCTAAGAAACCTTTCGATATGCAAGTTTCGATCAAAAAATCGTAGTATATTATACACGAGTTTCGGTCAAAAAATCGTAGTATATTATACACGAGTTTCGGTAAAAGATATCTAATTAAATCGGGTGTTATTCGCAATGATACGAAACTTTTCAGATCATTTATAGATTTTACGGGTGAAGGTTATGATTGAAGTCCATGCAAAAATTTATCTGAAAATTAGATTTTATGAAACTTTTCGAAATGCAAGTTTCGGTCAAAAAATCATGATATATTACAGACGAGTTTCGGTCAAAAAAATCAAATTAAATCGGGGGCTATTCGAAATGATACGAATCTTTTCAGATCATTTATATATGTTATGGGAGAAGGTTATGACGGAAGACCATGCAAAAATTCATCTGAAAATTAGTTTCTACGAAACTTTTCGAAATGCAAGTTTCATTCAAAAATTCGTAGTATATTATACGCAAATTTATACTAGATTAAGTCAAAAAATCAAATTAAATCGAGGACTGTTCGAAATGATACGAACTTTTTCAAATCATTTATATATTTTATGGGAGAAGCTTATGATTCAAGTCCATGCAAAAATTTATCTGAAAATTAGATTTTATGAAACTTTTCGAAATGCAAGTTTCGGTCAAAAAATCATGATATATTATTCACAAGTTTCGGTCAAAAAATCAAATTAAATCGGGGGCTTTTTGAAATGATACGAAACTTTTCAGATCATTTTAAAATTTACGGGGGAAGGTTATGATGGAAGACCATGCAAAAAATCATCTGAAAATTAGTTTCTATGAAACCTTTCGAAATGCAAGTTTCGTTCAAAAAATCGTAATATATTATACACAAGTTTAGGTCAAAAAATCAAATTAAATCGAGGACTGTATGAAATAATATGAGCATTTTCAGATCATTTATATATTTTATGGGGGAAGGTTTTGATTGAAGTCCATTCAAAAAATCATATGAAAATTAGATTCTAAGAAACCTTTCGATATGCAAGTTTCGATCAAAAAATCGTAGTATATTATACACGAGTTTCGGTCAAAAAATCGTAGTATATTATACACGAGTTTCGGTAAAAGAAATCTAATTAAATCGGGTGTTATTCGCAATGATACGAAACTTTTCAGATCATTTATAGATTTTACGGGTGAAGGTTATGATTGAAGTCCATGCAAAAATTTATCTGAAAATTAGATTTTATGAAACTTTTCGAAATGCAAGTTTCGGTCAAAAAATCATGATATATTACAGACGAGTTTCGGTCAAAAAAATCAAATTAAATCGGGGGCTATTCGAAATGATACGAATCTTTTCAGATCATTTATATATGTTATGGGAGAAGGTTATGACGAAAGACCATGCAAAAAATCATCTGAAAATTAGTTTCTACGAAACTTTTCGAAATGCAAGTTTCATTCAAAAATTCGTAGTATATTATACGCAAATTTATACTAGATTAAGTCAAAAAATCAAATTAAATCGAGGACTGTTCGAAATGATACGAACTTTTTCAAATCATTTATATATTTTATGGGAGAAGCTTATGATTCAAGTCCATGCAAAAATTTATCTGAAAATTAGATTTTATGAAACTTTTCGAAATGCAAGTTTCGGTCAAAAAATCATGATATATTATTCACAAGTTTCGGTCAAAAAATCAAATTAAATCGGGGGCTTTTTGAAATGATACGAAACTTTTCAGATCATTTTAAAATTTACGGGGGAAGGTTATGATGGAAGACCATGCAAAAAATCATCTGAAAATTAGTTTCTATGAAACCTTTCGAAATGCAAGTTTCGTTCAAAAAATCGTAATATATTATACACAAGTTTAGGTCAAAAAATCAAATTAAATCGAGGACTGTATGAAATGATATGAGCATTTTCAGATCATTTATATATTTTATGGGGGAAGGTTTTGATTGAAGTCCATTCAAAAAATCATATGAAAATTAGATTCTAAGAAACCTTTCGATATGCAAGTTTCGATCAAAAAATCGTAGTATATTATACACGAGTTTCGGTCAAAAAATCGTAGTATATTATACACGAGTTTCGGTAAAAGAAATCTAATTAAATCGGGTGTTATTCGCAATGATACGAAACTTTTCAGATCATTTATAGATTTTACGGGTGAAGGTTATGATTGAAGTCCATGCAAAAATTTATCTGAAAATTAGATTTTATGAAACTTTTCGAAATGCAAGTTTCGGTCAAAAAATCAAATTAAATCGGGGGCTTTTTGAAATGATACGAAACTTTTCAGATCATTTTAAAATTTACGGGGGAAGGTTATGATGGAAGACCATGCAAAAAATCATCTGAAAATTAGTTTCTATGAAACCTTTCGAAATGCAAGTTTCGTTCAAAAAATCGTAATATATTATACACAAGTTTAGGTCAAAAAATCAAATTAAATCGAGGACTGTATGAAATGATATGAGCATTTTCAGATCATTTATATATTTTATGGGGGAAGGTTTTGATTGAAGTCCATTCAAAAAATCATATGAAAATTAGATTCTAAGAAACCTTTCGATATGCAAGTTTCGATCAAAAAATCGTAGTATATTATACACGAGTTTCGGTCAAAAAATCGTAGTATATTATACACGAGTTTCGGTAAAAGAAATCTAATTAAATCGGGTGTTATTCGCAATGATACGAAACTTTTCAGATCATTTATAGATTTTACGGGTGAAGGTTATGATTGAAGTCCATGCAAAAATTTATCTGAAAATTAGATTTTATGAAACTTTTCGAAATGCAAGTTTCGGTCAAAAAATCATGATATATCAGACGAGTTTCGGTCAAAAAAATCAAATTAAATCGGGGGCTATTCGAAATGATACGAATCTTTTCAGATCATTTATATATGTTATGGGAGAAGGTTATGACGGAAGACCATGCAAAAAATCATCTGAAAATTAGTTTCTACGAAACTTTTCGAAATGCAAGTTTCATTCAAAAATTCGTAGTATATTATACGCAAATTTATACTAGATTAAGTCAAAAAATCAAATTAAATCGAGGACTGTTCGAAATGATACGAACTTTTTCAAATCATTTATATATTTTATGGGAGAAGCTTATGATTCAAGTCCATGCAAAAATTTATCTGAAAATTAGATTTTATGAAACTTTTCAAAATGTAAGTTTCGGTCAAAAAATCATGATATATTATTCACAAGTTTCGGTCAAAAAATCAAATTAAATCGGGGGCTATTTGAAATGATACGAAACTTTTCAGATCATTTTAAAATTTACGGGGGAAGGTTATGATGGAAGACCATGCAAAAAATCATCTGAAAATTAGTTTCTATGAAACCTTTCGAAATGCAAGTTTCGTTCAAAAAATCGTAATATATTATACACAAGTTTAGGTCAAAAAATCAAATTAAATCGAGGACTGTATGAAATGATATGAGCATTTTCAGATCATTTATATATTTTATGGGGGAAGGTTTTGATTGAAGTCCATTCAAAAAATCATATGAAAATTAGTTCTAAGAAACCTTTCGATATGCAAGTTTCGATCAAAAAATCGTAGTATATTATACACGAGTTTCGGTCAAAAAATCGTAGTATATTATACACGAGTTTCGGTAAAAGATATCTAATTAAATCGGGTGTTATTCGCAATGATACGAAACTTTTCAGATCATTTATAGATTTTACGGGTGAAGGTTATGATTGAAGTCCATGCAAAAATTTATCTGAAAATTAGATTTTATGAAACTTTTCGAAATGCAAGTTTCGGTCAAAAAATCATGATATATTACAGACGAGTTTCGGTCAAAAAAATCAAATTAAATCGGGGGCTATTCGAAATGATACGAATCTTTTCAGATCATTTATATATGTTATGGGAGAAGGTTATGACGAAAGACCATGCAAAAAATCATCTGAAAATTAGTTTCTACGAAACTTTTCGAAATGCAAGTTTCATTCAAAAATTCGTAGTATATTATACGCAAATTTATACTAGATTAAGTCAAAAAATCAAATTAAATCGAGGACTGTTCGAAATGATACGAACTTTTTCAAATCATTTATATATTTTATGGGAGAAGCTTATGATTCAAGTCCATGCAAAAATTTATCTGAAAATTAGATTTTATGAAACTTTTCGAAATGCAAGTTTCGGTCAAAAAATCATGATATATTATTCACAAGTTTCGGTCAAAAAATCAAATTAAATCGGGGGCTTTTTGAAATGATACGAAACTTTTCAGATCATTTTAAAATTTACGGGGGAAGGTTATGATGGAAGACCATGCAAAAAATCATCTGAAAATTAGTTTCTATGAAACCTTTCGAAATGCAAGTTTCGTTCAAAAAATCGTAATATATTATACACAAGTTTAGGTCAAAAAATCAAATTAAATCGAGGACTGTATGAAATGATATGAGCATTTTCAGATCATTTATATATTTTATGGGGGAAGGTTTTGATTGAAGTCCATTCAAAAAATCATATGAAAATTAGATTCTAAGAAACCTTTCGATATGCAAGTTTCGATCAAAAAATCGTAGTATATTATACACGAGTTTCGGTCAAAAAATCGTAGTATATTATACACGAGTTTCGGTAAAATAAATCTAATTAAATCGGGTGTTATTCGCAATGATACGAAACTTTTCAGATCATTTATAGATTTTACGGGTGAAGGTTATGATTGAAGTCCATGCAAAAATTTATCTGAAAATTAGATTTTATGAAACTTTTCGAAATGCAAGTTTCGGTCAAAAAATCATGATATATTACAGACGAGTTTCGGTCAAAAAAATCAAATTAAATCGGGGGCTATTCGAAATGATACGAATCTTTTCAGATCATTTATATATGTTATGGGAGAAGGTTATGACGGAAGACCATGCAAAAAATCATCTGAAAATTAGTTTCTACGAAACTTTTCGAAATGCAAGTTTCATTCAAAAATTCGTAGTATATTATACGCAAATTTATACTAGATTAAGTCAAAAAATCAAATTAAATCGAGGACTGTTCGAAATGATACGAACTTTTTCAAATCATTTATATATTTTATGGGAGAAGCTTATGATTCAAGTCCATGCAAAAATTTATCTGAAAATTAGATTTTATGAAACTTTTCAAAATGTAAGTTTCGGTCAAAAAATCATGATATATTATTCACAAGTTTCGGTCAAAAAATCAAATTAAATCGGGGGCTATTTGAAATGATACGAAACTTTTCAGATCATTTTAAAATTTACGGGGGAAGGTTATGATGGAAGACCATGCAAAAAATCATCTGAAAATTAGTTTCTATGAAACCTTTCGAAATGCAAGTTTCGTTCAAAAAATCGTAATATATTATACACAAGTTTAGGTCAAAAAATCAAATTAAATCGAGGACTGTATGAAATGATATGAGCATTTTCAGATCATTTATATATTTTATGGGGGAAGGTTTTGATTGAAGTCCATTCAAAAAATCATATGAAAATTAGATTCTAAGAAACCTTTCGATATGCAAGTTTCGATCAAAAAATCGTAGTATATTATACACGAGTTTCGGTCAAAAAATCGTAGTATATTATACACGAGTTTCGGTAAAAGATATCTAATTAAATCGGGTGTTATTCGCAATGATACGAAACTTTTCAGATCATTTATAGATTTTACGGGTGAAGGTTATGATTGAAGTCCATGCAAAAATTTATCTGAAAATTAGATTTTATGAAACTTTTCGAAATGCAAGTTTCGGTCAAAAAATCATGATATATTACAGACGAGTTTCGGTCAAAAAAATCAAATTAAATCGGGGGCTATTCGAAATGATACGAATCTTTTCAGATCATTTATATATGTTATGGGAGAAGGTTATGACGAAAGACCATGCAAAAAATCATCTGAAAATTAGTTTCTACGAAACTTTTCGAAATGCAAGTTTCATTCAAAAATTCGTAGTATATTATACGCAAATTTATACTAGATTAAGTCAAAAAATCAAATTAAATCGAGGACTGTTCGAAATGATACGAACTTTTTCAAATCATTTATATATTTTATGGGAGAAGCTTATGATTCAAGTCCATGCAAAAATTTATCTGAAAATTAGATTTTATGAAACTTTTCGAAATGCAAGTTTCGGTCAAAAAATCATGATATATTATTCACAAGTTTCGGTCAAAAAATCAAATTAAATCGGGGGCTTTTTGAAATGATACGAAACTTTTCAGATCATTTTAAAATTTACGGGGGAAGGTTATGATGGAAGACCATGCAAAAAATCATCTGAAAATTAGTTTCTATGAAACCTTTCGAAATGCAAGTTTCGTTCAAAAAATCGTAATATATTATACACAAGTTTAGGTCAAAAAATCAAATTAAATCGAGGACTGTATGAAATGATATGAGCATTTTCAGATCATTTATATATTTTATGGGGGAAGGTTTTGATTGAAGTCCATTCAAAAAATCATATGAAAATTAGATTCTAAGAAACCTTTCGATATGCAAGTTTCGATCAAAAAATCGTAGTATATTATACACGAGTTTCGGTCAAAAAATCGTAGTATATTATACACGAGTTTCGGTAAAAGAAATCTAATTAAATCGGGTGTTATTCGCAATGATACGAAACTTTTCAGATCATTTATAGATTTTACGGGTGAAGGTTATGATTGAAGTCCATGCAAAAATTTATCTGAAAATTAGATTTTATGAAACTTTTCGAAATGCAAGTTTCGGTCAAAAAATCATGATATATTACAGACGAGTTTCGGTCAAAAAAATCAAATTAAATCGGGGGCTATTCGAAATGATACGAATCTTTTCAGATCATTTATATATGTTATGGGAGAAGGTTATGACGGAAGACCATGCAAAAAATCATCTGAAAATTAGTTTCTACGAAACTTTTCGAAATGCAAGTTTCATTCAAAAATTCGTAGTATATTATACGCAAATTTATACTAGATTAAGTCAAAAAATCAAATTAAATCGAGGACTGTTCGAAATGATACGAACTTTTTCAAATCATTTATATATTTTATGGGAGAAGCTTATGATTCAAGTCCATGCAAAAATTTATCTGAAAATTAGATTTTATGAAACTTTTCGAAATGCAAGTTTCGGTCAAAAAATCATGATATATTATTCACAAGTTTCGGTCAAAAAATCAAATTAAATCGGGGGCTATTTGAAATGATACGAAACTTTTCAGATCATTTTAAAATTTACGGGGGAAGGTTATGATGGAAGACCATGCAAAAAATCATCTGAAAATTAGTTTCTATGAAACCTTTCGAAATGCAAGTTTCGTTCAAAAAATCGTAATATATTATACACAAGTTTAGGTCAAAAAATCAAATTAAATCGAGGACTGTATGAAATGATATGAGCATTTTCAGATCATTTATATATTTTATGGGGGAAGGTTTTGATTGAAGTCCATTCAAAAAATCATATGAAAATTAGATTCTAAGAAACCTTTCGATATGCAAGTTTCGATAAAAAAATTGTAGTATATTATACACGAGTTTCGGTCAAAAAATCGTAGTATATTATACACGAGTTTCGGTAAAAGAAATCTAATTAAATCGGGTGTTATTCGCAATGATACGAAACTTTTCAGATCATTTATAGATTTTACGGGTGAAGGTTATGATTGAAGTCCATGCAAAAATTTATCTGAAAATTAGATTTTATGAAACTTTTCGAAATGCAAGTTTCGGTCAAAAAATCATGATATATTACAGACGAGTTTCGGTCAAAAAAATCAAATTAAATCGGGGGCTATTCGAAATGATACGAATCTTTTCAGATCATTTATATATGTTATGGGAGAAGGTTATGACGGAAGACCATGCAAAAAATCATCTGAAAATTAGTTTCTACGAAACTTTTCGAAATGCAAGTTTCATTCAAAAATTCGTAGTATATTATACGCAAATTTATTCTAGATTAAGTCAAAAAATCAAATTAAATCGAGGACTGTTCGAAATGATACGAACTTTTTCAAATAATTTATATATTTTATGGGAGAAGCTTATGATTCAAGTCCATGCAAAAATTTATCTGAAAATTAGATTTTATGAAACTTTTCAAAATGCAAGTTTCGGTCAAAAAATCATGATATATTATTCACAAGTTTCGGTCAAAAAATCAAATTAAATCGGGGGCTATTTGAAATGATACGAAACTTTTCAGATCATTTTAAAATTTACGGGGGAAGGTTATGATGGAAGACCATGCAAAAAATCATCTGAAAATTAGTTTCTATGAAACCTTTCGAAATGCAAGTTTCGTTCAAAAAATCGTAATATATTATACACAAGTTTAGGTCAAAAAATCAAATTAAATCGAGGACTGTATGAAATGATATGAGCATTTTCAGATCATTTATATATTTTATGGGGGAAGGTTTTGATTGAAGTCCATTCAAAAAATCATATGAAAATTAGATTCTAAGAAACCTTTCGATATGCAAGTTTCGATCAAAAAATCGTAGTATATTATACACGAGTTTCGGTCAAAAAATCGTAGTATATTATACACGAGTTTCGGTAAAAGAAATCTAATTAAATCGGGTGTTATTCGCAATGATACGAAACTTTTCAGATCATTTATAGATTTTACGGGTGAAGGTTATGATTGAAGTCCATGCAAAAATTTATCTGAAAATTAGATTTTATGAAACTTTTCGAAATGCAAGTTTCGGTCAAAAAATCATGATATATTACAGACGAGTTTCGGTCAAAAAAATCAAATTAAATCGGGGGCTATTCGAAATGATACGAATCTTTTCAGATCATTTATATATGTTATGGGAGAAGGTTATGACGAAAGACCATGCAAAAAATCATCTGAAAATTAGTTTCTACGAAACTTTTCGAAATGCAAGTTTCATTCAAAAATTCGTAGTATATTATACGCAAATTTATACTAGATTAAGTCAAAAAATCAAATTAAATCGAGGACTGTTCGAAATGATACGAACTTTTTCAAATCATTTATATATTTTATGGGAGAAGCTTATGATTCAAGTCCATGCAAAAATTTATCTGAAAATTAGATTTTATGAAACTTTTCGAAATGCAAGTTTCGGTCAAAAAATCATGATATATTATTCACAAGTTTCGGTCAAAAAATCAAATTAAATCGGGGGCTTTTTGAAATGATACGAAACTTTTCAGATCATTTTAAAATTTACGGGGGAAGGTTATGATGGAAGACCATGCAAAAAATCATCTGAAAATTAGTTTCTATGAAACCTTTCGAAATGCAAGTTTCGTTCAAAAAATCGTAATATATTATACACAAGTTTAGGTCAAAAAATCAAATTAAATCGAGGACTGTATGAAATGATATGAGCATTTTCAGATCATTTATATATTTTATGGGGGAAGGTTTTGATTGAAGTCCATTCAAAAAATCATATGAAAATTAGATTCTAAGAAACCTTTCGATATGCAAGTTTCGATCAAAAAATCGTAGTATATTATACACGAGTTTCGGTCAAAAAATCGTAGTATATTATACACGAGTTTCGGTAAAAGAAATCTAATTAAATCGGGTGTTATTCGCAATGATACGAAACTTTTCAGATCATTTATAGATTTTACGGGTGAAGGTTATGATTGAAGTCCATGCAAAAATTTATCTGAAAATTAGATTTTATGAAACTTTTCGAAATGCAAGTTTCGGTCAAAAAATCATGATATATTACAGACGAGTTTCGGTCAAAAAAATCAAATTAAATCGGGGGCTATTCGAAATGATACGAATCTTTTCAGATCATTTATATATGTTATGGGAGAAGGTTATGACGGAAGACCATGCAAAAAATCATCTGAAAATTAGTTTCTACGAAACTTTTCGAAATGCAAGTTTCATTCAAAAATTCGTAGTATATTATACGCAAATTTATACTAGATTAAGTCAAAAAATCAAATTAAATCGAGGACTGTTCGAAATGATACGAACTTTTTCAAATCATTTATATATTTTATGGGAGAAGCTTATGATTCAAGTCCATGCAAAAATTTATCTGAAAATTAGATTTTATGAAACTTTTCGAAATGCAAGTTTCGGTCAAAAAATCATGATATATTATTCACAAGTTTCGGTCAAAAAATCAAATTAAATCGGGGGCTATTTGAAATGATACGAAACTTTTCAGATCATTTTAAAATTTACGGGGGAAGGTTATGATGGAAGACCATGCAAAAAATCATCTGAAAATTAGTTTCTATGAAACCTTTCGAAATGCAAGTTTCGTTCAAAAAATCGTAATATATTATACACAAGTTTAGGTCAAAAAATCAAATTAAATCGAGGACTGTATGAAATGATATGAGCATTTTCAGATCATTTATATATTTTATGGGGGAAGGTTTTGATTGAAGTCCATTCAAAAAATCATATGAAAATTAGATTCTAAGAAACCTTTCGATATGCAAGTTTCGATAAAAAAATTGTAGTATATTATACACGAGTTTCGGTCAAAAAATCGTAGTATATTATACACGAGTTTCGGTAAAAGAAATCTAATTAAATCGGGTGTTATTCGCAATGATACGAAACTTTTCAGATCATTTATAGATTTTACGGGTGAAGGTTATGATTGAAGTCCATGCAAAAATTTATCTGAAAATTAGATTTTATGAAACTTTTCGAAATGCAAGTTTCGGTCAAAAAATCATGATATATTACAGACGAGTTTCGGTCAAAAAAATCAAATTAAATCGGGGGCTATTCGAAATGATACGAATCTTTTCAGATCATTTATATATGTTATGGGAGAAGGTTATGACGGAAGACCATGCAAAAAATCATCTGAAAATTAGTTTCTACGAAACTTTTCGAAATGCAAGTTTCATTCAAAAATTCGTAGTATATTATACGCAAATTTATTCTAGATTAAGTCAAAAAATCAAATTAAATCGAGGACTGTTCGAAATGATACGAACTTTTTCAAATAATTTATATATTTTATGGGAGAAGCTTATGATTCAAGTCCATGCAAAAATTTATCTGAAAATTAGATTTTATGAAACTTTTCAAAATGCAAGTTTCGGTCAAAAAATCATGATATATTATTCACAAGTTTCGGTCAAAAAATCAAATTAAATCGGGGGCTATTTGAAATGATACGAAACTTTTCAGATCATTTTAAAATTTACGGGGGAAGGTTATGATGGAAGACCATGCAAAAAATCATCTGAAAATTAGTTTCTATGAAACCTTTCGAAATGCAAGTTTCGTTCAAAAAATCGTAATATATTATACACAAGTTTAGGTCAAAAAATCAAATTAAATCGAGGACTGTATGAAATGATATGAGCATTTTCAGATCATTTATATATTTTATGGGGGAAGGTTTTGATTGAAGTCCATTCAAAAAATCATATGAAAATTAGATTCTAAGAAACCTTTCGATATGCAAGTTTCGATCAAAAAATCGTAGTATATTATACACGAGTTTCGGTCAAAAAATCGTAGTATATTATACACGAGTTTCGGTAAAAGAAATCTAATTAAATCGGGTGTTATTCGCAATGATACGAAACTTTTCAGATCATTTATAGATTTTACGGGTGAAGGTTATGATTGAAGTCCATGCAAAAATTTATCTGAAAATTAGATTTTATGAAACTTTTCGAAATGCAAGTTTCGGTCAAAAAATCATGATATATTACAGACGAGTTTCGGTCAAAAAAATCAAATTAAATCGGGGGCTATTCGAAATGATACGAATCTTTTCAGATCATTTATATATGTTATGGGAGAAGGTTATGACGGAAGACCATGCAAAAAATCATCTGAAAATTAGTTTCTACGAAACTTTTCGAAATGCAAGTTTCATTCAAAAATTCGTAGTATATTATACGCAAATTTATACTAGATTAAGTCAAAAAATCAAATTAAATCGAGGACTGTTCGAAATGATACGAACTTTTTCAAATCATTTATATATTTTATGGGAGAAGCTTATGATTCAAGTCCATGCAAAAATTTATCTGAAAATTAGATTTTATGAAACTTTTCGAAATGCAAGTTTCGGTCAAAAAATCATGATATATTATTCACAAGTTTCGGTCAAAAAATCAAATTAAATCGGGGGCTTTTTGAAATGATACGAAACTTTTCAGATCATTTTAAAATTTACGGGGGAAGGTTATGATGGAAGACCATGCAAAAAATCATCTGAAAATTAGTTTCTATGAAACCTTTCGAAATGCAAGTTTCGTTCAAAAAATCGTAATATATTATACACAAGTTTAGGTCAAAAAATCAAATTAAATCGAGGACTGTATGAAATGATATGAGCATTTTCAGATCATTTATATATTTTATGGGGGAAGGTTTTGATTGAAGTCCATTCAAAAAATCATATGAAAATTAGATTCTAAGAAACCTTTCGATATGCAAGTTTCGATCAAAAAATCGTAGTATATTATACACGAGTTTCGGTCAAAAAATCGTAGTATATTATACACGAGTTTCGGTAAAAGAAATCTAATTAAATCGGGTGTTATTCGCAATGATACGAAACTTTTCAGATCATTTATAGATTTTACGGGTGAAGGTTATGATTGAAGTCCATGCAAAAATTTATCTGAAAATTAGATTTTATGAAACTTTTCGAAATGCAAGTTTCGGTCAAAAAATCATGATATATTACAGACGAGTTTCGGTCAAAAAAATCAAATTAAATCGGGGGCTATTCGAAATGATACGAATCTTTTCAGATCATTTATATATGTTATGGGAGAAGGTTATGACGGAAGACCATGCAAAAAATCATCTGAAAATTAGTTTCTACGAAACTTTTCGAAATGCAAGTTTCATTCAAAAATTCGTAGTATATTATACGCAAATTTATACTAGATTAAGTCAAAAAATCAAATTAAATCGAGGACTGTTCGAAATGATACGAACTTTTTCAAATCATTTATATATTTTATGGGAGAAGCTTATGATTCAAGTCCATGCAAAAATTTATCTGAAAATTAGATTTTATGAAACTTTTCGAAATGCAAGTTTCGGTCAAAAAATCATGATATATTATTCACAAGTTTCGGTCAAAAAATCAAATTAAATCGGGGGCTATTTGAAATGATACGAAACTTTTCAGATCATTTTAAAATTTACGGGGGAAGGTTATGATGGAAGACCATGCAAAAAATCATCTGAAAATTAGTTTCTATGAAACCTTTCGAAATGCAAGTTTCGTTCAAAAAATCGTAATATATTATACACAAGTTTAGGTCAAAAAATCAAATTAAATCGAGGACTGTATGAAATGATATGAGCATTTTCAGATCATTTATATATTTTATGGGGGAAGGTTTTGATTGAAGTCCATTCAAAAAATCATATGAAAATTAGATTCTAAGAAACCTTTCGATATGCAAGTTTCGATAAAAAAATTGTAGTATATTATACACGAGTTTCGGTCAAAAAATCGTAGTATATTATACACGAGTTTCGGTAAAAGAAATCTAATTAAATCGGGTGTTATTCGCAATGATACGAAACTTTTCAGATCATTTATAGATTTTACGGGTGAAGGTTATGATTGAAGTCCATGCAAAAATTTATCTGAAAATTAGATTTTATGAAACTTTTCGAAATGCAAGTTTCGGTCAAAAAATCATGATATATTACAGACGAGTTTCGGTCAAAAAAATCAAATTAAATCGGGGGCTATTCGAAATGATACGAATCTTTTCAGATCATTTATATATGTTATGGGAGAAGGTTATGACGGAAGACCATGCAAAAAATCATCTGAAAATTAGTTTCTACGAAACTTTTCGAAATGCAAGTTTCATTCAAAAATTCGTAGTATATTATACGCAAATTTATTCTAGATTAAGTCAAAAAATCAAATTAAATCGAGGACTGTTCGAAATGATACGAACTTTTTCAAATAATTTATATATTTTATGGGAGAAGCTTATGATTCAAGTCCATGCAAAAATTTATCTGAAAATTAGATTTTATGAAACTTTTCAAAATGCAAGTTTCGGTCAAAAAATCATGATATATTATTCACAAGTTTCGGTCAAAAAATCAAATTAAATCGGGGGCTATTTGAAATGATACGAAACTTTTCAGATCATTTTAAAATTTACGGGGGAAGGTTATGATGGAAGACCATGCAAAAAATCATCTGAAAATTAGTTTCTATGAAACCTTTCGAAATGCAAGTTTCGTTCAAAAAATCGTAATATATTATACACAAGTTTAGGTCAAAAAATCAAATTAAATCGAGGACTGTATGAAATGATATGAGCATTTTCAGATCATTTATATATTTTATGGGGGAAGGTTTTGATTGAAGTCCATTCAAAAAATCATATGAAAATTAGATTCTAAGAAACCTTTCGATATGCAAGTTTCGATCAAAAAATCGTAGTATATTATACACGAGTTTCGGTCAAAAAATCGTAGTATATTATACACGAGTTTCGGTAAAAGAAATCTAATTAAATCGGGTGTTATTCGCAATGATACGAAACTTTTCAGATCATTTATAGATTTTACGGGTGAAGGTTATGATTGAAGTCCATGCAAAAATTTATCTGAAAATTAGATTTTATGAAACTTTTCGAAATGCAAGTTTCGGTCAAAAAATCATGATATATTACAGACGAGTTTCGGTCAAAAAAATCAAATTAAATCGGGGGCTATTCGAAATGATACGAATCTTTTCAGATCATTTATATATGTTATGGGAGAAGGTTATGACGGAAGACCATGCAAAAAATCATCTGAAAATTAGTTTCTACGAAACTTTTCGAAATGCAAGTTTCATTCAAAAATTCGTAGTATATTATACGCAAATTTATACTAGATTAAGTCAAAAAATCAAATTAAATCGAGGACTGTTCGAAATGATACGAACTTTTTCAAATCATTTATATATTTTATGGGAGAAGCTTATGATTCAAGTCCATGCAAAAATTTATCTGAAAATTAGATTTTATGAAACTTTTCGAAATGCAAGTTTCGGTCAAAAAATCATGATATATTATTCACAAGTTTCGGTCAAAAAATAAAATTAAATCGGGGGCTATTTGAAATGATACGAAACTTTTCAGATCATTTTAAAATTTACGGGGGAAGGTTATGATGGAAGACCATGCAAAAAATCATCTGAAAATTAGTTTCTATGAAACCTTTCGAAATGCAAGTTTCGTTCAAAAAATCGTAATATATTATACACAAGTTTAGGTCAAAAAATCAAATTAAATCGAGGACTGTATGAAATGATATGAGCATTTTCAGATCATTTATATATTTTATGGGGGAAGGTTTTGATTGAAGTCCATTCAAAAAATCATATGAAAATTAGATTCTAAGAAACCTTTCGATATGCAAGTTTCGATAAAAAAATTGTAGTATATTATACACGAGTTTCGGTCAAAAAATCGTAGTATATTATACACGAGTTTCGGTAAAAGAAATCTAATTAAATCGGGTGTTATTCGCAATGATACGAAACTTTTCAGATCATTTATAGATTTTACGGGTGAAGGTTATGATTGAAGTCCATGCAAAAATTTATCTGAAAATTAGATTTTATGAAACTTTTCGAAATGCAAGTTTCGGTCAAAAAATCATGATATATTACAGACGAGTTTCGGTCAAAAAAATCAAATTAAATCGGGGGCTATTCGAAATGATACGAATCTTTTCAGATCATTTATATATGTTATGGGAGAAGGTTATGACGGAAGACCATGCAAAAAATCATCTGAAAATTAGTTTCTACGAAACTTTTCGAAATGCAAGTTTCATTCAAAAATTCGTAGTATATTATACGCAAATTTATACTAGATTAAGTCAAAAAATCAAATTAAATCGAGGACTGTTCGAAATGATACGAACTTTTTCAAATCATTTATATATTTTATGGGAGAAGCTTATGATTCAAGTCCATGCAAAAATTTATCTGAAAATTAGATTTTATGAAACTTTTCGAAATGCAAGTTTCGGTCAAAAAATCATGATATATTATTCACAAGTTTCGGTCAAAAAATCAAATTAAATCGGGGGCTATTTGAAATGATACGAAACTTTTCAGATCATTTTAAAATTTACGGGGGAAGGTTATGATGGAAGACCATGCAAAAAATCATCTGAAAATTAGTTTCTATGAAACCTTTCGAAATGCAAGTTTCGTTCAAAAAATCGTAATATATTATACACAAGTTTAGGTCAAAAAATCAAATTAAATCGAGGACTGTATGAAATGATATGAGCATTTTCAGATCATTTATATATTTTATGGGGGAAGGTTTTGATTGAAGTCCATTCAAAAAATCATATGAAAATTAGATTCTAAGAAACCTTTCGATATGCAAGTTTCGATAAAAAAATTGTAGTATATTATACACGAGTTTCGGTCAAAAAATCGTAGTATATTATACACGAGTTTCGGTAAAAGAAATCTAATTAAATCGGGTGTTATTCGCAATGATACGAAACTTTTCAGATCATTTATAGATTTTACGGGTGAAGGTTATGATTGAAGTCCATGCAAAAATTTATCTGAAAATTAGATTTTATGAAACTTTTCGAAATGCAAGTTTCGGTCAAAAAATCATGATATATTACAGACGAGTTTCGGTCAAAAAAATCAAATTAAATCGGGGGCTATTCGAAATGATACGAATCTTTTCAGATCATTTATATATGTTATGGGAGAAGGTTATGACGGAAGACCATGCAAAAAATCATCTGAAAATTAGTTTCTACGAAACTTTTCGAAATGCAAGTTTCATTCAAAAATTCGTAGTATATTATACGCAAATTTATTCTAGATTAAGTCAAAAAATCAAATTAAATCGAGGACTGTTCGAAATGATACGAACTTTTTCAAATAATTTATATATTTTATGGGAGAAGCTTATGATTCAAGTCCATGCAAAAATTTATCTGAAAATTAGATTTTATGAAACTTTTCGAAATGCAAGTTTCGGTCAAAAAATCATGATATATTATTCACAAGTTTCGGTCAAAAAATCAAATTAAATCGGGGGCTATTTGAAATGATACGAAACTTTTCAGATCATTCTAAAATTTACGGGGGAAGGTTATGACGGAAGACCATGCAAAAAATCATCTGAAAATTAGTTTCTATGAAACCTTTCGAAATGCAAGTTTCGTTCGAAAAATCATAGTATATTATACACAAGTTTAGGTCAAAAAATCAAATTAAATCGAGGACTGTATGAAATGATATGAGCATTTTCAGATCATTTATATATTTTATGGGGGAAGGTTTTGATTGAAGTCCATGCAAAAAATCATCTGAAAATTAGATTCTAAGAAACCTTTCGAAATGCAAATTTCGGTCAAAAAATCGTAGTATATTATACACGAGTTTCGGTCAAAAAATCGTAGTATATTATACACGAGTTTCGGTAAAAAAAATCTAATTAAATCGGGGGTTATTCGCAATGATACGAAACTTTTCAGATCATTTATAGATTTTACGGGTGAAGGTTATGATTGAAGTCCATGCAAAAATTTATCTGAAAATTAGATTTTATGAAACTTTTCGAAATGCAAGTTTCGGTCAAAAAATCATGATATATTACAGACGAGTTTCGGTCAAAAAAATCAAATTAAATCGGGGGCTATTCGAAATGATACGAATCTTTTCAGATCATTTATATATGTTATGGGAGAAGGTTATGACGGAAGACCATGCAAAAAATCATCTGAAAATTAGTTTCTACGAAACTTTTCGAAATGCAAGTTTCATTCAAAAATTCGTAGTATATTATACGCAAATTTATACTAGATTAAGTCAAAAAATCAACTTAGATCGAGGACTGTTCGAAATGATACGAACATTTTCAAATCATTTATATATTTTATGGGAGAAGCTTATGATTCAAGTCCATGCAAAAATTTATCTGAAAATTAGATTTTATGAAACTTTTCGAAATGCAAGTTTCGGTCAAAAAATCATGATATATTATTCACAAGTTTCGGTCAAAAAATCAAATTAAATCGGGAGCTATTCGAAATGATACGAAACTTTTCAGATCATTTTAAAATTTACGGGGGAAGGTTATGATGGAAGACCATGCAAAAAATCATCTGAAAATTAGTTTCTATGAAACCTTTCGAAATGCAAGTTTCGTTCAAAAAATCGTAATATATTATACACAAGTTTAGGTCAAAAAATCAAATTAAATCGAGGACTGTATAAAATGATATGAGCATTTTCAGATCATTTATATATTTTATGGGGGAAGGTTTTGATTGAAGTCCATGCAAAAAATCATATGAAAATTAGATTCTAAGAAACCTTTCGATATGCAAGTTTCGATCAAAAAATCGTAGTATATTATACACGAGTTTCGGTCAAAAAATCGTAGTATATTATACACGAGTTTCGGTAAAAGAAATCTAATTAATTCGGGTGTTATTCGCAATGATACGAAACTTTTCAGATCATTTATAGATTTTACGGGTGAAGGTTATGATCGAAGTCCATGCAAAAATTTATCTGAAAATTAGATTTTATGAAAGTTTTCGAAATGCAAGTTTCGGTCAAAAAATCATGATATATTACAGACGAGTTTCGGTCAAAAAAATCAAATTAAATCGGGGGCTATTCGAAATGATACGAATCTTTTCAGATCATTTATATATGTTATGGGAGAAGGTTATGACGGAAGACCATGCAAAAAATCATCTGAAAATTAGTTTCTACGAAACTTTTCGAAATGCAAGTTTCATTCAAAAATTCGAAGTATATTATACGCAAATTTATACTAGATTAAGTCAAAAAATCAAATTAAATCGAGGATTGTTCGAAATGATACGAAGTTTTTCAAATCATTTATATATTTTATGGGAGAAGCTTATGATTGAAGTCCATGCAAAAATTTATCTGAAAATTAGATTTTATGAAACTTTTCGAAATGCATGTTTCGGTCAAAAAATCATGATATATTATTCACAAGTTTCGGTCAAAAAATCAAATTAAATTAGGGGCTATTCGAAATGATACGAAACTTTTCAGATCATTCTAAAATTTACGGGGGAAGGTTATGATGGAAAACCATGCAAAAAATCATCTGAAAATTAGTTTCTATGAAACCTTTCGAAATGCAAGTTTCGTTCGAAAAATCATAGTATATTATACACAAGTTTAGGTCAAAAAATCAAATTAAATCGAGGACTGTATGAAATGATATGAGCATTTTCAGATCATTTATATATTTTATGGGGGAAGGTTTTGATTGAAGTCCATTCAAAAAATCATATGAAAATTAGATTCTAAGAAACCTTTCGAAATGCAAGTTTCGATCAAAAAATCGTAGTATATTATACACGAGTTTCGGTCAAAAAATCGTAGTATATTATACACGAGTTTCGGTCAAAAAATCGTAGTCCATTCAAAAAATATAATTAAATCGTGGGTTATTCGCAATGATACGAAAATTTTCAGATCATTTATAAATTTTACGGGTGAAGGTTATGATTGAAGTCCATGCAAAAATTTATCTGAAAATTAAATTTTATGAAACTTTTCGAAATGCAAGTTTTGGTCAAAAAATCATGATATATTATAGACGATTTTCGGTCAAAAAAATCAAAATTAAATCGGGGGCTATTCGAAATGATACGAATCTTTTCAGATCATTTATATATGTTATGGGAGAAGGTTATGACGGAAGACCATGCAAAAAATCATCTGAAAATTAGTTTCTACGAAACTTTTCGAAATGCAAGTTTCGTTCAAAAAATCGTAGTATATTATACGCAAATTTATACTAGATTAGGTCAAAAAATCAAATTAAATCGAGGATTGTTCGAAATGATACGAAGTTTTTCAAATCATTTATATATTTTATGGGAGAAGCTTATGATTGAAGTCCATGCTAAAACTTATCTGAAAATTAGATTTTATGATACTTTTCGAAATGCATGTTTCGGTCAAAAAATCATGATATATTATTCACAAGTTTCGGTCAAAAAATCAAATTAAATTAGGGGCTATTCGAAATGATACGAAACTTTTCAGATCATTTTAGAATTTACGGGGGAAGGTTATGATGGAAGACCATGCAAAAAATCATCTGAAAATTAGTTTCTATGAAACCTTTCGAAATGCAAGTTTCGTTCAAAAATTCGTAATATATTATACACAAGTTTAGGTCAAAAAATCAAATTAAATCGAGGACTGTATAAAATGATATGAGCATTTTCAGATCATTTATATATTTTATGGGGGAAGGTTTTGATTGAAGTCCATGCAAAAAATCATATGAAAATTAGATTCTAAGAAACCTTTCGATATGCAAGTTTCGATCAAAAAATCGTAGTATATTATACACGAGTTTCGGTCAAAAAATCGTAGTATATTATACACGAGTTTCGGTAAAAGAAATCTAATTAAATCGGGTGTTATTCGCAATGATACGAAACTTTTCAGATCATTTATAGATTTTACGGGTGAAGGTTATGATCGAAGTCCATGCAAAAATTTATCTGAAAATTAGATTTTATGAAACTTTTCGAAATGCAAGTTTCGGTCAAAAAATCATGATATATTACAGACGAGTTTCGGTCAAAAAAATCAAATTAAATCGGGGGCTATTCGAAATGATACGAATCTTTTCAGATCATTTATATATGTTATGGGAGAAGGTTATGACGGAAGACCATGCAAAAAATCATCTGAAAATTAGTTTCTACGAAACTTTTCGAAATGCAAGTTTCATTCAAAAATTCGTAGTATATTATACGCAAATTTATACTAGATTAAGTCAAAAAATCAACTTAAATCGAGGACTGTTCGAAATGATACGAACATTTTCAAATCATTTATATATTTTATGGGAGAAGCTTATGATTCAAGTCCATGCAAAAATTTATCTGAAAATTAGATTTTATGAAACTTTTCGAAATGCAAGTTTCGGTCAAAAAATCATGATATATTATTCACAAGTTTCGGTCAAAAAATCAAATTAAATCGGGAGCTATTCGAAATGATACGAAACTTTTCAGATCATTTTAAAATTTACGGGGGAAGGTTATGATGGAAGACCATGCAAAAAATCATCTGAAAATTAGTTTCTATGAAACCTTTCGAAATGCAAGTTTCGTTCAAAAAATCGTAATATATTATACACAAGTTTAGGTCAAAAAATCAAATTAAATCGAGGACTGTATGAAATGATATGAGCATTTTCAGATCATTTATATATTTTATGGGGGAAGGTTTTGATTGAAGTCCATTCAAAAAATCATATGAAAATTAGATTCTAAGAAACCTTTCGATATGCAAGTTTCGATCAAAAAATCGTAGTATATTATACACGAGTTTCGGTCAAAAAATCGTAGTATATTATACACGAGTTTCGGTAAAAGAAATCTAATTAAATCGGGTGTTATTCGCAATGATACGAAACTTTTCAGATCATTTATAGATTTTACGGGTGAAGGTTATGATTGAAGTCCATGCAAAAATTTATCTGAAAATTAGATTTTATGAAACTTTTCGAAATGCAAGTTTCGGTCAAAAAATCATGATATATTACAGACGAGTTTCGGTCAAAAAAATCAAATTAAATCGGGGGCTATTCGAAATGATACGAATCTTTTCAGATCATTTATATATGTTATGGGAGAAGGTTATGACGGAAGACCATGCAAAAAATCATCTGAAAATTAGTTTCTACGAAACTTTTCGAAATGCAAGTTTCATTCAAAAATTCGTAGTATATTATACGCAAATTTATACTAGATTAAGTCAAAAAATCAAATTAAATCGAGGATTGTTCGAAATGATACGAAGTTTTTCAAATCATTTATATATTTTATGGGAGAAGCTTATGATTGAAGTCCATGCAAAAATTTATCTGAAAATTAGATTTTATGAAACTTTTCGAAATGCATGTTTCGGTCAAAAAATCATGATATATTATTCACAAGTTTCGGTCAAAAAATCAAATTAAATTAGGGGCTATTCGAAATGATATGAAACTTTTCAGATCATTCTAAAATTTACGGGGGAAGGTTATGATGGAAAACCATGCAAAAAATCATCTGAAAATTAGTTTCTATGAAACCTTTCGAAATGCAAGTTTCGTTCGAAAAATCATAGTATATTATACACAAGTTTAGGTCAAAAAATCAAATTAAATCAAGGACTGTATGAAATGATATGAGCATTTTCAGATCATTTATATATTTTATGGGGGAAGGTTTTGATTGAAGTCCATTCAAAAAATCATATGAAAATTAGATTCTAAGAAACCTTTCGAAATGCAAATTTCGGTCAAAAAATCGTAGTATATTATACACGAGTTTCGGTCAAAAAATCGTAGTATATTATACACGAGTTTCGGTCAAAAAATCGTAGTCCATTCAAAAAATATAATTAAATCGGGGGTTATTCGCAATGATACGAAAATTTTCAGATCATTTATAAATTTTACGGGTGAAGGTTATGATTGAAGTCCATGCAAAAATTTATCTGAAAATTAAATTTTATGAAACTTTTCGAAATGCAAGTTTTGGTCAAAAAATCATGATATATTATAGACGATTTTCGGTCAAAAAAATCAAAATTAAATCGGGGGCTATTCGAAATGATACGAATCTTTTCAGATCATTTATATATGTTATGGGAGAAGGTTATGACGGAAGACCATGCAAAAAATCATCTGAAAATTAGTTTCTACGAAACTTTTCGAAATGCAAGTTTCGTTCAAAAAATCGTAGTATATTATACGCAAATTTATACTAGATTAGGTCAAAAAATCAAATTAAATCTAGGATTGTTCGAAATGATACGAAGTTTTTCAAATCATTTATATATTTTATGGGAGAAGCTTATGATTGAAGTCCATGCTAAAACTTATCTGAAAATTAGATTTTATGATACTTTTCGAAATGCATGTTTCGGTCAAAAAATCATGATATATTATTCACAAGGTTCGGTCAAAAAATCAAATTAAATTAGGGGCTATTCGAAATGATACGAAACTTTTCAGATCATTTTAGAATTTACGGGGGAAGGTTATGATGGAAGACCATGCAAAAAATCATCTGAAAATTAGTTTCTATGAAACCTTTCGAAATGCAAGTTTCGTTCAAAAATTCGTAATATATTATACACAAGTTTAGGTCAAAAAATCAAATTAAATCGAGGACTGTATGAAATGATATGAGCATTTTTAGATCATTTATATATTTTATGGGGGAAGGTTTTGATTGAAGTCCATGCAAAAAATCATATGAAAATTAGATTCTAAGAAACCTTTCGATATGCAAGTTTCGATCAAAAAATCGTAGTATATTATACACGAGTTTCGATCAAAAAATCGTAGTATATTATACACGAGTTTCGGTAAAAGAAATCTAATTAAATCGGGTGTTATTCGCAATGATACGAAACTTTTCAGATCATTTATAGATTTTACGGGTGAAGGTTATGATCGAAGTCCATGCAAAAATTTATCTGAAAATTAGATTTTATGAAACTTTTCGAAATGCAAGTTTCGGTCAAAAAATCATGATATATTACAGACGAGTTTCGGTCAAAAAAATCAAATTAAATCGGGGGCTATTCGAAATGATACGAATCTTTTCAGATCATTTATATATGTTATGGGAGAAGGTTATGACGGAAGACCATGCAAAAAATCATCTGAAAATTAGTTTCTACGAAACTTTTCGAAATGCAAGTTTCATTCAAAAATTAGTAGTATATTATACGCAAATTTATACTAGATTAAGTCAAAAAATCAACTTAAATCGAGGACTGTTCGAAATGATACGAACATTTTCAAATCATTTATATATTTTATGGGAGAAGCTTATGATTCAAGTCCATGCAAAAATTTATCTGAAAATTAGATTTTATGAAACTTTTCGAAATGCAAGTTTCGGTCAAAAAATCATGATATATTATTCACAAGTTTCGGTCAAAAAATCAAATTAAATCGGGAGCTATTCGAAATGATACGAAACTTTTCAGATCATTTTAAAATTTACGGGGGAAGGTTATGATGGAAGACCATGCAAAAAATCATCTGAAAATTAGTTTCTATGAAACCTTTCGAAATGCAAGTTTCGTTCAAAAAATCGTAATATATTATACACAAGTTTAGGTCAAAAAATCAAATTAAATCGAGGACTGTATGAAATGATATGAGCATTTTCAGATCATTTATATATTTTATAGGGGAAGGTTTTGATTGAAGTCCATGCAAAAAATCATCTGAAAATTAGATTCTAAGAAACCTTTCGAAATGCAAATTTCGGTCAAAAAATCGTAGTATATTATACACGAGTTTCGGTCAAAAAATCTTAGTATATTATACACGAGTTTCGGTAAAAAAAATCTAATTAAATCGGGGGTTATTCGCAATGATACGAAACTTTTCAGATCATTTATAGATTTTACGGGTGAAGGTTATGATTGAAGTCCATGCAAAAATTTATCTGAAAACTAGATTTTATGAAACTTTTCGAAATGCAAGTTTCGGTCAAAAAATCATGATATATTACAGACGAGTTTCGGTCAAAAAAATCAAATTAAATCGGGGGCTATTCGAAATGATACGAATCTTTTCAGATCATTTATATATGTTATGGGAGAAGGTTATGACGGAAGACCATGCAAAAAATCATCTGAAAATTAGTTTCTACGAAACTTTTCGAAATGCAAGTTTCATTCAAAAATTCGTAGTATATTATACGCAAATTTATACTAGATTAAGTCAAAAAATCAAATTAAATCGAGGATTGTTCGAAATGATACGAAGTTTTTCAAATCATTTATATATTTTATGGGAGAAGCTTATGATTGAAGTCCATGCAAAAATTTATCTGAAAATTAGATTTTATGAAACTTTTCGAAATGCATGTTTCGGTCAAAAAATCATGATATATTATTCACAAGTTTCGGTCAAAAAATCAAATTAAATTAGGGGCTATTCGAAATGATACGAAACTTTTCAGATCATTCTAAAATTTACGGGGGAAGGTTATGATGGAAAACCATGCAAAAAATCATCTGAAAATTAGTTTCTATGAAACCTTTCGAAATGCAAGTTTCGTTCGAAAAATCGTAGTATATTATACACAAGTTTAGGTCAAAAAATCAAATTAAATCGAGGACTGTATGAAATGATATGAGCATTTTCAGATCATTTATATATTTTATGGGGGAAGGTTTTGATTGAAGTCCATTCAAAAAATCATATGAAAATTAGATTCTAAGAAACCTTTCGAAATGCAAGTTTCGATCAAAAAATCGTAGTATATTATACACGAGTTTCGGTCAAAAAATCGTAGTATATTATACACGAGTTTCGGTCAAAAAATCGTAGTCCATTCAAAAAATATAATTAAATCGGGGGTTATTCGCAATGATACGAAAATTTTCAGATCATTTATAAATTTTACGGGTGAAGGTTATGATTGAAGTCCATGCAAAAATTTATCTGAAAATTAAATTTTATGAAACTTTTCGAAATGCAAGTTTTGGTCAAAAAATCATGATATATTATAGACGATTTTCGGTCAAAAAAATCAAAATTAAATCGGGGGCTATTCGAAATGATACGAATCTTTTCAGATCATTTATATATGTTATGGGAGAAGGTTATGACGGAAGACCATGCAAAAAATCATCTGAAAATTAGTTTCTACGAAACTTTTCGAAATGCAAGTTTCGTTCAAAAAATCGTAGTATATTATACGCAAATTTATACTAGATTAGGTCAAAAAATCAAATTAAATCGAGGATTGTTCGAAATGATACGAAGTTTTTCAAATCATTTATATATTTTATGGGAGAAGCTTATGATTGAAGTCCATGCTAAAACTTATCTGAAAATTAGATTTTATGATACTTTTCGAAATGCATGTTTCGGTCAAAAAATCATGATATATTATTCACAAGTTTCGGTCAAAAAATCAAATTAAATTAGGGGCTATTCGAAATGATACGAAACTTTTCAGATCATTTTAGAATTTACGGGGGAAGGTTATGATGGAAGACCATGCAAAAAATCATCTGAAAATTAGTTTCTATGAAACCTTTCGAAATGCAAGTTTCGTTCAAAAAATCATAGTATATTATACACAAGTTTAGGTCAAAAAATCAAATTAAATCGAGGACTGTATGAAATGATATGAGCATTTTCAGATTATTTATATATTATATGGGGGAAGTTTTTGATTGAAGTCCATGCAAAAATTTATCTGAAAATTAGATTTTATGAAAATTTTAGAAATGCAAGTTTCGGTCAAACAATCATGATATACTATACACGAGTTTCGGTCAAAATAATCAAATTTAATCGGGGGCTATTCGTAATGATATGAAAATTTTCAGATCAATTATAAATTTTACGGGTGAAGGTTATGATTGAAGTCCATGCAAAAATTTATCTGAAAATTAGATTTTATGAAACTTTTCGAAATGCAAGTTTCGGTCAAAAAATCATGATATATTATAGACGAGTTTCGGTCAAAAAAATCAAATTAAATCGGGGGCTATTCGAAATGATACGAATCTTTTCAGATCATTTTTAAATTTATGGGGGAAGGTTATGATGGAAGACCATGCAAAAAATCATCTGAAAATTAGTTTCTATGAAACCTTTCGAAATGCAAGTTTCGTTCAAAAAATCGTAATATATTATACACAAGTTTAGGTCAAAAAATCAAATTAAATCGAGGGCTGTATGAAATGATATGAGCATTTTCAGATCATTTATATATTTTTTGGGGGAAGGGTTTGATTGAAGTCCATGCAAAAAATCATCTGAAAATTAGATTCTAAGAAACCTTTCGAAATGCAAGTTTCGGTCAAAAAATCGTAGTATATTATACACGAGTTTCGGTCAAAAAATATCTAATTAAATCGTGGATTATTCGCAATGTTACGAAATTTTTCAGATCATTTATAACTTTTACGGGTGAAGGTTATGATTGAAGTCCATGCAAAAATTTATCTGATAATTAGATTTGATGAAACTTTTCGAAATGCAAGTTTCGGTCAAAAAATCATGATATATTATAGACGAGTTTCAGTAAAAAAAAATCAAATTAAATCGGGGGCTATTCGAAAAGATACGAATCTTTTAAGATCATTTACATATGTTATGGGAGAAGGTTATGACGGAAGACCATGCAAAAAATCATCTGAAAATTAGTTTCTACGAAACTTTTCGAAATGCAAGTTTCATTCAAAAAATCGTAGTATATTATACTCAAATTACTACTAGATTAGGTCAAAAAATCAAAAGAAAATGAGGACTGTTCGAAATGATACGAACTTTTTCAAATCATTTATATATATTATGGGAGAAGCTTATGATTGAAGTCCATTCAAAAATTTATCTGAAAATTAGATTTTATGAAACTTTTCGAAATGTATGTTTCGGTCAAAAAATCATGATATATTATTCACAAGTTTCGGTCAAAAAAATCAAATTAAATCAGGGGCTATTTGAAATGATACGAATCTTTTCAGATCATTTATATATGTTATGGGAGAAGGTTATGACGGAAGACCATGCAAAAAATCAATTGAAAATTAGTTTCTACGAAACTTTTCGAAATGCAAGTTTCGTTAAAAAAATCGTAGTATATTATACACAAATTTATACTAGATTAGGTCAAAAAATAAAATTAAATCGAGGACTGTTCGAAATGATACGAACTTTTTCAGATCATTTATATATTTTATGGGAGAAGCTTATGATTGAAATTCATGCAAAAATTTATCTGAAAATTAGATTTTATGAAACTTTTCGAAATGCATGTTTCGGTCAAAAAGTCATGATATATTATTCAAAAGTTTCGGTCAAAAAATCAAATTAAATCGGGGGCTATTTGAAATGATACGAAACTTTTCAGATCATTTTTAAATTTATGGGGGAAGGTTATGATGGAAAACCATGCAAAAAAATCATCTGAAAATTAGTTTCTATGATACCTTTCGATATGCAAGTTTCGTTCAAAAAATCGTAGTATATTATACACAAGTTTAGGTCAAAAAATCAAATTAAATCGAGGACTGTATGAAATGATATGAGCATTTTCAGATCATTTATATATTTTATGGGGGAAGGTTTTGATTGAAGTCCATGCAAAAAATCATCTAAAAATTAGATTCTAAGAAACCTTTCGAAATGCAAATTTCGGTCAAAAAATCGTAGTATATTATACACTAGTTTCGGTCAAAAAATCGTAGTATATTATACACGAGTTTCGGTAAAAAAAATCTAATTAAATAGGGGGCTATTGGCAATGATACGAAAATTTTCAGATCATTTATAAATTTTACGGGTGAAGATTATGATTGAAGTCCATGCAAAAATTTATCTGAAAATTAGATTTTATGAAACCTTTCGAAATGCAAGTTTTGGTCAAAAAATCATGATATATTATAGACGAGTTTCGGTCAAAAAAATAAAATTAAATCGAGGGCTATTCGAAATGATACGAATCTTTTCAGATCATTTATATATGTTATGGGAGAAGGTTATGACGGACGACCATGCAAAAAAATCATCTGAAAATTAGTTTCTACGAAACCTTTCGAAATGCAAGTTTCTTTCAAAAAATCGTAGTATATTATACGCAAATTTATACTAGATTAAGTCAAAAAATAAAATTAAATCGAGGATTGTTCGAAATGATACGAAGTTTTTCAAATCATTTATATATTTTATGGGCGAAGCTTATGATTAAAGTCCATGCTAAAACTTATCTGAAAATTAGATTTTATGAAACTTTTCGAATTGCATGTTTCGGTCAAAAAATCATGATATATTATTCACAAGTTTCGGTCAAAAAATCAAATTAAATTAGGGGCTATTCGAAATGATACGAAACTCTTCAGATCATTTTAAAATTTACGGGGGAAGGTTATGATGGAAGACCATGCAAAAAATCATGTGAAAATTAGTTTCTATGAAACCTTTCGAAATGCAAGTTTCGTTCAAAAAATCATAGTATATTATACACAAGTTTAGGTCAAAAAATTAAATTAAATCGAGGACTGTATGAAATGATATGAGCATTTTCAGATTATTTTTATATTTTATGGGGGAAGGTTTTGATTGAAGTCCATGCAAAAATTTATCTGAAAATTAGATTTTATGAAAATTTTAGAAATGCAAGTTTCGGTCAAAAAATCATGATATACTATACACGAGTTTCGGTCAAAAAAATCAAATTTAATCGGGGGCTATTCGTAATGATATGAAAATTTTCAGATCAATTATAAATTTTACGGGTGAAGGTTATGATTGAAGTCCATGCAAAAATTTATCTGAAAATTAGATTTTATGAAACTTTTCGAAATGCAAGTTTCGGTCAAAAAATCATGATATATTATAGACGAGTTTCGGTCAAAAAAATCAAATTAAATCGGGGGCTATTCGAAATGATACGAATCTTTTCAGATCATTTTTAAATTTATGGGGGAAGGTTATGTTGGAAGACCATGCAAAAAATCATCTGAAAATTAGTTTCTATGAAACCTTTCGAAATGCAAGTTTCGTTCAAAAAATCGTAATATATTATACACAAGTTTAGGTCAAAAAATCAAATTAAATCGAGGTCTGTATGAAATGATATGAGCATTTTCAGATCATTTATATATTTTTTGGGGGAAGGGTTTGATTGAAGTCCATGCAAAAAATCATCTGAAAATTAGATTCTAAGAAACCTTTCGAAATGCAAGTTTCGGTCAAAAAATCGTAGTATATTATGCACGAGTTTCGGTCAAAAAATATCTAATTAAATCGTGGGTTATTCGCAATGTTACGAAATTTTTCAGATCATTTATAACTTTTACGGGTGAAGGTTATGATTGAAGTCCATGCAAAAATTTATCTGATAATTAGATTTGATGAAACTTTTCGAAATGCAAGTTTCGGTCAAAAAATCATGATATATTATAGACGAGTTTCAGTAAAAAAAAATCAAATTAAATCGGGGGCTATTCGAAAAGATACGAATCTTTTAAGATCATTTACATATGTTATGGGAGAAGGTTATGACGGAAGACCATGCAAAAAATCATCTGAAAATTAGTTTCTACGAAACTTTTCGAAATGCAAGTTTCATTCAAAAAATCGTAGTATATTATACTCAAATTACTACTAGATTAGGTCAAAAAATCAAAAGAAAATGAGGATTGTTCGAAATGATACGAACTTTTTCAAATCATTTATATATATTATGGGAGAAGCTTATGATTGAAGTCCATTCAAAAATTTATCTGAAAATTAGATTTTATGAAACTTTTCGAAATGTATGTTTCGGTAAAAAAATCATGATATATTATTCACAAGTTTCGGTCAAAAAAATCAAATTAAATCAGGGGCTATTTGAAATGATACGAATCTTTTCAGATCATTTATATATGTTATGGGAGAAGGTTATGACGGAAGACCATGCAAAAAATCATCTGAAAATTAGTTTCTACGAAACTTTTCGAAATGCAAGTTTCGTTAAAAAAATCGTAGTATATTATACACAAATTTATACTAGATTAGGTCAAAAAATAAAATTAAATCGAGGACTGTTCGAAATGATACGAACTTTTTCAGATCATTTATATATTTTATGGGAGAAGCTTATGATTGAAATTCATGCAAAAATTTATCTGAAAATTAGATTTTATGAAACTTTTCGAAATGCATGTTTCGGTCAAAAAGTCATGATATATTATTCAAAAGTTTCGGTCAAAAAATCAAATTAAATCGGGGGCTATTTGAAATGATACGAAACTTTTCAGATCATTTTTAAATTTATGGGGGAAGGTTATGATGGAAAACCATGCAAAAAAATCATCTGAAAATTAGTTTCTATGATACCTTTCGATATGCAAGTTTCGTTCAAAAAATCGTAGTATATTATACACAAGTTTAGGTCAAAAAATCAAATTAAATCGAGGACTGTATGAAATGATATGAGCATTTTCAGATCATTTATATATTTTATGGGGGAAGGTTTTGATTGAAGTCCATGCAAAAAATCATCTAAAAATTAGATTCTAAGAAACCTTTCGAAATGCAAATTTCGGTCAAAAAATCGTAGTATATTATACACTAGTTTCGGTCAAAAAATCGTAGTATATTATACACGAGTTTCGGTAAAAAAAAATCTAATTAAATAGGGGGCTATTGGCAATGATACGAAAATTTTCAGATCATTTATAAATTTTACGGGTGAAGATTATGATTGAAGTCCATGCAAAAATTTATCTGAAAATTAGATTTTATGAAACCTTTCGAAATGCAAGTTTTGGTCAAAAAATCATGATATATTATAGACGAGTTTCGGTCAAAAAAATAAAATTAAATCGAGGGCTATTCGAAATGATACGAATCTTTTCAGATCATTTATATATGTTATGGGAGAAGGTTATGACGGACGACCATGCAAAAAAATCATCTGAAAATTAGTTTCTACGAAACCTTTCGAAATGCAAGTTTCTTTCAAAAAATCGTAGTATATTATACGCAAATTTATACTAGATTAAGTCAAAAAATAAAATTAAATCGAGGATTGTTCGAAATGATACGAAGTTTTTCAAATCATTTATATATTTTATGGGCGAAGCTTATGATTAAAGTCCATGCTAAAACTTATCTGAAAATTAGATTTTATGAAACTTTTCGAATTGCATGTTTCGGTCAAAAAATCATGATATATTATTCACAAGTTTCGGTCAAAAAATCAAATTAAATTAGGGGCTATTCGAAATGATACGAAACTCTTCAGATCATTTTAAAATTTACGGGGGAAGGTTATGATGGAAGACCATGCAAAAAATCATGTGAAAATTAGTTTCTATGAAACCTTTCGAAATGCAAGTTTCGTTCAAAAAATCATAGTATATTATACACAAGTTTAGGTCAAAAAATTAAATTAAATCGAGGACTGTATGAAATGATATGAGCATTTTCAGATTATTTTTATATTTTATGGGGGAAGGTTTTGATTGAAGTCCATGCAAAAATTTATCTGAAAATTAGATTTTATGAAAATTTTAGAAATGCAAGTTTCGGTCAAAAAATCATGATATACTATACACGAGTTTCGGTCAAAAAAATCAAATTTAATCGGGGGCTATTCGTAATGATATGAAAATTTTCAGATCAATTATAAATTTTACGGGTGAAGGTTATGATTGAAGTCCATGCAAAAATTTATCTGAAAATTAGATTTTATGAAACTTTTCGAAATGCAAGTTTCGGTCAAAAAATCATGATATATTATAGACGAGTTTCGGTCAAAAAAATCAAATTAAATCGGGGGCTATTCGAAATGATACGAATCTTTTCAGATCATTTTTAAATTTATGGGGGAAGGTTATGTTGGAAGACCATGCAAAAAATCATCTGAAAATTAGTTTCTATGAAACCTTTCGAAATGCAAGTTTCGTTCAAAAAATCGTAATATATTATACACAAGTTTACGTCAAAAAATCAAATTAAATCGAGGTCTGTATGAAATGATATGAGCATTTTCAGATCATTTATATATTTTTTGGGGGAAGGGTTTGATTGAAGTCCATGCAAAAAATCATCTGAAAATTAGATTCTAAGAAACCTTTCGAAATGCAAGTTTCGGTCAAAAAATCGTAGTATATTATGCACGAGTTTCGGTCAAAAAATATCTAATTAAATCGTGGGTTATTCGCAATGTTACGAAATTTTTCAGATCATTTATAACTTTTACGGGTGAAGGTTATGATTGAAGTCCATGCAAAAATTTATCTGATAATTAGATTTGATGAAACTTTTCGAAATGCAAGTTTCGGTCAAAAAATCATGATATATTATAGACGAGTTTCAGTAAAAAAAAATCAAATTAAATCGGGGGCTATTCGAAAAGATACGAACCTTTTAAGATCATTTACATATGTTATGGGAGAAGGTTATGACGGAAGACCATGCAAAAAATCATCTGAAAATTAGTTTCTACGAAACTTTTCGAAATGCAAGTTTCATTCAAAAAATCGTAGTATATTATACTCAAATTACTACTAGATTAGGTCAAAAAATCAAAAGAAAATGAGGACTGTTCGAAATGATACGAACTTTTTCAAATCATTTATATATATTATGGGAGAAGCTTATGATTGAAGTCCATTCAAAAATTTATCTGAAAATTAGATTTTATGAAACTTTTCGAAATGTATGTTTCGGTCAAAAAATCATGATATATTATTCACAAGTTTCGGTCAAAAAAATCAAATTAAATCAGGGGCTATTTGAAATGATACGAATCTTTTCAGATCATTTATATATGTTATGGGAGAAGGTTATGACGGAAGACCATGCAAAAAATCAATTGAAAATTAGTTTCTACGAAACTTTTCGAAATGCAAGTTTCGTTAAAAAAATCGTAGTATATTATACACAAATTTATACTAGATTAGGTCAAAAAATAAAATTAAATCGAGGACTGTTCGAAATGATACGAACTTTTTCAGATCATTTATATATTTTATGGGAGAAGCTTATGATTGAAATTCATGCAAAAATTTATCTGAAAATTAGATTTTATGAAACTTTTCGAAATGCATGTTTCGGTCAAAAAGTCATGATATATTATTCAAAAGTTTCGGTCAAAAAATCAAATTAAATCGGGGGCTATTTGAAATGATACGAAACTTTTCAGATCATTTTTAAATTTATGGGGGAAGGTTATGATGGAAAACCATGCAAAAAAATCATCTGAAAATTAGTTTCTATGATACCTTTCGATATGCAAGTTTCGTTCAAAAAATCGTAGTATATTATACACAAGTTTAGGTCAAAAAATCAAATTAAATCGAGGACTGTATGAAATGATATGAGCATTTTCAGATCATTTATATATTTTATGGGGGAAGGTTTTGATTGAAGTCCATGCAAAAAATCATCTGAAAATTATATTCTAAGAAACCTTTCGAAATGCAAATTTCGGTCAAAAAATCGTAGTATATTATACACTAGTTTCGGTCAAAAAATCGTAGTATATTATACACGAGTTTCTGTAAGAAAAAAAATCTAATTAAATAGGGGGCTATTGGCAATGATACGAAAATTTTCAGATCATTTATAAATTTTACGGGTGAAGGTTATGATTGAAGTCCATGCAAAAATTTATCTGAAAATTAGATTTTATGAAACTTTTCGAAATGCAAGTTTTGGTCAAAAAATCATGATATATTATAGACGAGTTTCGGTCAAAAAAATAAAATTAAATCGAGGGCTATTCGAAATGATACGAATCTTTTCAGATCATTTATATATGTTATGGGAGAAGGTTATGACGGACGACCATGCAAAAAAATCATCTGAAAATTAGTTTCTACGAAACCTTTCGAAATGCAAGTTTCTTTCAAAAAATCGTAGTATATTATACGCAAATTTATACTAGATTAAGTCAAAAAATAAAATTAAATCGAGGATTGTTCGAAATGATACGAAGTTTTTCAAATCATTTATATATTTTATGGGCGAAGCTTATGATTAAAGTCCATGCTAAAACTTATCTGAAAATTAGATTTTATGAAACTTTTCGAATTGCATGTTTCGGTCAAAAAATCATGATATATTATTCACAAGTTTCGGTCAAAAAATCAAATTAAATTAGGGGCTATTCGAAATGATACGAAACTCTTCAGATCATTTTAAAATTTACGGGGGAAGGTTATGATGGAAGACCATGCAAAAAATCATGTGAAAATTAGTTTCTATGAAACCTTTCGAAATGCAAGTTTCGTTCAAAAAATCATAGTATATTATACACAAGTTTAGGTCAAAAAATTAAATTAAATCGAGGACTGTATGAAATGATATGAGCATTTTCAGATTATTTTTATATTTTATGGGGGAAGGTTTTGATTGAAGTCCATGCAAAAATTTATCTGAAAATTAGATTTTATGAAAATTTTAGAAATGCAAGTTTCGGTCAAAAAATCATGATATACTATACACGAGTTTCGGTCAAAAAAATCAAATTTAATCGGGGGCTATTCGTAATGATATGAAAATTTTCAGATCAATTATAAATTTTACGGGTGAAGGTTATGATTGAAGTCCATGCAAAAATTTATCTGAAAATTAGATTTTATGAAACTTTTCGAAATGCAAGTTTCGGTCAAAAAATCATGATATATTATAGACGAGTTTCGGTCAAAAAAATCAAATTAAATCGGGGACTATTCGAAATGATACGAATCTTTTCAGATCATTTTAAAATTTACGGGGGAAGGTTATGATGGAAGACCATGCAAAAAATCATGTGAAAATTAGTTTCTATGAAACCTTTCGAAATGCAAGTTTCGTTCAAAAAATCATAGTATATTATACACAAGTTTAGGTCAAAAAATTAAATTAAATCGAGGACTGTATGAAATGATATGAGCATTTTCAGATTATTTTTATATTTTATGGGGGAAGGTTTTGATTGAAGTCCATGCAAAAATTTATCTGAAAATTAGATTTTATGAAAATTTTAGAAATGCAAGTTTCGGTCAAAAAATCATGATATACTATACACGAGTTTCGGTCAAAAAAATCAAATTTAATCGGGGGCTATTCGTAATGATATGAAAATTTTCAGATCAATTATAAATTTTACGGGTGAAGGTTATGATTGAAGTCCATGCAAAAATTTATCTGAAAATTAGATTTTATGAAACTTTTCGAAATGCAAGTTTCGGTCAAAAAATCATGATATATTATAGACGAGTTTCGGTCAAAAAAATCAAATTAAATCGGGGACTATTCGAAATGATACGAATCTTTTCAGATCATTTTTAAATTTATGGGGGAAGGTTATGTTGGAAGACCATGCAAAAAATCATCTGAAAATTAGTTTCTATGAAACCTTTCGAAATGCAAGTTTCGTTCAAAAAATCGTAATATATTATACACAAGTTTAGGTCAAAAAATCAAATTAAATCGAGGTCTGTATGAAATGATATGAGCATTTTCAGATCATTTATATATTTTTTGGGGGAAGGGTTTGATTGAAGTCCATGCAAAAAATCATCTGAAAATTAGATTCTAAGAAACCTTTCGAAATGCAAGTTTCGGTCAAAAAATCGTAGTATATTATGCACGAGTTTCGGTCAAAAAATATCTAATTAAATCGTGGGTTATTCGCAATGTTACGAAATTTTTCAGATCATTTATAACTTTTACGGGTGAAGGTTATGATTGAAGTCCATGCAAAAATTTATCTGATAATTAGATTTGATGAAACTTTTCGAAATGCAAGTTTCGGTCAAAAAATCATGATATATTATAGACGAGTTTCAGTAAAAAAAAATCAAATTAAATCGGGGGCTATTCGAAAAGATACGAATCTTTTAAGATCATTTACATATGTTATGGGAGAAGGTTATGACGGAAGACCATGCAAAAAATCATCTGAAAATTAGTTTCTACGAAACTTTTCGAAATGCAAGTTTCATTCAAAAAATCGTAGTATATTATACTCAAATTACTACTAGATTAGGTCAAAAAATCAAAAGAAAATGAGGACTGTTCGAAATGATACGAACTTTTTCAAATCATTTATATATATTATGGGAGAAGCTTATGATTGAAGTCCATTCAAAAATTTATCTGAAAATTAGATTTTATGAAACTTTTCGAAATGTATGTTTCGGTCAAAAAATCATGATATATTATTCACAAGTTTCGGTCAAAAAAATCAAATTAAATCAGGGGCTATTTGAAATGATACGAATCTTTTCAGATCATTTATATATGTTATGGGAGAAGGTTATGACGGAAGACCATGCAAAAAATCAATTGAAAATTAGTTTCTACGAAACTTTTCGAAATGCAAGTTTCGTTAAAAAAATCGTAGTATATTATACACAAATTTATACTAGATTAGGTCAAAAAATAAAATTAAATCGAGGACTGTTCGAAATGATACGAACTTTTTCAGATCATTTATATATTTTATGGGAGAAGCTTATGATTGAAATTCATGCAAAAATTTATCTGAAAATTAGATTTTATGAAACTTTTCGAAATGCATGTTTCGGTCAAAAAGTCATGATATATTATTCAAAAGTTTCGGTCAAAAAATCAAATTAAATCGGGGGCTATTTGAAATGATACGAAACTTTTCAGATCATTTTTAAATTTATGGGGGAAGGTTATGATGGAAAACCATGCAAAAAAATCATCTGAAAATTAGTTTCTATGATACCTTTCGATATGCAAGTTTCGTTCAAAAAATCGTAGTATATTATACACAAGTTTAGGTCAAAAAATCAAATTAAATCGAGGACTGTATGAAATGATATGAGCATTTTCAGATCATTTATATATTTTATGGGGGAAGGTTTTGATTGAAGTCCATGCAAAAAATCATCTGAAAATTATATTCTAAGAAACCTTTCGAAATGCAAATTTCGGTCAAAAAATCGTAGTATATTATACACTAGTTTCGGTCAAAAAATCGTAGTATATTATACACGAGTTTCTGTAAGAAAAAAAATCTAATTAAATAGGGGGCTATTGGCAATGATACGAAAATTTTCAGATCATTTATAAATTTTACGGGTGAAGGTTATGATTGAAGTCCATGCAAAAATTTATCTGAAAATTAGATTTTATGAAACTTTTCGAAATGCAAGTTTTGGTCAAAAAATCATGATATATTATAGACGAGTTTCGGTCAAAAAAATAAAATTAAATCGAGGGCTATTCGAAATGATACGAATCTTTTCAGATCATTTATATATGTTATGGAAGAAGGTTATGACGGACGACCATGCAAAAAAATCATCTGAAAATTAGTTTCTACGAAACCTTTCGAAATGCAAGTTTCTTTCAAAAAATCGTAGTATATTATACGCAAATTTATACTAGATTAAGTCAAAAAATAAAATTAAATCGAGGATTGTTCGAAATGATACGAAGTTTTTCAAATCATTTATATATTTTATGGGCGAAGCTTATGATTAAAGTCCATGCTAAAACTTATCTGAAAATTAGATTTTATGAAACTTTTCGAATTGCATGTTTCGGTCAAAATATCATGATATATTATTCACAAGTTTCGGTCAAAAAATCAAATTAAATTAGGGGCTATTCGAAATGATACGAAACTCTTCAGATCATTTTAAAATTTACGGGGGAAGGTTATGATGGAAGACCATGCAAAAAATCATGTGAAAATTAGTTTCTATGAAACCTTTCGAAATGCAAGTTTCGTTCAAAAAATCATAGTATATTATACACAAGTTTAGGTCAAAAAATTAAATTAAATCGAGGACTGTATGAAATGATATGAGCATTTTCAGATTATTTTTATATTTTATGGGGGAAGGTTTTGATTGAAGTCCATGCAAAAATTTATCTGAAAATTAGATTTTATGAAAATTTTAGAAATGCAAGTTTCGGTCAAAAAATCATGATATACTATACACGAGTTTCGGTCAAAAAAATCAAATTTAATCGGGGGCTATTCGTAATGATATGAAAATTTTCAGATCAATTATAAATTTTACGGGTGAAGGTTATGATTGAAGTCCATGCAAAAATTTATCTGAAAATTAGATTTTATGAAACTTTTCGAAATGCAAGTTTCGGTCAAAAAATCATGATATATTATAGACGAGTTTCGGTCAAAAAAATCAAATTAAATCGGGGACTATTCGAAATGATACGAATCTTTTCAGATCATTTTAAAATTTACGGGGGAAGGTTATGATGGAAGACCATGCAAAAAATCATGTGAAAATTAGTTTCTATGAAACCTTTCGAAATGCAAGTTTCGTTCAAAAAATCATAGTATATTATACACAAGTTTAGGTCAAAAAATTAAATTAAATCGAGGACTGTATGAAATGATATGAGCATTTTCAGATTATTTTTATATTTTATGGGGGAAGGTTTTGATTGAAGTCCATGCAAAAATTTATCTGAAAATTAGATTTTATGAAAATTTTAGAAATGCAAGTTTCGGTCAAAAAATCATGATATACTATACACGAGTTTCGGTCAAAAAAATCAAATTTAATCGGGGGCTATTCGTAATGATATGAAAATTTTCAGATCAATTATAAATTTTACGGGTGAAGGTTATGATTGAAGTCCATGCAAAAATTTATCTGAAAATTAGATTTTATGAAACTTTTCGAAATGCAAGTTTCGGTCAAAAAATCATGATATATTATAGACGAGTTTCGGTCAAAAAAATCAAATTAAATCGGGGACTATTCGAAATGATACGAATCTTTTCAGATCATTTTTAAATTTATGGGGGAAGGTTATGTTGGAAGACCATGCAAAAAATCATCTGAAAATTAGTTTCTATGAAACCTTTCGAAATGCAAGTTTCGTTCAAAAAATCGTAATATATTATACACAAGTTTAGGTCAAAAAATCAAATTAAATCGAGGTCTGTATGAAATGATATGAGCATTTTCAGATCATTTATATATTTTTTGGGGGAAGGGTTTGATTGAAGTCCATGCAAAAAATCATCTGAAAATTAGATTCTAAGAAACCTTTCGAAATGCAAGTTTCGGTCAAAAAATCGTAGTATATTATGCACGAGTTTCGGTCAAAAAATATCTAATTAAATCGTGGGTTATTCGCAATGTTACGAAATTTTTCAGATCATTTATAACTTTTACGGGTGAAGGTTATGATTGAAGTCCATGCAAAAATTTATCTGATAATTAGATTTGATGAAACTTTTCGAAATGCAAGTTTCGGTCAAAAAATCATGATATATTATAGACGAGTTTCAGTAAAAAAAAATCAAATTAAATCGGGGGCTATTCGAAAAGATACGAATCTTTTAAGATCATTTACATATGTTATGGGAGAAGGTTATGACGGAAGACCATGCAAAAAATCATCTGAAAATTAGTTTCTACGAAACTTTTCGAAATGCAAGTTTCATTCAAAAAATCGTAGTATATTATACTCAAATTACTACTAGATTAGGTCAAAAAATCAAAAGAAAATGAGGACTGTTCGAAATGATACGAACTTTTTCAAATCATTTATATATATTATGGGAGAAGCTTATGATTGAAGTCCATTCAAAAATTTATCTGAAAATTAGATTTTATGAAACTTTTCGAAATGTATGTTTCGGTCAAAAAATCATGATATATTATTCACAAGTTTCGGTCAAAAAAATCAAATTAAATCAGGGGCTATTTGAAATGATACGAATCTTTTCAGATCATTTATATATGTTATGGGAGAAGGTTATGACGGAAGACCATGCAAAAAATCAATTGAAAATTAGTTTCTACGAAACTTTTCGAAATGCAAGTTTCGTTAAAAAAATCGTAGTATATTATACACAAATTTATACTAGATTAGGTCAAAAAATAAAATTAAATCGAGGACTGTTCGAAATGATACGAACTTTTTCAGATCATTTATATATTTTATGGGAGAAGCTTATGATTGAAATTCATGCAAAAATTTATCTGAAAATTAGATTTTATGAAACTTTTCGAAATGCATGTTTCGGTCAAAAAGTCATGATATATTATTCAAAAGTTTCGGTCAAAAAATCAAATTAAATCGGGGGCTATTTGAAATGATACGAAACTTTTCAGATCATTTTTAAATTTATGGGGGAAGGTTATGATGGAAAACCATGCAAAAAAATCATCTGAAAATTAGTTTCTATGATACCTTTCGATATGCAAGTTTCGTTCAAAAAATCGTAGTATATTATACACAAGTTTAGGTCAAAAAATCAAATTAAATCGAGGACTGTATGAAATGATATGAGCATTTTCAGATCATTTATATATTTTATGGGGGAAGGTTTTGATTGAAGTCCATGCAAAAAATCATCTGAAAATTATATTCTAAGAAACCTTTCGAAATGCAAATTTCGGTCAAAAAATCGTAGTATATTATACACTAGTTTCGGTCAAAAAATCGTAGTATATTATACACGAGTTTCTGTAAAAAAAAAAATCTAATTAAATAGGGGGCTATTGGCAATGATACGAAAATTTTCAGATCATTTATAAATTTTACGGGTGAAGGTTATGATTGAAGTCCATGCAAAAATTTATCTGAAAATTAGATTTTATGAAACTTTTCGAAATGCAAGTTTTGGTCAAAAAATCATGATATATTATAGACGAGTTTCGGTCAAAAAAATAAAATTAAATCGAGGGCTATTCGAAATGATACGAATCTTTTCAGATCATTTATATATGTTATGGGAGAAGGTTATGACGGACGACCATGCAAAAAATCATCTGAAAATTAGTTTCTACGAATCCTTTCGAAATGCAAGTTTCTTTCAAAAAATCGTAGTATATTATACGCAAATTTATACTAGATTAAGTCAAAAAATAAAATTAAATCGAGGATTATTCGAAATGATACGAAGTTTTTCAAATCATTTATATATTTTATGGGAGAAGCTTATGATTGAAGTCCATGCTAAAACTTATCTGAAAATTAGATTTTATGAAACTTTTCGAATTGCATGTTTCGGTCAAAAAATCATGATATATTATTCACAAGTTTCGATCAAAAAATCAAATTAAATTAGGGGCTATTCGAAATGATACGAAACTTTTCAGATCATTTTAAAATTTACGGGGGAAGGTTATGATGGAAGACCATGCAAAAAATCATGTGAAAATTAGTTTCTATGAAACCTTTCGAAATGCAAGTTTCGTTCAAAAAATCATAGTATATTATACACAAGTTTAAGTCAAAAAATCAAATTAAATCGAGGACTGTATGAAATGATATGAGCATTTTCAGATTATTTATATATTTTATGGGGGAGGGTTTTGATTGAAGTCCATGCAAAAATTTATCTGAAAATTAGATTTTATGACAATTTTTAAAATGCAAGTTTCGGTCAAAAAATCATGATATACTATACACGAGTTTCGGTCAAAAAAATAAAATTAAATCGATGGCTATTCGTAATGATACGAAAATTTTCAGATCATTTATAAATTTTACGGGTGAAGGTTATGATTGAAGTCCATGCAAAAATTTATCTGAAAATTAGATTTTATGAAACTTTTCGAAATGCATGTTTCGGTCAAAAAATCATGATATATTATAGACGAGTTTTGGTCAAGAAAATCATATTAAATCGGCGGCTATTCGAAATGATACGAATATTTTCAGATCATTTATATATGTTATGGGAGAAGGTTATGACGGAAGACCATGAAAAAAATCATCTGAAAATTAGTTTCTATGAAACTTTTCGAAATTCAAGTTTCGTTCAAAAAATCGTAGTATATTATACACAAATTTATACTAGATTAGGTCAAAAAATCAAATTAAATCGAGGACTGTTCGAAATGATACGAACTTTTTCAGATCATTTATATATTTTATGGGAGAAGCTTATGATTGAAGTTCATGCAAAAATTTATCTGAAAATTAGATTTTATGAAACTTTTCGAAATGCATGTTTCGGTCAAAAAATCATGATATATTATTCAAAAGTTTCGGTCAAAAAATCAAATTAAATCGGGGGCTATTCGAAATGATACGAAATTTTTCAGATCATTTTTTAATTTATGGGGGAAGGTTATGATGGAAGACCATGCAAAAAATCATCTGAAAATTAGTTTCTATGAAACCTTTCGAAATGCAAGTTTCGTTCAAAAAATCGTAATATATTATACACAAGTTTAGGTCAAAAAATCAAATTAAATCGAGGACTGTATGAAATGATATGAGCATTTTCAGATCATTTATATATTTTACGGGGGAAGGGTTTGATTGAAGTCCATGCAAAAAATCATCTGAAAATTAGATTCTAAGAAACCTTTCGAAATGTAAATTTCGGTCAAAAAATCGTAGTATATTATACACGAGTTTCGGTCAAAAAAATCAAATCAAATCGGGGGCTATTCGAAATGATACGAATCTTTTCAGATCATTTATATATGTTATGAGAGAAGGTTATGACGGAAGACCATCCAAAAAATCATCTGAAAATTAGTTTCTACGAAACTTTTCGAAATGCAACTTTCATTCAAAAAATCGTAGTATATTATACGCAAATTTATACTAGATTAGGTCAAAAAATCAAATTAAAATGAGGACTTTTCGAAATGATACGAACTTTTTTAAATCATTTATATATATTATGGGAGAAGCTTATGATTCAAGTCCATGCAAAAATTTATCTGAAAATTAGATTTTATGAAACTTTTTGAAATGCATGTTTCTGTCAAAAAATCATGATATATTATTCACATGTTTCGGTCAAAAAAATAAAATTAAATCAGGGGCTATTTGAAATGATACGAATCTTTTCAGATCATTTATATATGTTATGGGAGAAGGTTATGACGGAAGACCATGCAAAAAATCAACTGAAAATTAGTTTCTACGAAACTTTTCGAAATGCAAGTTTCGTTAAAAAAATCGAAGTATATTATACACAAATTTATACTAGATTAGGTCAAAAAATAAAATTAAATCGAGGACTGTTCGAAATAATACAATCTTTTTCAGATCATTTATATATTTTATGGGAGAAGCTTATGATTGAAATTCATGCAAAAATTTATCTGAAAATTAGATTTTATGAAACTTTTCGAAATGCATGTTTCGGTCAAAAAGTCATGATATATTATTCAAAAGTTTCGGTCAAAAAATCAAATCAAATCGGGGGCTTTTTGAAATGATACGAAACTTTTTAGATCATTTATATATGTTATGGGAGAAGGTTATGACGGAAGACCATCCAAAAAATCATCTGAAAATTAGTTTCTACGAAACTTTTCGAAATGCAAGTTTCATTCAAAAAATCGTAGTATATTATACGCAAATTTATACTAGATTAGGTCAAAAAATCAAATTAAAATGAGGACTTTTCGAAATGATACGAACTTTTTTAAATCATTTATATATATTATGGGAGAAGCTTATGATTCAAGTCCATGCAAAAATTTATCTGAAAATTAGATTTTATGAAACTTTTCGAAATGCATGTTTCGGTCAAAAAGTCATGATATATTATTCAAAAGTTTCGGTCAAAAAATCAAATCAAATCGGGGGCTATTTGAAATGATACGATACTTTTCAGATCATTTATATATGTTATGGGAGATGGTTATGACGGAAGACCATCCAAAAAATCAACTGAAAATTAGTTTCTATGAAACTTTTCGAAATGCAAGTTTCGTTAAACAAATCGTAGTATATTATACACAAATTTATACTAGATTAGGTCAAAAAATAAAATTAAATCGAGGAATGTTCGAAATAATACAAACTTTTTCAGATCATTTATATATTTTATGGAAGAAGCTTATGATTGAAATTCATGCAAAAATTTATCTGAAAATTAGATTTTATGAAACTTTTCGAAATGCATGTTTCGGTCAAAAAGTCATGATATATTATTCAAAGGTTTCGGTCAAAAAATCAAATCAAATCGGGGGCTATTTGAAATGATACGAAACTTTTTAGATCATTTATATATGTTATGGGAGAAGGTTATGACGGAAGACCATCCAAAAAATCATCTGAAAATTAGTTTCTACGAAACTTTTCGAAATGCAAGTTTCATTCAAAAAATCATAGTATATTATACGCAAATTTATACTAGATTAGGTCAAAAAATCAAATTAAAATGAGGACTTTTAAAAATGATACGAACTTTTTTAAATCATTTATATATATTATGGGAGAAGCTTATGATTCAAGTCCATGCAAAAATTTATCTGAAAATTAGATTTTATGAAACTTTTCGAAATGCATGTTTCGGTCAAAAAGTCATGATATATTATTCAAAAGTTTCGGTCAAAAAATCAAATCAAATCGGGGGCTATTTGAAATGATACGAAACTTTTTAGATCATTTATATATGTTATGGGAGAAGGTTATGACGGAAGACCATCCAAAAAATCATCTGAAAATTAGTTTCTACGAAACTTTTCGAAATGCAAGTTTCATTCAAAAAATCGTAGTATATTATACGCAAATTTATACTAGATTAGGTCAAAAAATCAAATTAAAATGAGGACTTTTCGAAATGATACGAACTTTTTTAAATCATTTATATATATTATGGGAGAAGCTTATGATTCAAGTCCATGCAAAAATTTATCTGAAAATTAGATTTTATGAAACTTTTCGAAATGCATGTTTCGGTCAAAAAGTCATGATATATTATTCAAAAGTTTCGGTCAAAAAATCAAATCAAATCGGGGGCTATTTGAAATGATACGATACTTTTCAGATCATTTATATATGTTATGGGAGATGGTTATGACGGAAGACCATCCAAAAAATCAACTGAAAATTAGTTTCTATGAAACTTTTCGAAATGCAAGTTTCGTTAAACAAATCGTAGTATATTATACACAAATTTATACTAGATTAGGTCAAAAAATAAAATTAAATCGAGGAATGTTCGAAATAATACAAACTTTTTCAGATCATTTATATATTTTATGGAAGAAGCTTATGATTGAAATTCATGCAAAAATTTATCTGAAAATTAGATTTTATGAAACTTTTCGAAATGCATGTTTCGGTCAAAAAGTCATGATATATTATTCAAATGTTTCGGTCAAAAAATCAAATCAAATCGGGGGCTATTTGAAATGATACGAAACTTTTTAGATCATTTATATATGTTATGGGAGAAGGTTATGACGGAAGACCATCCAAAAAATCATCTGAAAATTAGTTTCTACGAAACTTTTCGAAATGCAAGTTTCATTCAAAAAATCATAGTATATTATACGCAAATTTATACTAGATTAGGTCAAAAAATCAAATTAAAATGAGGACTTTTCGAAATGATACGAACTTTTTTAAATCATTTATATATATTATGGGAGAAGCTTATGATTCAAGTCCATGCAAAAATTTATCTGAAAATTAGATTTTATGAAACTTTTCGAAATGCATGTTTCGGTCAAAAAGTCATGATATATTATTCAAAAGTTTCGGTCAAAAAATCAAATCAAATCGGGGGCTATTTGAAATGATACGAAACTTTTTAGATCATTTATATATGTTATGGGAGAAGGTTATGACGGAAGACCATCCAAAAAATCATCTGAAAATTAGTTTCTACGAAACTTTTCGAAATGCAAGTTTCATTCAAAAAATCGTAGTATATTATACGCAAATTTATACTAGATTAGGTCAAAAAATCAAATTAAAATGAGGACTTTTCGAAATGATACGAACTTTTTTAAATCATTTATATATATTATGGGAGAAGCTTATGATTCAAGTCCATGCAAAAATTTATCTGAAAATTAGATTTTATGAAACTTTTCGAAATGCATGTTTCGGTCAAAAAGTCATGATATATTATTCAAAAGTTTCGGTCAAAAAATCAAATCAAATCGGGGGCTATTTGAAATGATACGATACTTTTCAGATCATTTATATATGTTATGGGAGATGGTTATGACGGAAGACCATCCAAAAAATCAACTGAAAATTAGTTTCTATGAAACTTTTCGAAATGCAAGTTTCGTTAAACAAATCGTAGTATATTATACACAAATTTATACTAGATTAGGTCAAAAAATAAAATTAAATCGAGGAATGTTCGAAATAATACAAACTTTTTCAGATCATTTATATATTTTATGGAAGAAGCTTATGATTGAAATTCATGCAAAAATTTATCTGAAAATTAGATTTTATGAAACTTTTCGAAATGCATGTTTCGGTCAAAAAGTCATGATATATTATTCAAAAGTTTCGGTCAAAAAATCAAATCAAATCGGGGGCTATTTGAAATGATACGAAACTTTTTAGATCATTTATATATGTTATGGGAGAAGGTTATGACGGAAGACCATCCAAAAAATCATCTGAAAATTAGTTTCTACGAAACTTTTCGAAATGCAAGTTTCATTCAAAAAATCATAGTATATTATACGCAAATTTATACTAGATTAGGTCAAAAAATCAAATTAAAATGAGGACTTTTCGAAATGATACGAACTTTTTTAAATCATTTATATATATTATGGGAGAAGCTTATGATTCAAGTCCATGCAAAAATTTATCTGAAAATTAGATTTTATGAAACTTTTTGAAATGCATGTTTCTGTCAAAAAATCATGATATATTATTCACATGTTTCGGTCAAAAAAATAAAATTAAATCAGGGGCTATTTGAAATGATACGAATCTTTTCAGATCATTTATATATGTTATGGGAGAAGGTTATGACGGAAGACCATGCAAAAAATCAACTGAAAATTAGTTTCTACGAAACTTTTCGAAATGCAAGTTTCGTTAAAAAAATCGAAGTATATTATACACAAATTTATACTAGATTAGGTCAAAAAATAAAATTAAATCGAGGACTGTTCGAAATAATACAATCTTTTTCAGATCATTTATATATTTTATGGGAGAAGCTTATGATTGAAATTCATGCAAAAATTTATCTGAAAATTAGATTTTATGAAACTTTTCGAAATGCATGTTTCGGTCAAAAAGTCATGATATATTATTCAAAAGTTTCGGTCAAAAAATCAAATCAAATCGGGGGCTTTTTGAAATGATACGAAACTTTTTAGATCATTTATATATGTTATGGGAGAAGGTTATGACGGAAGACCATCCAAAAAATCATCTGAAAATTAGTTTCTACGAAACTTTTCGAAATGCAAGTTTCATTCAAAAAATCGTAGTATATTATACGCAAATTTATACTAGATTAGGTCAAAAAATCAAATTAAAATGAGGACTTTTCGAAATGATACGAACTTTTTTAAATCATTTATATATATTATGGGAGAAGCTTATGATTCAAGTCCATGCAAAAATTTATCTGAAAATTAGATTTTATGAAACTTTTCGAAATGCATGTTTCGGTCAAAAAGTCATGATATATTATTCAAAAGTTTCGGTCAAAAAATCAAATCAAATCGGGGGCTATTTGAAATGATACGATACTTTTCAGATCATTTATATATGTTATGGGAGATGGTTATGACGGAAGACCATCCAAAAAATCAACTGAAAATTAGTTTCTATGAAACTTTTCGAAATGCAAGTTTCGTTAAACAAATCGTAGTATATTATACACAAATTTATACTAGATTAGGTCAAAAAATAAAATTAAATCGAGGAATGTTCGAAATAATACAAACTTTTTCAGATCATTTATATATTTTATGGAAGAAGCTTATGATTGAAATTCATGCAAAAATTTATCTGAAAATTAGATTTTATGAAACTTTTCGAAATGCATGTTTCGGTCAAAAAGTCATGATATATTATTCAAAGGTTTCGGTCAAAAAATCAAATCAAATCGGGGGCTATTTGAAATGATACGAAACTTTTTAGATCATTTATATATGTTATGGGAGAAGGTTATGACGGAAGACCATCCAAAAAATCATCTGAAAATTAGTTTCTACGAAACTTTTCGAAATGCAAGTTTCATTCAAAAAATCATAGTATATTATACGCAAATTTATACTAGATTAGGTCAAAAAATCAAATTAAAATGAGGACTTTTAAAAATGATACGAACTTTTTTAAATCATTTATATATATTATGGGAGAAGCTTATGATTCAAGTCCATGCAAAAATTTATCTGAAAATTAGATTTTATGAAACTTTTCGAAATGCATGTTTCGGTCAAAAAGTCATGATATATTATTCAAAAGTTTCGGTCAAAAAATCAAATCAAATCGGGGGCTATTTGAAATGATACGAAACTTTTTAGATCATTTATATATGTTATGGGAGAAGGTTATGACGGAAGACCATCCAAAAAATCATCTGAAAATTAGTTTCTACGAAACTTTTCGAAATGCAAGTTTCATTCAAAAAATCGTAGTATATTATACGCAAATTTATACTAGATTAGGTCAAAAAATCAAATTAAAATGAGGACTTTTCGAAATGATACGAACTTTTTTAAATCATTTATATATATTATGGGAGAAGCTTATGATTCAAGTCCATGCAAAAATTTATCTGAAAATTAGATTTTATGAAACTTTTCGAAATGCATGTTTCGGTCAAAAAGTCATGATATATTATTCAAAAGTTTCGGTCAAAAAATCAAATCAAATCGGGGGCTATTTGAAATGATACGATACTTTTCAGATCATTTATATATGTTATGGGAGATGGTTATGACGGAAGACCATCCAAAAAATCAACTGAAAATTAGTTTCTATGAAACTTTTCGAAATGCAAGTTTCGTTAAACAAATCGTAGTATATTATACACAAATTTATACTAGATTAGGTCAAAAAATAAAATTAAATCGAGGAATGTTCGAAATAATACAAACTTTTTCAGATCATTTATATATTTTATGGAAGAAGCTTATGATTGAAATTCATGCAAAAATTTATCTGAAAATTAGATTTTATGAAACTTTTCGAAATGCATGTTTCGGTCAAAAAGTCATGATATATTATTCAAAAGTTTCGGTCAAAAAATCAAATCAAATCGGGGGCTATTTGAAATGATACGAAACTTTTTAGATCATTTATATATGTTATGGGAGAAGGTTATGACGGAAGACCATCCAAAAAATCATCTGAAAATTAGTTTCTACGAAACTTTTCGAAATGCAAGTTTCATTCAAAAAATCATAGTATATTATACGCAAATTTATACTAGATTAGGTCAAAAAATCAAATTAAAATGAGGACTTTTCGAAATGATACGAACTTTTTTAAATCATTTATATATATTATGGGAGAAGCTTATGATTCAAGTCCATGCAAAAATTTATCTGAAAATTAGATTTTATGAAACTTTTCGAAATGCATGTTTCGGTCAAAAAGTCATGATATATTATTCAAAAGTTTCGGTCAAAAAATCAAATCAAATCGGGGGCTATTTGAAATGATACGAAACTTTTTAGATCATTTATATATGTTATGGGAGAAGGTTATGACGGAAGACCATCCAAAAAATCATCTGAAAATTAGTTTCTACGAAACTTTTCGAAATGCAAGTTTCATTCAAAAAATCATAGTATATTATACGCAAATTTATACTAGATTAGGTCAAAAAATCAAATTAAAATGAGGACTTTTCGAAATGATACGAACTTTTTTAAATCATTTATATATATTATGGGAGAAGCTTATGATTCAAGTCCATGCAAAAATTTATCTGAAAATTAGATTTTATGAAACTTTTCGAAATGCATGTTTCGGTCAAAAAGTCATGATATATTATTCAAAAGTTTCGGTCAAAAAATCAAATCAAATCGGGGGCTATTTGAAATGATACGATACTTTTCAGATCATTTATATATGTTATGGGAGATGGTTATGACGGAAGACCATCCAAAAAATCAACTGAAAATTAGTTTCTATGAAACTTTTCGAAATGCAAGTTTCGTTAAACAAATCGTAGTATATTATACACAAATTTATACTAGATTAGGTCAAAAAATAAAATTAAATCGAGGAATGTTCGAAATAATACAAACTTTTTCAGATCATTTATATATTTTATGGAAGAAGCTTATGATTGAAATTCATGCAAAAATTTATCTGAAAATTAGATTTTATGAAACTTTTCGAAATGCATGTTTCGGTCAAAAAGTCATGATATATTATTCAAAAGTTTCGGTCAAAAAATCAAATCAAATCGGGGGCTATTTGAAATGATACGAAACTTTTTAGATCATTTATATATGTTATGGGAGAAGGTTATGACGGAAGACCATCCAAAAAATCATCTGAAAATTAGTTTCTACGAAACTTTTCGAAATGCAAGTTTCATTCAAAAAATCATAGTATATTATACGCAAATTTATACTAGATTAGGTCAAAAAATCAAATTAAAATGAGGACTTTTCGAAATGATACGAACTTTTTTAAATCATTTATATATATTATGGGAGAAGCTTATGATTCAAGTCCATGCAAAAATTTATCTGAAAATTAGATTTTATGAAACTTTTCGAAATGCATGTTTCGGTCAAAAAGTCATGATATATTATTCAAAAGTTTCGGTCAAAAAATCAAATCAAATCGGGGGCTATTTGAAATGATACGAAACTTTTTAGATCATTTATATATGTTATGGGAGAAGGTTATGACGGAAGACCATCCAAAAAATCATCTGAAAATTAGTTTCTACGAAACTTTTCGAAATGCAAGTTTCATTCAAAAAATCATAGTATATTATACGCAAATTTATACTAGATTAGGTCAAAAAATCAAATTAAAATGAGGACTTTTCGAAATGATACGAACTTTTTTAAATCATTTATATATATTATGGGAGAAGCTTATGATTCAAGTCCATGCAAAAATTTATCTGAAAATTAGATTTTATGAAACTTTTCGAAATGCATGTTTCGGTCAAAAAGTCATGATATATTATTCAAAAGTTTCGGTCAAAAAATCAAATCAAATCGGGGGCTATTTGAAATGATACGAAACTTTTTAGATCATTTATATATGTTATGGGAGAAGGTTATGACGGAAGACCATCCAAAAAATCATCTGAAAATTAGTTTCTACGAAACTTTTCGAAATGCAAGTTTCATTCAAAAAATCGTAGTATATTATACGCAAATTTATACTAGATTAGGTCAAAAAATCAAATTAAAATGAGGACTTTTCGAAATGATACGAACTTTTTTAAATCATTTATATATATTATGGGAGAAGCTTATGATTCAAGTCCATGCAAAAATTTATCTGAAAATTAGATTTTATGAAACTTTTTGAAATGCATGTTTCGGTCAAAAAATCATGATATATTATTCACATGTTTCGGTCAAAAAAATAAAATTAAATCAGGGACTATTTGAAATGATACGAATCTTTTCAGATCATTTATATATGTTATGGGAGAAGGTTATGACGGAAGACCATGCAAAAAATCAACTGAAAATTAGTTTCTACGAAACTTTTCGAAATGCAAGTTTCGTTAAAAAAATCGAAGTATATTATACACAAATTTATACTAGATAAGGTCAAAAAATAAAATTAAATCGAGAACTGTTCGAAATAATACAAACTTTTTCAGATCATTTATATATTTTATGGGAGAAGCTTATGATTGAAATTCATGCAAAAATTTATCTGAAAATTAGATTTTATGAAACTTTTCGAAATGCATGTTTCGGTCAAAAAGTCATGATATATTATTCAAAAGTTTCGGTCAAAAAATCAAATCAAATCGGGGGCTATTTGAAATGATACGAAACTTTTTAGATCATTTATATATGTTATGGGAGAAGGTTATGACGGAAGACCATCCAAAAAATCATCTGAAAATTAGTTTCTACGAAACTTTTCGAAATGCAAGTTTCATTCAAAAAATCGTAGTATATTATACACAAATTTATACTAGATTAGGTCAAAAAATCAAATTAAAATGAGGACTTTTCGAAATGATACGAACTTTTTTAAATCATTTATATATATTATGGGAGAAGCTTATGATTCAAGTCCATGCAAAAATTTATCTGAAAATTAGATTTTATGAAACTTTTTGAAATGCATGTTTCGGTCAAAAAATCATGATATATTATTCACATGTTTCGGTCAAAAAAATCAAATTAAATCAGGGACTATTTGAAATGATACGAATCTTTTCAGATCATTTATATATGTTATGGGAGAAGGTTATGACGGAAGACCATGCAAAAAATCAACTGAAAATTAGTTTCTACGAAACTTTTCGAAATGCAAGTTTCGTTAAAAAAATCGAAGTATATTATACACAAATTTATACTAGATTAGGTCAAAAAATAAAATTAAATCGAGGACTGTTCGAAATAATACAAACTTTTTCAGATCATTTATATATTTTATGGGAGAAGCTTATGATTGAAATTCATGCAAAAATTTATCTGAAAATTAGATTTTATGAAACTTTTCGAAATGCATGTTTCGGTCAAAAAGTCATGATATATTATTCAAAAGTTTCGGTCAAAAAATCAAATCAAATCGGGGGCTATTTGAAATGATACGAAAATTTTTAGATCATTTATATATGTTATGGGAGAAGGTTATGACGGAAGACCATCCAAAAAATCATCTGAAAATTAGTTTCTACGAAACTTTTCGAAATGCAAGTTTCATTCAAAAAATCGTAGTATATTATACGCAAATTTATACTAGATTAGGTCAAAAAATCAAATTAAAATGAGGACTTTTCGAAATGATACGAACTTTTTTAAATCATTTATAAATATTATGGGAGAAGCTTATGATTCAAGTCCATGCAAAAATTTATCTGAAAATTAGATTTTATGAAACTTTTCGAAATGCATGTTTCGGTCAAAAAGTCATGATATATTATTCAAAAGTTTCGGTCAAAAAATCAAATCAAATCGGGGGCTATTTGAAATGATACGATACTTTTCAGATCATTTATATATGTTATGGGAGAAGGTTATGACGGAAGACCATCCAAAAATTCAACTGAAAATTAGTTTCTACGAAACTTTTCGAAATGCAAGTTTCGTTAAAAAAATCGTAGTATATTATACACAAATTTATACTAGATTAGGTCAAAAAATAAAATTAAATCGAGGACTGTTCGAAATAATACAAACTTTTTCAGATCATTTATATATTTTATGGGAGAAGCTTATGATTGAAATTCATGCAAAAATTTATCTGAAAATTAGATTTTATGAAACTTTTCGAAATGCATGTTTCGGTCAAAAAGTCATGATATATTATTCAAAAGTTTCGGTCAAAAAATCAAATCAAATCGGGGGCTATTTGAAATGATACGAAACTTTTTAGATCATTTATATATGTTATGGGAGAAGGTTATGACGGAAGACCATCCAAAAAATCATCTGAAAATTAGTTTCTACGAAACTTTTCGAAATGCAAGTTTCATTCAAAAAATCGTAGTATATTATACGCAAATTTATACTAGATTAGGTCAAAAAATCAAATTAAAATGAGGACTTTTCAAAATGATACGAACTTTTTTAAATCATTTATATATATTATGGGAGAAGCTTATGATTCAAGTCCATGCAAAAATTTATCTGAAAATTAGATTTTATGAAACTTTTCGAAATGCATGTTTCGGTCAAAAAGTCATGATATATTATTCAAAAGTTTCGGTCAAAAAATCAAATCAAATCGGGGGCTATTTGAAATGATACGATACTTTTCAGATCATTTATATATGTTATGGGAGAAGGTTATGACGGAAGACCATCCAAAAATTCAACTGAAAATTAGTTTCTACGAAACTTTTCGAAATGCAAGTTTCGTTAAAAAAATCGTAGTATATTATACACAAATTTATACTAGATTAGGTCAAAAAATAAAATTAAATCGAGGACTGTTCGAAATAATACAAACTTTTTCAGATCATTTATATATTTTATGGGAGAAGCTTATGATTGAAATTCATGCAAAAATTTATCTGAAAATTAGATTTTATGAAACTTTTCGAAATGCATGTTTCGGTCAAAAAGTCATGATATATTATTCAAAAGTTTCGGTCAAAAAATCAAATCAAATCGGGGGCTATTTGAAATGATACGAAACTTTTTAGATCATTTATATATGTTATGGGAGAAGGTTATGACGGAAGACCATCCAAAAAATCATCTGAAAATTAGTTTCTACGAAACTTTTCGAAATGCAAGTTTCATTCAAAAAATCATAGTATATTATACGCAAATTTATACTAGATTAGGTCAAAAAATCAAATTAAAATGAGGACTTTTCAAAATGATACGAACTTTTTTAAATCATTTATATATATTATGGGAGAAGCTTATGATTCAAGTCCATGCAAAAATTTATCTGAAAATTAGATTTTATGAAACTTTTCGAAATGCATGTTTCGGTCAAAAAGTCATGATATATTATTCAAAAGTTTCGGTCAAAAAATCAAATCAAATCGGGGGCTATTTGAAATGATACGAAACTTTTTAGATCATTTATATATGTTATGGGAGAAGGTTATGACGGAAGACCATCCAAAAAATCATCTGAAAATTAGTTTCTACGAAACTTTTCGAAATGCAAGTTTCATTCAAAAAATCGTAGTATATTATACGCAAATTTATAGTAGATTAGGTCAAAAAATCAAATTAAAATGAGGACTTTTCGAAATGATACGAACTTTTTTAAATCATTTATATATATTATGGGAGAAGCTTATGATTCAAGTCCATGCAAAAATTTATCTGAAAATTAGATTTTATGAAACATTTCGAAATGCATGTTTCGGTCAAAAAATCATGATATATTATAGACGAGTTTCGGTCAAAAAAATAAATTTAAATCAGGGTCTATTCGAAATGATACGAATCTTTTCAGATCATTTATATATGTTATGGGAGAAGGTTATGACGGAAGACCATCCAAAAAATCATCTGAAAATTAGTTTCTACGAAACTTTTCGAAATGCAAGTTTCGTTCAAAAAATTGTAGTATATTATTCACAAATTTATAAAATATTAGGTCAAAAAATCAAATTAAATCGAGGACTGTTCGAAATGATACGGACTTTTTCAGATCATTTATATATTTTATGGGAGAAGCTTATGATTGAAGTTCATGCAAAAATTTATCTGAAAAATAGATTTTATGAAACTTTTCGAAATGCATGTTTCGGTCAAAAATTCATGATATATTATTCAAAAGTTTCGGTCAAAAAATCAAATTAAATCGGGGGCTATTCGAAATGATATGAAACTTTTCAGATCATTTTTAAATTTATGGGGGAAGGTTATGATGGAAGACCATGCAAAAAAATCATCTGAAAATTAGTTTCTATGATACCTTTCGAAATGCAAGTTTCGTTCAAAAAATCGTAGTATATTATACACAAGTTTAGGTCAAAAAATCATATTAAATCGAGGACTGTATGAAATGATATGAGCATTTTCAGATCATTTATATATTTTATGGGGGAAGGTTTTGATTGAAGTCCATGCAAAAAATCATCTGAAAATTAGATTCTAAGAAACCTTTCGAAATGCAAATTTCTGTCAAAAAATCGTAGTATATTATACACGAGTTTCGGTCAAAAAATCGTAGTATATTATACACGAGTTTCGGTAAAAAAATCTAATTAAATCGGGGGTTATTCGCAATGATACGAAACTTTTCAGATCATTTATAAATTTTACGGGTGAAGGTTATGATTGAAGTCCATGCAAAAATTTATCTGAAAATTAGATTTTATGAAACTTTTCGAAATGCAAGTTTCGGTCAAAAAATCATGATATATTATAGACGAGTTTCGGTCAAAAAAATCAAATTAAATCGGGGTCTATTCGAAATGATACGAATCTTTTCAGATCATTTATATATGTTCTGGGAGAAGGTTATGACGGAAGACCATGCAAAAAAATCATCTGAAAATTAGTTTCTACGAAACTTTTCGAAATGCAAGTTTCATTCAAAAAATCGTAGTATATTATACGTAAATTTATACTAGATTAAGTCAAAAAATCAAATTAAATCGAGGATTGTTCGAAATGATACAAACTTTTTCAAATCATTTATATATTTTATGGGAGAAGCTTATGATTGAAGTCCATGCAAAAATTTATCTGAAAATTAGATTTTATAAAACTTCTCGAAATGCATGTTTCGGTCAAAAAATCATGATATATTATTCACAAGTTTCGGTCAAAAAATCTAATTAAATTAGGGGCTATTCGAAATGATACGAAACTTTTCAGATCATTTTAAAATTTACGGGGGAAGGTTATGATGGAAGACCATGCAGAAAATCATCCGAAAATTAGTTTCTATGAAACCTTTCGAAATGCAAGTTTCGTTCAAAAAATCATAGTATATTATACACAATTTTAGGTCAAAAAATCAAATTAAATCGAGGACTGTATGAAATGATATAAGCATTTTCAGATTATTTATATATTTTATGGAGGAAGGTTTTGATTGAAGTCCATGCAAAAATTTATCTGAAAATTAGATTTTATGAAACTTTTCGAAATGCATGTTTCGGTCAAAAAAAAATGATATACTATACACGAGTTTCGGTCAAAAAAATCAATTTAAATCAGGGGCTATTCGAAATGATACGAATCTTTTCAGATCATTTATATATGTTATGGGAGAAGGTTATGACGGAAGACCATCCAAAAAATCATCTGAAAATTAGTTTCTACGAAACTTTTCGAAATGCAAGTTTCGTTCAAAAAATCGTAGTATATTATACACAAATTTATACTAGATTAGGTCAAAAAATCAAATTAAATCGAGGACTGTTCGAAATGATACGAACTTTTTCAGATCATTTATATATTTTATGGGAGAATCTTATGATTGAAGTTCATGCAAAAATTTATCTGAAAATTAGATATTATGAAACTTTTCGAAATGCATGTTTCGGTCAAAAAGTCATGATATATTATTCAAAAGCTTCGGTCAAAAAATCAAATTAAATTGGGGGCTATTTGAAATGATACGAAACTTTTTAGATCATTTATATATGTTATGGGAGAAGGTTATGACGGAAGACCATCCAAAAAATCATCTGAAAATTAGTTTCTACGAAACTTTTCGAAATGCAAGTTTCATTCAAAAAATCGTAGTATATTATACGCAAATTTATACTAGATTAGGTCAAAAAATCAAATTAAAATGAGGACTTTTCGAAATGATACGAACTTTTTTAAATCATTTATATATATTATGGGAGAAGCTTATGATTCAAGTCCATGCAAAAATTTATCTGAAAATTAGATTTTATGAAACTTTTCGAAATGCATGTTTCGGTCAAAAAGTCATGATATATTATTCAAAAGTTTCGGTCAAAAAATCAAATCAAATCGGGGGCTATTTGAAATGATACGATACTTTTCAGATCATTTATATATGTTATGGGAGAAGGTTATGACGGAAGACCATCCAAAAATTCAACTGAAAATTAGTTTCTACGAAACTTTTCGAAATGCAAGTTTCGTTAAAAAAATCGTAGTATATTATACACAAATTTATACTAGATTAGGTCAAAAAATAAAATTAAATCGAGGACTGTTCGAAATAATACAAACTTTTTCAGATCATTTATATATTTTATGGGAGAAGCTTATGATTGAAATTCATGCAAAAATTTATCTGAAAATTAGATTTTATGAAACTTTTCGAAATGCATGTTTCGGTCAAAAAGTCATGATATATTATTCAAAAGTTTCGGTCAAAAAATCAAATCAAATCGGGGGCTATTTGAAATGATACGAAACTTTTTAGATCATTTATATATGTTATGGGAGAAGGTTATGACGGAAGACCATCCAAAAAATCATCTGAAAATTAGTTTCTACGAAACTTTTCGAAATGCAAGTTTCATTCAAAAAATCATAGTATATTATACGCAAATTTATACTAGATTAGGTCAAAAAATCAAATTAAAATGAGGACTTTTCAAAATGATACGAACTTTTTTAAATCATTTATATATATTATGGGAGAAGCTTATGATTCAAGTCCATGCAAAAATTTATCTGAAAATTAGATTTTATGAAACTTTTCGAAATGCATGTTTCGGTCAAAAAGTCATGATATATTATTCAAAAGTTTCGGTCAAAAAATCAAATCAAATCGGGGGCTATTTGAAATGATACGAAACTTTTTAGATCATTTATATATGTTATGGGAGAAGGTTATGACGGAAGACCATCCAAAAAATCATCTGAAAATTAGTTTCTACGAAACTTTTCGAAATGCAAGTTTCATTCAAAAAATCGTAGTATATTATACGCAAATTTATAGTAGATTAGGTCAAAAAATCAAATTAAAATGAGGACTTTTCGAAATGATACGAACTTTTTTAAATCATTTATATATATTATGGGAGAAGCTTATGATTCAAGTCCATGCAAAAATTTATCTGAAAATTAGATTTTATGAAACATTTCGAAATGCATGTTTCGGTCAAAAAATCATGATATATTATAGACGAGTTTCGGTCAAAAAAATAAATTTAAATCAGGGTCTATTCGAAATGATACGAATCTTTTCAGATCATTTATATATGTTATGGGAGAAGGTTATGACGGAAGACCATCCAAAAAATCATCTGAAAATTAGTTTCTACGAAACTTTTCGAAATGCAAGTTTCGTTCAAAAAATTGTAGTATATTATTCACAAATTTATAAAATATTAGGTCAAAAAATCAAATTAAATCGAGGACTGTTCGAAATGATACGGACTTTTTCAGATCATTTATATATTTTATGGGAGAAGCTTATGATTGAAGTTCATGCAAAAATTTATCTGAAAAATAGATTTTATGAAACTTTTCGAAATGCATGTTTCGGTCAAAAATTCATGATATATTATTCAAAAGTTTCGGTCAAAAAATCAAATTAAATCGGGGGCTATTCGAAATGATACTTTTCAGATCATTTTTAAATTTATGGGGGAAGGTTATGATGGAAGACCATGCAAAAAAATCATCTGAAAATTAGTTTCTATGATACCTTTCGAAATGCAAGTTTCGTTCAAAAAATCGTAGTATATTATACACAAGTTTAGGTCAAAAAATCATATTAAATCGAGGACTGTATGAAATGATATGAGCATTTTCAGATCATTTATATATTTTATGGGGGAAGGTTTTGATTGAAGTCCATGCAAAAAATCATCTGAAAATTAGATTCTAAGAAACCTTTCGAAATGCAAATTTCTGTCAAAAAATCGTAGTATATTATACACGAGTTTCGGTCAAAAAATCGTAGTATATTATACACGAGTTTCGGTAAAAAAATCTAATTAAATCGGGGGTTATTCGCAATGATACGAAACTTTTCAGATCATTTATAAATTTTACGGGTGAAGGTTATGATTGAAGTCCATGCAAAAATTTATCTGAAAATTAGATTTTATGAAACTTTTCGAAATGCAAGTTTCGGTCAAAAAATCATGATATATTATAGACGAGTTTCGGTCAAAAAAATCAAATTAAATCGGGGTCTATTCGAAATGATACGAATCTTTTCAGATCATTTATATATGTTCTGGGAGAAGGTTATGACGGAAGACCATGCAAAAAAATCATCTGAAAATTAGTTTCTACGAAACTTTTCGAAATGCAAGTTTCATTCAAAAAATCGTAGTATATTATACGTAAATTTATACTAGATTAAGTCAAAAAATCAAATTAAATCGAGGATTGTTCGAAATGATACAAACTTTTTCAAATCATTTATATATTTTATGGGAGAAGCTTATGATTGAAGTCCATGCAAAAATTTATCTGAAAATTAGATTTTATAAAACTTCTCGAAATGCATGTTTCGGTCAAAAAATCATGATATATTATTCACAAGTTTCGGTCAAAAAATCTAATTAAATTAGGGGCTATTCGAAATGATACGAAACTTTTCAGATCATTTTAAAATTTACGGGGGAAGGTTATGATGGAAGACCATGCAGAAAATCATCTGAAAATTAGTTTCTATGAAACCTTTCGAAATGCAAGTTTCGTTCAAAAAATCATAGTATATTATACACAATTTTAGGTCAAAAAATCAAATTAAATCGAGGACTGTATGAAATGATATAAGCATTTTCAGATTATTTATATATTTTATGGGGGAAGGTTTTGATTGAAGTCCATGCAAAAATTTATCTGAAAATTAGATTTTATGAAACTTTTCGAAATGCATGTTTCGGTAAAAAAAAAATGATATACTATACACGAGTTTCGGTCAAAAAAATCAATTTAAATCAGGGGCTATTCGAAATGATACGAATCTTTTCAGATCATTTATATATGTTATGGGAGAAGGTTATGACGGAAGACCATCCAAAAAATCATCTGAAAATTAGTTTCTACGAAACTTTTCGAAATGCAAGTTTCGTTCAAAAAATCGTAGTATATTATACACAAATTTATACTAGATTAGGTCAAAAAATCAAATTAAATCGAGGACTGTTCGAAATGATACGAACTTTTTCAGATCATTTATATATTTTATGGGAGAATCTTATGATTGAAGTTCATGCAAAAATTTATCTGAAAATTAGATATTATGAAACTTTTCGAAATGCATGTTTCGGTCAAAAAGTCATGATATATTATTCAAAAGCTTCGGTCAAAAAATCAAATTAAATTGGGGGCTATTTGAAATGATACGAATCTTTTTAGATCATTTATATATGTTATGGGAGAAGGTTATGACGGAAGACCATCCAAAAAATCATCTGAAAATTAGTTTCTACGAAACTTTTCGAAATGCAAGTTTCGTTCAAAAAATCGTAGTATATTATACACAAATTTATACTAGATTAGGTCAAAAAATCAAATTAAATCGAGGATTGTTCGAAATGATACGAACTTTTTCAGATCATTTATATATTTTATGGGAGAAGCTTATGATTGAAGTTCATGCAAAAATTTATCTGAAAATTAGATTTTATGAAACTTTTCGAAATGCATGTTTCGGTCAAAAAGTCATGATATATTATTCAAAAGTTTCGGTCTAAAAATGAAATTGAATCGGGGGCTATTCGAAATGATATGAAACTTTTCAGATCATTTTTAAATTTATGGGGGAAGGTTATGATGGAAGACCATGCAAAAAAATCATCTGAAAATTAGTTTCTATGATACCTTTCGAAATGCAAGTTTCGTTCAAAAAATCGTAGTATATTATACACAAGTTTAGGTCAAAAAATCAAATTAAATCGAGGACTGTATGAAATGATATGAGCATTTTCAGATCATTTATATATTTTATGGGGGAAGGTTTTGATTGAAGTCCATGCAAAAAATCATCTGAAAATTAGATTCTAAGAAACCTTTCGAAATGCAAATTTCGGTCAAAAAATCATAGTATATTATACACGAGTTTCGGTCAAAAAATCGTAGTATATTATACACGAGTTTCGGTAAAAAAATCTAATTAAATCGGGGGTTATTCGCAATGATACGAAACTTTTCAGATCATTTATAAATTTTACGGGTGAAGGTTATGATTGAAGTCCATGCAAAAATTTATCTGAAAATTAGATTTTATGAAACTTTTCGAAATGCAAGTTTCGGTCAAAAAATCATGATATATTATAGACGAGTTTCGGTCAAAAAAATCAAATTAAATCGGGGTCTATTCGAAATGATACGAATCTTTTCAGATCATTTATATATGTTCTGGGAGAAGGTTATGACGGAAGACCATGCAAAAAAATCATCTGAAAATTAGTTTCTACGAAACTTTTCGAAATGCAAGTTTCATTCAAAAAATCGTAGTATATTATACGTAAATTTATACTAGATTAAGTCAAAAAATCAAATTAAATCGAGGATTGTTCGAAATGATACAAACTTTTTCAAATCATTTATATATTTTATGGGAGAAGCTTATGATTGAAGTCCATGCAAAAATTTATCTGAAAATTAGATTTTATGAAACTTTTCGAAATGCATGTTTCGGTCAAAAAATCATGATATATTATTCAAAAGTTTCGGTCAAAAAATCAAATTAAATCGGGGGCTATTCGAAATGATACGAAACTTTGCAGATCATTTTAAAATTTACGGGGGAAGGTTATGATGGAAGACCATGCAAAAAATCATCTGAAAATTAGTTTCTATGAAACCTTTCGAAATGCGTGTTTCGTTCAAAAAATCATAGTATATTATACATAAGTTTAGGTCAAAAAATCAAATTAAATCGAGGACTGTATGAAATGATATGAGCATTTTCAGATTATTTATATATTTTATGGGGGAGGGTTTTGATTGAAGTCCATGCAAAAATTTATCTGAAAATTAGATTTTATGAAAATTCTAGAAATGCAAGTTTCGGTCAAAAAATCATGATATACTATACACGAGTTTCGGTCAAAAAAATTAAATTAAATCGACGACTGTTAGAAATGACACAAACTTTTTCAGATCATTTATATATTTTATGGGTGAAGGTTATGATTGAAGTCCATGCAAAAATTTATCTGAAAATTAGATTTTATGAAACTTTTCGAAATGCAAGTTTCGGTCAAAAAATCATGATATATTATAGACGAGTTTTGGTCAAGAAAATCATATTAAATCGGCGGCTATTCGAAATAATATGAATCTTTTAAGATCATTTATATATGTTATGGGAGAAGGTTATGACGGAAGACCATGCAAAAAATCATCTGAAAATTAGTTTCTACGAAACTTTTCGAAATGCAAGTTTCGTTCAAAAAAGCGTAGTATATTATACACAAATTTATACTAGATTAGGTCAAAAAATCAAATTAAATCGAGGACTTTTTGAAATGATACGAACTTTTTCAGATCATTTATATATTTTATGGGAGAAGCTTATGATTGAAGTCCATGCAAAAATTTATCTGAAAATTAGATTTTATGAAACTTTTCGAAATGCATGTTTCGGTCAAAAAATCATGATATATTATTCAAAAGTTTCGGTCAAAAAATCAAATTAAATCGGGGGCTATTCGAAATGATACGAAACTTTGCAGATCATTTTAAAATTTACGGGGGAAGGTTATGATGGAAGACCATGCAAAAAATCATCTGAAAATTTGTTTCTATGAAACCTTTCGAAATGCATGTTTCGTTCAAAAAATCATAGTATATTATACATAAGTTTAGGTCAAAAAATCAAATTAAATCGAGGACTGTATGAAATGATATGAGCATTTTCAGATTATTTATATATTTTATGGGGGAGGGTTTTGATTGAAGTCCATGCAAAAATTTATCTGAAAATTAGATTTTATGAAAATTCTAGAAATGCAAGTTTCGGTCAAAAAATCATGATATACTATACACGAGTTTCGGTCAAAAAAATTAAATTAAATCGACGACTGTTAGAAATGACACAAACTTTTTCAGATCATTTATATATTTTATGGGTGAAGGTTATGATTGAAGTCCATGCAAAAATTTATCTGAAAATTAGATTTTATGAAACTTTTCGAAATGCAAGTTTCGGTCAAAAAATCATGATATATTATAGACGAGTTTTGGTCAAGAAAATCATATTAAATCGGCGGCTATTCGAAATAATATGAATCTTTTAAGATCATTTATATATGTTATGGGAGAAGGTTATGACGGAAGACCATGCAAAAAATCATCTGAAAATTAGTTTCTACGAAACTTTTCGAAATGCAAGTTTCGTTCAAAAAAGCGTAGTATATTATACACAAATTTATACTAGATTAGGTCAAAAAATCAAATTAAATCGAGGACTTTTTGAAATGATACGAACTTTTTCAGATCATTTATATATTTTATGGGAGAAGCTTATGATTGAAGTCCATGCAAAAATTTATCTGAAAATTAGATTTTATGAAACTTTTCGAAATGCATGTTTCGGTCAAAAAATCATGATATATTATTCACAAGTTTCGGTCAAAAAATCAAATTAAATCGGGGGCTATTCGAAATGATACGAAACTTTTCAGATCATTTTAAAATTTACGGGGGAAGGTTATGATGGATGACCATGCAAAAAATCATCTGAAAATTTGTTTCTATGAAACCTTTCGAAATGCAAGTTTCGTTCGAAAAATCGTAGTATATTATACATAAGTTTAGGTCAAAAAATCAAATTAAATCGAGGACTGTATGAAATGATATGAGCATTTTCAGATTATTTATATATTTTATGGGGGAAGGTTTTGATTAAAGTTCATGCAAAAATTTATCTGAAAATTAGATTTTATGAAACTTTTTGAAATGCAAGTTTCGGTCAAAAAATCATGATATACACGAGTTTCGGTCAAAAAATCAAATTAAATCGGGGGCTATTCTCAATGATATGAAACTTTTCAGATCATTTATAAATTTTACGGGTGAAGGTTATGATTGAAGTCCATGCAAAATTTTATCTGAAAATTAGATTTTATGAAACTTTTCAAAATACAAGTTTCGGTCAAAAAATCATGATATATTATAGACGAGTTTCGGTCAAAAAAATCAAATTAAATCGGGGGCTATTCAAAATAATACGAATCTTTTCAGATCATTTATATATGTTATGGGAGAAGGTTATGACGGAAGACCATGCAAAAAATCATCTGAAAATTAGTTTCTACGAAACTTTTCGAAATGCAAGTTTCGTTCAAAAAATCGTAGTATATTATACACAAATTTATACTAGATTAGGTCAAAAAATCAAATTAAATCGAGGACTTTTTGAAATGATACGAACTTTTTCAGATCATTTATATATTTTATGGGAGAAGCTTATGATTGAAGTCCATGCAAAAATTTATCTGAAAATTAGATTTTATTAAACTTTTCGAAATGCATGTTTCGGTCAAAAAATCATGATATATTATTCACAAGTTTCGGTCAAAAAATCAAATTAAATCGGGGGCTATTCGAAATGATACGAAACTTTTCAGATCATTTTAAAATTTACGGGGGAAGGTTATGATGGAAGACCATGCAAAAAATCATCTGAAAATTTGTTTCTTTGAAACCTTTCGAAATGCAAGTTTCGTTCAAAAAATCGTAGTATATTATACACAAGTTTAGGTCAAAAAATCAAATTAAATCGAGGACTGTATGAAATGATATAAGCATTTTCAGATTATTTATATATTTTATGGGGGAAGGTTTTGATTGAAGTTCATGCAAAAATTTATCTGAAAATTAGATTTTATGAAACTTTTTGAAATGCAAGTTTCGGTCAAAAAATCATGATATACACGAGTTTCGGTCAAAAAATTAAATTAAATCGGGGGCTATTCTCAATGATACGAAACTTTTCAGATCATTTATAAATTTTACGGGTGAAGGTTATGATTGAAGTCCATGCAAAATTTTATCTGAAAATTAGATTTTATGAAACTTTTCGAAATACAAGTTTCGGTCAAAAAATCATGATATATTATAGACGAGTTTCGGTCAAAAAAATCAAATTAAATCGGGGGCTATTCAAAATGATACGAATCTTTTCAGATCATTTATATATGTTATGGGAGAAGGTTATAACGGTAGACCATGCAAAAAATCATCTGAAAATTAGTTTCTACGAAACTTTTCGAAATTCAAGTTTCATTCAAAAAATCGTAGTATATTATACGTAAATTTATACTAGATTAAGTCAAAAAATCAAATTAAATCGAGGATTGTTCGAAATGATACGAACTTTTTCAAATCATTTATATATTTTATGGGAGAAGCTTATGATTGAAGTCCATGCAAAAATTTATCTGAAAATTAGATTTTATGAAACTTTTCGAAATGCATGTTTCGGTCAAAAAATCATGATATATTATTCACAATTTTCGGTCAAAAAATCAAATTAAATTAGGGGCTATTCGAAATGATACGAAACTTTTCAGATCATTTTAAAATTTACGGTGGAAGGTTATGATGGAAGACCATGCAAAAAATGATCTGAAAATTAGTTTCTATGAAACCTTTCGAAATGTAAGTTTCGTTCAAAAAATCATAGTATATTATACACAATTTTAGGTCAAAAAATCAAATTAAATCGAGGACTGTATGAAATGATATAAGCATTTTCAGATTATTTATATATTTTATGGGGGAAGTTTTTGATTGAAGTCCATGCAAAACTTAATCTGAAAATTAGATTTTATGAAACTTTTTGAAATGCAAGTTTCGGTCAAAAAATCATGATATACTATACACGAGTTTCGGTCAAAAAAATCAAATTAAATCGGGGGCTATTCGCAATGATACGAAACTTTTCAGATCATTTATAAATTTTACGGGTGAAGGTTATGATTGAAGTCCATGCAAAATTTTATCTGAAAATTAGATTTTATGAAACTTTTCGAAATACAAGTTTCGGTCAAAAAATCATGATATATTATAGACGAGTTTCGGTCAAAAAAATCAAATTAAATCGGGGGCTATTCGAAATGATACGAATCTTTTCAGATCATTTATATATGTTATGGGAGAAGGTTATGACGGAAGACCATGCAAAAAATCATCTGAAAATTAGTTTCTACGAAACTTTTCGAAATGCAAGTTTCGTTCAAAAAATCGTAGTATATTATACACAAATTTATACTAGATTAGGTCAAAAAATCAAATTAAATCGAGGACTTTTTGAAATGATACGAACTTTTTCAGATCATTTATATATTTTATGGGAGAAGCTTATGATTGAAGTCCATGCAAAAATTTATCTGAAAATTAGATTTTATGAAACTTTTCGAAATGCATGTTTCGGTCAAAAAATCATGATATATTATTCACAAGTTTCGGTCAAAAAATCAAATTAAATCGGGGGCTATTCGAAATGATACGAAACTTTTCAGATCATTTTAAAATTTACGGGGGAAGGTTATGATGGAAGACCATGCAAAAAATCATCTGAAAATTTGTTTCTTTGAAACCTTTCGAAATGCAAGTTTCGTTCAAAAAATCGTAGTATATTATACACAAGTTTAGGTCAAAAAATCAAATTAAATCGAGGACTGTATGAAATGATATGAGCATTTTCAGATTATTTATATAATTTATGGGGGAAGGTTTTGATTGAAGTCCATGCAAAAATTTATCTGAAAATTAGATTTTATGAAAATATTAGAAATGCAAGTTTCGGTCAAAAAATCATGATATACTATACACGAGTTTCGGTCAAAAAAATCAAATTAAATCAGGGGCTATTGGCAATGATACGAAAATTTTCAGATCATTTATAAATTTTACGGGTGAAGGTTATGATTGAAGTCCATGCAAAAAAATTTCTGAAAATTAGATTTTATGAAACTTTTCGAAATGCAAGTTTCGGTCAAAAAATCATGATATATTATAGACGAGTTTCGGTCAAAAAAATCAAATCAAATCGGGGGCAATTCGAAATAATACGAATCTTGTCAGATCATTTATATATGTTATGGGAGAAGGTTATGATGGAAGACCATGCAAAAAATCATCTGAAAATTAGTTTCTACGAAACTTTTCGAAATGCAAGTTTCGTTCAAAAAATCGTAGTATATTATACACAAATGTATACTAGATTAGGTCAAAAAATCAAATTAAATCGAGGACTGTTCGAAATGATACGAACTTTTTCAGATCATTTATATATTTTATAGGAGAAGCTTATGATTGAAGTTCATGCAAAAATTTATCTGAAAATTAGATTTTATGAAACTTTTCGAAATGCATGTTTCGGTCAAAAAATCATGATATATTATTCACAAGTTTCGGTCAAAAAATCAAATTAAATCGGGGGCTATTCGAAATGATACGAAACTTTTCAGATCATTTTAAAATTTACGGGGGAAGGTTATGATGGAAGACCATGCAAAAAATCATCTGAAAATTTGTTTCTATGAAACCTTTCGAAATGCAAGTTTCGTTCGAAAAATCGTAGTATATTATACATAAGTTTAGGTCAAAAAATCAAATTAAATCGAGGACTGTATGAAATGATATGAGCATTTTCAGATTATTTATATATTTTATGGGGGAAGGTTTTGATTGAAGTTCATGCAAAAATTTATCTGAAAATTAGATTTTATGAAACTTTTTGAAATGCAAGTTTCGGTCAAAAAATCATGATATACACGAGTTTCGGTCAAAAAATCAAATTAAATCGGGGGCTATTCGCAATGATACGAAACTTTTCAGATCATTTATAAATTTTACGGGTGAAGGTTATGATTGAAGTCCATGCAAAATTTTATCTGAAAATTAGATTTTATGAAACTTTTCGAAATACAAGTTTCGGTCAAAAAATCATCATATATTATAGACGAGTTTCGGTCAAAAAAATCAAATTAAATCGGGGGCTATTCGAAATAATACGAATCTTTTCAGATCATTTATATATGTTATGGGAGAAGGTTATGACGGAAGACCATGCAAAAAATCATCTGAAAATTAGTTTCTACGAAACTTTTCGAAATGCAAGTTTCGTTCAAAAAATCGTAGTATATTATACACAAATTTATACTAGATTAGGTCAAAAAATCAAATTAAATCGAGGACTTTTTGAAATGATACGAACTTTTTCAGATCATTTATATATTTTATGGGAGAAGCTTATGATTGAAGTCCATGCAAAAATTTATCTGAAAATTAGATTTTATGAAACTTTTCGAAATGCATGTTTCGGTCAAAAAATCATGATATATTATTCACAAGTTTCGGTCAAAAAATCAAATTAAATCGGGGGCTATTCGAAATGATACGAAACTTTTCAGATCATTTTAAAATTTACGGGGGAAGGTTATGATGGAAGACCATGCAAAAAATCATCTGAAAATTTGTTTCTTTGAAACCTTTCGAAATGCAAGATTCGTTCAAAAAATCGTAGTATATTATACACAAGTTTAGGTCAAAAAATCAAATTAAATCGAGGACTGTATGAAATGATATAAGCATTTTCAGATTATTTATATATTTTATGGGGGAAGGTTTTGATTGAAGTTCATGCAAAAATTTATCTGAAAATTAGATTTTATGAAACTTTTTGAAATGCAAGTTTCGGTCAAAAAATCATGATATACACGAGTTTCGGTCAAAAAATTAAATTAAATCGGGGGCTATTCTCAATGATACGAAACTTTTCAGATCATTTATATATTTTACGGGTGAAGGTTATGATTGAAGTCCATGCAAAATTTTATCTGAAAATTAGATTTTATGAAACTTTTCGAAATACAAGTTTCGGTTAAAAAATCATGATATATTATAGACGAGTTTCGGTCAAAAAAATCAAATTAAATCGGGGGCTATTCAAAATGATACGAATCTTTTCAGATCATTTATATATGTTATGGGAGAAGGTTATGACGGAAGACCATGCAAAAAATCATCTGAAAATTAGTTTCTACGAAACTTTTCGAAATTCAAGTTTCATTCAAAAAATCGTAGTATATTATACGTAAATTTATACTAGATTAAGTCAAAAAATCAAATTAAATCGAGGATTGTTCGAAATGATACGAACTTTTTCAAATCATTTATATATTTTATGGGAGAAGCTTATGATTGAAGTCCATGCAAAAATTTATCTGAAAATTAGATTTTATGAAACTTTTCGAAATGCATGTTTCGGTCAAAAAATCATGATATATTATTCACAATTTTCGGTCAAAAAATCAAATTAAATTAGGGGCTATTCGAAATGATACGAAACTTTTCAGATCATTTTAAAATTTACGGTGGAAGGTTATGATGGAAGACCATGCAAAAAATGATCTGAAAATTAGTTTCTATGAAACCTTTCGAAATGCAAGTTTCGTTCAAAAAATCATAGTATATTATACACAATTTTAGGTCAAAAAATCAAATTAAATCGAGGACTGTATGAAATGATATAAGCATTTTCAGATTATTTATATATTTTATGGGGGAAGTTTTTGATTGAAGTCCATGCAAAACTTAATCTGAAAATTAGATTTTATGAAACTTTTTGAAATGCAAGTTTCGGTCAAAAAATCATGATATACTATACACGAGTTTCGGTCAAAAAAATCAAATTAAATCGGGGGCTATTCGCAATGATACGAAACTTTTCAGATCATTTATAAATTTTACGGGTGAAGGTTATGATTGAAGTCCATGCAAAATTTTATCTGAAAATTAGATTTTATGAAACTTTTCGAAATACAAGTTTCGGTCAAAAAATCATGATATATTATAGACGAGTTTCGGTCAAAAAAATCAAATCAAATCGGGGGCTATTCGAAATGATACGAATCTTTTCAGATCATTTATATATGTTATGGGAGAAGGTTATGACGGAAGACCATGCAAAAAATCATCTGAAAATTAGTTTCTACGAAACTTTTCGAAATGCAAGTTTCGTTCAAAAAATCGTAGTATATTATACACAAATTTATACTAGATTAGGTCAAAAAATCAAATTAAATCGAGGACTTTTTGAAATGATACGAACTTTTTCAGATCATTTATATATTTTATGGGAGAAGCTTATGATTGAAGTCCATGCAAAAATTTATCTGAAAATTAGATTTTATGAAACTTTTCGAAATGCATGTTTCGGTCAAAAAATCATGATATATTATTCATAAGTTTCGGTCAAAAAATCAAATTAAATCGGGGGCTATTCGAAATGATACGAAACTTTTCAGATCATTTTAAAATTTACGGGGGAAGGTTATGATGGAAGACCATGCAAAAAATCATCTGAAAATTTGTTTCTTTGAAACCTTTCGAAATGCAAGTTTCGTTCAAAAAATCGTAGTATATTATACACAAGTTTAGGTCAAAAAATCAAATTAAATCGAGGACTGTATGAAATGATATGAGCATTTTCAGATTATTTATATAATTTATGGGGGAAGGTTTTGATTGAAGTCCATGCAAAAATTTATCTGAAAATTAGATTTTATGAAAATATTAGAAATGCAAGTTTCGGTCAAAAAATCATGATATACTATACACGAGTTTCGGTCAAAAAAATCAAATTAAATCAGGGGCTATTTGCAATGATACGAAAATTTTCAGATCATTTATAAATTTTACGGGTGAAGGTTATGATTGAAGTCCATGCAAAAAAATTTCTGAAAATTAGATTTTATGAAACTTTTCGAAATGCAAGTTTCGGTCAAAAAATCATGATATATTATAGACGAGTTTCGGTCAAAAAAATCAAATCAAATCGGGGGCAATTCGAAATAATACGAATCTTGTCAGATCATTTATATATGTTATGGGAGAAGGTTATGATGGAAGACCATGCAAAAAATCATCTGAAAATTAGTTTCTACGAAACTTTTCGAAATGCAAGTTTCGTTCAAAAAATCGTAGTATATTATACACAAATGTATACTAGATTAGGTCAAAAAATCAAATTAAATCGAGGACTGTTCGAAATGATACGAACTTTTTCAGATCATTTATATATTTTATGGGAGAAGCTTATGATTGAAGTCCATGCAAAAATTTATCTGAAAATTAGATTTTATGAAACTTTTCGAAATGCATGTTTCGGTCAAAAAATCATGATATATTATTCACAAGTTTCGGTCTAAAAATCAAATTGAATCGGGGGCTATTTGAAATGATATGAAACTTTTCAGATCATTTTTAAATTTATGGGGGAAGGTTATGATGGAAGACCATGCAAAAAAATCATCTGAAAATTAGTTTCTATGATACCTTTCGAAATGCATGTTTCGTTCGAAAAATCGTAGAATATTATACACATGTTTAGGTCAAAAAATCAAATTAAATCGAGGACTGTATGAAATGATATGAGCATTTTCAGATTATTTATATATTTTATGGGGGAAGGTTTTGATTGAAGTTCATGCAAAAATTTATCTGAAAATTAGATTTTATGAAACTTTTTGAAATGCAAGTTTCGGTCAAAAAATCATGATATACACGAGTTTCGGTCAAAAAATCAAATTAAATCGGGGGCTATTCGCAATGATACGAAACTTTTCAGATCATTTATAAATTTTACGGGTGAAGGTTATGATTGAAGTCCATGCAAAATTTTATCTGAAAATTAGATTTTATGAAACTTTTCGAAATACAAGTTTCGGTCAAAAAATCATCATATATTATAGACGAGTTTCGGTCAAAAAAATCAAATTAAATCGGGGGCTATTCGAAATAATACGAATCTTTTCAGATCATTTATATATGTTATGGGAGAAGGTTATGACGGAAGACCATGCAAAAAAATCATCTGAAAATTAGTTTCTACGAAACTTTTCGAAATGCAAGTTTCGTTCAAAAAATCGTAGTATATTATACACAAATTTATACTAGATTAGGTCAAAAAATCAAATTAAATCGAGGACTTTTTGAAATGATACGAACTTTTTCAGATCATTTATATATTTTATGGGAGAAGCTTATGATTGAAGTCCATGCAAAAATTTATCTGAAAATTAGATTTTATGAAACTTTTCGAAATGCATGTTTCGATCAAAAAATCATGATATATTATTCACAAGTTTCGGTCAAAAAATCAAATTAAATCGGGGGCTATTCGAAATGATACGAAACTTTTTCAGATCATTTTAAAATTTACGGGGGAAGGTTATGATGGAAGACCATGCAAAAAATCATCTGAAAATTTGTTTCTTTGAAACCTTTCGAAATGCAAGTTTCGTTCAAAAAATCGTAGTATATTATACACAAGTTTAGGTCAAAAAATCAAATTAAATCGAGGACTGTATGAAACGATATGAGCATTTTCAGATTATTTATATAATTTATGGGGGATGGTTTTGATTGAAGTCCATGCAAAAATTTATCTGAAAATTAGATTTTATGAAAATATTAGAAATACAAGTTTCGGTCAAAAAATCATGATATACTATACACGAGTTTCGGTCAAAAAAATCAAATTAAATCAGGGGCTATTGGCAATGATACGAAAATTTTTAGATCATTTATAAATTTTACGGGTGAAGGTTATGATTGAAGTCCATGCAAAAAAATTTCTGAAAATTAGATTTTATGAAACTTTTCGAAATGCAAGTTTCGGTCAAAAAATCATGATATATTATAGACGAGTTTCGGTCAAAAAAATCAAATCAAATCGGGGGCAATTCTAAATAATACGAATCTTGTCAGATCATTTATATATGTTATGGGAGAAGGTTATGATGGAAGACCATGCAAAAAATCATCTGAAAATTAGTTTCTACGAAACTTTTCGAAATGCAAGTTTCGTTCAAAAAATCGTAGTATATTATACACAAATTTATACTAGATTAGGTCAAAAAATCAAATTAAATCGAGGACTGTTCGAAATGATACGAACTTTTTCAGATCATTTATATATTTTATGGGAGAAGCTTATGATTGAAGTTCATGCAAAAATTTATCTGAAAATTAGATTTTATGAAACTTTTCGAAATGCATGTTTCGGTCAAAAAGTCATGATATATTATTCAAAAGTTTCGGTCTAAAAATCAAATTGAATCGGGGGCTATTTGAAATGATATGAAACTTTTCAGATCATTTTTAAATTTATGGGGGAAGGTTATGATGGAAGACCATGCAAAAAAATCATCTGAAAATTAGTTTCTATGATACCTTTCGAAATGCATGTTTCGTTCGAAAAATCGTAGAATATTATACACATGTTTAGGTCAAAAAATCAAATTAAATCAAGGACTGTATGAAATGATATGAGCATTTTCAGATCATTTATATATTTTATGGGGGAAGGTTTTGATTGAAGTCCATGCAAAAAATCATCTGAAAATTAGATTTTATTAAACTTTTCGAAATGCAAGTTTCGGTCAAAAAATCGTGATATATTATAGACGAGTTTTGGTCAAAAAAATCTAATTAAATCGGGGGCTATTCGAAATAATATGAATCTTTTCAGATCATTTAAATATGTTATGGGAGAAGGTTATGACGGAAGACCATGCAAAAAATCATCTGAAAATTAGTTTCTACGAAACTTTTCGAAATGCAAGTTTCGTTCAAAAAATCGTAGTATATTATACACAAATTTATACTAGATTAGGTCAAAAAATCAAATTAAATCGAGGACTTTTTGAAATGATACGAACTTTTTCAGATCATTTATATATTTTATGGGAGAAGCTTATTATTCAAGTCCATGCAAAAATTTATCTGAAAATTAGATTTTATGAAACTTTTCGAAATGCATGTTTCGGTCAAAAAATCATGATATATTATTCACAAGTTTCGGTCAAAAAATCAAATCAAATCGGGGGCTATTCGAAATGATACGAAACTTTTCAGATCATTTTAAAATTTACGGGGGAAAGTTATGATGGAAGACCATGCAAAAAATCATCTGAAAATTTGTTTCTATGAAACCTTTCGAAATGCAAGTTTCGTTCGAAAAATCGTAGTATATTATACATAAGTTTAGGTCAAAAAATAAAATTAAATCGAGGACTGTATGAAATGATATGAGCATTTTCAGATTATTTATATATTTTATGGGGGAAGGTTTTGATTGAAGTTCATGCAAAATTTTATCTTAAAATTAGATTTTATGAAACTTTTTGAAATGCATGTTTCGGTCAAAAAATCATGATATACACGAGTTTCGGTCAAAAAATCAAATTAAATCGGGGGCTATTCGCAATGATACGAAACTTTTCAGATCATTTATAAATTTTACGGGTGAAGGTTATGATTGAAGTCCATGCAAAATTTTATCTGAAAATTAGATTTTATGAAACTTTTCGAAATACAAGTTTCGGTCAAAAAATCATGATATATTATAGACGAGTTTCGGTCAAAAAAATCAAATTAAATCGGGGGCTATTCAAAATAATACGAATCTTTTCAGATCATTTATATATGTTATGGGAGAAGGTTATGACGGAAGACCATGCAAAAAAATCAGCTGAAAATTAGTTTCTACGAAACTTTTCGAAATGCAAGTTTCGTTCAAAAAATCGTAGTATATTATACACAAATTTATACTAGATTAGGTCAAAAAATCAAATTAAATCGAGGACTTTTTGAAATGATACGAACTTTTTCAGATCATTTATATATTTTATGGGAGAAGCTTATGATTGAAGTCCATGCAAAAATTTATCTGAAAATTAGATTTTATGAAACTTTTCGAAATGCATGTTTCGGTCAAAAAATCATGATATATTATTCACAAGTTTCGGTCAAAAAATCAAATTAAATCGGGGGCTATTCGAAATGATACGAAAGTTTTCAGATCATTTTAAAATTTACGGGGGAAGGTTATGATGGAAGACCATGCAAAAAATCATCTGAAAATTTGTTTCTTTGAAACCTTTCGAAATGCAAGTTTCGTTCAAAAAATCGTAGTATATTATACAGAAGTTTAGGTCAAAAAATAAAATTAAATCGAGGACTGTATGAAATGATATGAGCATTTTCAGATTATTTATATAATTTATGGGGGAAGGTTTTGATTGAAGTCCATGCAAAAATTTATCTGAAAATTAGATTTTATGAAAATATTAGAAATGCAAGTTTCGGTCAAAAAATCATGATATACTATACACGAGTTTCGGTCAAAAAAATCAAATTAAATCAGGGGCTATTGGCAATGATACGAAAATTTTCAGATCATTTATAAATTTTACGGGTGAAGGTTATGATTGAAGTCCATGCAAAAATTTATCTGAAAATTAGATTTTATGAAACTTTTCGAAATGCAAGTTTCGGTCAAAAAATCATGATATATTATAGACGAGTTTCGGTCAATAAAATCAAATTAAATCGGGGGCTATTCGAAATAATACGAATCTTTTCAGATCATTTATATATGTTATGGGAGAAGGTTATGACGGAAGACCATGCAAAAAATCATCTGAAAATTAGTTTCTACGAAACTTTTCGAAATGCAAGTTTCGTTCAAAAAATCGTAGTATATTATACACAAATTTATACTAGATTAGGTCAAAAAATCAAATTAAATCGAGGACTGTTTGAAATGATACGAACTTTTTCAGATCATTTATATATTTTATGGGAGAAGCTTATGATTGAAGTTCATGCAAAAATTTATCTGAAAATTAGATTTTATGAAACTTTTCGAAATGCATGTTTCGGTCAAAAAGTCATGATATATTATTCAAAAGTTTCGGTCGAAAAATCAAATTGAATCGGGGGCTATTCGAAATGATATGAAACTTTTCAGATCATTTTTAAATTTATGGGGGAAGGTTATGATGGAAGACCATGCAAAAAAACCATCTGAAAATTAGTTTCTATGATACCTTTCGAAATGCAAGTTTCGTTCGAAAAATCTTAGTATATTATACACAAGTTTAGGTCAAAAAATCAAATTAAATCGAGGACTATATGAAATAATATGAGCATTTTCAGATCATTTATATATTTTATGGGGAAAGGTTTTGATTGAAGTCCATGCAAAAAATCATCTGAAAATTAGATTCTAAGAAACCTTTCGAAATGCAAATTTCGGTCAAAATATCGTAGTATATTATACACGAGTTTCGGTCAAAAAATCGTAGTATATTATACACGAGTTTCGGTAAAAAAAATCTTATTAAATCGGGGGTTATTCGCAATGATACGAAACTTTTCAGATCATTTATAAATTTTACGGGTGAAGGTTATGATTGAAGTACATGCAAAAATTTATCTGAAAATTAGATTTTATGAAACTTTTCGAAATGCAAGTTTCGGTCAAAAAAATCATGATATATTATAGACGAGTTTCGGTCAAAAAAATCAAATTAAATCGGAGGCTATTCGAAATGATACGAATCTTTTCAGATCATTTATATATGTTATGGGAGAAGGTTATGACGGAAGACCATTTAAAAAATCATCTGAAAATTATTTTCTACGAAACTTTTCGAAATGCAATTTTCATTCAAAAAATCGTAGTATATTATACGCAAATTTATACTAGATTAAGTCAAAAAATCAAATTAAAGCGAGGATTGTTCGAAATGATACGAACTTTTACAAATCAATTATATATTTTATGGGAGAAGCTTATGATTGAAGTCCATGCAAAAATTTATCTGAAAATTAGATTTTATGAAACTTTTCGAAATGCATGTTTCGGTCAAAAAATCATGATATATTATTCACAAGTTTCGGTCAAAAAATCAAATTAAATTAGGGGCTATTCGAAATGATACGAAACTTTTCAAATCATTTTAAAATTTACGGGGGAAGGTTATGATGGATGACCATGCAAAAAATCATCTGAAAATTAGTTTCTATGAAACCTTTCGAAATGCAAGTTTCGTTCAAAAAATCATAGTATATTATACACAATTTTAGGTCAAAAAATCAAATTAAATCGAGGACTGTATGAAATGATATAAGCATTTTCAGATTATTTATATATTTTATGGGGGAAGGTTTTGATTGAAGTCCATGCAAAAATTTATCTGAAAATTAGATTTTATGAAACTTTTTGAAATGCAAGTTTCGGTCAAAAAATCATGATATACTAAACACGAGTTTCGGTCAAAAAAATCAAATTAAATCGGGGGCTATTCGCAATGATACGAAAATTTTCAGATCATTTATAAATTTTACAGGTGAAGGTTATGATTGAAGTCCATGCAAAAATTTATCTGAAAATTAGATTTTATTAAACTTTTCGAAATGCAAGTTTCGGTCAAAAAATCATGATATATTATAGACGAGTTTCGGTCAAAAAAATCAAATTAAATCGGGGGCTATTCGAAATAATACGAATCTTTTCAGATCATTTATATATGTTATGGAAGAAGGTTATGACGGAAGACCATGCAAAAAATCATCTGAAAATTAGTTTCTACGAAACTTTTCGAAATGCAAGTTTCGTTCAAAAAATCGTAGTATATTATACACAAATTTATACTAGATTAGGTCAAAAAATCAAATTAAATCGAGGACTGTTCGAAATGATACGAACTTTTTCAGATCATTTATATATTTTATGGGAGAAGCTTATGATTGAAGTTCATGCAAAAATTTATCTGAAAATTAGATTTTATGAAACTTTTCGAAATGCATGTTTCGGTCAAAAAGTCATGATATATTATTCAAAAGTTTCGGTCTAAAAATCAAATTGAATCGGGGGCTATTTGAAATGATATGAAACTTTTCAGATCATTTTTAAATTTATGGGGGAAGGTTATGATGGAAGACCATGCAAAAAAATCATCTGAAAATTAGTTTCTATGATACCTTTCGAAATGCATGTTTCGTTCGAAAAATCGTAGAATATTATACACATGTTTAGGTCAAAAAATCAAATTAAATCGAGGACTGTATGAAATGATATGAGCATTTTCAGATCATTTATATATTTTATGGGGGAAGGTTTTGATTGAAGTCCATGCAAAAAATCATCTGAAAATTAGATTTTATTAAACTTTTCGAAATGCAAGTTTCGGTCAAAAAATCGTGATATATTATAGACGAGTTTTGGTCAAAAAAATCTAATTAAATCGGGGGCTATTCGAAATAATATGAATCTTTTCAGATCATTTATATATGTTATGGGAGAAGGTTATGACGGAAGACCATGCAAAAAATCATCTGAAAATTAGTTTCTACGAAACTTTTCGAAATGCAAGTTTCGTTCAAAAAATCGTAGTATATTATACACAAATTTATACTAGATTAGGTCAAAAAATCAAATTAAATCGAGGACTTTTTGAAATGATACGAACTTTTTCAGATCATTTATATATTTTATGGGAGAAGCTTATTATTCAAGTCCATGCAAAAATTTATCTGAAAATTAGATTTTATGAAACTTTTCGAAATGCATGTTTCGGTCAAAAAATCATGATATATTATTCACAAGTTTCGGTCAAAAAATCAAATCAAATCGGGGGCTATTCGAAATGATACGAAACTTTTCAGATCATTTTAAAATTTGCGGGGGAAAGTTATGATGGAAGACCATGCAAAAAATCATCTGAAAATTTGTTTCTATGAAACCTTTCGAAATGCAAGTTTCGTTCGAAAAATCGTAGTATATTATACATAAGTTTAGGTCAAAAAATAAAATTAAATCGAGGACTGTATGAAATGATATGAGCATTTTCAGATTATTTATATATTTTATGGGGGAAGGTTTTGATTGAAGTTCATGCAAAATTTTATCTTAAAATTAGATTTTATGAAACTTTTTAAAATGCATGTTTCGGTCAAAAAATCATGATATACACGAGTTTCGGTCAAAAAATCAAATTAAATCGGGGGCTATTCGCAATGATACGAAACTTTTCAGATCATTTATAAATTTTACGGGTGAAGGTTATGATTGAAGTCCATGCAAAATTTTATCTGAAAATTAGATTTTATGAAACTTTTCGAAATACAAGTTTCGGTCAAAAAATCATGATATATTATAGACGAGTTTCGGTCAAAAAAATCAAATTAAATCGGGGGCTATTCGAAATAATACGAATCTTTTCAGATCATTTATATATGTTATGGGAGAAGGTTATGACGGAAGACCATGCAAAAAAATCAGCTGAAAATTAGTTTCTACGAAACATTTCGAAATGCAAGTTTCGTTCAAAAAATCGTAGTATATTATACACAAATTTATACTAGATTAGGTCAAAAAATCAAATTAAATCGAGGACTTTTTGAAATGATACGAACTTTTTCAGATCATTTATATATTTTATGGGAGAAGCTTATGATTGAAGTCCATGCAAAAATTTATCTGAAAATTAGATTTTATGAAACTTTTCGAAATGCATGTTTCGGTCAAAAAATCATGATATATTATTCACAAGTTTCGGTCAAAAAATCAAATTAAATCGGAGGCTATTCGAAATGATACGAAAGTTTTCAGATCATTTTAAAATTTACGGGGGAAGGTTATGATGGAAGACCATGCAAAAAATCATCTGAAAATTTGTTTCTTTGAAACCTTTCGAAATGCAAGTTTCGTTCAAAAAATCGTAGTATATTATACAGAAGTTTAGGTCAAAAAATAAAATTAAATCGAGGACTGTATGAAATGATATGAGCATTTTCAGATTATTTATATAATTTATGGGGGAAGGTTTTGATTGAAGTCCATGCAAAAATTTATCTGAAAATTAGATTTTATGAAAATATTAGAAATGCAAGTTTCGGTCAAAAAATCATGATATACTATACACGAGTTTCGGTCAAAAAAATCAAATTAAATCAGGGGCTATTGGCAATGATACGAAAATTTTCAGATCATTTATAAATTTTACGGGTGAAGGTTATGATTGAAGTCCATGCAAAAATTTATCTGAAAATTAGATTTTATGAAACTTTTCGAAATGCAAGTTTCGGTCAAAAAATCATGATATATTATAGACGAGTTTCGGTCAATAAAATCAAATTAAATCGGGGGCTATTCGAAATAATACGAATCTTTTCAGATCATTTATATATGTTATGGGAGAAGGTTATGACGGAAGACCATGCAAAAAATCATCTGAAAATTAGTTTCTACGAAACTTTTCGAAATGCAAGTTTCGTTCAAAAAATCGTAGTATATTATACACAAATTTATACTAGATTAGGTCAAAAAATCAAATTAAATCGAGGACTGTTTGAAATGATACGAACTTTTTCAGATCATTTATATATTTTATGGGAGAAGCTTATGATTGAAGTTCATGCAAAAATTTATCTGAAAATTAGATTTTATGAAACTTTTCGAAATGCATGTTTCGGTCAAAAAGTCATGATATATTATTCAAAAGTTTCGGTCGAAAAATCAAATTGAATCGGGGGCTATTCGAAATGATATGAAACTTTTCAGATCATTTTTAAATTTATGGGGGAAGGTTATGATGGAAGACCATGCAAAAAAACCATCTGAAAATTAGTTTCTATGATACCTTTCGAAATGCAAGTTTCGTTCGAAAAATCTTAGTATATTATACACAAGTTTAGGTCAAAAAATCAAATTAAATCGAGGACTATATGAAATAATATGAGCATTTTCAGATCATTTATATATTTTATGGGGAAAGGTTTTGATTGAAGTCCATGCAAAAAATCATCTGAAAATTAGATTCTAAGAAACCTTTCGAAATGCAAATTTCGGTCAAAATATCGTAGTATATTATACACGAGTTTCGGTCAAAAAATCGTAGTATATTATACACGAGTTTCGGTAAAAAAAATCTTATTAAATCGGGGGTTATTCGCAATGATACGAAACTTTTCAGATCATTTATAAATTTTATGGGTGAAGGTTAAGATTGAAGTCCATGCAAAAATTTATCTGAAAATTTGATTTTATTAAACTTTTCAAAATACAAGTTTCGCTCAAAAAATCATGATATATTATTGACGAGTTTCGTTCAAAAAAATCAAATTAAATCGGGGGCTATTCGAAATGATACGAATCTTTTCAGATCATTTACATATGTTATGGTAGAAGGTTATGACGGAAGACCATGCAAAAAATCATCTGAAAATGAGTTTCAACGAAACTTTTCGAAATGCAAGTTTCATTCAAAAAATCGTAGTATATTATACGCAAATTTATACTAGATTAGGTCAAAAAATCAAATTAAAACAAGGACTGTTCGAAATGATACGAACTTTTTCAAATCATTTATATATATTATGGGAGAAGCTTATGATTGAAGTCCATGCAAAAATTTATCTGAAAATTAGATTTTATGAAACTTTTCGAAATGCATGTTTCGGTCAAAAAATCATGATATATTATTCACAAGTTTCGGTCAAAAAATCAAATTAAATCAGGGGCTATTCGAAATGATACGAAACTTTTCAGATCATTTTAAAATTTACGGGGGAAGGTTATGATGGAAGACCATGCAAAAATTCATCTGAAAATTAGTTTCTATGAAACCTTTCGAAATGCAAGTTTCGTTCAAAAAATCGTAGTATATTATACACAAGTTTAGGCCAAAAAATCAAATTAAATCGAGGACTGTATGAAATGATATGAGCATTTTCAGATTATTTATACATTTTATGGGGGAAGGTTTTGATTGAAGTCCATACAAAAATTTATCTGAAAATTAGAATTTATGAAACTTTTTGAAATGCAAGATTCGGTCAAAAAATCATGATATACTATACACGAGTTTCGGTCAAAAAAATCAAATTAAATCGGGGGTTATTCGCAATGATACGAAATTTTTCAGATCATTTATAAATTTTACGGGTGAAGGTTATGTTTGAAGTCCATGCAAAAATTTATCTGAAAATTAGATTTTATGAAACTTTTCGAAATGCATGTTTCGGTCAAAAAATCATGATATATTATAGACGAGTTTCGGTCAAAAAATCAAATTAAATCGGGAGTTATTCGAAATGATATGAATCTTTTCAGATCATTTATATATGTTATGGGAGAAGGTTATGACGGAAGACCATGCAAAAAATCATCCGAAAATTAGTTTCTACGAAACTTTTCGAAATGCAAATTTCGTTCAAAAAATCGTAGTATATTATACACAAATTTATACTAGATTAGGTCAAAAAATCAAATTAAATCGAGGACTTTTCAAAATGATACGAACTTTTTCAGATCATTTATATATTTTATGGGAGAAGCTTATGATTGAAGTCCATGCAAAAATTTATCTAAAAATTAGAATTTATGAAACTTTTCGAAATGCATGTTTCGGTCAAAAAATCATGATATATTATTCACAAGTTTCGGTCAAAAAATCAAATTAAATCGGGGGCTATTCGAAATGATACGAAACTTTTCAGATCATTTTAAAATTTACGGGGGAAGGTTATGATGGAAGACCATGCAAAAAATCATCTGAAAATTAGTTTCTATGAAACCTTTCGAAATGCAAGTTTCGTTCAAAAAATCGTAGTATATTATACACAAGTTTAGGTCAAAAAATCAAATTAAATCGAGGACTGTATGAAATGATATGAGCATTTTCAGATTATTTATATAATTTATAGGGGAAGGTTTTGATTGAAGTCCATGCAAAAATTTATCTAAAAATTAGATATTATGAAAATTTTAGAAATGCAAGTTTGTCAAAAATTCATGATATACTATACACGAGTTTCGGTCAAAAAAATCAAATTAAATCGGGGGCTATTGGCAATGATACGAAAATTTTCAGATCATTTATAAATTTTACGGGTGAAGGTTATGATTGAAGTCCATGCAAAAATTTATCTGAAAATTAGATTTTATTAAACTTTTCGAAATGCAAGTTTTGGTCAAAAAATCATGATATATTATAGACGAGTTTCGGTCAAAAAACTCAAATTAAATCGGGGGCTATTCGAAATGATACGAATCTTTTCGGATCATTTATATATGTTATGGTAGAAGGTTATGACGGAAGACCATGCAAAAAATCATCTGAAAATTAGTTTCTACGAAACTTTTCGAAATGCAAGTTTCGTTCAAAAAATCGTAGTATATTATACACAAATTTATACTAGATTAGGTCAAAAAATCAAATTAAATCGAGGACTGTTCGAAATGATACGAACTTTTTCAAATCATTTATATATTTTATGGGAGAAGCTTATGATTGAAGTCCATGCAAAAATTTATCTGAAAATTAGATTTTATGAAACTTTTCGAAATGCATGTTTCGGTCAAAAAATCATGATATATTAATCACAAGTTTCGGTCAAAAAATCAAATTAAATCGGGGGCTATTCGAAATGATACGAAACTTTTCAGATCATTTTTAAATTTACGGGGGAAGGTTATGATGGAAGACCATGCAAAAAATCATCTGAAAATTAGTTACTATGATACCTTTCGAAATGCAAGTTTCAATCAAAAAATCGTAGTATATTATACACAAGTTTAGGTCAAAAAATCAAATTATATCGAGGACTGTATGAAATGATATGAGCATTTTCAGATCATTTATATATTTTATGGGGGAAGGTTTAAATTGAAGTCCATGCAAAAATTTATCTGAAAATTAGATTTTATGAAACTTTTTGAAATGCAATTTTCGGTCAAAAAAGCATGATATACTATACACGAGTTTCAGTCAAAAAAATCAAATTAAATCGGGGGCTATTCGCAATGATACGAAACTTTTCAGATCATTTATAAATTTTACGGGTGAAGGTTATGATTGAAGTCCATGCAAAAATTTATCTGAAAATTAGATTTTATGAAACTTTTCGAAATTTTTTTTCTTTTTCTCAAACTTTAACCCAAAAATTTTCTAAACCCTAATTTTTTCTCTAAAACCCAACTTTTTCTTATAAACCTAAAACCTTAAACTTTTGTAAACCTTCAACCTAGTTTATGAACCTTTGTCGTTCATTTTTATGCTATTCATGTGTATTATATTTTTACTGTATAATTGTTCCTCTCTTGTAATAGTGTAGTTTAATTTTTTGCCATATAATTATGTAACTGCCCCAGCCATGTAATAGTGTAGATTTATATTTCTGTATTTTATTTGATTTATTATAATTGCTATGGTTAGTAATCTTAGGGTGTGCATAATCTAAATGTGATTAAAAATAACTTAGAAAATTAATTTAAATAAGATAAATACTTGAATATAAACATTCACACACGTAAGTCGATCTTTGATCGCCATCTTGCACTTCCTAGGTTACCCCTCTCAGTTGCCTTAAAAATGGTCAAGTCCCTCGAATATAGGGGTGTCTTCAGCAAAGTCCCTCCATAAAATCATCAAGCCCCTATAGTTTAAAAGATCAAGTCCCTTCGAGGTTGCCTACGGAATAATGATCTTGTCCCTTCGAATAAACGATGATAGTCCCTACGAATTGCTAAAGACACCCCTTAAGTTGCCTTCATTGACCATACGATGACCCTACGTCTGTCCCTTAACCTCCAAGGTAATGACTACCCACTCCTTAATAGTAGGGATAGTCTTACCCTTTGAAAGAACATAAAAGAATAAGAAAGACTTAATCTAGGGTAGGTATCTCATAGTTACTTGCTCACACTCTTCAAAATTACTTTTACACCTCACTATTTTCAAACATTTTCAAATAAAGGCTTTGTATACATCCATACGAGGATCATTACAAAGTACTTAGAAAAATTTCTAATCACACACTACACTCTTCAAACACAATTTAAGTGAGCTAAGTAACTAAGAGCCCATGGATAACCATGGATATAAAGGGTGCTAACACGTTCCCTTTATATAACCTACCCCCCGAACTCAAGTCTTTTAAAATAGATCTTTCTTGTTCTTTTATGTCCTTTCCTTATGGATAAAATAAAAGTCGGTGGTGACTCTTGCTATCCGCAACATTTTATAAAAGTCAGTTCTCCCACCGTGTTACAACCAGCAGCCATTTCGACCAATTCACGCTTGTTGCACCCCAAAATTTGCCCTCACAATACAAGACTTTGTGTTCTAAGAAGGTTCACAAGGTTCACAAGTTCCACAATGCTTTCAAAACCTTTCATGAGGTTCATGAAGTCTACAAGTCACTTTATGAAGGTTCACAAGGTTCACAAGCTTCTCAAACATTTACAAGACCTTTCATGAGGTTCATGAAGTCTACAAGTCACTTCTTGAAGGTTCGCAAGGTTCACAAGATTCACAATGCTTACATGACCTTTCATGAGGTTCATGAAGTCTACAAGTCACTTCATGAAGGTTCACAAGGTTCACAAGGCTCACAATACCTCCCATGAGTATCACAAGACATTTTATGATGATTCACAAGGTTCACAAAGTTCACAATTGGTCAGAAGAGTTGACAATTCCCTCAGACAATGCACCTCCTAAGCAATGCATCCCAAACTAGGGTTTTGACTTTAATCAGGCTAAATGGACTTCCAAGACTTCAAGTGAGCTTCATAACATCTTATATGTGTTTAAGAACCCCCATGACAAGTTTCAAGACTTTTCTCAAAAGTTTGCTCAGTCAGATGATCAGATAAGTCAAAATCAGTCAGTGCAGTTAAAAAGTCAAACTGAGGTCAACTGTGGTCAAACCAAAGTCAAACTTCATGATTTTTTGCCAACATCAAGTATATGAAGTAAAATTCATCATTTGATCAAGGGTTGATCATGGTTCATCAAGGAGATTCCAGATCATCAAGAATCAGGAGTTTCTAAATTAGGGTTTCCTCAGTAAAAGTCAACTGATCTTTGACCAGCCATAACTTTCACATGCTTCATCATCAAGTCTCCACTCAAAGCTCATTTTGAAGGAAATTGAATTCTCTACAACTTTGTGTCTCACAAGCCAAGCCCAAAAATGCTTCATTTGGAAGGTATGAGCTAAGACATTATAGGTCCTTTTGAAAGTCAACAAAAAGTCAACAACTTCAAAAGGGCATAACTTGAGATTGGTAAATGATATGGACATGAAACCAGTGGGGTTGGTTAGAGGACTCTTCAAGCTTTCCAAAAAGTCCAATAACACCCTCATAGCATTAAAATTGAAGGATATGTGCCCTTGCAAAGTTGGGAAATTTTGAGTTGGTTTATGATGAAAAAGGAGGTCTAAAACCAATTTCTTCCAAATGGGCTTGCCAAATAATGACCCAACCCATACAATGACTTCATGCACGACCCAAACCATTAAAAATCAGAATTTTTATTATTTTATTTTTATTTATTTTGATTTAATTCATTAAAAATCATTTTAAATAAAAATAAAATATGAAAATGTAAGATTTGATGGAGATTAAGCTTCTAGAAAGTCTTAAATATTGATTTAAATTGAAGAGGAAAGAAATCATGAGATTTGTCCAAAAATAGCAAGCCTTCATACAAGAATATTGGATTTTAAAGGCATGATCATTTTGAATCTTTTCATATCAATTTTTCCACACAAACAATCAATCTTTTTGACCTAATTCACTCTCCTATAAGTGCTTAACTCATTGCCATCACAAGGACACGAATTCTCTGCCTCCAAAAGTAAGTTTCACAAATTGAAAAACCATCCAAAAACTCACATTCGGTTTTTGATTTCCAGGGCTCTAGAAGGTAAAACAAGAACATAGCAAGACTCCTTGGACTTCCTTGATCATGAACCATCACTCATATGCATCAAAATCATGCTATATTGCTCAACCCGAATCCACTTTTATCTTGAAATTCAAATTTTCGAATTCATAAATATATGCATTATAAACTGTTTTTGATGATTGATATGTGTTTGTTGTGATGCCTAGATTGTTTCTGGATAAAAGAAACAAAGAAATCAGCCCTAACCCGCAAGTTGCCATAGCTAGGGTTTGTGAGTTGAATTTGGGATCTTACGATTTAGCTAACATAAATTGGTTTTGAGACTATAATTGGATTGTGTGCTGTATGGGGATTTCAAATATGAAATCAATTTGATAAAATGTTGTTGTTTAATGGTGGTTAGAAATTTACAGGTTTAAGTTGCAGGTATAATCGCAGGTAAATTCATAGGAGAATTCGCAGGTAATCCTACGAATCCAAGGAAGAAGACGAAGCTGGCTGCGCGCGCGCTTTTGAATTCAAATATTTTGTATTATATTTTATGCATTGGTTGTGGTTTTAAGTCACAGCTGGCTGCTTGGCCCAGTGGTGGGAAGTATATGCGCGTATCTTGATGGCACTGGTTCGATTCTTGGCTGGGTGCATTTTTTTCTCTTATTTTCCAGGTTAAGCGTATATAATATATTATGTATTGTTGCCAACACATTAGCAGAATTGCTCACCTAGCTGGATGGTCATGCGTGCGTTCTTGTATTCAAGAGGTCCTGGGTTCAATCCTCCCCCAGGCCTTTTGCTTCTATTTATTTTTCTGATTTTTCCAGGCAAAGCATAAAACCAATTCCTCTCCCTTTCCTTTCACCTGCGCGCTGATGGCCTGGTGGTGTGTCTTGCTGCTGGTAAACAAAGCCTCCTGGGTTCAAATCCCAGCCAGGTTTGTTTTGTTATTTTTTTTATTTTATTTTGTTTTGTTTAATTAATTTAGGTTTTACTAATAATTATATATACTAAAATAATTCTATAAAATGTTTATTCAATGTTTCTAATGTTCAAAAATTATATTTTCTTAATTCAAAATTATTTCTTAATTATAATGTACATATACTTATTAAAATAATTTTGTATATTAAATTAAAAACCCTTAAATATTTTCTAAACAAACCCTAATTTTGTAAAACCTAATTTATTTTCTAAATAATAAAAAACTAATTTTATTTTTATTTCTAATATTTTTTTTTTGTAAATATAATATGTAATATAATTGAATCTTAGCAAATATAATTAGTAATTATTTTTATAATTTGTTCATAATCTAAATTTTATTCTTTTATTTTATGTATGTTTAAAAACAATTAAATTTTATAATTATAATCTTTTTATGTTAATAAGTTGCATATAATTTTATAATTAAATTGTTCATATTTCTTAATAGTTTCTAATTTTTATTTTGTTTATTATTATTACTAATCATATTATTACTAATCCATTTATTTTATTATTATATTTATTATTATTATTTTACTAACCTTATTTTATTATTTTTATTATTTTTATTACTAACCTGTATTATATTTATTATTGCCTATTTATTTATTTTTGTTTATATTTATTTATTTGCTATTTATTTTAATTGTTTATTATAATTATTGTAATTGCTCCTTGGTGTAAATTTTTGTAAATATTTAATTATTTAATTTTTTATGCTATGGTTAGTAATTTAGGGAGTGTAAACATGTATTTATATTTAAAATCAAATTTAGATCATTTTAATTAAAGATAAATAAAATTAAACACTCACACACGTAAGTCGATTTTTAATCGCCATCTCACTTTCTAGGGTTGCCTCTTATTGTTGCCTATTCAAAAAGGTCAAGTGGGGTGTATAAAGCAAGTCCCTCAAAATAAAGTCATCAAGTCCCTTAATGGTTGCCTTTAAAGATCAAGTCCCTTTTCGAATAATGATGACAGTCCCTCCTAAATGCTTAAATACACCCCACAGTTGCCTTCATAAAACAGATGTCCCTCATATGTCCCTCACATCCAAGGTAATGACTACCTATTCCTTAATAATAGGGATAGTCTTACCATTTAAAGGATAAAGAACAGAAAGACTTAAACTTTAGGGTAGGTTCCTCATAGTTACTTGCTCACTATTTCAAAACAAATTTCAAATATTTCACAATTTCAAACAATTTTCAAACACAAGTTTTTTACGCATCCGTACATGGATCATTATTAAACTCTTATGAAAATTTCTATTCACACACTTCACATTTCAAAAAACAATTTAAAGTGAGCTAAGTAACTAAGAGCCCATGGATAACCATGGATGTAAAGGGTGCTAACACCTTCCCTTTACATAACCTACCCCCCGGACCCAAAAATCTTTTAAAAGGTCTTTCCTGTTCTTTTATGCCTTTCCTTTGGATAAAATAAAAGTCGGTGGCGACTCTTGCTATCCGCAACATAACTAAAAGTCAGTTCTCCCACCGTGTTACAACGCTCAGGTAATTGTGTAAAGCATCTGGATTTGAGTAGCCAAAATATGTTCAAGTAATCATCAATAGATTCATTGAACTTTCTTTTGACACTAGCCAATTCTTTTAGGCTAATCTTGGTCTATCCCATATAAAACTGCTCATGAAACAAACACTCTAATTGAGTCCAATTACAAATTGAACCAGGTGGCAATGTAGTAAACCAAGTGAAATCGTTCTTGGTGAGAGAACTAGGGAAATATTTAACCCTAAGGCTTTCCTCATTTGCTAGCTCTCCTGCTTCTATCACATAACGCGCCATATGTTCGACTGTAGACTCAGTCGTATCTCCTGAGAACTTGGTGAACTTAGGAACCTTTGTCCTAGGAGGTAGTTCTGCTTGGAGTAAATATTATGCTATTGGCGAAGTGAAATTTGGCCTAGCAAAGCCTGTGTTTATCCCACTTCTAGCCATTATTCGTTCGACCATGGCTGCTAAATTATTCTATGTTGCCAAATTATTCTGTCGAACCTGGTGAACCATTTGATATGTGTCTTGATGCATGTTTACTACTCTTACTCTTGGTTCATCCTCTTCTGGGATTTGTCTTTGATTCCTCACAAGTTCAGCCTCAAATGGTTCGACCCCTGGAGGATCCACACGATCTTGTGGCTGTGTGGCATCTTCCACATTCACTCCTTGATTTGGACGTCGAGGCAGTGCTGGAACTCCCATGAATTCTGCTATGCGCGCCATTTGGGTTACCATTTGTCGATTCTTCTGATCTGTGTTCTGAATCAAAGGTTGAAAAACTTCTCCCATAGTTTGAGATAAATTATGAACCATTTGCATGTTTCTTTCATCAATCTGCTGCCTCAATAGGCTGCAGATTCATTTGTTAAGGTATGACTTTGCATCGAATGCCCCAACACACCAACTTGATCATTCCTTCTCATAATTATTGTTGAACCAGACTCCTGTAATGGTGAAGGGACAACATGATCAGAAAAACAGGAGGTGTATTCCATACTCCTGCCATTGTGGTAGTTGATGGCCTAAAGAGTCTAGGGTATTGCTGAGCTAGAGTAGGTCCAAAAGGCCTAAATACAGTCGAACTGGGTGGTGGAGTATGGGTTTTGGCCCAATGTACTCCAACACTGGTTGAGAATAAGGCCTATTGACTGTTTCTCTTGGATCTGTCGAAGGGGTTAGTTCTGGCACCAATGTTCGCGTTGTCGATGCCCTTTGTCAAAGGGTTGGAGACTGGTACGGCCTCATTTCTTGATCCATCTTGTACATTTGTACTGCAAGCATTCGAACTGCTCACTTGAGGATTCGACCCACTTGTTGTGGGGATTGAATCACTTGTATTTCCCTGGCTAGATGCCATCTTTCTTATGTTTCTCCTTCTTCTTGGTATATAGTCGTCGTTGTTGGCTACTTTCCCGCTTCTCAAATGCATGCATGAAAATAACTGAGTTAGACGATATCGCGGATCTAGAAGGGGGTTGAATAGATCCCTTTTTAAAAAATTAATTTTCAAAAATTTAATTGAAAATGTATTGCGGAAGTTTCCCAAAAAATCGTCTAATTAAATTTGAAGTCACCGAAGATCGGATATACGCTTTAACCAAATGGAAATAGAATGATGACAAGAAGAATTAATACTTCACAAATGATTCACTTGATAATACCACAATTGATAAAACTATTCTTAACAATGATATAGAGTAAGAAAATAAGCACAAGCAAATTGATTTTGTGTGATCTGACTTTTTGACAAACACTTGGTGTGCAAAAAATAAAGTGTAACTTTGTTGTATCAAGTAGTGCAGAAATTTACACAATGTTGTTATCCCTTTTGAGTATGACAATTTGTCAAACACCTTGAGTGCACTACTTAGATACACCAGAATTTTATAGCACACAAAATCAAAATGATCAAACGTAAAATGCGAGAATAGTAAAGAACACAAGGAATTTGTTCAGGCAGTTCCTTCGTCGTCCTCGCTCGAAGTACTCTGCCCCCAATTCACAATCGAATTGGGCAATTTTATTAAATTGAAATTGTTTTACAAGAATAAAAATAAATGAACCAACAAACCAAACCGTGTTGAATATGCTATCAAATCTTCTTCTTGTCCCTTGATTCATAGTAGAATCAAGTTCTTCACGCGTGTCAAGAAAGCATCTGATTAATTGCTCCCTTCTTGCAAGCACGACTGAGTTTATTCAACACTTGTGAACCCACAAAGATCTTCGCAATCCTCCGTCTACCGTGTTATGAAAGAAAGATCCACTTGATCTTCAATCTACCTAACTCGGCCGAATCTACGAACGGTAGTTGTGTGCAAAACCCCCAAATCTTCAATGATCTTGGAGGAGAAAACCCTTCAGATTTTTCCAAGAAAAACCCACACTCTCTAGACCCCAATCTGAAATACTAATTCATGATTGAACGTTATCTTCGAAGCAAACACCTTAATCAACAAAGATTTTTGTGTGTGATTGTTGATGGATGCAAGAAGGAAGAAGATGAAGAGAGAAGTGTGTATATCTTTCACTTTTCTTGTTGGCCTCTCAAAAGAAATGAAACCAGCTATTTATATTGGTTAGTAAATGTCATGAAAATAGAAAGATGAAATAAATGGAAAAAATAGACAACACAAGAATGAGCCGACTCTAATCACAAAATGAGTCGGCTCAAATTGCTTGGTGAGTCGGCCAAAATTAATAGAGAGACGGCCTATTGAGACCCGCACAAATTAAGAAAGGAAATACTTTGATGAGTCGGCTCATGAATGAGTTTGATTTGGCTCATCCATACCAATGAGTCGGCCAAAATTTGGCCTCAGGCAGCCTGTTGGGGCCTGTGTGTTTTTGGCACCAACAACACTGAATGAGTCGGCTCATTGTGGAATTTGAGTCGGCTCATTCAGATCATTTTCACAAAAATGACATTTCTTTCTTTTTCTTTGAGAACCACTCATACTTTCAATCATGCCAAGTTTTTGACACATTAAAATTTATGCCATGTCTCACAAACTCCCCCTTTTTGATGATGGCAAAAACTTGATGAATCAATCGCCATATCTTGCTAAGCTCCCCCTGACTGTATGACACGATTTATATGCCATCAATATCATTTCCCCCTTTGACAACATCAAAAAGAAGAGGATACTTATGAGTAATCAACCAATGGAAATAGCATGTGAAACATATTTCCAATATGAGATACCAATTGCAATAAGCACACGCATTCACAAACACACAATTTAGAAGAACATGAAGAAAATTCAACAATAAACAAGGGAAAAGAAAAAAATAATCAACCAAAGGAAAGATGAATTCATACATAAGCAAACCATAAACAACATTATGCATAAGTGCACTCATAAACAAAACAAAAAAATGATGCAATGATCCTCTCAAGCTTGGGGATTGCGATCCCGAGTGGATGGATAACGATGATGGTAAGTGATAGGTTGCGAGTCATCCATATCGGTTTCGGTAAATTGAAGAAAACTTCTATTGAGAGAGTTGAACGCAATGTCTTGAGCAGCCAAATGATCTTGCAGTGCGGTATACCAAGTGTCTTGAACGGACACATAAGCGGCAAAAGTTATGTCTTGTTCATTTAAACGTCGTTCTAATTCCAAGTATCTTTCAGTTTGAGTTGTGTAGTAGGCTTCCTGTTGAAGTTGCATATTCTGAAGCAGAGCCATGATGCTGGAAGGATCATCTTGATTTGTTTGAGATGGAGGAGGAGATAGAGGAGCAAAACGAGTTGTAGTGTTTGTCCAGCCGGTGTATTGCCACTCACCCCATCCTTGATTTTCATAGGAGGCAGAATCAGTAGATGGAATTCCATTCCATTCTTCGTTTTCAGTGGGCAATTCGTCATTTGGAGCATTTGGTTCATTTTGATCCTCAAGATCATCCCCTTCAGAATTTTCTTCCAACTCTTGATTAAAATCACCTCTTAATAGAAACCGATATCGTTTTTCTTTAGAATCCCATATGTAACCCATAAGACTTAGTGTCTTTTTTTGAAACCAATTTCTATCAGACACGGATACCACGGGTAAGTCGCTACCAACAATTTCTGCTTTGTTGATAATCTTCTGAATAATTGAAGGATATGGAAGAGCAACTCCTTTACTTTCCTTTAGAGAAAAGATACGAATAGAAAAATAATGTGGCTAGTTAACTTTGACCTTGTTCTGAAGAATGTATATCAGATGAACTTCACTCATATCGATACGAGAAAATCCTCCTTTCTTTGGTCGTAGATTGTATGCCATAATCCAATGAAGGATACGATCCAACGACTCAACTTTTCCAGTGGTAGTTGAATTTGGAAACAATTCAGAATTTACAATGGAGTCAGAGAATGGTTCTTTAAGCATACCATTTAGTTCCGAGAGAAATGTATAGTTCTCCATTTGAGATTTATCAGTTATCAAAATACTAGCTTCCTCAGGATCAATGCGAAACAAGTCTTCCAAACTTGAGCATTAACAACAAACATTCTAGTGCCCATACGAAAATTAAATTCAAAACCTTTAAATGTCCCAATCAGACCAGCATAGAACATTCTTACCAAATCCTCATTATAATCTTCCTGACAAGAGAGAAAGGGATTAATACCATGAAAATCCATTAGTTCAACAATGTGAGGAATGTGCATCTGATTTGCAGTTGTTCTTGAATACATATTATGAGAAACAATTTTCCTATTCTTGAACTTTTTATTATAAACCTCAACCAAATCAGATGGAAGAAGAGACAAAGCATTTACCGGTAGAGATGATTGTGAAGCAGAACCCCGTGACCTTTTATCTCTAGCTCTTGAAGCCATTGTTGAGAATTAAGAACTTTGAAACTTTGAGAGGAAAATGGGGTTTTAGGGTTTAGTGATAAACTTGAGAGAATATGAGATAATTATGATAAGAAAATGAAAGTTTAATGAGTTTGATGATAAGAATCCATAAACACAATTAATTGAAAGTCAAAAAGTGATGGGAAGCATTTGATGTGCCGACCTAGGGACAAGGAAAAACAGTCGGCGTGTCTTTTTAAGACAGCCAAATGTCACGTGATACGACAATGAGCCGACTCAAAATTTAAAACAAGTCGGCTCAATTTAAATTTGAAGTGAGTCGGCTCAGAATAGCAAAGACGTCGACTCATAAGGTTCCATGAGCCGACTCATGAGTCGGCCTGTTGGGACCCGGCAATTTTGAATGAAATTTTTCACTAAAATTCACTTAAACCACATCAAATCATGATAATATCATCTTTTATATTGATCAGTTGATAAACAGCCAATTATAATCCAAAAGAAGAGAAGAAATATATAAAGACACTAACATAAGCAAATCCACTCAATTATATTAGATATCATGGATGAATAGAGATAACAAAGTTTAGAAGGATATTACCTCGAGTATATGTGAAAGAGAATTAAGATAACACTATGCTAAAAGAGAAGTTAGTGACAAGACGAGTTGAACCAAACAATAAAATAAGACAAAGCAGTGATTATCAAGATCTATCCAGGATATCAAGAACACCAAGTTCCCTACGAATATAAAAGAAAGGATCGGTAGCAAGTGGTTTTGTAAAAATGTCGGCTAGTTGATTCAAACTATCAATGTGCTCAAACACCACATCACATTTCTCTACATGATCCCTAAGGAAGTGATGCCCTATTTCAATATACTTAGTGCGTGAATGAAGAATATGGTTTTTGGTAAGATTAGTTGTACTAGTGTTGTCACACAAAATTGGAATTTGTTTAAGAGAGATATTGAAGTCAAGTAATTGTTGTTTTAGCCATAAGATTTGGGCATAACAATTTTCGGCTGCAATATACTCCGCCTCCACAGTTGATAAAGCAACCAAAACTTGCTTTTTGCTATGCCAACTAACAAGAGTGTTTGAAAAGAAATGACAAGTTCCACTAGTGCTTTTCCTATCCACTTTGTAACCGGCAAAGTCGGAGTCGGAAAAACCTACCAAAGAGCAATCACTACCCTTAGGATACCACAGGCCAAACTTAAACGTACCACAAAGGTACCTAAGTATGTGTTTAACTGATTTTACGTGTGATTCCTTAGGGCATGATTGAAACCTAGCACACATATATACACTAAACATAATATTTGGACGTGATGCGGTAAGATAAAGAAGGGATCCGATCATACCTCGATACCTTTTTATATCCACATCCTTACCCTTTTCATCACGAGCAAGACTAGCAGCAATAGGCATTGGTGTATCAATAGGCTTGGAATTTGTCATATCAAACTTTTTGAGCAACTCATTGCAATACTTAGTTTGACTTATAAAAGTTCCATCTTCAAGTTTTCTAATTTGATGTCCGAGGAAGAAGTTAAGCTCCCCCATCATACTCATATCAAATTCACCTTGCATAGAACTTGAAAATTCTTTGACTAACTTCATGTTAGTAGATCTAAAAATAATATCATCTACATATACTTGAACTAAAATAGAATGATTTCCTTCTCGTTTAATAAACAGTGTAGTGTCAACTTTTCCTCTTGAAAAACCTTGATTGATCAAAAATTTACTTAGACGCTCATACCAAGCTCTAGGAGCTTGTTTGAGACCATACAAAGCACGTTTAAGCTTGTACACATGATTTGGTTTTTCATAGTTTTCAAATCCAGGAGGTTGACGCACATATACCTCTTCATTTATATATCCGTTAAGGAAGGCACTCTCAACATCCATTTGATATAATTTGAAATTTTGTGAACAAGCAAATGCAAGTAAAAGGCGTATATCCTCAAGGCGGGCAACATGAGCATAAGTTTCCTCATAGTCTATGCCTTCCTCTTGGTTATTCCCTTGAGCAACAAGACGAGCCTTGTTATGAACAATAATATTGTTTTCATCCAATTTGTTCCTAAAAACCCATTTGGTGCCAACCACTCGATGATCTCGCGGAGGTGGAACAAGGTCCCAAACCTCATTTATTTTAAACTGATTTAGTTCCTCTTGCATGGCTAGAAACAAATTTTCATCAAGTAAGGCCTCTTTGGCATTTTTAGGCTCAATTTTAGAGATGAAAGCATGATAAAAATAGAAGTTACTTATCCTTGATCTAGTAACGACCCCCTTTGAGATATCTCCAATGATGTTATCGATGAGATGATCTTTTGATGTTTTCCATTCCAATGGTAGATCATTTTAGGAAGATGTTTGACCTTCATCTTTGAGACTAGAGTCATCAACCGGCTCCTTATTAACAATATCCGGAAGGGTTTCCACACGAGACATATCAAGGTCTTTAACAATCTCATTTGAAGAGGCACCTGCACCAATAACTACACTACCTTTTTCGACAACATTCAGATAAGATTCATCAAAAGATACATGTTCATATTCTTCAACAATAAGCAACCTTTTATTGTATATTCTATATGTTTTGCTTGAATTAGAGTATCCAAGAAATATGCCCTCATCCACCTTTGAATCAAATTTACCAAGGTTTTCTTTTCCATTATTTAGCACAAAACATTTGCAACCAAAGACATAAAGATGCGACACATTTGGATTTCTTCCTTTTAAAGGTTCATAGGGCCTTTTGTTTAGAATAGGCCGAATAGTGATCCTATTTAATACATAGCACGCGGTGCTAATAGCATCGACCCAAAAATATTTAGGAAGACCGCTATCATTTATCATAGTTCTTCCCAATTCCTCTAACACATGACTTTTATGTTCCACAACACCATTTTTTTGTGGAGTTCTAGGAGCGGAAAAATTATGATCAATGCCATGGTTTTCACAAACAATTTCAAAGAAATGATTTTCAAACTCACCTCCATGGTCACTTATAATGGTTACAAAGTTTGTGCCAAGTTTATTTTGAGATAATTTGGAAAAAGTTTCAAAGGCCGAAAAAGGTATCACTTTTACTAGCTAAGAAGATTGTCCAACAAAATCGAGAGTAGTCGTCAACAATAACAAAACCATAATAGTTCCCTCTTATACTTTTGATTCTAGAAGGACCAAAAAGATCCATGTGTAGAAGTTCAAGAGGTCTAGAAGTAGAGACTAATTATTTTGATTTAAAAGATATCTTTGTTTGCTTTCCCATTTGGCAAGCATCACAAAGATGGTCTCTAGTGAACTTTATGTTTGGCAAACCGACTACTAAGTTTTTGGAAACAACCTTATTTAGCAAGTCAAAGTTGATATGAGTTAAACGTCTATGCCAAAGCCAAGACTCTTCACTTTTAGAAATTAGACATTTAGGATCACTCATGGTCATCAAATTTAAATCAAGCATATATACATTGTTAACCCTCAAGCCTTTAAACATATCCTCTTTGTTTTCATTATGTTCAATTATGCAACCTTCTTTAGAGAATGAGACTTTATATCCCTTGTCACACAATTGACTAATGCTAACAAGATTATTCTTAAGACCTTCTACCAAGAGGACATTAGAGATAGATGTAGAGGAGGGATTACCTACACTACCTTTGCCGAGTATAGCTCCCTTGTTGTTATCACCATAGGTAATAAAACCTTTCTTCTTAGCCACGAAGTCATAGAATAAGGAAATGTCACCTGTCATATGTCTTGAGCATCCACTATCAAGAAACCAACGTTTCTCTGTAGTCTCAAGACACTCCACCTACATGATTAGACAAGAGAGAAAGGTACCCAATTTTCATTGGGTCCTAGAGTGTGAGTGAAAATTTTGTTGCTGTTGGGAAACCATTGACAAATGCCTTTAGGGACCAAGTATCCCCTAAACCGACATTTGGCAATCGTATGACCTTCCTTGCAACAATAGTGACATTTCAAGAATGGTTTAGACTTGCATTTACTATCTTGATCATTCACAACATAAGTATACTTTTGATATGGGTTGTTCATTGATTCTCTAAAGTTTTAACGATCAATAGTAAAGGTTATCTTTGGTTGTGACAACTTGTCTAGTTTGGCTTGAAGAGTTTTAACTTCTTTTTGCCAAATACAACATGTTTCACAACTATGAAAGTTATGTCATTCTCGCTTGTCTTCTACCATATATTCTACCATCGATGTTTTAAGAGCTTTCATTGCATTTTGATTATCCAAAACCTTTTTCTCTAAATATGCAAAAATTCTTTTGTCGGATGCAATGTGCTTGAAAGCTTCCTTAGCCTCTTGATGGGGAACATTAAAAGTACTAAGTAGATCATTATAAGATAATTTTTCAGCATTATCATATTTAGCATGTCTTACCTCTTTCTTGCCTTTCTTATGAGCCATGAGGCAAAGATTTACTTTCTCTTCCTCATCGCTTGAGCTATCTTTGCTAGACGAATCACTATCACTTTCCCAAGCAATATATGCTCTTCTAGCCTTGTTACCTTTCCTTTGATGCTTATCTTTTTCTTTGTCTTTCTTTAGCATAGGACAATCCGGTTTGTAATGACCCGGTTTTCCACAGTTGTAACAAGATCCCTTACCTTTTGTACTTTTAATAAACTCTTGCTTGGAAGGATTATATTTTCTTTGATAGTTGATGAGACGCTTGTCCGAATGAGATATTTCATTCTTTTTAAGATACTGATTGTATCTTCTTACAAACAAACCCATATCTTTGTTTGATTCGTATTCATCATCACTTGAATCACTCTCACTATCTTTATTGGTGGAGGATTTTGAGGAAGAAGCCTTCAATGCAATAGACTTCTTCTTCTTCTTATGATCTTTATTCTTCTCGTTCTTTTCTTTCTTTTCATTATCTTCATACTCATGTAAATTTAAGAGCTCTTGTTCATGCTCTTGTAGCTTTCCATTAAGTGTAGTTAAATCCAAGGTTCTTACATCATTGGCTTTTTTGATTGCCGTAACGTTTGGCAACCATTCCCTAGTAAGAACTCTCAAAATTTTGTTAGTAGCGACATCGTTAGGAGTAGTTTTACCAAGAGCGTTTAATCGATTTGTCAAGTGAGAAAACCTTTTTCCCATTTTACCAATGGTTTCCCCTTGGCTCATGTGAAATCGATCGAACTCTTGTTGTAGAGTATTAATTCGAGCAAGCTTTACATCATCGGTTCCCTCATGGGAAACTTGTAAAGCTTCCCACATAGCCTTAGCCGAGGTGTGATGAGAAACTCGAAAATATTCATCCGCTCCCAAAGAAGCTATAAGCATATTTCGAGCTTTCCAATCATAGCTATATTTCTTTTCATCATTCCCATCCCATTGTGCTTCCGGTTTTTCAATTTGGACATTATCCGGACCATCCATAGTTATTTGAAAAGGGTGGTCTTGAATAACTTTCCAAATTTTTCTATCAAAAAAGTTGATATGAATGCACATATAATCCTTCTAGTGACTATTGTTTTCTCTGGTAAAAACTGGAGCTCTATTGTACGCCCCTGTTGGATCGTTGTCCATTTTCCAATAAGTTGTATGTGAAGCACTAGATGAACCGGTGCTCTGATACCACTTATTAGACGATAGCGCGGATCTAGAAGGGGGGTTGAATAGATCCCTTTTAAAAAAATTACTTTTCAAAAAATTAATTGAAAATGTATTGCGGAAGTTTCCCGGAAAATCGTCTAATTAAATTTGAAGTCATCGAAGATCAGATATACGCTTTAACCAAATGGAAATAGAATAATGACAAGAAGAATTAATACTTCACAAATGATTCACTTGATAATACCACAATTGATAAAACTATTCTTAACAGTGATATAAAGTAAGAAAATAAGCACAAGCAAATTGATTTTGTGTGATTTGACTTTTTCACAAACACTTGGTGTGCAAAAAACAAAGTGAAACTTTGTTGTATCAAGTAGTGCAGAATTTAACACAATGTTGTTATCACTTTTGAGTATGACAATTTTTCAAACACCTTGAGTGCACTACTTAGATACACCATAATTTTAGAGCACACAAAATCAAAATGATTAAACGTAAAATGCGAGAATAGTAAAGAACACAAGCAATTTGTATAGGCAGTTCCTTCGTCGTCCTCGCTCAAAGTACTCTGCCCCCAATTCACAATCAAATTGGGAAATTTTATTAAATTGCAATTGTTTTACAAGAAGAAAAATAGATGAACCAACAAACAAAACCGTGTTGAATATGTTGTCAAATCTTCTTCTTGTCCCTTGATTCAAAGTAGAATCAAGTTCTTCACGCGTGTCGGGAAAGCCTCCGATTAATTGATCCCTTCTTGCAAGGATTTACGATCCTCCAAACTTTGATCATGGATGAGTTTCTTCAACACTTGCGAACCCACAAAGATCTTCGCAATCCTCCGTCTACCATGATATGAAAGAACATTCCACTTAATCTTCAATCTACCTCACTCGACTGAATCTACGAACGATAGTTGTGTGCAAAATCCCTAATTCTTCTATGATCTTGGAGGAGAAAACCCTTCAGATTTTTCCAAGAAAAACCCACACTCTCTAGACCTAATCTGAAACACTAATTCACGATTGAACGTTATCTTCGAAGCAAACACCTTAATCAACAAAGATTGTTGTGTGTGATTGTTGATGGATGCAAGAAGGAAGAAGATGAAGAGAGAAGTGTGTATATCTTTCACTTTTCTTGTTGGCCTCTCAAAAGAAATAAAACCAGCTATTTATATTGGTTAGTAAATGTCATGAAAATAGAAAGATAAAATAAATGAAAAACATAGACAGCACAGGAATGAGCCAGCTCAAATCACAAAATGAGCCTGCCCAAATTGCTTGGTGAGTCGGCCAAAATTAACAGAGAGACAGCCTGTTGAGACCCGCACAAATTAAGAAAGGAAACACTTTGATGAGTCGACTCATGAAGGAGTTTGAGCCGGCTCATCCATACCAATGAGCCGGCCAAAATTTGGCCTCAGGCAGCCTGTTGGGACCCGCGTGTTTTGGGCACCAACCACACTGAATGAGTTGGCTCATTGTGGAATTTGAGTCGGCTCATTTAGTTCATTTTCACAAAAATGTCATTTCTTTCTTTTTCTTTGAGAAATTGTCCTTAAAATTCATACTTTCAATCATTCCAAGTTTTTGACACATTAAAATTCATGTCATGTCTCGCAAACTGTCCTTTCGACCGATATGCCCACGTAGAGGAGGTTACAACACAAGGAAGTTACAACACAAGGAAGTTAAAAAAGGGAAGTTTCTTAAACAAAATTGCTATAAAACAGTTTCTTATCACTGTCCCATTGAGCGTGCCAATTTTTTTACCCCCAAAATTGGTAAACAATCGCTGGTCCTCCAAAGATACCTAGAATAACCTTGGTTACTCGCATGATCAACCAGATTGATCCTAGGACATGTGCTAAGATTTGGTTGTTTGCGTAGTCGCAATGTTTTTAGGAAAATGTCTATGAATCCTTAAACAAGACTCAAAGATTATTTTGAACAAGGAAAATAAAGTAAAAGACAAAAGCTTTAAAAATAAAGTAATGTAAAACACAAGACTTGAAATATAAATGAAAGTAAAGACAATACTTGAAATATAAATGAATTTTAAAGGCAAAGCTTGAAATGTAAATGAAAGTAAAGACAAGACTTGGAATTTAAAGGAATTTTAAAGACAAAGCAAGGAATATAAAGATGCTTGAATTGTAAAGAAACACAGTAAAATGCATGAAAGTAAATTGCTTAGAAACGTAAGTGACTTTGAAATGTAAAAAGACGTTAATGTAAAAGTTTGCAGAAAGTAAATGACTTCAAAGATAAAAGACATGAAAGTAAAATACTTGAAAGTAAATTTGACATTAAAGATAAAATTGACATGAAGATAAATTTGGTGATGCTTCAATCACGTATATTCTCACTACACTCGTTTCTCTACATGCAGATACTTTGAGTCTACGGAGTTACTAGTACATATGATTTCCACACAATTATTCACATACTAAAGGTAGATATTTATATATATTACAAAGTAACCGTTTTCGACGGTTTCTTCCTAATACTATCTTAAGATGGTGACACTTATCCCACAAATTATTGTAGAAGCTTCATCTTGCGCCACTTGTCTCTGTATTTGAATTGAAGGTCACTAACTTTCCTTCCAAGTTTGAACGTGTGAAGACCCTTGGTAATTGCGATCTTTGTCGAATACGCCCTTAGTCGAATCCTCTCAACACTTAGAAAATAATTGAAACTTAGAACTTTACTAAGTATGAAAGTAGTAGGTGAATCCCTTCGACTCTCATCCTTTATTAAGTAAGGTCAAAGACCTCTTTTTAGCTCATAATATAATAACTCATTTATTAAGCCAAAATAACCTCATTAATTGTTAGCGTCGAAATTTAGGGATAACAGCCATACTATTTTTTTTCTAAAACTTAGGAAGCAAAATATTAAAAGGAAAGAAGATAACAACAAATTAGGAAATATAACTTAAAGAAATGTGAAGTTTACTCTTCTAGAATCATATGCTAGCATGGAAAAGAAAGTAGACTCTATCAAATGGTTCCATTCACTCACACGTAACACTCGAGTGTTCTAGTTTTCAAGGGTCATAATAAGGAATCCTCCGTTAAGATGTTTGAAGTATGAGACATTAAAGACGTGAATCCCCAAGAAACAAAAATGTTCACTTTTCCTTTTCCAAAATAGATGAGAGAGTGGTCTGCAGGCGAGGCTAATATGACAAAATATTGCCTTGCCTAAGGAGAAACAGTGGCTTGGGAGGCAACTCTTGTGGGTTGACCATAATGATCCCCGACCGACCACTTCAAAGGAGTTATAATCCTTCCAACACATTCTCGACACACGAGAATTTCTCTGCAGATGAGTACAGAGAATTCAAACTCCTAATAGATCCAACGGTTCTCCACAATTCACGCCTAACAATTAACAAGTTGTTATATCCGCTTTACTATATATAGAGAGTGCACCAATTAAGTAACTTAGTTTCAATTTTAATTTCAATTCCTTTCACTTCAACCCCTCTCTCTGTCACACCAGAAGCTCTAATCCGCAATTATCACTAGTCCTTTCACGATTTCAGATTTTAGTACTTAACAAAATTGAATGAAAAAAAGTATCAATAAATAATTTATTGTGCACAACTAAACTAAATAATTTTCAACAATCAATAATTTCTGGAATATGCAGGACCTCTAATTTTCAACAATCATTAATTTTCAACAACCAATAATTTTCAACAATAAATGTATACACTACTTTCCTGGAGTTTCTGAAACTATATGTCTTTTACAACTCTCACCTACCCACGACGTTGAAAATTGAAACCTTATATAGAGCAAATCAAAATTTGAAAGATAAAAAATACACACAAACCAAAAACTTAATTCAACAAAAGAATGGCTTCATCAATGAATAGCCGCACACCAAGTGAAATTTTCAAAGCACAAGCTCAATTATACAAACACATATACGCCTTCCTAGATTCCGTGTGTCTTAAATGGTGCGTTGAGATGAACATACCAAATATTATCCACAATCATGGTAAACCAATTTCTCTTTCAAATTTAGTTTCAACTCTTCAAATTCCATCAGCCAAAGTTGGTAATGTTGTGCGTCTCATGCGTTACCTTGCACACAATGGATTCTTTGAAATAATAAAAAGTCAAGAGTTAGAAAATAAAGAAGAAGCTTATGCTCTCACCGTTGTCTCAGAGCTTCTTGTTAAAGGAAGTGAATTTTGTTTAGCACCAATGGTTGAGATGACTCTTGATCGAACTCTTTCGAGTTCGTTTCATGAGCTAAATAAATGGATTTATGAAGAAGATCTTACACTCTTTGATGTAGCTTTAGGATCTGATATGTGGAAGTTTTTTAATCAAAACCCTGAATATAACCGATTGTTTAATGAGGCAATGGCTAGTGGTTCCAAAATGATAAACTTGGCAATGAAAGATTGTAATTTTGTGTTTGAAGGGTTGGAATCAATTGTAGATGTTGGTGGTGGAAATGGAACACTGGGTAAGGTTATTTGCAACGCATTTCCGAAGTTGAAATGTGTTGTGTTTGATCTTCCACATGTTGTAGATAATTTATCTGGAAACAACAATTTGACATATCTTGGTGGAGACATGTTCACATCCATTCCTAGAGCTGATGCAGTTTTGCTTAAGGTATGTTTTTTAATTTAGTTTACATCCAGAAACCCTAATTATCACTATAACTATCTTATTTAATTTTTATTTTTTGCAGTTTATTTTACATGATTGGAGTGATAAGGATTGCATAAAGATACTGAAAAAATGTAAAGAAGCAATCACAAGTGATGAGAAAAGAGGAAAAGTGATTATCATAGATGTGGTTGTAAATGAAAAGAAAGATGAAAATCAGATTACACAATTGAAGCTGAAAATGGATATATTAATATCAAGTCTCAATGGAAAAGAGAGAAATGAGGAAGAATGGAAGAAACTATTTGTGGAAGCTGGCTTTAATGATTACCAAATATCTCCTTTGAATGGATTACTGTCAGTTATCGAGATTTATCCTTAAAACACTATGTTATGATTTGTAATTGGGTTGAAAGATAACAGAAATAAAAACACATGTAATAGAGAATTGGATGAAAGATATCAGAAATAAAAACACATTGTATCGAGATTTATTTCTTTAGTGGAAGTTTCATTTAAAAAGTTTATTTTTAGATTTGATTACAATTTATTCTATACATGCGAGTTGCAGAAATTAAAAATAATCTAGTAATTTGATTCATCCACCTTAAATGTGTAGAAATTAAGAATGGAAAATTCAAAAGTAGGCAACCATATCAACGTCCTTATAATTAGAAACTATTTTGTGAGTTATGAAACTTCAACAACTTTAATTTGATTTATTTAAAATGAGTTATTACTTGTGAGATAGCGACTAATACTTATTCAAAATTGACTTATCCAACCATAATTTGATTTATTTAAAATGAGTTCTTACTTGTGAGATAGCGTGATAGGAAGCGATTCCTATCAAAGCTATCAACTAGGGTTTATACTAGGAAAGAGAAAGAACACTAAAATAACACTATGCCAAAAAAAGTTTTTTTGCAGCATACAAAACACAATGTTTTTAATGAAAATACTGCTATAGATCACTTGAAAATTCGCTCAAAAAAAGCGCTCTCTAAAGAGCACATTAGACGGCGCTTTTAGAAAGCGCTTTCTAAGGTGATCACTTTAGAGAGCGCTTTCATCTAAAGCGCTTTCTAAGGTATAATTTAAGAAAGCACTTTATTTTAAATTATTTTACAAAAGATCTACAACAGCGATTTATAACAAAAGCGCTGTCTTTTTTGCTTGACACAATTTTACTGGACCATGTAAAGAATTACAAAATATAGCAAAATGGGGAATCGAACCCACGCCCTTTAGGTAGGAAAAGGAATTTTAAATTATATTAATATATCAAATTATATTTAATATATTTAAATCATATTAAATTAAATTATATTTATAGTTATTCAAATATATGTTTTAAATACAAACATTTTAATTTATTAAAATTATATTTAATATATTTAAATCATATTAAATTAAATTATATTTATAGTTATTCAAATATATGTTTTAAATACAAACATTTTAATTTATTAAAATTATATTAATATATAATTTAAAATATATTTAAAATTATATTAATATATCAAAATATAATTAATATATTATATCATATTAAATTATATTTTATTTTATTTTAAATTATATTTATATTGATAATTTTTACAAAAACAATTATATTTATATTTATTAAAATAACATATTTAAATATATATTGATAATTTGTATGCATTGGGTCCGGGGTTCGAATCCCCCTCGCCCCAGACTCATTTTTATTTTATTTTTACATTTTCAATTTTAGAAAGCGTTTTTTTGGGAAAACGCTCTCTAAAGTTTTTTATTAAAATAAATTATTTAATAATTTCGTAGACCTTTAGAAAGCGCTTTTAATAGGAAGCGTGCTCTAAACAAAAACTATAGGAGACCTTAGAAAGCGCTTTTATCTAGAAGCGCTCTCTATACAAATTATTTTAATATATAATTTAAACTATATTAATTAACATATACAAATTATATTAATATATAATTTAAAATAAATTAACTAATATATACAAATTATATTAATATATAATTTAAAATATATTAATTAATATATAGAAATTATATTAATTAATAATTTAAAATATACTTTTGGCAATATATACAATTTGTTTGTGTATATTTGCTGGAGGAGAGCGTAGTACCGTTGGTCAAGGAAGTTTGTTTGTATGCATTGGGTCTGGGGTTCGAATCTCCCTCGCCCCAGACTCATTTTTGTTTTTTTTTTTACATTTTCAACTTTAGAAAGCGCTTTTTGGGGAAAGCGCTCTCTAAATGTTTTTATTAAAATAAATTATTTAATAATTTCGTAGACCTTTAGAAAGCGTTTTTAATAGGAAGCGCTCTCTAAATAAAAATTATAGGAGACCTTAGAAAGCGCTTTTTATGGGAAACGCTCTCTAAAGTCAATCATTTATTAAAATATAAAACTTTTCTAATCATTTTCTTATTCAGAAACTAAAATCGCTATCGTTCTTAAACCGTTTTCTTGCCTTCTCATTGTTCGTTCGTTATTGATTTTGTTGCTCATTGTTTGTTGATCATTGCTGAAGTTCATTGCTCATTGTTGAAGTTTATCATTGCTCATTGCTGAAGTTCGTTCGTCCGTTCGTTCGTTGCTGAAGTTTGTTTGTCCATTCGTTGCTGAGGTACGTCGTTTTGTTGTTGTATATTGTTGTTGTTGTCGTTGTTCTTGATGATATTATGTTGAAGAAACCCATTTATGTTGTTTTCATTCTTGATGATGTTCTTGCTGATACTATGTTGTTGTTGTTCTTGACCAATCTGATACTATGTTGTTGATGTGTTCTTAACCAATCTGTTATATTACAACATTTATAGTTTAGTAATCAAATGCATAAAAAATTACTATGTTGTTGTTGTCGTTGTTCTTGATGATATTGCATTTGATGACTTTTTTCATCTTTTATAGTTTGAATGGAAAGTAACCATATTTATATATATTACAACAAAAAAGTGTTTAGTAGTAGAGATTGCATGGAAAGTGTTTAGTAGTAGAGATTGAATGGAAAGTAACCATAATTATATCACTCTCACTAGTTTCTCAAATTGATTGTGATTTATCGTTCTTTAAACATGTTAGAATGATAAGTTTAGGAACCAATATCTTATAGTTCTTGATGATATTGTTGTTGTTGTCGTTCTTGATGATTGATTTGTATATTAAGAGACGGTATCAACTTCTAATAATCTTCATTTATTATGTAGATTGAAGGTAGATTTTTAGGTGAGGTCTAGAAGTTGTTTACATCTAGATTTTGAGGTGAGGTCTAGAAGTTGTTTACATCTCTACATGTATATTTTCTTTTTTTATATTTGTTTTTGTTAAGTTTAATTAGTGTAACTATGGATAAGAAATTGATGTTTTCAAATCGATTGACGAAAGAGTATGAGAATGGGGTTAATAATTTGTTAAGTTTGTTGTTGCGCACGTCGAAGACCCCAGTCGAATGAAACGTTTGTGCTTGGATTATTGTTTTGTGGGTCGGATTAACGCGAGTCAGCTGTTATCGCATTTACTGAGGCATGTAATTGATCGAAGTTATACATGTTGGGATTTGCATGGTGATAAAATTAACGGGAATGTTGAACCGGAGGATAATACGACCTATGCTTCAAACAATAATGGCCAGAGATACATACGATTATGATCGAGTCGAAGAGATTGCAGAAGCACTTGAAGATGATCTTAAGGATTGTCCCCAAATGTTTGAGAGGTTGGTAAGCGATGCAGAGAAAATGTTGTATAATGGTTGCACTAAATTCACAAGTTTGTATGCGGTATTAAAGTTGTACAACTTAAAGGCGGCCAATGGATGGTCGGATAAAAGTTTCACAAAGTTATTGGCCCTTATGAAAGAGATGCTTCTAGAGGATAATGTTCTTCCTAATCGAACTTATGAGGCCAAAACGATGTTGTGCTCTATTGGCATGAGCTATGATAAGATACATGCTTGTCCAAACGATTGTGTCTTCTTTCAAAACGAGTATGCATCGTTAAATGAGTGTCCTAAATGTGGTGTGTAACACCCCATTTTCTACCCACGAATTATAACAACAAAATCAGAGTCGTAAAATTTTCTACCAATGGGACATTACATGTTCAACTTTATACAATTTCCACTTTAAGGAAATCATAACAATACGTAACACTTTTTCCTAATTCGACAAAATAATGTCATTCACTCCAAAAATTCAACTTCATAAAATCTTACGCAGCGGATTCATAAAATAATTCTTAGCATCTTTAAGCAACATAATAACGACTTATCATAAGGAGTAAACAACTATAATCCTTCAACAATGAAAATTCAGTAATAATTAGAAGATTAACAAAGCAGACACGCGACAATCCCCCCGAGTGCTACGTATTAGAGCGACTGACCACCGACTCGACCAAAGGTAACCGGCTACTTCTCAGGATTACCTGCACGTTGTCACATAAGGACAACATTCAACAGAAGGGGTGAGTTACGATAATTATAATTAGTATATGAAAAACAATACCGCGAATAAGGGTCGTAAACAAACACCACTTCACACATCAATCAAATATCAACACAATAAATCAACAAGAATGCAACTTTAATGAGACTCGACTAGTTATGCATGTGGTACCATTCGGAGTAAACTCTCAACTTAAAAATCTGCCAATTTATCGAGGCATCAAGGCATAAGCCTTCAACTTTCAACTATTGCCAATCCAGGCCAACGTGGTGTGAGCAACGGCTCCGACAACATGCATATGAATTTACATGACATATAGGAATTCAAACGCATACAACATAGCCACATGAACAATACATATCAACTTATACGACATAAGCAACTTAGACATCATTTTTGGCATAAAAGCCTCCGATATAACAACTTCATAACTATTCCGTAATTCGGAACAATCCTTCCACTCATCTGTACTGATAGCAACTTTTAGCAACACAATTTCTAGCAAAACAACTCAGTAAAATCAACCATAATATTATCCGAATTAACCCGACAATTTTCGTTAAATTTCGGGCAACTAAGTTTTTCCGCCTAATTCGGCTAACCGACTGATTCGACACTGTTTTCTACTTTCTGCAATTAATTCTACTTTATTACTAAACTGGAATTTTTCTAAATTTCGTTAAACTCGTCTGTTTTAGAAAGTCGACTACTACTACTGTTACTGTCAATTTTATGAACCTGCTAAACCACATAACACAGTGTTATTTTTAGAACATGTTTCTTACTGTTTGTATATGGCAATTAAAATACTCAGCTTGATTTCCATTTTTACTTCTCCTTAAGTTTACTAATTCATATACTAAAACATTATTTTAATTATAACTTTAATTCCTAAACACTAATTAAATTATTTAGTATATTATTTATGTGAAAATTATGAGTAAATAAAAAAACGATTCTCCTACATTAACAGGGTGGCCTGCGCCACCCTTACTTTTCATTTCCCAACCTCACATGCCATGTGGCATGATGCCATTGTCCACCCTACAAAGAGTGATGGCCTGCGCCATACACTCAGTGGCATGTGCCACTAGCCACTTAGGTGGCCCCCCCTTACAACTACATGGCGTGCGTCATGTCTTCATATACAATAGGTGTGGCCTGCGCCACACCCCCTATGTGGGGCCCGTGGCCTGCGCCACACCATACTATTTTTTTTTTGTTTTCTCTCTCTTCCTCATTGTTCGTGTTCATAACTTGCAGTTTTATTTTATCTACAGTATCGAATTTCAACTAATAACAGCAAGATCCAACAACATCATCCACTTATAAATTCATTCAAAAATTAGGATTCGAACAACTATTCACAAAATCAACGATTTTCTATCGGCATCATATAATTTCTACACAGCATCAAAGACATCAATTAAATATTTCGACTTAACTACCCAATTCCCGGATTGAAATTCATACCCGATTATATTAATCGAACCCACCCTTACCTTATTATTTTGGATCGAAGGTTGCTCTAGGAGTCGGATTTCCGGAAATTTTCTTCTCCTTCCCTCACGTTCGTACAGCAGTTCTACTTCCTCTTTTTCTTCCTTCTTTTTCTAACTCCTCACTTCTGTTACTTTTTGGTTTCTTATAACTTCTATTATTTTTACTTTAATAAACTAATAAACTATTATAATTTCTAATGGGCCTAACATAATACCCCCCTATTTTACTAATCCACACATGGTTTCAAGCCCACTACTTAAATTAACACAACAACTATTATAAATAATTCTAATAATACTTTCTACGATTTTCGACTAAATTTCCGACTTATCGATTAATTTAACTACGACACTAAATATTCCTACTAACCACAATAAATACTTAAATATTAAAAATAATAATTAATTCTTTTGGGCGTTACAACTCTCTCCCACTTAGAATATTTTCGTCCTCGAAAATTTACCTGCTTCAAACAGCTCAGGATAGGAGTCTCGCATCTTGCTCTCCAATTCTCATGTCATGCTTTCACCCGCAGCTCCCAACCAAACGACTTTAACCAACACAATCTCTTTTCCTCGAAGAGTCTTTGTTTCACGATCTTCAATTCGTACAGGTTTTGTCTCCACTGTTAGATTATCCCGCACTTGCACATCATCCATACTAATCACATGAGACGGATCTGAGACATACTTCCGAAGCTGCGACACATGGAATACATCATGCAAAAATTCGAAAGATTTGGTGGTAATGCCATCCGATAAGCAACTTTTCCAACTCGTTCTAAGATTTGATACGGACCAATGAAGCGAGGAGTGAGCTTTTTAGACTTCAAAGCCCTCCCAACACCGGTCACAGGCGTGACTCTCAAAAACACATGGTCACCAGCTTGAAATTCTAAATCCTTCTTCCGCTTGTCATGATAACTCTTCTGCCTACTCTGAGAAGCTTTCATCTTCTCTCGGATAAACTTCACTTTCTCGGTAGTTTCTCGAACTAACTCTGGTCCGAGTACCACACCCTCACCAGATTCATGCCAACACAACGGAGTTCTACACCTACGACCATACAATGCTTCAAAAGGCGCCATTCCGATACTAGAATGGTAACTATTATTATATGTGAACTCGATCAATGGAAGATAAGTGTCCCACGAACCTCCTTGCTCAAGAACACAAGCTCTTAGCAAATCCTCCAATGACTGAATAGTTCTCTCAGTTTGGCCATCAGTTTGAGGATGATATGCCGAACTCAATCTCAACTTAGAGCCCAACGAATCTTGCAGACTTTTCCAAAATTCTGACGTAAACCTCAGATCTCTATCCGACACAATACACAGAGGAACACCATGCAACTTTACAATTACTCGGATGTAAATCTCTGCCAACTTCGCAATTGGGTAAGTGATGTTAATAGGTATGAAGTGAGCCGACTTCGTGAGCCTATCAACGATCACCCAAATTGAATCATGCCCTCTTAAAGTAACAGGCAGCCCCGTTACAAAGTCCATAGAAATGCTATCCCATTTCCATTCTGGAACTTCCAACGGTTGCATCAACCCAGCAGGCTTCTGATGCTCAATCTTCGACTTCTGACAAGTTAAGCACGCATACACAAAACGAGCCACATCTTCTTTCATTCCGGGCCACCAAAATATTTTCTTTAAATCTTGATACATTTTAGTAGCTCCTGGATGAATACTCAAACTTCTTCTATGACCCTCTTCTATAATACTTCTTTTCATAACCGCGTCATCAGGAATACAAATTCTTTCACCTAATTTCAACACACCTCTCGCATCAATCTTAAAGTCACTCTTCTCTGATTGACCACAACGATTAAGGATATCTACTAATTTCATATCCAACTTCTGTGCCTCTCGGATACTTTCCATAAAATCATTATTAATCTTTAGCATTCCTAGCATTACACTCTGCGGGGTTACTTCACAAACCAAACTCATATCACGAAATTTCTCAATTAATTCCAACTCCTTAATCATCATTGCTGACACATGCAAGGTCTTTCTACTTAAAGCATCGGCCACAAAATTTGCTTTACCTGGAAGATAATTCAAACCGAAATCATAATCCTTAAGCAATTCTAACCACCTACGTTGTCTCATATTCAGCTCCTTCTGATCAAATAAATACTTTAAACTTTTATGATCACTGAAAACTTCGAATCTGGAACCATAGAGGTAATGCCTCCAGATTTTTAGCACAAACACCACAGCAGCAAGTTCAAGATCATGCGTAGGATAGTTCTTTTCATGAATTCTTAACTGTCGCGACGCATAAGCAATTACTTTATTATTTTGCATAAGTACACCTCCTAAACCCATCAATGAAGCATCACAGTAAATTACGAACGGTTCCTCCGGATTTGGCAAAGTCAAAACCGGCGCCGACGTTAATCTCCTTTTTAATTCATTAAAACTCTCTTCGCACTGAACATTCCACACGAAAGCTTTACCTTTACAAGTTAATTTAGTTAACGGAAGTGCTAACTTAGAAACTCCTTCAATAAACCTTATATAATATCCAGCTAATCCCAAAAAGCTTCTAATCTCGATAGCCGACTTAGGAGTCTCCCATTGCAATACAGCTTCTACCTTTGATGGATCTACAGCAATACCTTTTCCTGAAATTACATGGCCGAGAAAACTGACTTCCCTTAACCAAAACTCACACTTGGACAGCTTCGCATACAATTTCTTATCTTTCAAAACGTCCAACACTAATCTCAAATGTTCTTTATGCTCTTCTTCTGACTTAGAGTAAATCAAAATATCATCAATAAATACTACCACAAAATGGTCCAGATAAGTATGAAAAATACGATTCATGTATTCCATAAATACTCCTGGCGCATTAGTCACACCGAAAGGCATCACAGAATACTCATAATGTCCATACCGAGTTCTGAACGCTGTCTTCTGAATATCTTCATCTTTCACTTTGATCTGATGATAGCCTGATCTCAAATCAATTTTACTGAACACACAAGCACCCACTAATTGATCCATCAAATCATCTATCCTCGGTAGTGGATACTTATTCTTGATCGTCACCTTATTCAGCTGTCTGTAATCAATACAAAGTCTCATACTACCATCCTTCTTCTTTACTAGTAACACTGGAGCTCCCCACGGTGATACACTTGGCCTTATGAACTTTTTCTCAAGTAAGTCTTCCAATTGCTTCTTTAATTCATACAATTCAGATGCCGACATTCTATATGGTGCCATTGAAACAGGCCTAGTACCAGGTACCAGATCAATAGTAAATTCAACTTCCCTCTCTTGCGGCACACTCGGGATCTCATCAGGAAAAACTTCAGGGAATTCTTTCACTACTAACAATTCATCAATCTTAGCTTTACTCTCAACCGACAACGTCGCCATCAAGGAAAACATATGAGCTTCCTTTTTCATCAATTTTCGCAATTCTCTGAAAGGTAATAAGCCAACTCCTTCCTCTTCAGGAGTGGAAAATCTCACGGACTTATGATAACAATTTATATGAACATAATTATACTCTAACCAGTTCATACCAAGAATTACATCCATCCCAGCCAACGGCAAACATACTAAATCAACATAGAAATCTTTATCGAAGATCGATAAAGGACACTTTAAACATACCAATGAAGTAGCTATTGATCCCTTCGTTGGGGTCTCAACAATCAAATTACCACCCAAAGCAGACAATTTTAAACTCAGGCTTCGAGCACAGTTATCAGAAATAAAACAGTGTGTAGCACCGGTATCAATAATAGTAATTAAAGGAGTACCATTTATGAAACATGTACCTCGGATAAGTCTGTCCTCACTGGAGGTTTGAGTTTCGGTCAATGCGAACACCTTTCCAGTTTGAGATTTCTTTGGCTTCTGACACTGACTTCCAATATGCCCTTCTTCGCCACAATTAAAACAAATCATTTCCTTGTGCTTGCAATCAGCTATTGCATGTCCAGTCTTACCACAACGAAAACACCTCTTTACTTCAGCAGTGCATACATTACTCTTATGACCAGCCTGACCACATTTGAAGCAAACTATACCAGCAGGAGCACCTCCCCCACTAGCTCTCTGAGCCGGAGCAGCTCTTTGTTTCCCTTTTCCAGCTGGAGCATCATACGGCTTGCCACGGTTTTGATGTTGCTTGCCTTTGCGATCGTTGACAACCTTGTAATGAGCATTATTGTCCTCCTCAAATATCCTGCAACTATCAACCAATTCAGTAAAAATGCGTATCTTCTGATACCCAACAGCCTTCTTAATTTCAGAGCGCAACCCGTTTTCAAACTTGATGCACTTTGAAAATTCAGCACCAGCACCAGTGTAATGAGGATAAAATTTGGACAACTCCACAAATTTTGCAGCATAATCCGTGACAGACATGTTTCCTTGCTTCAGCTCAAGGAACTCAATTTCTTTCTTACCACGGACATCTTCCGGATAATACTTTCTCATAAATTCCCTACGGAATACATCCCAAGTAATAACTTCACCTGCCATGGTCAACCTCTCATGAGTCTCTAGCCACCAGTCATAAGCTTCGACTGCTAGCATGTGAGTACCATACCGAACCTTCTGAGCTGGAGTGCAATCTATAACACGGAAGATTCTCTCGATTTCTTTCAACCATCCCAAAGTTGCATCTGGATCATGCTTCCCCTTAAACACCGGCGGATTCTCTCTTTGGAAAGTCGCCAAACTACGTGATCCAGCATCTCCACTAGCATTTGGCAAGTTCTGCACAGCTTGTGCCATCGCTTGCATTGCGGCAGCCATTGCAGCGTCATTTCTTCTAGCCATTTCAACTTATCACTACAACACAACTAAAAATTAGATTAGTAACAATACACAATTGTTAGACAATAACGACACGACAACTGGTCGGACAGACCGACCTACTCTGATACCACTAATGTAACACCCCATTTTCTACCCACGAATTATAACAACAAAATCAGAGTCGTAAAATTTTCTACCAATGGGACATTACATGTTCAACTTTATACAATTTCCACTTTAAGGAAATCATAACAATACGTAACACTTTTTCCTAATTCGACAAAATAATGTCATTCACTCCAAAAATTCAACTTCATAAAATCTTACGCAGCGGATTCATAAAATAATTCTTAGCATCTTTAAGCAACATAATAACGACTTATCATAAGGAGTAAACAACTATAATCCTTCAACAATGAAAATTCAGTAATAATTAGAAGATTAACAAAGCAGACACGCGACAATCCCCCCGAGTGCTACGTATCAGAGCGACTGACCACCGACTCGACCAAAGGTAACCGGCTACTTCTCAGGATTACCTGCACGTTGTCACATAAGGACAACATTCAACAGAAGGAGTGAGTTACGATAATTATAATTAGTATATGAAAAACAATACCGCGAATAAGGGTCGTAAACAAACACCACTTCACACATCAATCAAATATCAACACAATAAATCAACAAGAATGCAACTTTAATGAGACTCGACTAGCTATGCATGTGGTACCATTCGGAGTAAACTCCCAACTTAAAAATCTGCCAATTTATCGAGGCATCAAGGCATAAGCCTTCAACTTTCAACTCTTGCCAATCCAGGCCAACGTGGTGTGAGCAACGGCTCCGACAACATGCATATGAATTTACATGACATATAGGAATTCAAACGCATACAACATAGCCACATGAACAATACATATCAACTTATACGACATAAGCAACTTAGACATCATTTTTGGCATAAAAGCCTCCGATATAACAACTTCATAACTATTCCGTAATTCGGAACAATCCTTCCACTCATCTGTACTGATAGCAACTTTTAGCAACACAATTTCTAGCAAAACAACTCAGTAAAATCAACCATAATATTATCCGAATTAACCCGACAATTTTCGTTAAATTTCGGGCAACTAAGTTTTTCCGCCTAATTCGGCTAACCGACTGATTCGACACTGTTTTCTACTTTCTGCAATTAATTCTACTTTATTACTAAACTGGAATTTTTCTAAATTTCGTTAAACTCGTCTGTTTTAGAAAGTCGACTACTACTACTGTTACTGTCAATTTTATGAACCTGCTAAACCACATAACACAGTGTTATTTTTAGAACATGTTTCTTACTGTTTGTATATGGCAATTAAAATACTCAGCTTGATTTCCATTTTTACTTCTCCTTAAGTTTACTAATTCATATACTAAAACATTATTAATTCCTAAGCACTAATTAAATTATTTAGTATATTATTTATGTGAAAATTATGAGTAAATAAAAAAAAGATTCTCCTACATTAACAGGGTGGCCTGCGCCACCCTTACTTTTCATTTCCCAACCTCACATGCCATGTGGCATGATGCCATTGTCCACCCTACAAAGAGTGATGGCCTGCGCCATACACTCAGTGGCATGCGCCACTAGCCACTTAGGTGGCCCCCCTTACAACTACATGGCGTGCGCCATGTCTTCATATACAATAGGTGTGGCCTGCGCCACACCCCCTATGTGGGGCCCGTGGCCTGCGCCACACCATACTATTTTTTTTTTGTTTTCTCTCTCTTCCTCATTGTTCGTGTTCATAACTTGCAGTTTTATTTTATCTACAGTATCGAATTTCAACTAATAACAGCAAGATCCAGCAACATCATCCACTTATAAATTCATTCAAAAATTAGGATTCGAACAACTATTCACAAAATCAACGATTTTCTATCGGCATCATATAATTTCTACACAGCATCAAAGACATCAATTAAATATTTCGACTTAACTACCCAATTCCCGGATTGAAATTCATACCCGATTATATTAATCGAACCCACCCTTACCTTATTATTTTGGATCGAAGGTTGCTCTAGGAGTCGGATTTCCAGAAATTTTCTTCTCCTTCCCTCACGTTCGTACAGCAGTTCTACTTCCTCTTTTTCTTCCTTCTTTTTCTAACTCCTCACTTCTGTTACTTTTTGGTTTCTTATAACTTCTATTATTTTTACTTTAATAAACTAATAAACTATTATAATTTCTAATGGGCCTAACATAATACCCCCCCTATTTTACTAATCCACACATGGTTTCAAGCCCACTACTTAAATTAACACAACAACTATTATAATTAATTCTAATAATACTTTCTACGATTTTCGACTAAATTTCCAACTTATCGATTAATTTAACTACGACACTAAATATTCCTACTAACCACAATAAATACTTAAATATTAAAAATAATAATTAATTCTTTTGGGCGTTACATGGTGTCTCTCGATATATGAAGAAGTTGTCTCCAACAAAAGTCTTATGGTATTTTCCTATAATTCTGAGATTCAGACGCATGTTTCGTAGTGAAACCGATTCAAGACACTTGACTTGGCATGCAGATGAAAGAATTATTGATGGAAAGTTTCGACATCTGGTAGATTCACCACAGTGGATGAAAATTGATGATGATTATCCTGAATTTGGAAAAGAAGCAAGAATCCTTCGCTTGGCATTATCTATTGATGGAATGAACCCACACGGTCTTCAAAGTATCACACATATCACTTGTCCTATGATTTTAATGATTTATAACCTACCTCCATGGCTATGTATGAAGCGTAAGTACATGATGTTATCTATGTTAATTTATGGGCCTAGACAACCAAGGAATGACATAGACGTATACTTGGCACCCTTAATCGAAGATTTAAAGTTTTTTTTTGGGAGAACGGTGTGGAGGTTTATGATGGATATAAGAAAGAAAGTTTCAACATGAGGGCGATGTTGTTTGGCATAATTAATGATTTTCCAGCATACGAAAATCTATCAGGGTACAACATAAAAGGTCAATGTGTGTGTCCTATTTGTGAAGATAAAACAGATTCGATGCGATTGGAGTTTGGTCAGAAGAATGTCTTTCTCGGTCATCATAGATTCTTACATTCGAGACATCACTACTGTGGGTGGAGGAAAGCCTTCAATGGAGACATAAAACAAAGTAGAGCTCCACCTATATTGATAGGTGATCAAATTTTTGAAAAGGTGAAAGATGTGAATACTCAGTTTGGAAAGCCTTTTGCGCATACACTTGTCAAGAAAGGGTGGAAGAAGAGGTCAATTTTTTTTGAACTGCCATATTGGAAATCGTTGTATGTAAGACATTTTCTCGATGTTATGCATATTGAAAAAAATGTGTTTGACAGTGTTATTGGTACATTACTCAATATACCTGGAAAGTCTAAGGATGATCTTAAAGCAAGAAAGGACTTGGTAGAGATGGGGATAAGAACTGAATTAGGGCCCGTGAAGAATGAAAACTGAAAATATCTACCACCTACTGCATATAATCTATCTAGAAAGGAGAAAAAGATATTGTGTAAGTTTCTAAGTGAAGTTAAAGTTCCAGAAGGATACTCTTCAGCTATTAGAAGACTTGTGTCTATGAAAGACCTCAAGTTAAAGAGTTTGAAGACGCATGACTTCCATGTTATAATGGAACATTTTCTACCAATAGGTATACGTTCTATTCTTCCTGAAAAAGTAAGAAGCGCAATAACTAAATTGTGTTTTTTCTTCAAGTTAATTTGTAGTAAGGTGATCAATCATGCGATCTTACCAACATTGCAAAACGATATAGTTATTACTTTGTGTGATCTTGAAATGTATTTTCCTCCCTCCTTTTTTGTAGTTGTTCATCTGGTGAAAGAGACACAATTGTGTGTACCGACTTATATGAGATGGATGTACCCTGCTAAACGTTATATGAAAATATTAAAAGTGTATGTGAAAAACCGAAGTCGGCTAGAGGGTTATATTGCCGAACGATACATTGTTGAAGAAGCGATTGAGTTTTGTACTGAATATATGTCCAATGTACAATCAATTGGACTCCCTAAATCTAATGTTGTCGGAAAAAAAGAAGGAAAAAAGCTAATTGATAATGAAGCTGTGACAATATCAAGGGTCGAAGGGATCAAGTGCATTTGTATGTTCTGCACAATGAGAATGATGTTGAGCCATATGTTGAAATACACAAGGATGTTCTCTGAGATTTAAATCTGAATAGAAATGCAAATTGGATAGTACGAGAGTACAATCGAAGTTTTATACCTTGGTTTAAGAGTCACATTTTCGAAAAGTATTATTCAGATCCCGCTTTAATAACATAAAGATTGAGATGCTTAGCATATGGTCCAAGTTTGGTTGTGTTTTCTTTTAGCGCATATGCAATTAATGGATACACATTTTATACCAAAGAACAAGATGATAAAAGTACAATGCAAAATAGTGGTGTCACTATGGTAGCTGAAGCAATGCACATTTCAAGTATGAAAGACTTAAACCCCAAATTTGCAAATTTGTCATATTTTGGGGTTATCGAGCGCATTTGGGTGTTTGATTATGAGAAGTTTCAGATTCCTATATTTCGTTGCAAGTGGGTTGAAAACAATAATGGTGTACGAATGGATAAGTCGAGATTTTTGCAAGTGGATCTTAATAGGGTGGGATACAAAGATGACTCTTTTATTCTTGCCTCTCAAGCTAAACAAATGTTCTATGTTAATTATCCGACAAGTACAAAGTGGTCTATAGTACTTTTATCGAACAAAGTAATTGATGATAATATTGGAGATCAAGGTGATATTGATGTAGATATTGAATCATTTACTAGAAATGATCAAGGTGATATTGATGGTGATATTGAATCATTTACTAGAATGATCATAATGAGGGTATTTGGATCAATCCAACAGTCAGTGTTATTAAGAGACGGGTAGAACATATTACAACCAAAAAAAGAAAGAGACGTGCCTAAAAAAGGTACTAATGGCTAGTAATTGATTATAGATTATGAATTTTAGATTTGTCATTTAATTTTTGGATTTTAGTTTTGTCATTATAATTTGACATGTTATATCATTCGATGGATTATAGACTATGGATTTTAGATTTGACATGTTGAATATTAGATTTGTCATTATAATTTTTCATTAAATTTTTGTTTTTTCTTTCTTACATGTATAATGGCTAGTAATGAGGAAGACGCACACGAGACACACGAGACACGTGATACAAATGAAACTCAGGAAAAAGCTTCGAAGGTAGAAAGTGAAATAAAACGTGGAATAACAATTATGAGGTCAATTCACCGTGCTAGAGACAAAGGGGTGAAATTTTATGTACATTGGAGTAATGGGGACCAACTAATTGAGCCTAACGGTTCAATGTTGGCTTTATACATTGGTTCACTTGTCCGCCAGCATATTCCAATTACCAGTGATGATTGGAGGAAACCATTCTTGAAAGCTGGTAAAGATAAGATATGGAGTGAGATACAGGTACTTGATTATCAAACATGATTGATGTGTTATTAGATTTCTTATGACTTATACTAACACATTTTATGTTCTTATGTGTATGTGTTTTTGTAGAGGTCCTTTAATATTGATGAAAGCCGACAAAGGTATTGTCTCCAATTGGCTGGAAAGAGACATGGGGGATTTCGAGCCTTATTATCAAACAAATATCTGAGGGATGATCAATATTTTTTTGTTGAAGCAGAACTTCCACCATTGTATGCGAAATTGATTACACCAGAAGAATGGAAAGCTTTTGTAGCCAAACGGAAAACCGAAAAATTTCAATGTAAACTTGTTTATCTTTTAATTTCATGTCTATTTCCCAACCAGACCAGCATAGAACATTCTTACCAAATCCTCATTATAATCTTCATGACAAGAGAGAAAAGGATTAATACCATGAAAATCCATTAGTTCAACAATGTGAGGAATGTGCATCTGATTTGCAGTTGTTCTTGAATACACATTATGAGGAACAATTTTCCTATTCTTGAACTTTTTATTATAAACCTCAACCAAATCAGATGGAAGAAGAGACAAAGCATTTACCGGTAGAGATGATTATGAAGCAGAACCCCGTGACCTTTTATCTCTAGCTCTTGAAGCCATTGTTGAGAATTAAGAACTTTGAAACTTTTAGAGGAAAATGGGGTTTTAGGGTTTAGTGATAAACTTGAGAGAATATGAGATGATTATGATAAGAAAATGAAAGTTTAATGAGTTTGATGATAAGAATCCATAAACACAATTAATTGAAAGTCAAAAAGTGATGGGAAGCATTTCATGTGCCGACCTAGGGACAAGGAAAAACAGTCAGCGCGTCTTTTCAAGATAGCCAAATGTCACGTGATACGACAATGAGCCGACTCAAAATTTAAAACGAGTCGGCTCAATTTAAATTTGAAGTGAGTCGGCTTAGAATAGCAAAGAGGTCGACTCATAAGGTTCCATGAGCCAACTCATGAGTCGGCCTGTTGGGACCCGGCAATTTTGAATGAAATTTTTCACTAAAATTCACTTAAAGCACATCAAATCATGATAATATCATCTTTTATATTGATCAGTTGACAAACAACCAATTATAACCCAAAAGAAGAGAAGAAATAGATAAAGACACTAACATAAGCAAAGCCACACAATTATATTAGATATTGTAGATGTTTAAGAATTGGCAGAATTTTTGACCAAACAAGAAATGTTAAATTCAGTTCAGAATGTCCTATCAGATGTTGGGACATTAGCAAACAGAGTGTGTGAACTTATTTCAGGATGTCCTACCAGATGTTGGGACATTGTGTAAATGACTAAGTTCAGTTTTGTCAGGATGTCCCAACAGATGTTGAGACATCTCAGACCTGCTACCAGAATTAATTATTGATTAACAGATCAGAGATATTTAAGGAGAATTATCTGGAATTAATTAATGATGGATATAAAACAGAACAAGGCGCATCTGTAGGGAGTTTTAAATTGAAGATTCAGATTAAAACAGAAGACCTAATGCACCTAGAATTTAGGAGGTAACAAACCCTAAATTCAAGGTGACAGTTGCTGCACATTAGGGCTGGATCATTCTACAGAAAGCCCAAAATTCAGATACCTATTTAAGCAACAGAAACTCATAGAATTGAGTACGAATTTCAGAAGACTAAATAGGGTGTCTAGTGTTTTAATAGCAGGTTGTTTTTATGTACCACTTTATGAGCTTTTAAGCAAAAGTGCATTTGTGACTTGATTGAAACTGTGAAGTAAGATCAAGCTGTATTGTTTGAAGGATGTCTTCAATTTCTGTAAACTTGTAAACTTGATCACTGGGTGATTGAGGGGGAGTGAGTAGGGTACTCTTATCTAAGTGAGTCTTAGGTAGAAATTGCATTGGGTAAGTATTAAGTGATAGATTAAACAGGGTGGTTTAAGTCTAGAATTAATATTACTAATAGTGGATTTCCTCCTGGCTTGGTAGCCTCCAGATGTAGGTGTGGTTATACACTGAACTGGGTTAACAAACTTCTGTGTTGTTTATTTTTCCTGCTGTTTAAGTTTTGATTAAACTTGTCAAATGTCCTATTAAGTGTTGGAACATCTCTTAGGACATCTCATTACAGAATTTCAATTGGCATCAGAGCAGGCACCCTGCCTGTTTATACTGGGTGAGATCTAGGGAAAACAAATTCTGTAACATGGACAGAGATATAGGGTCAGTAAATAGACCACCTATTCTGGATGGATCTAATTATGACTACTGGAAGCCAAGAATGATTGCATTCTTAAAATCACTTGACAACAGGGCATGGAGAGCAGTAAATGTTGGATGGAAACATCCTGTTCAAGACACCAAAGATGGATCAAAAGTTCTGAAACCTGAAGAAGAATGGAGTAAAGAGGAAGAAGATTCAGAACTAGGCAACTCAAAAGCCCTAAATGCTTTATTCAATGGCATTGATAGGAATATTTTCAGACTGGTGCATCATTGTGAGCTGGCCAAAGATGTGTGGGATACCCTCAAGACAACTCATGAAGGAACATCAAAAGTAAAAATGTCAAGACTTCAACTTCTCACCACCAAGTTTGAAAACTTGAGAATGAAGGAAGATGAATCAATTCATGAGTTCTACATGAACATCTTGGATATAGCCAATACTTCTGGAGCCTTGGGAGAAAAGATGACTGATGAAAAGCTTGTAAGGAAGATTCTCAGATCTTTGCCAAAAAGATTTGACATGAAAGTCACAGCAATAGAAGAAGCTCAAGACATATGCTCCATGAAAGCTGAAGAACTCATTGGTTCCCTTCAAACTTTTGAAATGGGAATGAATGACACACATGCTAAAAAGAACAAAAGCATAGCCTTGGTTTCAAATACAGATGAAGAAGAAGATGATGAACCAGCAAATGATAAAAGCTTATCAGAAAACCTTGCTTTGATTGGAAGACAATTCAAACAGATTCTCAGAGGAATGGAAGGAAAATCCAAACCTAGTGGAAGAAACACAAACTCTGAGAACATAAGACCTTATGATGCTAACAAAAGATTAAAGTATGCTGAAAAGACCAGTCAAGATAAAGGAGTCAAATGCCATGAATGTGAAGGATATGGACACATCAAGTTTGAATGTCCTACCTACTTAAAGAGACAAAAGAAAGGACTCTCTGTGACCTGGTCTGATGAAGACTCAGGAGATTCAGAAGAAGAATCAGCTAAGCACATTACTGCTTTAGCTGGACTGTGTGAATATGATAGTGATTCCAGCTGTGGAGAGCTTACTTATGCAGATCTTGAGCAAGCTTTCAAGGATCTGTACAAGAGAAGTACTGAAATATGCAGTGAGGTCATAAAGCTAAAGAAGCAGAATGAAGTACTAGAAGAGGAGAAAGCAAGTGATCAAGAAATCATTGATACCTTGAAAAGTGAAGTAACTCTTCTCAATTCTAAGCTGGAACATATGTCCAAATCTGTGAGAATGATGAACAGCAGCTCAAATACACTGGATGCTATTCTCTGCAATAATAAACATTCTGGGGACAAAAGTGGACTGGGATATAACAGAGATGAAGCCAGCTCTAGCAAAGCTACTTCAAAAATTACACAGTCAAACAAGATGTCCCAACAGATGCTTCAACATCAGAACACAAAGACAAACATAATGTTCCAACAGATGTCTCAACATTCTGGAAAGAACAAGATGAAGAAGAAGTATCAAAGATGGAGATGCCATCACTGTGGAAGATTTGGACATATCAAACCTCACTGTTATAAGCTACATGGATATCCAAATCAGATGTATCAGCAACCCTCCAAACAGAAAGTAGAAGGTACCAAGAAAGTGCTTAGACATCAAAGAAATCAGCAACCTCCTAAGCAGAAGACAGAGGTCATCAAGAAGGTTTGGAGACCAAAAGCTGACATTCAGACTGATCAAAGCCACAGTCCCAAGAACCAGATCAACAATCAAGCTTTGAGATCAGCTGAACAACACACAGGGCAGAGGCATCAAAAGAAATCTCAACTCATCTGGTCAAAGAAAAGTACTGCATACATAGCACATACATCACTGAAAGTATCAGCTAAAGAAGACTGGTATTTTGACAGTGGATGTTCAAGGCACATGACTGGGTTGAAGAATCTGCTAGTGAACTTAAAATCACATTCATCCAGGTATGTAACTTTTGGAGATGGAGCTAAAGGAGAGATCAAAGGAGTTGGAACCTTGGACTGTCAAGATGTTCCAAGACTAGATGATGTATTGCTAGTTAAAGGGTTAACTGCTAACCTGATCAGTATAAGTCAACTATGTGATCAAGGATACAGTGTAAACTTTACAAAAACTGAATGCATAGTGACTAACCAAGAGCAAGAAGTTGTCATGAAAGGTGCAAGGTCAAAAGACAACTGTTACATGTGGGAGCCATTAGACTTCAGTCCCACTTCAACTTGTTCTCTAGCTAGAGAAGAAGAAGTAAAACTATGGCACCAAAGGCTAGGTCATCTTCATTTCAGAGGCATAAAGAAGATCATATCTATGGATGCTGTAAGAGGTATTCCCAAACTGAAGATTGATGATGGCAAAATATGTGGTGAATGTCAAATAGGCAAACAAACCAAGATGTCCCATCCAAAGCTCCAACATCTGACAACTTCCAAAGTTTTGGAACTTTTACATATGGATCTTATGGGACCTATGCAGATTGAAAGTCTTGGTGGTAAGAGGTATGCCTATGTTGTGGTTGATGATTTTTCAAGATATACATGGATAAACTTCATCAAAGAAAAGTCAGATGTATTTGATGTATTCAAAGAATTATGTCAAAGATTGCAAAGGGAAAAATCCAGCTGTGTGATCAGAATAAGAAGTGATCATGGAAAAGAATTTGAGAATCAAAAGTTCTTAGATTTCTGCTCTTCAGAAGGAATCAATCATGAGTATTCTTCTCCTATCACTCCTCAACAGAATGGGATTGTTGAAAGGAAGAATAGAACTATTCAAGAATCAGCAAGAGCTATGATCCATGCTAAAAAGTTACCTCTGTATTTCTGGGCTGAAGCTATGAACACTGCCTGCTACATCCATAACAGAGTTACCTTGAGAAAAGGAACCCTGTCCACAATATATGAAGTCTGGAAGGGCAGAAAACCCACTGTGAAGTACTTTCATGTGTTTGGAAGTAAATGCTATATTCTGGCAGATAGGGAGCAAAGGAGAAAAATGGATCCTAAAAGTGATGAAGGAATTTTCCTTGGATACTCTATAAACAGCAGAGCATATAGAGTATTTAACTACAGAACAAATGTTATCATGGAGTCCATAAATGTGATAATTGATGATGCTCCTACAGATGTCCCAGAAGATGTTGGAACATCTGCTGATATCAAGATTGAAGCTGAAGAAAAGAATGATCAATATAACTTCACTCAAAATGATACAAGGTCAGAAGATTCAAGCAAACCTCCCTCCATCAGAATACAGAAGGATCATCCCAAAGATTTAATAATTGGTGATCCCAACAGAGGTGTGAGCACTAGATCAAGAGAAGTGATTTCAGGTTCTTGTTTTGTTTCCAAAATAGAACCTAAAAATATCAAGGAAGCTCTCACTGATGAATACTGGATTTGTGCTATGCAAGTTGAATTAGGTCAATTCACAAGGAATGAAGTGTGGAATCTTGTTCCTAGACCTGATGACATAAATGTGATTGGAACAAAATGGGTGTATAAGAACAAGTCAAATGAACAAGGAGTTGTTACAAAGAACAAAGCCAGACTTGTAGCTCAAGGATACACTCAAATTGAAGGAGTAGACTTTGATGAAACCTTTGCACCAGTAGCAAGGCTTGAATCAATAAGACTACTGTTGGGAATTGCTTGTATCTTAAAGTTCAAGCTATTTCAAATGGATGTGAAAAGTGCCTTTTTAAATGGCTATCTTAATGAAGAAGTATATGTAGAACAGCCTAAAGGATTTGTTGATCCAAGCTGTCCAAATCATGTATACAAACTAAAGAAAGCACTTTATGGTTTGAAGCAAGCTCCAAGGGCATGGTATGAGAGACTAACCACATTTCTTATCAAGCAAGGATACAGAAAAGGTGGGATTGATAAAACCCTGTTTGTTAAAGATGAAGAAGGAAATGTCATGATTGCTCAAATATATGTTGATGACATTGTCTTTGGTGGGATGTCTGATAAGATGGTCAAACATTTTGTCAAGCAGATGGAATCTGAATTTGAAATGAGTCTAGTAGGTGAATTAACCTACTTTCTTGGTCTGCAAGTAAAGCAAATGGAAGACTCAATGTTTATTTCCCAAAGTAAGTACTCCAAGAACATAGTGAAGAAATTTGGAATGGAAAATGCTTCTCATAAAAGAACTCCTGCTCCCACACATTTAAAGCTGACTAAAGATGAAAAGGGTGAGAATGTAGATCAAAGTTTATATAGAAGCATGATTGGAAGCTTGTTATACTTGACTGCTAGCAGACCAGACATTGCTTTTGCAGTAGGAGTTTGTGCAAGATATCAAGCTGATCCAAAAGTCAGTCATCTTAATCAAGTCAAGAGAATCCTTAAATATGTTAATGGTACTTGTGACTATGGCATAATGTACTTTCATGGTTGCAAACCAATTCTCTCTGGCTTCTGTGATGCTGATTGGGCAGGAAGTGCTGATGACAGAAAAAGCACTTCAGGAGGATGCTTCTTTCTAGGAAACAATCTGATTTCTTGGTTCAGTAAGAAACAGAATTGTGTATCCTTATCTACAGCTGAAGCTGAGTATATAGCAGCAGGTAGCAGTTGTTCTCAGTTGGTTTGGATGAAGCAGATGCTCACTGAGTACAATGTCCCACAGGATGTCATGACATTGTACTGTGATAACTTAAGTGCCATCAACATATCTAAGAATCCTATCCAACATAGCAGGACAAAGCATATTGATATCAGACACCATTTCATCAGAGATCTTGTAGAAGAAAAGGTGATTTCATTGGAGCATGTAGCTACAGATCTGCAGTTAGCTGATATCTTTACCAAAGCATTGGATGCTACACAATTTGAGAACTTAAGGGGCAAACTTGGAATCTGTTTATGTGATATTTAGCAGTTAATGAGATGTGCCAACATGTCATATGACATTGCATGGCATAAGGTCCAGATGGCAAAACCAGTCTGGACAAGATCCTTGGGAATTCCATCCCTAATCATTTGCACTGTAACGGTTACTTATTTAGTAACTACTTATAAGCAGCTATCAAGATTCTCATCATACTATCACAAGCGAATCACATTAACTAGCAATCCTTCAGAAATCATAAACCCTAAAGCTGTTCATCTATCTTCCTCTACAATGTCTCAAAACCCTAAAACTACTGAGGAAGTTCTCAACCATGAAGACGTAGTTCATGCCACTCCCATCTCTGTGGTACCAATGCAATCAACACCATTGGAAGAACTCAGGGGAAGCGCTTCTCACACTAAAAAGGCAAGAACTCCAAAGAGAGGTAAAGATCAAGTCAGAAGCAAAGCTAAAGGCATTCCCTCTCCTGCTAACATCCCCCCAAAATCCTCCAAATATGTTGATGATTCCATCAAGGAGATTGTCAACCAAATTCTCTTTGAACAAAGAGTGGTGAGTGGGATCTCAGTTCCTTTGAACACCATGCCTGCACCTCAAGAAGAACCAGCTCAAACTACAGAGGACACTCCTGCAGAACAAGATGTCCCAAGAGATGTTGGAACATCTGCAGAAGAGAAAGAAAATTCATCTGATGCTGAACAGACTGAGAACCAGAAAAAGGCCTCAAGTGAAAGTGATAAAGAAACCTCTGAGGATCAGATCAAAGCATCAAATGAAGATCAAATCCCTGCTGATCAAAGAACTGAAGAAGAGACTGCTCAATCTCCTCCAGTGGTTAATCTGGAGCAGGACTCTGATGCAGAAATCATAGCATCTGTTAAACCAAGCATAGCCAAGAGGCTAAGGTCCAGGAAAGGCAAGATGCAAGCTGAAGCAGCAATTCCTGAGAAGAAGAAAGCCTCTCCAAAGAAAGGCAAAGCTAAAGTCACCTTTGGACCATCAAAACAATGGAGTAAAGTCCAAACTCAGAAAAGGAAAGCTGCCACACCATCAGATTCAGATGTTGAATCAGATGTCCCAACATCTCCTCCCAAGAAGAGACCAGCCCCATCTAGGGCTTCAACAGCTGTTCCAGAAGCTCCATTAGACAACATATCTTTCCACCATGTCTCCAGTGTCAACAGGTGGAAATATGTGTACCAAAGAAGGGTTGCCCTGGAAAGAGAACTGAGCAGCAATGCACTTGAGTGCACAGAACTGATAGACCTCATCTCTGCTGCAGGACTGTTCAAGACAGTCTCAGACCTCTCTCCCTGCTATGAACTTCTTGTCAAAGAGTTCATTGTGAATCTTCAGGAAGATTGTTCACATGGTAAGTCCTCTGAATTCCAAAAAGTTTTTGTTAGAGGTAAATGTGTAGAGTTTTCCCCTCAAATCATCAATCAGTACCTAGGAAGAGAAACAGATGAACCAAATGAGCTAGGTAAGACAGATAATCAAGTCTGTAAGGTGATCACTGCAAACCAGGTCAAGGCATGGCCTGTGAAGGGAAAGCTCTCAGTGAGCATGCTTACCAGAAAATATGCCATGCTGAACAGGATTGGTACAGCTAACTGGGTGCCTACCAACCACACTTCATCAATCTCAACTGGTCTGGCCAGATTCATCTATGCTGTGGGAACTCAAACCAAGATGGACTATGGAGTTTTTATCTTTGATCAAACCATGAAGCATGCCAGCTCCTCTGCAACAAAACTACCAATAGCTTTTCCTTCATTGCTGTGTGGTATTGTTCTAAGTCAATACCCTGGGATTTTAAATGAAAAGGACACAGTCTGCAAGAGAGAAAGCCCCCTGGCTTTTCACTACAAATTATTCCTAAGTCATCATGCTGCAGATGTTGAAGCACCTTCTGGGACATCTGCTGGTACATCCACTGCTAAGAATCCAATCTCCAGGAAGACTTTAATTGCTGAACTCAAAAGCACCTGCAAAGAGCTTGAAGCTAGAAAGCAGAAGCTTGAGGAAATCATCAAAAGGTTGGAAAGTGAAGAAGATCAGAATGCTGCATCTGGTGAAGACAGTGAGGCTGATGAAGAAAGTGAAGCTGATAAAGATGAAGACACTGAGGTGAGAAGCAACTGAGAGTGATGAATCTGAGTGATCAATGTATGTGAGGCAAATGTAATGACAGCAATGTAATGACAGTAATAGTGTCTTTGGCCCCTAATTTTGTGTCTACCAAGGGGGAGAACAACAACAAATTGTACTGCTGTTTAATTTTTGAATGAAATCTGCTTGTTTCTGTCTGAACTGAATCAGTGTGTATTTCTGTTGCAACAAGACTGGACACATATTTGTTTGAGGGGGAGTAATCTCAAATAAGAATCAACAGAAAAGTAATGCTATACTCTGATAAAAAGAACTTCTGCTGCACTCTGAAATCCAGAAAAGATGTTAGCCAAAAATTAGCCAAAGGGGGAGTTTGTAGATGTTTAAGAATTGGCAGAATTTTTGACCAAACAAGAAATGTTAAATTCAGTTCAGAATGTCCTATCAGATGTTGGGACATTAGCAAACAGAGTGTGTGAACTTATTTCAGGATGTCCTACCAGATGTTGGGACATTGTGTAAATGACTAAGTTCAGTTTTGTCAGGATGTCCCAACAGATGTTGAGACATCTCAGACCTGCTACCAGAATTAATTATTGATTAACAGATCAGAGATATTTAAGGAGAATTATCTGGAATTAATTAATGATGGATATAAAACAGAACAAGGCGCATCTGTAGGGAGTTTTAAATTGAAGATTCAGATTAAAACAGAAGACCTAATGCACCTAGAATTTAGGAGGTAACAAACCCTAAATTCAAGGTGACAGTTGCTGCACATTAGGGCTGGATCATTCTACAGAAAGCCCAAAATTCAGATACCTATTTAAGCAACAGAAACTCATAGAATTGAGTACGAATTTCAGAAGACTAAATAGGGTGTCTAGTGTTTTAATAGCAGGTTGTTTTTATGTACCACTTTATGAGCTTTTAAGCAAAAGTGCATTTGTGACTTGATTGAAACTGTGAAGTAAGATCAAGCTGTATTGTTTGAAGGATGTCTTCAATTTCTGTAAACTTGTAAACTTGATCACTGAGTGATTGAGGGGGAGTGAGTAGGGTACTCTTATCTAAGTGAGTCTTAGGTAGAAATTGCATTGGGTAAGTATTAAGTGATAGATTAAACAGGGTGGTTTAAGTCTAGAATTAATATTACTAATAGTGGATTTCCTCCTGGCTTGGTAGCCTCCAGATGTAGGTGTGGTTATACACTGAACTGGGTTAACAAACTTCTGTGTTGTTTATTTTTCCTGCTGTTTAAGTTTTGATTAAACTTGTCAAATGTCCTATTAAGTGTTGGAACATCTCTTAGGACATCTCATTACAGAATTTCAGATATCATGGATGAATAGAGATAACAAAGTTTAGAAGGATATTACCTCGAGTATATGTGAAAGAGAATTAAGATAACACTATGCTAAAAGAGAAGTTAGTGACAAGACGAGTTGAACCAAACAATAATATAAGACAAAGCAGTGATTATCAAGATCTATCCAAGATGTCAAGAACACCAAGTTCCCTACGAATATAAAAGAAAGGATCGGTAGCAAGTGGTTTTGTAAAAATGTCGGCTAGTTGATTCAAACTATCAACGTGCTCAAACACCACATCACATTTCTCTACATGATCCCTAAGGAAGTGATGCCCTATTTCAATATACTTAGTGCATGAATGAAGAATAGGGTTTAAAATTATTATTTGATTAATTTTAATTATTTTAAATAATAATAATATTTGATTAATTTATTTAAAATATTTTATTAATTTCTATAAAATATTTGATTAATTTCTTTAAAAATATTTAAATAATTTTAAATCATAAAAATATTTTATTAATTTTAAATATTTTAAAGAATTTTATTGAAAATATTTGATCAATTTCTTTAGAATATTTTAAATTAATTGTCACACCCCAAATTTTACCCCTAACTGCTCGCATCATACAGGAATTTTCCAATATTTATCATTTTTCTGTTGTTTCCAACTATCTTTTAGGTGTCTTATAAATCTGATTTTATCTGCTTTTCACTTCTAAGTTTTTTTTCTCTTTTTCTCAGTTTCCCATTTCTAACTTTCTTTTAGGTGTCTTATAAATCATATACTCATTTCCATGGTCGTAATTTTATTTTCTATTTCCTTTTCTTTTTCTATTTTCGAGTTTCTTTTCTCATTTCTAAATTCAATTCTACGTCTATTTCCAACTTCATTCTAAAAAAGAGTTTATTTTCTAAATGTAATTTTATTTTTAATACACTTCTTTTAATTTTTTATATTAATTTCTATTTTTTATTTTTATTTACTAAAAAGGAGAATTCCTATCCCTGATTTAATTTTAATTTTTTAATTTCAATTTTTAATCCTTTTTTATTAGTCTTTATTCCTAGTTCAACTATAATTCAAATTTTATTTCAACCCATTTTTAAGATTCTATTTCTAATATAACTTCAATTTCCAAACTTTATTCATTTTTGAAATTTAATCCCGAGTTTATCCCTAAGACATTTTCAATCCCAAGATAAATTCTTAGTTCCCAAGTCATTCTCCAATTCTAAGTTGTATTACAAGTTTTCTTATCCAAGTTGCATTCTCAAATCTTAGTTCAATTTTGTTCCGCTCAATTTTATTTCTAATTTCAATCCTCATTTCAACTCAATTTCCATATTCCAAGTTTCTAGTCATTTTCAACTCAATTTCCATATTCCAAGTTTCTAGTCATTTTCAACTCAATTTCCATATTCCAATTTTCTAATCATTTTAATTATGTCCATCCATCTTTCAAGTTCAAAGTTGGATTAATCAATCAAGTTTTTTTCTCAAGTTTGGTTATTTTAAGCCATTGTCCTAAGATGGTTTCAAATTTTGTTTCAAGTAATTCAAATTCATAGTCTTAATTCAACTTTCCTATCTTAAATTTTTATCCATTTCAAGTTTTGTCCTCAATACATTTTTAACTTCCAAAGATTAATTTCCCACTTTTTTTTAAGCCTCAATTCCATTTTCAATTCAAAATTTAAAATTCATTTCCTCAATTCCCAATTCAAATTCAATGTTGTTGATATACCAAGTGTTCAAGCATTTACAATTTGCTAAATTCATGATTCCTTCCATTTTCAAATCTTGAATTTCATACAAATCGTAATTTCATTCCAAGTTCTAAGTTACAAGCTAACTTCATTCAAATTCTACATCAAAGGTTCATAGTTCCTCAATTCCAAGTATTGAACTTTGTCCTAAAAGCGAAGAAATACAAAAGTGCGTGTCTTTGAAACTTGAACTTATGAAAATCGTCATCCTAGATCACTTGTCCTTCACACCAAATTCAGCCCCTTTGCACTTGAAATAGAAAGAAAATAAAGTTAGCATTCACATTTTCATTCAAACATATTACATACTCATAAGTTTACGTTCACATAACCATGTTCGTCATTTGCATCATACAACATCATTTTATCAAAGTTTCACATACAAATTTCAATATAATTACATCCATTCCAACATAATCATTTCAATTCATGTTTCATTAAGTAGAGTCAAAACATTCGAAACTCAATGCATCATTTTTAATATATAACATATGCACTACATTTACATTCCAAAGTCAATATGAAAATCACTTTCTATCATACATTTTCATCCAAATCAATTCAATCCACACTTTGTCACATTACTTTGTTTTGAAAAAGGGGCTTATGAAGATACTAAATAATCACAAAAGTACATCAGACAAAGTTCAGCAGATACATAGTAATAGCAAGACTTTTTCCTTTTTTTTTACACTACACTACACAAACAAAATTGGTAGTCAAAGTGCAGCAGACCTGCTGCAATTTCTAGCTCTGCCCTGCTATCACCCATCACTCTCAAACTCAGTTTTCCCCCCAAAATTTTCAGCCAAACTTAGCCAACAAGTTTCATAAGAATCAAACCTAAAAGCCCTATTCACTGCTTTATAAAGAGGAGGCAGCAACCACAAGAGGAAGATGGGGGATTCGCAAGTTATCAGAAAAACTTAACAAAAAATTTGGAACTTCTGAGAGTTCGTTAAAAGAAATAGAAAAAAATCGCTGTGAATTTTTACCTTCAACAAACGAATTCTTTGATTCATCCGCATCAATCTTCACTCCATTCTCAAACCATCAAACCTACCATCAAACAAATACCGAAAAAACACCCGTAAACCGCCATCAATCGGATGAGCCACCACCGTAAACCGAAAACCAACCTCACAGAAAAAGGAGAAAACAACCTTGAAATCAACCGAAGCCACCGTTCAACCCCCTTTTGAAACTTCCAAAACAGAAAGGCCATCATCACCTTCAATTCGAACAAACACAACTCTCAAAACCCTTCGCCGTACCTTTCCAACTCTCCAAACTCACCGCCATCACCACCGCGAACCAATAACAAAACCAACGGAGGGAACCGAACCGGGACGAATACGCGGCGAGATTCGACGAGAGAGAAAGCCATCAAGACTTTTTTCCGGGAGCGTTTGGAGAAGAGGCTTTGTTCGCTGGATTTCGTGCGTTGAAAAGGTATTTTGACTTTGTTTGATGCTGAACTGCACCTCTCTATTTCTTTCCCTTTTATTTATTTACTTATTTTCTTTTTTTATTTATTTTGTTTAAAGACCTAGTAACAATTATTGGTTAATTAACTTCAAATGCGTTGCCTTGGATCCAACTAGTCCATCCGCATACATCTGGTCCTGTCATCTATTTTAATTTCTTTTTTATCTTGTTTTATTTAATTATTGGGTTATTTGCATTTGTTTTTATATTAATTGATTATGAAAAATTTAGTTACTTAATTTGATGATTAAATTTGTTTGTTTTATCTTATTTTATTAAATAATCCTATTTTTAGTTAGTCATTTATGTAGTAAATTTTGGTACATGCTTGACAATTATTGCCATCCTTACATGGTAGAGTAATGATATTTTTTGCCGTGCTCGTTTCTATTGATTTTTTTTTTGTGTCTACGACTGTATAAAAATACATATGCAAATACGTTTGCCTTAAGAATAATCAAAGAATAAATAAATAAAGTCTTTTGGTCCAATGCCAAGTAAACACTTTTAAAACCATACGCCGACCTTTCGCACACACGTAAGTCGATCATTATGCGATCGTCGTCTGCACGTTTTCGCGTATCTTAATTAATTTTAGCAAGGACTGAACTCCGGAGTCTAGCACTCCGCACGTTCTAGAATGAACTACAACTGTGCTAGCCCCACGCGTATTGTTTCGTTCACTCCTTCGTTTTAATTACATCGATTCTAAAACATCTAAAAAACATTTATTCAACTTATTTAAAAAAAAAATTAAATACGGAAACGGAGCTCCGGAGTCTAGCACTCCGCACGTTCTAAAATGGACTGCAACTGGGCTAGCCCCACGCAATGTGGTCCATTCGCCTTCTGTATTTCGAAATAAATAATCGCATAAATTAACGTACGAAAACAGAACTCCGGAGTCTAGCATTCCGTATGTTCTGGATTGGACCGCTACTGGGCTAGCCCCACACGATGTGTTCAATCACCATTCGTATATCAAAATATCCCATTCATTTTATAAATTAAATTACGAAAGAACAGAGCTCCGGAGTCTAGCATTCCGCACGTTCTAGAATGAATCGTTCATGGGCTAGCCCCACACGACGCGCTTCATTCACTCTTTCATATCTTAGAACAACTTAAAACTTACCAACCAATTTAAATCATTTTCATAATTAATCAGCGAAAGACGGAACTCCGGAGTCTAGCACTCCGCACGTTCTGAATGCAATCACTCCTGGGCTAGCCCCACGCGACGCGGTTCATTCGCCCTTTCGTTTAAAACATCTTAACAAAAGCCGAACACTTTTCTCAAAACGAATATTGTTTAAATCATTCTATCTCGCAAATAAGCTAGCGCTTCAACCTCCACCGCGAGTATAAGCCAACGCTTAGCAGTAGAAAGCATTTCAAACAATCGTTCAATTAAAAATCACAAACCGTAGTCGCACGAACTACGAAGCTCTGACTTTCCCATTGCACAAGGGAATACGTAGGCACAGGGATTTTAATCCTTCGCGAGCACAATAATAAAAAATTAATTGTCTTTCCGTCACCCTAATAAAAAATTTAATTATTTCTCTTTTTAAATCACAACATATAGAACTTTAATCGTTTCTCCGCCTAAATAATAAAAAACTTTCTTTTCCTTTAACAAACATAATAACAGTCATTTAGAAGACAAAAACTTAAGATCAAACATTTAATCGCATAGTTAAGCTAAGAGGTTCCCGTTGAGTACAACGGACGTGAGGGGTGCTAATACCTTCCCCTTGCGTAACCGACTCACGAACTTAGAATTTGGTTTCGTAAACCATTTCTTATCCTTTATTAGGTTGTATCTATATCTCCCTTTTCTCTCGTAGAATAAATAGAATTAGGTGGCGACTCTGTTGTTTGTTTTAGGATCGTATTTTTCGAGGTACGACATTAATCAAATAATATTATTATTTTAAAGAAAATATTTGATTAATTTCTTTGAATAATGTATTTAAAATATTTTAAAGAATTTAAATAATAATAATATTTGATTATTTTTAAATACTTTAAATAATAATAATATTTGATTATTTTTAAATACTTTAAATAATTTTAAATAATAATAATATTTGATTAATTTCTTTAAAATATTTGATTAATTTCTTTAAAATATAATAAAAAATTTAAAGGATATTATTATTTTTAATATTTATTATTATTTAATAATAATTTTTTGTTATTTTTGTGAAAATAATATTTTGAATGTATGAATGAATTATGTGCAAAAAATTAATCAAAAATGATTTATTTTGTGTGTTTAAATAATTAACTAAAAAATAATATAAAAATATATTAAAAATAATAATAACGGATCTTCAAAATGCTGTAAGTTCTAAAAAAAATCCCCGAAGCTACAGATGGTTGGGGTTACAAAAAATAAACATATACCACATATACATGATAAAGGGCCACAGTGGACTCTGAAGTGATGAAAGAAAAGGGTCAAATAAGACTTCCTCTTCAAGTATTCTCATTAATACTGGAAGACTCTCACATATGTGCAACTTGTTGGATGAAGTTGCAACTGAGCCAATATCAAATGATTAAGAGCTTCCATCTCAAAAGCATTGAAGGGAAGGTGAAGGCCCAGGATTGAGAATGTGCATTCATTAAAAGGAATGGCGCAATTACCATACTCACTTCATATTCTGTCATTTTCACTAGCGGACAAGACACCCCAATCAGAAGAGTGACCTAACTCAAGAAATGCTCCATCAAGATTAGCCTCTCCGGTGAAGGAAGAAATAGTTGAAGAATTAGCTAAGTCCACACATGAGGATTAAACATTCTTTTGTGATTTCTTACCTATGATGTACTATTTTATTTCTAAGAATTAGGAAGCAAGATATCAAAAGGAAAGAAGATAACAGATTAGAAAAGATAACACAAAGAAATGCTAAGTTGACTCTTCTAGAATCATATGCTATCATGCAAAAGAAAGTAGACTCTATCAAAAGAAAGTGCACTCAAGTGTTTTAGTTTCCAAGGATCATAATAAGGGTTCCTCTGAAAAGAAGTTTAAAGTATGGGGCATTAAAGACGTGAATCCCAAAGAAATGGAAACATTCACTTTTGCTTTTCCAAAATAGATGAGAGAGTGATCTGTAGGCGAGGCTAATATGACAAAATCTTGTCTTGCCTAAGGAGAAACAATGGCTTGGGAGGCAACTTTTATGGAATGACCATAATGATCCCCGACCGACCACTTTAAAGGAGTTATATATAACACTTGCAAAACATTCTCGACACACGAGAATTTCCCTGCAGATGAGTACAGAGAATTCAAATTCCTGATAGATTCAACAAGTCTCCGCAATTCATGCCTAACCATTAGCAAGTTGTTATATCCGCTTTACTATATATAAAGAGTGCACCAATTAAGTAACTTGGTTTTAATTTCAATATCAATTTCAATTCCCTCTCTCCGTCACACCAGAAGCTCTAATCTGCAATTATCACCTATCCTTACACGATTTCAGATTTTAGTACTGAAGAAAAAACCAATAAAAAAAGCATCAATCAATAATTTATTGTGCACAACTAAACTAAATAATTTTCAACCATCAATAATTTCTGGAATATGCAGCACCTCTAATTTTCAACAATCATGAATTTTCAACAACCAATAATTTTCAACAATAAATGATTATGTAATGTACACACTACTTTCCTGGAGTTTCTGAAATCATATGACTTATACAACTCTCGCCTACACACGGCGTTGAAAACTGAAAGCTTATATAAAGCAAATAAAATTTTGAAAGATAAAAAATACACACAAACCAAAAACTTACTTCAACAAAAGAATGGCTTCATCAATGAATAACCGCACACCAAGTGAAATTTTCATAGCACAAGCTCAATTATACAAACACATATACGCCTTCATAGATTCCATGTCTCTTAAATGGTGCGTTGAGATGAACATACCAAACATAATCCACAATCATGGTAAACCAATTTCTCTTTCAAACTTAATTTCAACTCTTCAAGTTCCATCAACCAAAGTTGGTAACGTGCAACGTCTCATGCGTTACCTTGCACACAATGGACTCATTGAGATAGTAAAAAATCAAGAGTTAGAAAATGAAGAAGAAGCAGCTTATGCTCTCACTGTTACTTCAGAGCTTCTCGTTAAAGGCACTAAACTTTGTTTAGCTCCAATAGTTGAAGGTCTTCTTCATCCAACAATTTCAGGTTCTTACCATGAGCTGAAAAAGTGGATTTATGAGGAAGATCTTACACTCTTCGACATAACTTTAGGCTCTGATTTTTGGGAGTTTCTTAATAAAAACCCTGAACATAACAAATCGTTTAATGAGACAATGGCTAGTGATACCAAAGTGATAAAATATGCATTGAAAGACTGTAGTTTGGTGTTTGAAGGGTTGGAATCAATTGTTGATGTTGGTGGTGGAAATGGAACAATGGGTAAAATTATTTGTGAGACATTTCCCAAGTTGAAATGTGTCGTGTTTGATCGTCCACATGTTGTAGAGAATTTATCTGGAAACAATAATTTGACATATGTTGGTGGAGACATGTTCACATCTATTACCAGAGCTGATGCAGTTTTGCTTAAGGTATGAATTTTAATTCTAAACCCTAAATTGTAATCACTATGTCTTACTATGAGTATCAGGGTTTTCAAAAACGATCCAATTGCTTAAAGGCTTTTGCGGTTATGGTCAGTACCAGTGTTCCGGCACTAATTGTTATCGACGCTGAGGTGAACTCTTTAACATTAAAAATGATGATAATTGTAATGCCGGTTTTGTCGCAACCGTTTTCGCGGTTGCTGTACTATTTTAATTTTTAATTCTTCATATATTGCTTTGTCTTTTTCACAGTTTATTTTACATGATTGGACTGATAAGGATTGTCTAAAGATACTACAAAAATGTAAAGAAGCAATTATAAGTGATGAGAAAAGAGGAAAAGTGATTATCATAGAAGTTGTGATAAATGAGAAGAAAGAAAATAGTCAACTTACTCAATTAAAGCTACAGATGGACATAAGTATGGCATGTTACAATGGAAAAGAGAGAAATGAGAAAGAATGGCAGAAACTCATTATGGAAGCTGGCTTTAAAAGCTACAAAATATCTCCATTGACTGAATTATTGTCTCTTATTGAGATTTATCCTTAAAAAAGTATGTTATGATCCTTTGAATAAATTTATAACTAAATAAATTTGGAATGTGTACTGAATAAAGTCACTTGTCTTATGATCTTGACATTTGCTTTATACAGTTATTTTCCTTTTTCAACTTTGTCGCACAATAATGGCTGGTGTTTATTATTGAATAATACAATGTTTTTGTGTTTTGTTCTATTCTTCTTTACTTGTATGATAAGTTTGTATGGAATAAAAGACATTTTTAAATTCAGCTTATCCATTCATGAACCTGGGTCCAACATGTTAGAGATATAATTAAAAAGTGTAATTACATTAGTTAGCTAAGTGAGTTAGTAATCACTATTTTGGTAGGTTAGTTATGTACAACTCACAGCTTTATCCTTTTCCTTTAGTTTTGATTAGCTGGATATAAAAGCCTTCACCTGTACCTACTTTACTCTTACTATTGAATACACACACCATTCATTCTTCTTGAAAGCTTTTCTGTTATTCCCAACTTCACTGAATGAAGTTGTTGCTCTTTCTTCATTTTCTGTTAGCATGGTGAATATGAGATTCCGACATGGTATTAATCGCTGATCGATCGTTCACGCTTCCCTGATCGTTCTACGGTGTGTTCATTGTTCAAACGTCTTCTCGAGCTCTCAATCGTCTGTGAACAACAACAATGGCATCTGAGGAAAATCAAGAATCGTTCGTGCGTAATCCTGATTTCTCTTAAGATGTTTCGCAAGGTTTTTCCATGTCCAAGTTTGCAAATGCGTTTGGTCAAAAACTCTCAATCAAAATTCAAGAAAACAACTATCTGCTCTGGAATCAACAAGTGGAAGGTGTGATTTTGTCTCAGAAATTGCACAAGCTAGTGGTGAATCCGAAAATCCTGATGAAGTTCAAGACTAATCAAGATCGAATTTCAGGTACTGTTTTTGAAGAATATGAAAATTGGATCAGTCAAGACCAAGCTCTCTTCATTTGGCTATTGTCGACGATTTCAGAATCCGTTCTACCTAGGGTTCTTGCGTGTAAGCATTCGTTTGAAATTTGGGATACAATTCATCAATTTTTTAATACTCAAATGAAAGCGCGAGTTCGGCAACTGCGTGTAGAGCTCAAATCTACCAAGAAAGGTACCAAGTCTGTTATAGAGTATGTGTTGAGAATCAAGGCTATTGCAAATTCTATTTTGGCCGTTGGAGACTCCATAACTGAACAAGATCAAGTCGACTCGATATTACAATGGCTTCCCGAGGAATATAATCCATTTGTGATGCAGATGTATGGCTATCCGACACCCCCATCGTTGTGTGATGTGGAAGCACTGCTTTATGTGCAAGAAGCACAACTCGATAAATTTCGTGAAAAATTAGTTACAACCACCACTATTGCAGAAAATGTGGCTCATTCTAATCAAGAAGGAACCAGTTCCAGAGGAACGTATCCTAGTCATAGAGTAAAAGGACACTTTATGCGTGGTCGAAGTCGTAGGAGAGGTCGATACATAACTGGAAACCGCCCAACATGTCAGCTTTGTGGCAAATATGGGCATGAAGTAGCTAACTGTTGGCATAGAGTTGATGAGAATTTCTTGCCATCTAACACAAAGAATGCCACTGACGAGTCATCCAATCAAGATCCTGCTTCTGATTCCTCCAAGAATTCTCAAACAGTTGTTATGATGGCTACCACTAGGAAGGGATCAACTTACACTCAATAATACAATCTTCCATTTGAAATTAAATCTCAGGCTTGGTTTGCTGACTCAGGTGCCTCTCATCATTTAGCACCTTATGTTTTTCTCTTACAAGATAGGAAGCCATATGTAGGAAATAACAAAGTGTTTATAGGTAATGGTCATACTCTCACCATGGAGTCAGTAGGTACTACACAATTTTGTTCCAACATTGATCCCACACATACATTGACTCTAGCTAGTATACTTCATGTTCCTTCTATAACTAGGAATTTACTATCAGTTTCAAAACTTTCACATGATAATCATGTTATGTTTGAATTCCTACCTAAGAAGTGTAACATCAAATCACAGGATTCTAAGAAAGTCTTGGTTGAAGGTGTCTTAGATGATTGTGGATTATACTACTTTCCTTAGCTTCCCGTAGAGCTCAAAAGGTCTTCTAGTCATAATAACAGCTTGAACACTCAAACTGGTATTCAAAGCTTTGTTTCTTCTCATTCTAGTTCCAATTCTCATTCTTTAGATAATTGTAATGTGACCAAGTTATGGCATCACAGACTAGGTCATGCAAACTTACAATTTGTTTCTACTATTCTAAAATTGTGTAATGTTCAATCTGTTAATAAAGTCAGTAATTCATTCTCTTGCTTTTCTTGTAACATTTGTAAAGCGCATGGATTGTATGCACCTTCTACTAATACTACATATGCTGAACCTTTTGACATGGTGTACACTGACTTGTGGGGACCTTCTCCTCATCCTTCTAGCTAATATTTTAGGTATTACATAGCTTTTGTAGATGCTAATACTAGATTTACTTGGTTGTACTTGTTGAAACAAAAATTTGAAGTTATACATGCCTTTAAACTTTTTCATGTGTTTGTTCATACACAATTTGGAAAATCTATTAAAGCTCTACAATCTGATTTTGGTGGAGAGTTTAGACAATTTACTAATTATCTAAATGAGTTAGGTATATCTCATAGGTTAACATGTCCTCATACCTCTCATCAAAATGGAATTGTTGAAAGGAAACATAGACAAATTTTTGAGATGGGAATCACTCTACTCACACATGCCTTTTTACCTATGTCCTACTTGGATTATAGTTTCACTACTTTTGTTCATGTTATCAATAGGCTTCCATCTTCTACTCTTATGAGTCATCACTCTCCTTTCCATGCTTTGTACAACAAACAACCTGATTACTCTACCATGAAGGTATTTGGTTGTTTGTGCTTCCCCATCTAAGACCCTTTAATAAACATAAGCTTCAACCTAGAAGTCAGGAGTGCATCTATCTTAGGCCATCACCATAACATAAGGGGTTTAGATGTCTTAATAGAGATGGAAAAATCTATGTGTCAAAAGATGTAAGATTTAATGAAGAAGTGTTTCCTTAGTCTAAGTGGAATCAGAATAAGCAAGAGTTACTCACTGCTAAGCACACTAACTGTGACATAATTTTTTTCAGCTACTCAGTTTAGTCCTACTGTTGTCAATTATGTTCCCGCTGTCCATGATTTGTCCACTGCTATTGCCTCTGGTCCTAGCTCAGGACAGGTTGTATCACCACAAAATAATGTTGTTAATTGAAGGCAAGATGTTGGATCCAAGGTATCATGAGCAGCTCGGGATCTCCTAACTGGTATGCTTTAAGAGGAGGGTTCTAAGTTCTTTTACCCATAAAGCCCACTCAGAGGATAGCTTATATGGTGATGGAATTAGGAAACTCAAGGTCAAGGACATTTATCGTACTAACTCCCTACCGCAGGCTAGCTGCATCATGACGATAATGACGATAAGTTCTACCTTGAGTGGAGTTCACATGTTAGGCCCACAAAGGGGCGAGCCCTCGGAGAGTAACACTACACAACTGCCAATTTTGAAACTGGTTCTAGGGGTCCCAGAGTCACATCCCTTTCACGAATCAAGTCACGCGACAGGCTAGCTGCGTTGCGACAAGATTTACGAAAAGTCTAACTATCTGGGGGAGCTTTCATGTTACGCTTACAAGGAGCGAGTCCTTGGAGACTAACACTAATAACTACCAAATCTAACCTAGGTGTTCCCTCTTCTTTTTCCAAAGCTCAAGTACAAGGTCATACACGTGATGTCCCGAGATCCAACAGGCAAATATAATGAGCAATATAATAAAGAAGGAAGCAATAGACGAGCATATAAAATAGAAATAGTAAATAAAGAGGACAATTAGTAACAAATTAGCAAACAAACGCAAAACTATCCTAAGTTAGGGTCGACTCTCTTATGCATAAAGCATTTTGTCGTCCCCAGTAGAGTCGCCAGCTGTTGTACCTCAAAAAATACGATCCTCGCGATGGACGCGGAAATCAACAGAGTCGCCACCTAATTTTATTTATTCTAACTAAAGAAAAGGGAGATATAGACACAACCTAAATCGGATAAGAAATGGTCAATGAAACCACTAATCTAAGTTCGGGATTCAGTTACGCAAGAGGAAGGTATTAAGCACCCCTCGCGTCCGTTGTACTCAACGAGAACCTCTTAGTTTAATTTGCGTTTAAATGTTGATTTTATGTCTTTTGTCTTCTTAATCGTTGTTACGACGTTTGTTCTAAGGGGAAAGAAAGTTTTTTTATTATTATTGTTATTATTATGGAGAAATGGTTAAATTTTTTATCAGTGTGCTTTACGACAGAGAAAATATTGAATTTTTTATTATTATGCTCGCGAAGGATACAAATCCCCGTGCCTACGTATTCCTTTGTGCAATAGGAAAGTCAGAGCTTCGTAGTTCGTGCAACTACGGTTTGTGTTTTTTATGAACAATTGTTTGAAACGCTTTCTAACTGCTAAGCGTTGGCTTATCTGCTCACGATAGGAGGCTGAAGCGCTAGCTTGTCTGCGAGGTAGAAAGATTTAAACAATGTTCGTTTAGAGAAAACTGTTTGACCTTTGTTAAGGTGTTTTAAAACGAAAGGGCGAATGGACGACAACGCATGGGGCTAGCCCAAGAGTGATTTCATTCAAGAACTATGTGGAATGCTAGACTCCAGAATTCAGTTCCTTCGTTGATTAATTATGAAATTTTTTTTGAATTTGTTAGATATGTTTTAAGTTGTATTTTAAAGAAAGAGACAAGTCATCATCTTTAAGGGAGATATCTCGCCTATTCCACCACAAACATTTGAGTAAGAGAAATCGAAAGAATCTTTAAACTTGGATACGAGGATCGACAAGCAATGCCACATTCTTTCTTTGAGAAATAAAATCGGAAGAAGCTTTAAACTTGGATATAATGATCGACAAGCAATGCCACATTCTTCCTTTGAGTATAAATAAAAATCGGAAGAATCTTTAAACTTGGATACGAGGATCGACAAGCAATGCCACATTCTTTCTTTGAGAATAAATAAAAATCGGAATAAGCTTTAAACTTGGATAGGAGGATCGATAAGTAATGCCACATTCTTCCTTTGAGAATAATTTTTTGAAAGATCTTGTTTGTGTCTATGGGGATAGAAGGAATATCTTCCTATGGAGATGAATCATATCTCATCTTTGAAATTGTTAAGTTTTGAGTGTTTTGGGTAAGAAAGAGTGAATGAACCACGTCGTGTGGGGCTAGCCCATGAGTGATTCATTCAAGAACTCGTGAAATGCTAGACTCCAGGGTTCAGTTCTTTCGAGATTTTAATTTGTAAGATTGGGTATTTTAGGAACGAGAGGGCGAATAAACCACGTCGCGTGGGGCTAGTCCCGGAGTGTTTTATTCAAGAATTATGTGGAGTGCTAAGACTCCAGAATTCAGTTCTTCTGTTATTTGATATGTGAATTTAGGTGCTTTGTTTCAGATGTTTTAGGGTTTAATGTTTTTAGTAACGAATGAGTAAATGAAACACAACCCGAGGGCTAGCCTCAAGAGTGTTCCACTCAAGAACCCAAGGAATTCTAGATTCCTGAGTTCAATTCTTACGTCAATTAATTATGTGAATTAAGTGTTTTAAATACGAAAGGGCGAATAAACCACATCGTGTGGGGCTGGCCCATGAGTGATTCACTCAAGAACTCGTGGAGTGCTAGACTCCAAGGTTCAGTTCTTTCGTACTTTTAATTAGTTTGAAAGTTTGATAAAAATCGTATTTGTTAAAGAGATTTTAATTGGTTTAGAAAGACCTATATGAACCAGGTTTAGGATTTGTAGTTTTTGTGATGTTTTTTTTTTTTATATTTTAACAAATAAACTAAATTAAATCATAATTTCTAAACAAAACTGGAAAAAAAGTAGTTTAAGGCAGATCAAAAATATTTTTTAGGATTTTTAGAATTAATAAAATAAAAGTATTTTTTATATTTCCTAATTAATAAATTAATAAGATAAATAAATATTTAATGAAAAAAATAAAATCATAGTGAATGAAAAATACTTTTAATCTTTATATATATGTCAATTAATTATCAAAAATAAACTAAATTAGAAAAAAAATTGGAACTTTCTTTAAAAAAAAAGTAAATAAATCAAAATGTAAATAAAAAAAATAAGAGGTGTCATTAGTGATTAGTGATTATAGGATAAGATATGTACTGATGTCCAGAAAAAAAACCCATTTGGAGCAAACAGATCCTGGATGGGTCAAATCCATGACCAAACCCAATTTAAACCTCTCTAAAAGAGGAAAATGGATAACCCTAGCACAAGACTGTTCATTTGCCTTCTTCTTTCAAAACACGGTCCTGCAAACATAACTTTGAGAAATACAACAACGAGAAAACAAATCATCAACCTTCTCTTCTTGATTTCAGTTCGAAGTGTCAGAGGATAAAGTGTTGAACTTTCTTTTAGGCATTTTTTGGTAGACAATAAATGATCTGAATTTTTAGTCTGTTGTCGTTGCGACTACTGAGGACCTAAATTGAGAAGTTATAAGAGACTCATGAAGTGTTAATCTTCCAGGAAAAATTTTGGTATCTGAATTACTGTGTGGATAAGAGGTGAACAATTGGTCAGTTATAGTATCGTTAATTCTTAACATCAGTTATAGACTCCGTAAGAGTAATACCAGATGTGTGCAGTTGAGTCGTACTCAGAGATATGGATTTTTTAGTTACCCTTCCAAGTGAGAGTGAGAGGTAAATGTTCCAAGGTTAAGCTTATAAATTGGATTGTTTAAGGAACCCTTGAGAGAAATGGATTTGAAAGAGAAGTTTTGTATAATCTTCACTAGTGAGCATGTGGAATATTGTATGCAATAGGCAAGTGTTTTGGAAATCCGCATGTGTACTAAGGGTGATTTCAGTTTGGTACGGGTGATTCACTAATGACTGTAAGATCTGTGATGTTACTATGTTGTTATAAATGGAAAACTTGAGTGAATAGAATCTTGTGAAGAGGATTGACATGGGGTATAGTAACCATTGTCAGATTCGTTAAGGTTAATTGGATGAATTGTTTCGAGTTTAGAATGGATTTGAAATTGTACCAGTTTTGATTGCAGTAGTACAACCCATGTATCCTTGTTGTTGGAGAGTTTGGACCGATGTTATTATCGTGCGATTGGAAAGTAAGTTGTTCTACCCCCGAATGTATGCAAGTTTTGTTCTGTTGGTTGGTACGAACTCCAAAGGATAAGTGTGTTCTCCGCAGACTATCAACTACCTAGTGTTTCTTGAGAATTTGTGGTATCTCCACTGTTAGACCTTGAGAGCATAGTGGAAGGATACATATGAAAGAGTTCAGTCGGATTGTTGGGAATCATAAGATAATTATTTATAAGTATAGAGGTAAGAAAATTTTGTTCTAAGTATGTTGCCTATAATAAGATATTAATGAAGATGAAATGTTGGATACAAATGGGTACAACGTATAACATCAAATAAAGTGGCATTGGTAAAGAAGTCGTTTGAAAACTTTTGAGATGGTTTTAGTAATTGAAGGATTTTAATAAGAGCTTTTGCTGGAAATTGTGTGTAGATAAAAAATCACTCGGATACCTCCTGGAGTTTTGTCGAGTGTTGTTGTCCCAAAATCAAGTTGGAGTGTTATGATTTTGCGTTGTAATTCAATAAAAGGAATTTGGATGGTATATTCTCCGAATGGGAGACATGCCTAAGTGATTCATTATGAAACAACAGACGAATTGTGGAAATAGTAAGTTAGAAGTCAACCTAATGTTGGAAAAAGCGTATGAGTAAGGACATGGAGTTTGATTTGTTATGAAACTAAGACTTTTAGCCGCAAAGTCAAATTGGAATTTGAATATATCAGGGTATGTGTAGCGGTAAAATCATGAGTGTAAGCTATTGATTAACTTAACTCAATATACACAGAGTCACCACCGCGCTTTTATTTATTTCCAAATGGAAAAAGGCAAAAAGAACGAAGAAAGCCTTAGTGAATCTCAAAAGCTAAAAAGCTAAAAGAATCAAACAGAGAATGGGTACGGGGATTGGTTACAAATCGGGAAGGTTTTAAGCACCCGACTTGTCCGTGGTACTCCACGAGAACCCTTTGAAATGTTTACTGCATTTTTGGTTTGAAATGGTTTGCTTGAAAAAGATTGAGGAGATGAGAAGAAGAATTTTTTTTAAGATTTTGGTGTTTGAAGAGACGAACGTCTCATGCCTACGTACCCACAAAGTGCAATGCGAGATCAAAACCCCGTAGTTCGTGGTACAAATTGTGAAAAGGCAAGTGAGTTGAATTGATTTTAAAATGTAAAGATAAGTCGTCATCCTTTAGCGAATAATTCTGCTAGAAAGGATGAATCATATCTAAACATAAAAAAGGTTAAAAGAAACGTGCACGAGGGCACAAAAACAATTGAATGAGTTTGAATGTTTTTAAGTTTTTTGAGAAGGAAAGTTCTGATATGCTTATGTGGTTTAGCATTTATTTAAGGAAATGAAATGAAAAGGTAAAAGCACATGACCGAAGTTAAGGTTTGATTAAAAAAATGTTTGAAGTTTGAAAACAAAGAAAGTTTTGAAAAGAGGAAGGAGATTTGAAAATTGAAGAAGATGGGAAGAGATGAAGAGGCTATCCTAAAACTTGAAAATAAAAGCTAAAGGAAGAATGATCAAACCAAATGGCAAGCACTCTTTGAAACAATCGGATTTCCATCTTCAAAGGCCAATGAAACAATTTGAGGCCGAGGTTTCTAATCCATTCCAACTTGAGCAAGGGGGAAACTCTTAAAGTCTAAGTCCATTCTCCGAAGCAAGGGATAGTAACCATAGTCCAAAATTAGAAGTCACAAGTCTTTTAAGTGTTTAATCCTTTATTAGTGTTTTGATATCCAAATGGACAAAGGAGAAATAACAAGCAACATAATAAACAATAAGCAAATGATATATGATATAATATGATAAAGCAATATAAAGAGATAGGGAACGAGGAATTGAAATAAAAGGATAAGGTGCGAGAGATTAAATTTAAATAGATTATTATATTCACAATATTATAATATTTACAATATAAAGTGGTATGATGAACTTAATCAAGCACAACCACGAAAAGAAAAATAAAATCGAGGCAACCGGATCCAAGTGGATCGCTTTCCGAATCGGGACAACTTTAGGTCTATGTTAAGCAATCGCCGCGTAATTTACGGAGTAATTACCCTACAAATGAGGCCGGCCACCACTAATTAAAGTGGAAAATATTCGTGTTAATACATGTTAGAGAAACGATATTATGGATCGTTCTCCGAAAACATGTCACACTAAAAGAAAGAGAACGGTCTAATCTTAATCGGGATTTCACATTGTGTTTATCGAAGGCAACCTATCACGATTCCAAAGTATGGAGAATGATCCAAATGATCATTCATCCATAGATTTGAAATAATGAAGATTAAGCATCTTCGAAAGCCAATAATCGCGAATCGGAGATCTCATCGACCAAAAAGAAAATAAGATGAAGAAAAGTGGATCTAAAAATAAATCCACAAAAAGAATTAAAATATTTTTAAATCATTTTCTAAGATTTCTTTTTCTAAATTTGTTTTCTAAAACAACTCCAAAATATTTTTCTAATTCTTTTCTAAAATAACATTTCTAAAATTCTTTTTCTTCTAAATCTTTTCCTAAAATATGCTATAAAAATTCTTATCTTAAAAAAAATTGAAACAAAACAAAATATTAAAGAAAAAGAAACTAAAGGATTTAAAAAAGAAAAGGAGAAATGAGAAAGGGGATAAAACGCAGGCAGGTGAGGTGTGGTTAGAAATACACGGGCTCTGAGGCCCAAACCAACTTTTTAAAGCAAAAATTACCTTAATATGATATAGTAAAGGAAAAAAAAGAAAAGTCAAAGAATGAAAAAAATAAAAATCAGAAATCCTCTTCTCTCTTATCGCATCCGTGGCGGAAACAGGGAGGGACCTTCTCACCTTCAACAATCAAGCAAACAAAAACGCTAATCACTCTTCTCCTCCGCGAATTTCTCTCTTCCTCTTTCAAATTCAACTTTCTTCTTCTATTTCAACTCTTCATTTTCGGATTTTGGCTTTTTGATGAAGGGATTTAGGTTTTTGAGAGATTAATTGGGGAATTGAAAGCTTTATGAAGGTTTTATGGTTTGAAGAAGAGTGAAGAATTAATGGAGAATTTGAAGGTTTGAAGGTGGGAAATGTGAGATTAATGGAAACGGAAGAGGGATTTTGAAAGTGATGGTTGAAGCTTGAGCTCTGATTTTGGTAGAGGTTTGCTAATGCTCTCTAAGCTTGAAGAATTGAGAAGAGTGACTGCCTTATTTATAGCAAGCCGAGATGAACTTGAAGAAGAAAATCAGTTGCCGTTTTGATGAGATTTTGGGCGTTTAGGTCCCTCACGGAAATCCTGTGTTCACGCGTCGAATTTTGTTTTGAACTTTTTGCGTTTTATTGTTTTGAATTTGCGTTTTGATATTTTGATTTGATGCAAGTCGTGCGTGTGGATTCCGTGTTTGTTTTCGGCTTGTGTGTTACGGCGTGAAGCTTGGCTATTGCAAGGCTTGGGCCTGAAGCTGATGCGGGGTGTTGATGTGAGAAATGGCTTGTTGTTGTTGCTGTATGCGGCGTACGCGAGCTGGGGCTTGTTGTTATTTGCTGCTGTAGCTGGTACGGGATATGCGTGGGCTGGGGCTTGTTGTTATTTGCTGCTGTAGCTGGTACGGGATATGTGTGGGCTGTTTATTGAAGTCATGTTGTTCGTATGCATTGGCTTGAGGTGCTTGAAATTTTGTTTGGCATGTGAGTTGACTTGTGAAGATTGTGTACGGCTAGAGTGAGCTTGCAACTAGTTGTGATATTTGTGAGGCTGGTGTACGGATGTGGTAGCTTTGGGCTGGATTTGGAGTTGACGGCTTGGGGATATGCTTGCAGCGTGCGTTTTTTTGCTTGTGGCTGTGGAGTATGGGAATGATGTTCGGCTGATGAAGCTTGTTAATGTGGCTTGTGAACTTGGTGTATTGCAAGTTGGTACGGAAAAGGCTTTGGCAATTGTATAAGCTAGATGAAATGTATGTAAAAATGTGTTGTGGGCAAGGCCAAAGTACATTTACGGCTTATGGGCTAGAGAATGAGGCTGGGAAATGTTGCGTATGTGTTGCAAATTGTTGATGTTAAGTGAAATTTGGGAAGTAGTAAAAAGAATTGTGGGCCTAGCTTAAAAAACAATGGGCCAATACATTTTTTTAAAAAAAATCTTTTTGACAAATGGTTAAGAAAAATAAAGGGATTTGATTACTAAATAAAAAATAATAATATTGAAAGAATGGGGAAAGAAATAAATTGGAATAAATGGAATGAATAAAAAAAATGATGAAATTTAGAAATGGATAAAAACAAGAATTAAAAGAAAAATGGTAATTGGATTGAGAATGGATATTGAAGAGAAAAAATGGATTTTTTATATAGGATAAATGATAGTGATCGAAATGGATAAAAAAATGACTATTGAATACTAATTGGATAGATTGGAAATGGTTTAGGATAATAAAAAATGATCGTTGAATAAAATGGATAATAGAAAAATTGGAAAGAAATGGTTTAATCGAAAATGGATATGAAATGGTCCTAAGCCCACAACAAAATTCTGATTTTTCCTTGCTCAAGCCACTGATAATAACGAATACAGCCAAACACAAACCATTGAACAACTTGCCGCTTAAGCCACAAACACTTGAAATCTGTCTGAACATTGTCCTGATAACTTGAATTCATACTGAGGAAAATAAATCCTCAGATGATCCCATAATGCACTGATGAACACTAAAGATTCGAACCAAACTTCGCCCAAAACATTGCCTGATAATTGATGACTTCGCACATAACACAGTCTTGAACTTTTGAATACGCACAGTTTGAGAAACAGACCACTGGCCCACACAACTTGCAGTCGAAACAATCTCTTGATAGTTTGACCAAGATTAGGTCAAACGTCCATTTGAATCGAATCGTGACTAAACAAACGCATTTGACTTGAAAATCACTGCACTTTCTTTGGAATCCTGCAACACAGAGAAAAAGAAGAAACAGACTGCACCATATTTTTTTTGTATTTTGGTTAGAAGTCAGTAACTATAAACAAATAACAACAATTAAACAACGTGATCTCTGCAAGGCATAGACCTGCACCTGAAAAAGGATAAACGAACAGTGCGCGATCTTGTTTGCATGAGAAATGTAGACGAAATACGAGAAATCTTAGGGTCAAAAATTAGGGTCTGACAGTATGTATCAGAAGTAAAGATAAGTGTGGATCTAAGACATCGTTGTAAACTGTGGTTATTATGGATTAAAGGAAATTCGAGGACGAATTTCAATTTAAGGGGGAGAAGATGTAATACTCCGTATTTTAATAAAATGCTCTGGATAACATTAATTGAATTTAATAGAGCAACCGAAAAACTTAAATTAATTAATTAGTATTATCTAACTCAGAGGCTTTATTAAATATGTGATTCAGAGAAATTTTTGGATACTCTCAATTTGGACCCGTTAGGTTACTAACTAATAGTTATATCAGTATAACTATTGTTGTTGGTTAAAAAGAAAATAAAAACAAGGCTTTGTTATAAAAAGAGAAAAGAAGTGAAAGTTAGTAAGAAAAGGAAAGAAAGAAAAGAAAGAAGCGAAGAGAAGAGAAGAGAGAAAGAAAGGAAAGGGAGAAGAAGAAAACCTAGAAGTTCATGGAAGCTTGAATCATCACCATTTATTCATCAATCTTCATCTTCATCAAACTCCTCTTCATGGTTAGAGGTGGGTTCTAGTTAGATACTGTCGCTCCCGGGATTTTCATCCTAGTACAAACGCGAAAGTGGCGCGGAAAGGTTAGAGTCGCCAGCCAGACATTTTTATCCCGAATGGAACGGGAAAGGTAATGTTGCACAAACCTGAGGAAGAAGGAAAGGACAAGGTCTTGCGAACCAAAGATCTGAGTTCGGGAGTCGGTTACGACCTGGGAAGGTATTAGCACCCCAGATCGTCCGCCGTACCCGACGGGATCCACGCTTGCTTGCTTGTTTCAAAGGGTGAGAAATAATAAAGATGCTGCTGAATAAAATAATGGCTATCTAGAATGGAATGGAAATGGGAAAAGAAATAAGAAAAGAGAATGGAAAGAAAGGGGGAAATGTAGGGAAAATAAAGAATGTGCTCGAACGGGCCCTACCCCGCTGCCTACGTACCTCATCGGGATAACGAGGATCAGAGACGCCGTAGTTCCCCTAACTAGGGGTAACAAAGGGAAATTGCTTGTGAATTAAGGCTTGACCTGCCTATGCCATTGCTCAGGTGTTGCAGGCTCGGACGACGAGTGCGTAACCGTCTTGCAAAGTGACAAGTAGGAGCAAGTTCGCGTACGGAGCGAAGGAGATGAGAAAAGAATTCCCGAAGGAAAGACGCTTATTGTTTGTTTGGTGTTTTTTAGAAACTTTTATGAGTGAAAGTTTGCATAGGTAAGTGTACTTAAGTCTTACTCAATGGGATGTGTACATCTCACATCATCCCGAAATGGAATGCGCAAGAGGCACACCTATCTATGGAGGAAATCCCCAAAGCTAGTCCCACAAGTGAAGGCTTAAGCACACTGGCCTATTACCATTATTAAGTATTTTTTGTGGTTTTTTTGGTTAAGAAGTGTTTTTTAGCTTTTCTTTGTGAGGTACTCATGCTAAGACCTATCCACCACGAGTGATGACTCACACCTCGCCCCGAAATGGAACGCGTGCAAGCATCTCATAGCAAAGTCTCATGTCACATGAAAGTACTTAACCTTTATTAAGTAAATTAGAATTAAGTTTGGAGATGAGAAGAGAGAGAGAGAGCGCCAAAGGATCTCAAAGGAAAAATTCTAAAGGGGACTAAAAATAATCCTAAGTGTTAACATGCGTGGATATCCTAAGGGTTAGTGAGGTTTCTATCCTAATGAAGAAAAGGAAAAGAAGAAAAAAGAATTAGAAACTAACTTACTTCCTAAGGAAGTTAAGTTGGTTCTAAAGAACAAAAAGGGAACCTATGAACAAAGCACAAAGTGCTAAGGCAAAGACAATTAAAATGCATAAGAGATAGGAATGAAGTAATGCTTACCTCAATCTTCCCCCCTACAAAAAAAAAGTTAGCATGACAATGCATATTGAAAGTAAAATCAAAGCATAAAAGCGATTAAGTACCATAAACGTCCTAGAATGGAACTAGGGTTCAAAATAAGACCTAAGTCTAAAGGTGAAGGTACCTAAAGATTACATGACTTCTAAAGTCAGTAGCTACATGATATAGGTCCCTAAGGATACTAGGACACCCCACAATATCAAACTATGTCAAACTATGTACAAAAAGTTCACCTAGGTTCACCTAAATGCAAGTTAGGGTTTATGGATGAAGTATGAATGCGTATGGCTTACAAGCATGAATTAATACATGAAATGACCATAAAAGTCAGTAGTGAATGCTTATGAAGATGGATGAGTGAATATACAATCATGGATGCAATGGTTTAGGCATATGGAGCAATGAGAAGAAGATATGAGAAGAAACGAACAAAAATCGCATAAGATCGCACATGATGAAAGTTAAGGAAGAATGGCATGTGAATATGAATGAAATGATTATGGGTCAGTAGCATACAAGGTATGAGATTCACTTAGAATGCATGAATAGGCATTAATGATTTCCATATAATTCATGTTATTATTTAGAGGAGAAGAGAATCTATTTTAGGTTAAAGTTAATTCACATAAGTATGCACTTTAAAGCACCAAAACAAACCAAATGAGCATGGTTCAAAAAATGACCTATGACTGGAATTAAAGACATACAAATGACCCATAATCAACTCTTAAAAGCTACCAAAAAGTTCCTCAATCAAATGGCATGAATGCCTTCTTAACACTTAGGTTATGCGACACATAAACACATGAATCAACCTAGGATCTAGGTGACATGGAAAAATAGCAAAAAGCCTTTAGAAATTATGAAATTAAATCCCTGGAATGATATAGTCATTATCTTACATTGTCCAAAAGTATTATACAAAATTATGCACTAAAGTGCCAAAACAATTCCTTGACTAGCAAGGTAACAAAACATGATCACCAAAAACAACTCCACAAAGTGGATCAAAAAGGGCACTAAAAATTATGAAAAAAATGCCTAATGAGCATCAAAATGTCACAAATTACAGTGATTAATCACACACAAAAAATAGGTTTCACACCTATGGGAAAAAATCGATTTCGATCCCTTATGCCAAAACATTCCTTTTTGGGACAGCTTATGATCTAAAATCCAAATTAATTATTAAAACCACCCAAATCTGGAAACAAAAAATATGACAAATTAATTAAGAGGATGAGTATCACTCATGAATATTTCCAGAATTTTATACCACCTAAAACTATTTTTAATAATTGCGACGAAACGGGCAAAAAAGTGGATTTTAAGGGGAAGTGAAAGGAATCGATCCTAATGGTTCGTAACCTAATCCCTAAGCTCCGAAGTCGACACAAACCAACATATATCACAAATATATCCAATGCCTCAGGTGGGAGGGCTCAATATGCACCTTAAGTTATATGATCCTAAGTCGCATGCAACTAGAATGATGCATTAAAGTAGAGAATCGAGATTACTTACTTGGTCGAAGTGCCGATTCTTTCACATAAAAGAAATCCAAAAAAACTTCAAGCCAAGCCTTGTAATCTCCCATGAGCAAAATAAATGCTCATCTTCCATAATTACTTTGTGAAGATTCCTCATAATCGAAACAAAAACAACGGCACAAAATATCATTTGAATCCAAAGGTATCCCACAAATAAAGTGGAATACCAACCAAACAACCGTCGTTAAGATCTTTGCGAGAACCTTGCATGAACTCAACAAACGCATTAGAAACCAAAAAGAGGTGCAACCGGAAGTTGCACCTATGCCTCACAACTCCAAATCAAGTAGAAATATGAATATACGAGTCATGGACATGCATTGAAATTTACGTTTCAAAACGGGGCAGCACTTATGCTCTAACATAAACAACATGCAAACTCAAACCGGAATCGAACAAATTTACATGCAATGAATGGCAAATGATCAACAAACATAAGTACAAGTCAAAACAAGATCAATGCATCAAAATCGCACCAAACCGAACTTAAAAAGCCTTAAAACGAAAAAATGCGTCAAAAATCACCGACTCGGAATTGAACGAAAATCGCATGGTAACTTGCAAACGTGCCAACGGATTCAAATATGCAATCGGATTTTGAAAATTCCGCTTGGAAGTGATACTTTTTGGCCGATTTCATCGGCTGGCAGTAGCAAAATAGCCGGAAAAAATTGTCCGAAATCGACTAAAAAGTTCACCAATGGCTCCGAAATAATCAACAAAGTTAATTTACACTATTCACATTCGCAAAAACGCGCTACGGTTAGGAAGTTATGACCAAAACATATTCTCGACACGCGACACATGAACAACATCAACAATTAAGCCTCAACCTATCCTATTTCAAATTTGCACATTGAAACAAGCATGAATTTAAAAGTCAAACACTTCAATCAATATCAAGTTATAATAATTAGCTCTCTTAGGAATTTTGTCAAACACCTAACATTCACCGATTATTCTATGTCAACTTTACCAAGCCTTTTCAATCATGCACCACAATAATTATTAGGATAAATTAATCAAGAATCAATCAATAATCAAATCATGAATCAATGCACATAATATCCACAAGATTAATTCAACTTCAAAATTCAATTCAAGAAACAATTCAACAATTATTCATGAATTAAAGTTTAAGAAGCTTACCGAATGAAGAATCGACGAAGAAATTGCGAATCCGAAGGAAGTGAGACGCGATCAAGAACGGAGGAGAGGAGGAGAGGCCGCGCGGCTGCCGGTGGCGGAAGATGGTGGTCTTACGGTGGTGAAGTTGACCGGAGGTGGTGGTTCGTGGCGGCTCGGCTACTAGAAGCTTGATCGGAATTGTTGTGTTCTTGAGTTCTTGATGAAGTTGTTGTTGTGTTCTTGAGAAATAATTGAGAGAATGAACTTTGATCCTTTAGAGAGAGTTTGTGAGAGTTTTTTGGTGTTTGTAAATTATGATTGAAGTTATGAGACAAATTGTGGGTCAAAAGAATATATAGTGGAGTGTAAAATGAAAGGCAAAAGGTAGAATTTCGGCTTAAGTGAAAATAACAATATCTTCGGCAAGAAATTTCGACTCTGAACCTTCCACAACATCGTCCGCCTCTGAATCACGGTTGCAATGCAAAAATAACGAACGTCATACGATCAAAATCGAGTGCGATCGATACGTTTAAGCTGCAAGACGTCACTGAATAAGTTGTTTTTTCGGCTTATTTGGTGTCCGCTACTCGAAAATGTGACGAGGTCAACCTCTTCGGAGCATAATCTCGACTCGACTTTGTCAGCAAAGTTGTATATCTATGAGTCAGTGACCTGGTGTTAAAATCTAAGCTCAACCGGACAAACGACAAGGGAGATATGAATTTTCTCGTGAAACCACTTTCAGCCTTTTTCTTCGGTTCAGCACTTCAGTTTTGTGAAATAAACCAAAACGATAATCTTTGGAGCACCGTTCAAACTCGCATTTGTCTTTGAACTTGAAGAGGATAAAATTTTTGAACCAACGCTTCAAGAACGGGTGCAATCCGATGAAAATTGACCGAGTTATGAATTTTACAAAATCTGACAGACAATACAGTGCATCAAAGAACCTTATTGGTAATTCGCATTTTCGAGATCCTTCCGCTTGAACCGAACCAAAACGGTTCAGCACTGTTTTTCACTATGTCGACTCTAAAGACTCGCACATTCTGAGATCTTCTTCAAAGAATTAGTTCTCGGCCAAAACCCAAAAGTTAGAAAGGATATCAAGACGGAACTTTTGGCATATGAATCTCTCAGACATGTTGACCCAATCAGAAGTTACGAACTCTTGAATACCGCTAGCACAGTTAATCGGCGAAACCGAAATTTCAAAAACAAATAATTCCCGCCATTTTCCTTGATGAATTGGCCTCCGAGCCGAACACAAAAGTTGTAGAGAATACCGAAATAGTCTAAACTATTGAGTTTCAAGCCAAAATGAGTTTCCGAGCATAAGTTACAACTTTTGCAAACTGCACCATAAAACTGATATTCTGCTTAAACTCCTTTGAATCAACCGAGAACTTTTGGTTTCTTCTAAGATTCTTGTGCACGTTCCGCATGAAAAAATAAAGGTCAGTCGCAACCTGTGAAAGCTCAAATGGAGATGTATATTCATGTATGTTTATGATGCAATTGTGATCTAAATGCAATGCAATGTATGAAAGGATATGCTAAATGGCGTGAAAATGAGAGGGCAAATTTTGAGGTATTACAGATACTTTTATTTTCTAGAGTTTTGGTAGATTTTGAGGTTAGGGAAAAAATGATTAATCGATTAAATCGAGAGTTTGAACGGTTAAATATCGATTAAAATGCTTGGGGTATGTTTCTAGTATGTATAGAGACATTTTTTTTGAATTATCTTGATGTTTGAAGTTGTTTGGATTAGAAATGGGAAAATTCTGCATTTTCAAACGCAGTATTTTTGACTGTTGTTGTCGTACCTTGAAAAATATGATCCTAAAATAAACAACAGAGTCTCCACCTAATTCTATTTATTCTACGAGAGAAAAGGGAGATATAGACACAACCTAAATCGGATAAGAAATGGTCAACGAAACCACTAATCTAAGTTCGGGAGTCAGTTATGCAAAGGGAAGGTGTTAAGCACCCATCACGTCCATTGTACTCAACGGGAACCTCTTAGTCTAATTTGCGCTTAAATGTTAACTTATTTTATTGTCTTCTTTTGTTACGATTGTTTATTAAAGGGAAAAGAAAATTATTATTTATTATGAGGAAAGGTTAAGTTTTTTATTATTGTGCTCGCGAAGGATTAAAATCCCCGTGCCTACGTATTCCCTTGTGCAATGGGAAAGTCAGAGCTCCGTAGTTCGTGCAACTACGGTTTGTGGTTTTTATTGAACGATTGTTTGAAAATACTTTCTAATCTACTAAGCGTTGGATTATCTGCTCACGATAGGAGACTGAAGCGTTATTTTGTTTGCGAGATAGAAAGATTTAAACAATGTTCGTTTAGAGAAAATATGTTTGGTCATTATTAAAGTGTTTTAAATGAGAGGGCGAATGAACCGCAACGCGTGGGGCTAGCCCAGGAGTGATTGCATTCAAGAACGTGCGGAGTGCTAGACTCCGGAGTTCAGTTACTCGCTGATTAATTATGGAAAATAGTTTGTATTGGTTGGTAAGTAATAAGTTGTATTTAGGTATGAAAGAGCGAATGAGTCTCGTCGCATGGGGCTAGCCCATGAGCGATTCATTCTTGAACGTGCGGAAAGCTAGACTCCAGAGCTCTATTCTTTCGTATTTAAATTTGAATGATTAAGATATTTTGATATACAAGAAGGTGAATGAATCACGTCGCGTGGGGCTAGCCCAGGAGCGATTCATTCTAGAACGTGCGGAATGCTAGACTCCGGAGCTCTATTCTTTTGTATTTAAATTTGAATGATTAAGATATTTTGATATACAAGAAGGTGAATGAATCACGTCGCATGGGGCTAGCCCAATAGCGATTCATTCTAGAACGTGCGGAATGCTAGACTCCGGAGCTCTATTCTTTTGTATTTAAATTTGAATGATTAAGATATTTTGATATACAAGAAGGTGAATGAATCACGTCGCATGGGGCTAGCCCAGGAGCGATTCATTCCAGAACGTGCGGAATGCTAGACTCCGGAGCTCTATTCTTTCGTATTTAAATTTGAATGATTAAAGAATGTCGTGCAGATGGCGGTCACATAAGTGACCGACTTACGTGTGTGCGAAATGTAAATATATATATTTTTAAATGTCTATTTGGCGTTGGACCAAACAATTAATTTGTCTTTAAAAATGATTATTCTTGAGGTGATCATGTTTATTATTATTTTTTGACAAATTTGTAATCGTGATAAGAAAATAACAATCAGAACCCAATACGAGTCGTCTGTTCTCATCACAACCAAATGACAAGTAAAACGAAAACGAACAACATATGCATAAATAAATGAACGTATAGTAGTTAACTAACTAAAAATATAAGATTCTTTGTCGGAATAATTAATAAAATAATTATTTTAATTAGATTAAAATTAATAGTAAACAATGAAAACATTTTTTTTAAAGAAATAATTACGTAGACATTGTTAATTATAAAAGGAATATAAAATAAATAAAGACTAAATAAAGGAAAGAGGAAAGGGAAACGGATGGGCCAGGTGGGGATGGGGTGCTGGGAGCAAAACCCGCTGGCCCATGAAGCAAAAATCGGCCGGGTCGGGTCTGACCCGGATCCGGTTCGGTGTCTTTTTTCCTAAAAAGGGGACAAAATTGCCCTAGGGTTTCAGCGGCCAAAAAATACTCTAAAAAAGGAAATCAAAACCCAGACTTCATCTTCTAACATTCCCGTCCCTCTCAAACAAAACCTCTTATCACCATCTCTCTCAAATCAAACTCGTTCCGACCATTTCTCCAAACATACCTCACAAACACTCCTCACCACCAACAACCTCTCAAACGAATCCTCAAAAACCGAACAAAGTTTCGTTCTCAAAGCTCTCCAATTCTCGACGAAATCTTTATATCCTCACTAACTAACAAATGACGGAAATAACAAACGTGAACAGGAAAAGAAAAGACTTACAAATGGTGAAAAGCTTCGAGTGTTAGCTTTTGAATCTCCGTCACGCCTCCTTTCTTTCTGTCTCAAGCTAGGAGCAATGTCCGAACAATATCGTGAGGCGGGAGCCGTTGAAGGGTTGAAGACGAACGAGAAAGAGAAATGTTACTGCTGGAAAAGGATGGCCGCGGTTATGGTGAGGTAAAGAGTTTTTTCTTCTCGATTTGTTTTTGTTAATCCAAGTCTTTGCTTTGAATTCTTGGTTCCTGTTTTTCTCTCGGAAAGAATATCTTAGGGTTTTTTGATTGTGATTTTTTTCTGCCCCTTCTTTCGGTCCATAACCCTTGATTTTATACTCACGAATTAGGGTTATTTTCTTTGAAAATTTCCTCACAAAAAACCTTTCAGTAATATGTCAATATGCGTTTCGATACTCAGAAATTCTTTTTCCCAAAAGTATGAAATTATCTCTGTGGAGATTTTATTTTAAACACACGCCATCTTTGTTTTTTTTTTCATTTTTTCAAACATGTGTAATTGACTTGATGCGATACCTACCACAGATGCCAATGTACTTTTATGTAGACCACCTTTTTATCCTTTTTGATGTATACTTGATGTTGTGATTTTGCAGGCCCTGACACATTGTGATGTGAGCTCGTTGCAAACCTTTGGAGGTTTGTGTATGCTGAAGGCAGGTATATGCGATTGTGTGGTCCTTCTCATATCTTCCAGATTCCAAAATATTGTACCTTTTTGTGTACTGACTTCTGCTTTCAAGGTATTTGCCTTTGCCTCTTTTTATCCAAGCTTAATGAGGTCAGATGTTGTTGCTTCTTTTGATTCCTCCTTAGTGTACAAAATCATGCTGATGCTTAAAAGTGATATTTGGTCGTCTTTGATATGTTAACTCCATGGGTAAAACTATGTCGAAACATGCAGTAGAGACCACTTAAATTGAGACAGAAAAAGAAATCTTCTTGATAAGTAAAATGTATTATAAATCCTTGATGAACAAAATGATGCTTTTCTTTGACCTGCAGCTGATCCCACATTTTCCTTAATGTTTTGCGATTTGAATATGTCCATGGCTTGAACACACGCTTTTTTCTTTTTGCTTAGGTGAGAAATTACTTGGAAAATGATGCTTAAAAGACTCATATAATCTCTGATTTTGTAGTATCAAGGTTGCAAATATGTTTAATAACCTATAAAATCACATGTGGCCTTCGAAACCCTTGCTTTTTGTGTTATCTTTAATCTTCTTATGTTTGCATCTTGGATCTTGATCAACATGAATTGTGGAACTTACGTTCTTATCATTACAAAGTCGTGCATTATTGACTAGTTGTGGAAGTTGTATGTCCCAGTTTTTTCAGCCATGCTTAATTGATGCTATAAGTTTCATGGTGATATCGTAATCTCTTCCTAACCTAAGCTATTTTTGATGTTTGCTGTGAACTAATTTCAAACTTATTTGCCGACACAAATCCCCTGTTTTAACCTTATGATTCTTGTCTCAATTTTTCATGTTTACCACGGTTGGAGCTTGAGATTGGAATTGGCGAAGGCTTGGATGAATGAACTGATATGGAGTCATCGTTTGCAAGCTTCTTGGAAAAAGATGAGCTATGGATGGCGGTGATACACCACTGTGTCAAGAGGCTAAACGTTTGGAGCATTGTATGTCGTTGCCCTTGTAATAATGTAATTGTAATGATTTCAATTTTGTTTGTTATTTTGGTTTTCATTTCTCTTGTAGCATTTGGACTTATTCTTTGAGATTGAAAGTGATGATGCAAATCTTGGATTTAAACAAATTCTTTTACTGAATTGTAATTTTAAATGCAACTATCGTAACAACATTTGAGTTTGGACAATGTTAATTGGAAACATTTTGTAAATAACAACCCAATTCTTTGTACGAAATAATCTCACCTTGAAATAATCATTTTAAACTTGAATAATCTTGTTTGTTTCAAAATCATATCCCTAAAGGGGCGTGACTTGAAGGCAAAATGCATCAACCCTGATAATGACCAAATACAAAACTTGACGCCAATTTCGTGCATAATGTTCAAAATGTGAATTCACGAATTGAGTCATTAAATTCAAACTCATGCCAACTGTAATCCTATGTGAAGTCACTCGAATAAACATGCTTTCTCACTTCAAATTCTAATTACTTCTCACAATATCAAAAAGAAATGACAATACTTCAAAATAACCTTGAAATAACATTATCCCCATGACTTGAAAGACTTGAATGACGAGACAAAAATTTGGTTTCTTAAGACCTTAAGAGTAGTTTCTCAATTCAAAGTACCCTAACCACCATTCATTCTTCTTAGTCTGAACATAGTCTTGCATATTAGGTAGCCAGAGGAGTGATAGTCTTGGTCACAATGTGTCTCCAAAAACATATCTCACATTATGGATCAATTTTCTCACAATTCCAAATCACAAAACCTCAACTTGATGACTTGGTGAACTATGTCTCACTGTTTGAAAACTGAAGACCATCCTGAACATTTGATGAAGCAAGATACAAATACCTATGATAAGGCTTTAAGGTCCACCTCCAAACTTGAGTGGAATGAAATCTCAGAAATTCAATAAGACCCTGACTGAGGGGAAATCCTGATCCCAATCTTTGAGAAAAACCAAAAAAGTATGATCATGAGCAATGACCTAATGCAAATGCGAATGTAACGTACAAACCGCTTATTGATTGAAACAACAAAAGGAGGGCAAATTTTGGGGTGCAACAACTGTTTGCAAGTAACCGGTTACCGTCTAGTAAGTAACTAATTACCCGTTGAAAATTGGGATTCTGGACGCATTTTTCATACTGGTAACAGGTTACCCTCTGGGCAGTAACCGGTTACCACTATTATGAGCAGAAAATTACTATTTTGAGCTTCTTTTAAAAATTCATAACTTTTTCATCCTTTATCCGATTTATGTGTTCTTTATATCGATTCGAAGCTAAAAATATGTATTATCTTATGATGCCAAGAAATATTATTTTGAGCAGACTCTTAACCGAATTTTCTGATTAACCATAATTATGTTAATTATGGAGTTGTGGTGTTAATCGATTTGTGATATATATGTTTAATCATGAGGATTGAATGAAAGTAGAGGCAATGAGATCATTGTGAGACTAATTTAATTGTGATAATTAAATTAAAACGTTAGATTATATGTTTGAAAAACTATATAATTAAAGGCATCAAGAATGGAGAAAGAGTGAGGAAATCTTACCATAAACCAATAGTGTGGCCTAGTAATGTAACTAGAAATTGTTAGATGGTATGACTTGAGAGATGCTTAGGATTACCCTAGGTTGTTGCAAAACTGTTGGCGCGTATTACACGGTATCCTCCGTAAAGTCTTGAATAAGTATTGAGGTGGGTATTACATTAAGTACCAAGGGAAGCATCCGTAAAAGCTTGAGGTACCGTTGGTGAGGCATATAGTGACTAGAGGTGGGTATTAAAATGAGTCCCACGAGAAGTCTTGCCCAAGATAAGGCTTGATGTGGGTATTACACTGAGTTCCACGGGAAGCATTGAGTAAGTCTTGAGGTGGGTATTACACTGAGTCCCATGGGAAGCATCAGATAGAAGCTTGAGGTGGGTATTACACTGAGTCCCATGAGAAGTATTGAGTAAGTCTTGAGGTGGATATTACACTGAGTCCCACAGGAAGCATCAGATAAAGACTTGAGGTGGGTATTACACTGAGTCCCACGGAAAACATTTAGTATGTCTTGAGGTGGGTATTACATTGAGTCTCACGGGAAGCATCAGAAAGAGGCTTGAGGTGGGTATTACATTGAGTCCCACAGGAAGCATTGAGTATGTCTAGAGGTGGGTATTACATTGAGTCCTACGGGAAGCATCAGATAGAGGCTTAAGGTGGGTATTACACTGAGTCCCACGTGAAGTGAGTCGAACGTTGATTTAGAGGTATGGCTAATTCTATAGAAAGAATTGACCTTAGACTTGAGATGGGTGTTATACCGAGTACCATGGGAAGTAAAAAGGTAATATCCTAACTAGTGATAGTAGGATTTATAGAACTCATGGGTGTGGTCCCAAATGAGTGTGAGATTGTGAGTTGTTAACTCGTGATGATGTCTCATAGTGCGGGATGTGTGAACTCAAGGTCGTATTCCTTTCCCCCGGACTTGGGTTAGGTTTGATAGAACCTTGTAGAGACGAGAGAATCCATAAGATAGGGAACTCACTGATATGTTGATATCTCACCCCAGTATTGTTGTTGCTTTTCCGGTTTCTTTTGCAGGTTTGATTTACAAGTGGAGCTATGCTCGGGATGATTCAAGAGAAGTATAAATTTAGATTCCGTTGTGTATTTATCTTTGTACAATAATGGATATTGTATTGATCTTAGTATTTTTATTTTAGTATAATTTCCATGTCTTGCACCATAGTTTATATTGTTTTTAGAATTGGTTAAGAATGTGAATTATGCTATTAGGTACTTATGATGGTGTCAGTACCAAATTAACACTTGTATGATATTATTCTAGATATACATCATTGTATTCATCTAATTCATCACGGAGTCATCATCAACAACACAAAATCATCAATCCAAAACCCTATTCCCTAAACTACACCATAAAACCCCTAATTCCATTCCCATATTATATTATCGAAAAGAAAATACTCCCTATACGTTAATTCCGTAAACTTTCGATAAACTCTTCGCAATTTCTCTCTAACCTTCAAGCCCTAGCTTCTATTCTTCTCCAAAGCTCTTTTCCCCAAAAGCGGAATTGTTCCAAATGATCGTTCTTTCCAACTTTTCCCTCTTTTGTAACTCTTGCCCCTAGGACCCCTTTTAGTCTTTCCCCATAAAACTCTCACTTATCCTCAACCAAAAGACCACAATGCCCTCATCCTCTAATTTATTTTTATTTTATTTAATTAAATCTCAAATAATAAACTAAACCCCATATTACTTAATTATTCTAATTATTATTAAAATAATAAGCTACCCTTAAACTTCACAAAACATCGAATAACCTCATAAACATCAAAATTCAAAAGAAAACATATCAACATAATTAAAAATCAACTTTGGGGTGTTACATACTACATAATAAAACAAAATATGCATTAGTTAGTTTAAAATAATAAATTATGACATATCCGATAAATATTAAAATAAATCCTTAGTTATAAATCTATGCATACCCGAATAGGAATTTCTAATCGATCCAATTGAAGGATTTCTCTCATAAACCTCAAAACGTAATACTCGCAGTCTATGCCATTTGGAGAAGACATATATGAGTCGATGTTTTTAATTATAATATGAATTTTTAGCTTATGTTACAATTTTTTTTATAGGAAAATAATTCATTAAGGAGAGATTAAGGGGATATCAATCCCCAATGAAAAATACAAGCAACCAAAATGAACAAAGCCTACTAGGAACAAAACAACCCTACAAAACAAAGACACCTATAGTTACAAGAAATCGAACGGAAAATTACTCCAATCATAGAGACTACATGTCGACCTACTAATTTTCCCGTTATTAATCCACTTCCAAGAGAAAACATGAATACAGTGAAAGATAAAATCAACAGTGGTCACTTTGTCATTGAATAAATATTGTTCCTTATCCTCCATAAAACCCAATAAGTAATAAACTAAAATGAAGATATAAAAGACTTATCAATCCTCTCGTTCAGCCTCAAGAACTAAGACATGAAATTATTACAACAATCTGACTCGGTAATCCATTGAATATCAACCCAATCACAAACCTTATTCCACACTTGAATAGATATATTGCAATTGACAAACATGTGTTCCAAATCTTCCAAGTCATAAAAACAAAGGACACATACCTTTTCATGTACATTCGTAATAAATCCTCTCTTCCCAAGAGTTGATCGCGTGAAGAATCTATCAAGAAATAATCGCCAGGCGGAAATTTTGATCTTCAAAGGAATTTTGTATGTCCAAACTAAATCCAAAATTATCGTCGTAGGCTCCTCAACAATATGGTTGATATTATTGTCGATGATGTCTTTGAAGAAAGAATTAACAGAGAAACCTTTATCAATGTCCAACTTCCATCTCCAAACATCTTGCATAACAATCGACAAAGAGGACTGTGCCAACAGTATCAACAATTCACGCATATCACTGGCAAAGGTAGGGTACTCATCAAAGTCATTACGCCTCAATCTCCAATGCCATTCACTATTCCTCCAGTCACCCATGTCACTGACATTGACATCTTTAACGATATGAGCTTTGAATAAGTCCGAAAATATAACGCACAAGGGTGAAGATCCCACCCAATTAGCCAACCAAAAGTCTGCAGTGTTACCAAGGCCAATAAGCAGGAAATAAAAGGTGTTTTGGTAACCGATAATATTATTGTTAACTTTAAAAGCTTATAAAGTAATGGATAAATAACACGTGTTTTTAACATTTTGACGAATATTAATGAGGTAAGTATGAAATTGACTATAAACACTATTATAAATAATACATTTCATGACATAGATTTCACTTCACCTAACAAAAAAACCTATGTATAATGCCAAGACATGTCACATTTTATTTATTTAAAAAAAATATCACATATTCTATTGTTTTCTAGCAAAAACCGAGAGAAAAAATAATTCAAGACATTCTTTGAATTTCAACAACTGCTATGTCTTTTTTTTCTTTAAAAATTGTCTTTCTTTTTATTTAATTTTATTTTTTAATAACCGATAGATTAGATTAATTATATTTTATTAAAAAAACTTTCGTTAATCATATTTTACCACAAATCTAACGTAAATATAATTTCTCCAAACTTTTACGCATAATATTTTGGGATGTATGGCAAGACAGGAAAAAAAATCTTAAATTTTCACAATAATTGCAATAAACGAAATTCATTTAAACTATATTGAACAAAACATTTAAACTATATTAAACAAAACATTTTTTTGTTTCTTATACTTCATCCCAACATATTAACCTTTTCACAATAGTTATCATTTCTAATTCTCTTGATTTAGTTTGCCCTTTATGCTTATTGGTTGAAGAATCACTTTTTCACACTCTAGTTGGATGTTGCAAGAGTCAAAAAGTTTGAAAATTTATGTATTCTTGGTTGGACATGGAGGTGAATAATTGCATTAATACTATTGACCATTTCTTTAATTGGGTAAATGTTTTGAGGTTAAAGTATATTGCACCCAAGATTAGTGTTGCTCTTTGGTTGGTTTGTTGTTGGCATATTTGACTTTGTAGGAATTCAATTATATTCAAGGATGGATTATGGGAAGAAGAACAAGTAATCCAAAATATTATTTTATCTTCTTGGTGGTGGATTGGAAAAAAATATAGGAAGAAATTTAGTTGTAATTATTATGATTGGTATACAAATCCTAAAGAATTTTTGATATAGTTTCCGGGATTAGGTGGTGTTATATCTTTTGTTTGTATACGGGTTGAATACCCCTTTGTATTCTTGATATATATATATATATATATATATATATATATATATATATATATATATATATATATATATATATATATATATATATATATATATATATATATATATATATATATATATATATATACACACGTCTTGTTACTTTGTTTTTGTCAAAAATAATCTAGTAACTTAATTCATCCACACCTTAAATCTGTAAAAATTGAAAACTAAAACTCAAAAGCATTTCAATAGAGTTATGAAATTTCAAACAATCTTAATTTGACTTATTCAAAATGAAAAGTCGACAAGTATTGACAAAGACAATTTAGGATGGGTGACACTTGTAGAGTAATGTATCTTTCAATACATTTTAAATATTGATGCTCTTTGTTTGTGATTTTTAGACAATGAGATATAGTGGTGGAGCCAGAAACTTAATTCAGTAAAATTGTAAATATTAATTCGTAATATATATATATATATATATATATATATATATATATATATATATATATATATATATATATATATATATATATATATATATATATATATATATATATATATATATATATATATATATATATATATATATTTCAATTGTTCTCTAAGTGATCTCATGTTATGAAATTGTTGATTAATTAAACGAATATCAATAATATTTGCTGAACGCATATTTTTCGATAAAAATCACAAGACAATCATTTCATTCATTCCAAATTATTGCACTAACTAACTAAATTATTGTCTTCAAAATTTTAATGGCAGAAAAGGACTATTCAAGAATTGTATTGCACTATCTGACAAAATTATTGTCTTCAAAATTTTAATGTGAAAAGGACTATTCAAGAATTGTGTTAGGGCGAATGGATGCAAGTTATTCAAATAACATTAATTATTATAGGTTGATTTTCAAATACATCTTAAGGATAGAAGCGAATGATTGTTATGAACATGCTAAATCTTGGAGGTTAAATCTTAATGGTCGTTGCAAGTCGGATAAGGTGAGTTCGATTTGGTTCATAGCTTGTTGGAGCATTTGAAAAGCTAGGAATAATATTTGTTTCAATGAATGTACATATTTCGTAGAAGACATCGTTTTTGATATTAAGGTTTATTCTTGGAATTTGGTGTCGTTAGGTAGTTCAAATGGTAGGAATTGTAGTCTTTACGAGTGGTTTAAATTCCCTCTTGACTTTGTTTAATTCCCTAGTGTGGGGTAGGGGTGGCGGTTTGTCACCTTTATTTGTTTTGTATTTTTCTTTTTGAGACTTTGTCTTTTTCTATATTAATAAATTACTTACAAAAAAATTACATCTTAATTTTCATATTATACGTTTCTATGTCAATAAAAGGATAGTGAAACAAACAATATTATACATAGTATATAATAAACTAAATTTCATATACAATATCAAAATGACTTCATGTATATGTACATCATCATCACCATGTATCATCTTTACTATACAGCTTCAGCTATTTCAAACAAGGAAATTAGTATCACTAGTACAAAAAACACTTTTTAAATCGGTTAAAAACAACTTTTTAAATCGGTTGCTAGTCTGATTTAATTTTGATCGATTTAAAAAGTTTTTCGTTTTTAAATCAGGTTTGATCCGATTTAAAATATTTTATTAAATCAGTTTGACACATTTAAAAGAATTTGAAAAGGTAATAATTTTTTTAAATCTATATGATCTGATTTAAAATCTCAAATTTAAATCGGTTCACTTGATTTGATAATGTTATTTTAAATTGGTTCATCTGATTTAAAAGCACAATGTCATTTTTTAATTATTGTTTCTTCCAGAATATTTTACAAACAATTATAAATATTACAAAAGCTCATCACAACCAAAAGATATCAAATATATCATTAACAACCATTAAGACAAAATACCATAGACCAAAGTTTTAAATATATTCGATCAATTATTAAATTTTCATGAAACTATATTAAAAAGAGTACCTTGGAACTAAATACCTCTTTCCAAAATCAAACTATGGTACTATCAAAACATTAGTTAATCTAAACAAAACTAAATAAACTATGAGGTCTAAACAGAAGCACAAAAATAAATGGCACCGACCTATGATTGCTATTTTTTTATCAAACTAAATTTGTTCAAATAGATTCTAGATTAAAATTTGCACAACGTGTCTAAGATAGTGGAGGAAAGAGTTGGTATTCATAGTACTGACACTGCTGAATTGAGGGATTTCGGTACTTTTATAGACGATACGGATCTTATCAATTTATCGGTTATTGGCACCATGTTAACTTGGGTTAACTCCAATGGAAAAATAGAAGCAGACTTGACATATTTCTAGTTGATGACTTTGCTATTTCTCTGTTGTCCTTGAATAATCAATTTGTCGGCGACATGGACATTTCGGATCACCGACCGGTTTGGTTGTAGTCTAATTTTACTGATTGGGGGCCTAAATCTTTTAGGACGCTCAATTGTTGGTTCAATCATTGCGAATTCCTTTCTTTTGTTAAGAAGGCCCGGGAATCTTACGTTTTTTCGGGAAATTGCAGTCAGATTCTTATTAGTAAAATCAAAGCTCTTAAACAGGACCTGGGAGTTTGGAACATTAATGTTTTCGGCCGCTTAGATCTTAAGATTGAAGACAATGTGTCAATGATTAATCTTTTGGAATCAAACATGGTTTTGGGAGCTAATTCTTTATCCGAAGAACAAGCGAAAATCAGGTTGCATGCTAAGGAGGAGTTTTTGAAAAATTCAAGGTTGAAAGAAAGCTTAATTTACCCAAAATCCTGAGTGAGATGGTTGAATGATGGTGACTTCAATATAAGATACTTCCATGATACGTTGAAAGTTAGGAATCGATATAACGAAATCACGACTATTACGGTGGGAGATAATTTACTTGAAGAACCTGTTGACATAAAATCAGAAGCGACTTCTTTCTTCTTTCACAAATTCAAGAGGCATGAGGTTCAACCGTTTAAAAGCAATATTCAATTCTTGCACACTCTTTTTCAACCTGAGGATAGATCCATGCTTGATGCATATTTTATTTTAGAGGATGTTAGATTGGTTGTTTTCAGTTGTGCAGGGAAAAAATGTCCTGGAGTGGATGACCTTAATTTTAGATTCATAAAATCATGCTGGAATATTATTGGTGCGGATTTCTCCGACTGCATTCTGGAATTCTTTCAGACTGGTTTTTTTTTACCAAAAACCTTTGCTTCATCTTTTATTTCCCTTATCCCGAAATCAGTCAATACTCAGTGCTTTGAAGATTTCAGACCCATTAGTTTGGTTAGTTGCGTCCTCAAAATCAATTCGAAGATGTTGGCAAGCAGATTGGGAAAGATAATTCACAAACTTATCTCTCCTTCGCAAACTGCATTTATTCCCGGGCGTCAGATTTTTGATGGTATTCTCTTGTCCAATAAAATCATTGATTATGCTACTAGATCCAACAAGAGTTGTTTACTAATGAAGGTAGACTTTGCTAAAGCCTATGATTGCGTCGATTGGTCGTATTTAGAAGACTCTTTGATCATGATGGGTTTCGGTATTAAGTGGTTAATATGGATTAGAGGATCAGTTTTTGAAAGCTACTTTTCTATCCTTATTAATGGTAGCTCATCGAAGTATTTCAAGGCATCGAGGGGTTTAAAGTAGGGTGATCTGTTATCCCCTTTTCTTTTTGCTATTGTTGCGGAGGAATTGGCTTGTATGGTAAGGAGTGCGGTAGATAGTAACATGTTGTCTATTTTTAAAGTTTTGGATCAACCTTCGAGTAGTGTTCTTCAATTTGCTAACGACACGCTTCATATCGGAGATGGCTCAGTTTCTAATATTTGGGCCTTTAAAGCTATATTGCGGGCTTTTGAATTGGTTTCTGGTTTGAAGATCAATTATGCTAAGAGTTATTTGTACGGGCCCGGTATAGAATATGACTTTCTTGTGGAAGCGGACCAATACCTCCATTGCAAATTCGGCAGCCTCCCGTTTTAATTCCTTGGTTTATCGGTGGGAGGCAATCATCGTTGTTATTCATTTTGGAAACTGATTATTTTGTGCATTAAAAACATATTATCTAGATGGAAAGGTAGGGAAATTTATCTATTGGGGGTAGAGTCTCTCTTTTAAATTCGGTTCAAGTTAACCTTCTGATTCATCATTTGACTTTTTTAAGGCTCCTAAGAAAGTGGTGTCCGAAATTATAGCGCTGCAGCGCCATTTTCTGTGGGTTGATTCTTCGAATAATCCGTTTGTCTCACGGGAATCTTGGAGTTCTGTTTGCAGGCCTAAGGTTATTGGAGGTTTGGGCATTAAAGATGTCAGTCGCTTCAATATTGCGTTACTTGCTAAGTGGCTTTGGAAGCTCACTCAAACAGGTAATGAGATTTGGAGGGCTGTTTTGGAATCTAGGTACGGCAACCTGAAATTGAAAATGCAGAATTTTTCGGAAGTTAGTAATTTGAAGTCTGATTCCTTGTGGATGAGGGATATATTGTCTTCGGCTATTCGCGACGGTGAGAATGAATTTTGTAAACTCTTGGCAGGTTCGGTTGGTAACGACAAGGATACTTCCTTTTGGCAAACCTCTTGGTGTGGTGATTTGAATTTCAAAGATAGATTCCCGCTGTTATACGACAATTGCTTACAACCTACTTCTACTGTTTTTGACATGGGTGTTTGGGAAGGTGATCATTGGAGTTGGAATTTTAGTTCTGCTTTTGAGGCTAATTTTATTGTTCAGCAGGTGGAGATGCATCAGTGCTTGCAAGTCGTGGGAGATATAATTCTGCATCATAATTTGGAAGATAAGTGGCTATGGTCTTTGGATATTAAAGCTGGATTTACTGTTTCATCTTATTATTATTTCCTTAATTCTCTAGAAAATGATGTTGTATTAGATGGTACTACTGCTGAATTTTTGTCCACCGTTTGGAAATTGATTATTCTGGTTAAAGTCCAAGTGTTTGCGTGGAGACGTGGAATTGATAGGTTGCCTACTAGGGCCAATTTGGCGAAGAGAAACATCATTGCCAACGACGAAGACAAGGCTTGTGTCTATTGTGTAGAAGAACGGGAAGACTCGAATAATTTGTTTTTCTTGTATTTCGGTTTGGAACAAGATTTGTGAGTGGGTTGACATCTGCACAATTGAAGAGGGTAGTTGTGGTCTTCATGCTAAGACTTGGAAGTTGCGTCTTCAAGGTCGAGGTAAAGATGAATTTATAAACTCCATTTGGTTTATATCTTGCTGGAATCTATGAAGGGCTAGATATAATTTTATTTTTCAGGACTTGAATTGTAGTGTAGATGATATAGTTGATTCTATTAAGGCGGTTTCTTGGAATTGGTTGATTTTAGGTAATTCCAGTTCTAGGAAGTGTAACTTATACGAATGGTATAAGTTTCCTTATGATTTTTTTGTAATTTCTTTCCTTTGTGGATTATTGTTCTTTGGTTGGAGATTCCCTTAATCTCTTAATTATTGAATTTTCTTATAAAAAAAATTGTATAACGTTCGTAATATCATCCTCATAAAAGAGTGTTGAGTCTCCAAATATCTGAATAAGGGTACAACATTAAAAAAAATGGCTAACAATCAAATTTGAACCCCTTCTCAATATCCATTTGCACCTGCACTTCCACACCTATTCCAATCAAATTCAAAATCCAATCTCAAACCATAACAATTCACATCCATAAAAAAAATTTATTGCACAATAATATGGTGCTTACTTAATCTAATGTAAGTAAAGAAGAATTCAATGATTATGTTTTAAGAAAATAAGTACGCATATGGACTCTGGACTCTGGCTAACAAGAAATACAACTGCTATAACAGTAGTAGAACACACAATAGCAACCCTCAATTAACCAATCATATTATAATGTCCTAAATTCATTCATAATACATAATATCCTTAATTTATTGTATAATAGTTACTCTCAGGGAGATGACAAGTTACAAGATTTTCATAATATAACAAGATTACACAGCTAGTGCTAATCACACTAAAATAATCATTGTTCTTCCAATATCATCAAACTAAAACACCACCACACACAAAGTTTGACACTGTTACTATTCATTCACACATATCCCTTACTTAGAGGATACTATAACGTGATTATTATTATTATACTAATTATTCCATATTTTTTTATTGAAACTGGCTTCAAGTTACCATTTTTTGAATGCATTGAAATTTTTTCATATTGTGAAAGGTGGAAAATCAGAATAATTTTCATATTGTGAGAGGATGAGTACTTTCATATATCATTATTAATTATTTAACGGTGCTCATTCTGAATTGTTTATACTATATAAAGTGATATTGGCGTCATGCCCTGTAATTGAAGCATTAAAAATAATTGGTGCAAGTTATCTAGAGTAAAGTTCAAGTAACCTAAAATCATTGATATTGATCCGGGGCCGGCCCAACACCTATTGAGGTTTGAGACAAAAGTAAAAAAAGAGGCTTTTTATATTATTAGTAATAAAAAAAAAAATTTAAAATATATTTTATTTAAAATTTTACTTTTCGAGCTTTTTGAGATGCAAAATTATTTATTAAACTATTGTAATCAATTTCATTCAATATTTTATTTTCGATTGATAATAAAGTCAATCCATTTAATCTTTGTTGAGACATTGTAGATCTTAAATATAATTTTATTAACTTTAGTTTTGAAAAACTTCTTTCGACAGACGCAACTGTAATAGGAATTGTTAACATTACTATATAAGCAATATATGCATTTGGAAAAGAATCAAGTCTCTTTATATAATTAAGTATATCAATTGGTGTATCATTTTCCACTTGTATTATTTCTCTTAAAAATTTTAGTTCCATAAATAAATCAGATCCATCAATATCAGATTCAGTGTTATGTTTCAATGATTGTTCAAGATTAAAACAATTTTCTTTTAAATTTTCAATGTCAATGGATTTTAATATCTTAATACTAAATAGAAAACCAAAAATATCATTATATATTTTAAATTGTTTAAATCTACTTTGAAATGAAGTGATTGCTTGATCTATTATATATTAGAAATAATTTGTCTTAAATAATTCTTCAGTAGATTTTATAACTTCGTTGTCTATAATCTCATCAAATTGTTTTTTTCTACGAATAATACGTTTTTCACGAAATTTTGGTTCTATATCCATTTTAATAGCAATTTCTTTGCAGAAATCAAAGCATTTTCAAATCCATTTTCCCTATATTTTTCAAAAAATGAAACAAGACCTTTCAATTGTTCTATAGCAACATCAATACACATATCATTTGATTGCATATTTTTACTAACAGAGTTTACTACAAACAATATCTCATACCAAATAGTCATGGCTAACAAAAACTCGAAATTTTCAAGTTCATAAGTCGCTAAACAATCTGCTTCACTTTTAATTTTAGGTTCATCAGTAATTTCAGATAATTTCAATAAACCATCTCTTACCTGTGAAGTTTGAAATCTCAAAGCTTTTACACTTTCAATACGACTTTTCCAACGTGTTTGTGACAATGATTTAAGTGTTAGGTTGGGGATATGATCTTGTAGAATTTTCCATCTTTTAGTAGAAGAAGAAAATATTGTATATATACGTTGTAATACTCCAAAAAAAGATGTAGCTTTAGGACAACAATTAGCCATATCACAAATTACTAAGTTTAAACTATGACGACCACATGGAGTGTAAAATGATCTAGGATTAATGTCTAAAAATCTTTTTTGCACACCTTGATGTTTTCCCTTCATATTAGATCCACTATCATAACCTTGCCCTCTTAAATTACTAATATCAATTCCAATAATATTTATTTCATTCACAATTGCATCAAAAAGACCTTTTCCAGTCGTGTCATTTACTATTAAGAATTCTACAAAATGTTCAACAATTTGTATTGGAGTAGAAGAAATATCCACACATCGTAATATAAAAGACATTTGTTCTTGATGGCTTATATCCGGAGTACAATCAAGTATAATTGAAAAATATTTAGCATTAATAATTTTTTGATTAATTTTTGTTTTAATTTCATTTGCTATCAAACTTATTAACTCATTTTGTTTCCTATGTCCAAGGTAATGATTATGTATTTCATGATCTTTAATTCAACGAATGTGCTCTTGCATTATAGGATCAAATTCTGCAATCATTTCAATTAGACTTAAAAAAATTCCATTATGTTCTTGGTAAATCTTTTCGTTTGTTCCATGAAATGCTAAGTTATTTTTTCCAAGAGTTTTAACAACCGCAATTATTCTTAACAATACATTTCTCCAATGTTCTCTATCTCTATTTATTTTTTCTTGAACATGTATGTCAATTGTTTTATTTTTTAACAATCTAATTTCTAAATCAATCCATGAATCCATATTTACAATGTGTTCCTTACTCATCTCATGACTCCTCAATGTATTATCCAAATTTTTCCAATCGCAAATGCCATCATTTGCTAATTTTCTTGTACTAGAAATTGTATTAAATAATTTACAACAAAAACAAAATACTTTATTTAAATCTTGAGAATATATTAGCCATCTTCTTTCACGTTTTTCTCCGTTAGACAACTTTTGAATATAAAATGAGGAAGAAAAGCGTCTTGTGGATTCATCCTTAGGAAAATCTATATCGTTAACTTTAATTGGACCTTTTTCGACTAATAAATCTCTTAAACTTGTACTAATATTTATCCACTGACTTGGATCATATATATTTTTAGTGGTGTCTACACTATAACGTTCTTCTATTAATAAATTACTATTGGCATTTTCATCATTGTTTATAATTTTAACTTCTTCGACAAAAGTATCTATATTTTCATTTTCGTTGTTTATGTCTATATTGTTAGTTTCTACATGATTAACTTGTTCATTTGATGAACAATCACCTAAGTTTTTAACTTTACTTCTTTTGTTTGTGTTAATAAATTTATCTAAAGCTCTCTTTTGTGATTCAATTAAAGCGTCAATTCTTTTCTTCTTTTTTAATTTTGAACTTCCTGATTCAAATTTTCGAGTCGACATTGTTCTAAAATAAAATAAACCAACGTTTCACAATAATAAATACGTATAAAATAAAAATAAATAAAATTCACTAAAACTAATAAAATAGAAAACAATTAAATTAAACAAATAAAAAGACTATAATTAAAAACTAAATGAGAAAATGTTAAGATAAATAAAACCTGCTTTAATCCTTTTGTGGAGATTTGTTTCTTTTTCTTCTTTAAAGAAACTTCAAAATTGGAAATGAAAGTGGAGACCGGAGAGATGTTTAAATCAATTGGTAGAACAATACTAATAATATAATAATAAAAGAAGTATCCTTTGTGAAAGATAATACACAATGAGTATCTATTCATTCATTCAGAATAACACAGTATACAAATTGATAAATGGGTTGTGGTGTATTAATTTGTTTTCTTATTTATATATAGAATGAATATATAAAATGTATTAATTGTAATTTTATTAGTAGTTGCACCTTTTATTGGAAAAGTAACAACTCTTCAAACTCCAATTGAAACCAACAGTCACAATTTTTAAATAAAAAAACAGTATATAGAAATAGAAAAAAAGTTATTAATACAAATTTAAAAATAAACAGTACTATATATATAAAAAAAAAAACTGATGAGGCCCTAGGCACATGCCTAGGTTGCCTATAAGTAAGGCCGGCCCTGAATACTAACCTTGTAGATTAGTCTTCTTCTTCATCACACCAAACGCTCTAATCCGCAATTATCACTTATTCTTACACAATTTCTGATTTCAACACGAAACCAATTTCAAAAAAAAAATGGTTAATATTCATTTACCTTCTACAATATAGGCAAATTTTGATTTACCCCCTTTAAAAAAATAATTTTGGATTATCCCCCTGAATTGTTTTGGTACCCCTTAAACGTGTAAAAACCAAGGAGGCAAATTAAAAAAAAAAATTACATGGGATAACTTTTCTACCTAGGGACAAAAAACTATAAATTTTAAAATTATAGGAGTTAATCCAAAATTATTTTTTAAAATTAGATAAATCAAAACACGTCTATATTACAGAGGATAAATAATTATTAACCCTAAAAAAACAAGCATCAATAAATTAAATCATGAATCGTGCACAATTAAACTAAATAATTTTCAACAACCAATAATTTATGGAATATGCCGGGTCTACACAATAGATAAACAACATTACCCAAAGGCTCATCATGTACACACAAGTATGAAACAATAAATTAGTGATAGTGAAATTATATGACTTTGTTTGATTTTTTCTAATATGAAATAAATAGTCATATAATCTGTTACAATTATATGACTTTTACAAATCTCGCCTACACACGGCGTTGAAAATTGAAACCTTATATAACGCAAATCAAATTCTGAAACATCAGAAATACACACAAAACCAAAAACTCACTTCCACAAAAGAATGGCTTCATCAATGAGTAACCGCAAACCAAGTGAAATTTTCACAGCACAATCTCAATTATACAAACATATATACGCCTTCATAGATTCCATGTCTCTTAAATGGTGCGTTGAGATGAACATACCAAATATTATCCACAATCATGGTAAACCAATTTCTCTTTCAAACTTAGTTTCAATTCTTCAAGTTCCATCAAGAGTAGTTAGAAAATGAAGAAGAAGCAGCTTATGAAGAAGAAGCTGTATATGTGTTTGTATAATTGAGCTTGTGCATAACTTTAGGGTTTGATTTTTGGTAATTCGTTGATAAAAACCTTCGCGATAGCTTATAGGTTTTCTCGATTGTGGTTAGTATAGATATTGCGGTATTGATTGTCATTGCAGTGTGAATTAACTCTTTAATGCCGGCACTGTTTTATCGCAGCCATTTTCGCGGTTGCGGATTGTTTTCTAAAACCTGATAAGTATCTTGTTTTCTATTTTAATTTCTAATTCTTCATATTTTGCCTTTTCTTTTTTAATGTTTATTTTACATGATTGGACTGATAAAGCATTTTCAAAATCAGGTTATTCATTCATGAAAATAGAATACAAATACTTACTATTCTTATTGAATCTAATAACAATGGGTCCAACAAAGTCCACTTGAAAGAGTTAAAATTAACAAATAACATAAAACTACTAATTTATGTTGCTTAATGTATATCCTTATGTTTCTTCATTAGAACAGGGACAAATGATAATCAGAACTCTGTTTAATTTATTTAATTATATAGTTGCTACATTATTTTTTGATGATTGAAAAATACTGCCCACACATTATGTTTTTTTCATTTTTCGATCTATAGTGTTATATTTGTAAAAGATCCGGTGAGAGTTGGTATATTGCGGTCCAAGAAAGGACGGCGATCATTTCCTTTATGAAGTATTGTCCCACCCTAAACACCAATCTCTTTGGCACAAATGTCAAAAAATTTAGGAAAAGACATTTCTCAGTAAAAGAAAAGTTAGAGTCAATAACTAATTCACGTCTCTATATAGAATAGGGATTCAACGATCTACCATTGACTGAGTCGTTGACTTTAATGGTCCTTCTTATTAGAGGTCAGAAATTCTGTATATATTAGGAGCTCTGCTACAAAAATAAATTTAACCTCAGACACGAAGTTAATTTAACTTCGGTTATAGAGGCGAGGTAACGAAGAGTGTCAGGAAAGCTCTCCATTTCCCTTGGTTTTAGAATAACTGATGGGATAATGTAAATAATCATTGGTTTGATCTCCAACAATAATTTTGTTTTTATATATTTTCAAAACTAGTGTCATATACCTTTTGGTTAATTTACACACAATATTAATAGATTAATTTGTTTACAACTCCATTTTTTACGTATAATATTACATTATTTACACAAAATATTAAAGTAAGAATATATAGTAATTTTTTAATCTGATTGATCATCATCGTTGTCGGTGACGTATAAATGTTGGCTATCTTGGGGAAGAACAAATATTAGATCCTTGTTTTATTGAATTTTGGAGAAAATCAAATGTGGGTGCAATATATTCTCTATAACTTTTGCATTCATTTGTTTCTGATTTAAAATAAAAAAGTTAGATAAATAAAATACATATGCAGTTATATGATTAAAACTAGAGATTAGAGAGCTTTTCCAAGCATTTTAAGTTTCAAAGTTTTCTTGTCAAATGTTTCATTATCCCTTTTTAATATTCAGAATGCTTTTATAATGTCTTTTAGGTTTCACATGGATCACTAATGACAATGTCATGAGCATTGATACTCATTAAATGGACTGTTAAGTTTTGTTTAAGGACGATGAAGAAACTCAAAAGACACGCTTATATTTTTCATCGTTTTTTACTCAAAACCGAGGTAAAATGTGTTTCACTTTAAATAAAAAATACAATAAAACATGTTTCATCCCAAGTGTCACATACATCTCAATTTCTGTAAAAAGAAAATCAAGGGGAGTAAGTTTTTTATTTATTTTACATTGTTTTCATTGAATATTAAAATATAATGTTTAAACAGATTCAGATTTTGTCAACGCATTCTTAGAGAAAAACAAATATTTGCAAGTTATTCTTGGAGAACTACAAATCTTTGTTGTTATCTAGATTTTGTTTTATATCCTTATGCGCATTCCTCTCAAGTTCAATGGATTGCATGCATCTAATTTCTGATAAGTTATTTGTTCCAACCATGAGAAATTTTTCCTACACTTGCAATCCATTCCAGAGATCTGTTCAAAGATTTCATTATCTTGAGTAAATGTTTTCATGGCAAATATTTTCACAAGAAAGAGAATAAGATACATGTGCTTGTAATTTAGAACATGTTTAGGAATAAAATTATAAATGTTGTCAGCTGAGGAAAACAATAATTTATGGAATGTTTATTTAATTGACACCATAAAAAGGTTATTCCACATATAAAACGTTAGCATCAACAACATTAGAAGGGATTGCAAAAGTAGGAAATGTTCCATTTAAGATAATAGAACATTGAAAACATTTTATGTATTGCAATCCATCCCGAATAATGATGCATACAAGATTTGAGCGGTTACATATAAGTTAGGTTTAGGGTAAAATCTAATTAAAAAGTGTTCTTATAGTAAAATTTAACTATCTAATCCCTCGACTATTAAAGATAACCAAAGGAATCAATCATTAATTTAAAAATACAAAATAAATTAAAAAGAAAGACACAACTTTTAAAGAAATAAAAATATAAATTGTATTTGTTGGGATTCAAAGCATGTCTTGAATTATTTTTCCACTTAATTATATTTAGAAATCGAGGGAATATGTGGTATTTGTAACACCTTAATTCCCAATACAATAATTATAAATTAAAATGAAAAATAATGTAATTAGGATGTCACATCCCCAAATTATGAAGTTCAAAAATCACCTCATACATATATAAAAATATAATTTCTAATGCTACAAAAAACAATTTTAATGGCACCAAGGCCTCAAAAAAGTTATCCACATCATTAGTTGTCCAAACAAAAATTTAAAACAACAAAAGGTATGTAACATAAAACATAATTAAAAACAACATCAAGACTCAGTGTTATGTATCATAGCGACTTCAACATAGTGGTCCTTCTCCAATTACTCGGATACCTTCTTATATGTACTCCGAAGAGCGCAGACACACAAACACAAAAGGGGTGAGATTCATATTCAAATAATAATCGGTGTTAAAACATGCTAAAGAGTAGTATCATGATTAATTATCATAAATCACACTTTGATAATTTACAATTCACACCACAATTATGCTAACACCAAATTATGATGCAATGAGATACCTTTTTATCACCAATTATTATTTATAACAATCTGATTCCCCTTGGAATCCCAAACTCCCCCTTCGAAGTTCTGGATAGACCGTATATCCCCCTTTGAAAATAAAATATATCACCATCAACAAAACAACATGAGTGCATGACATGTTTTAAGCAATAGATGTAAGTTGTCATAATAATAATATGTGATCCATAATCGATCATCCGAGTACAATCATACACTCTGTAATCTGTCGTACCTCGAAAAATACGATCCTAAAACAAACAACAGAGTCGCCACCTAATTCTATTATATTCTAACTAAAGAAAAGGGAGATATAGACACAACCTAAATAGGACAAGAAATGGTCAACGAAACCACTAATCTAAGTTCGGGAGTCAGTTACACAAGGGGAAGGTATTAAGTACCTCTCACGCCCGTTGTACTCAACAGGAACCTCTTAGTCTAATTTGCGCTTAAAATGTTAACTTATATTATTGTCTTCTTTTAATGATTAAAGTTACTAAGATTGCTTATTAAAGGGAAAAGAAAATTATTATTTATTACGGAGAAATGTTAACTTATACAAAAGATGAGAGACTAATATGTTATTTATAAGAAAACTAAAATACTAACCTAATGGGCTTTTTAACAATTACACATTATAAACTAACTTAGCGTACAAGCTAACTTAAACAATTGGATCCATAACACAAGACCAAATTAAACAATAGCATGTGAGAAGACTTTGATGACATGTTATTTGTACTAGGGTTTGTTCCAATATTCCACACACACCAACTTTGAAACTCTACAACCCAAAAATAAGTGGTTTACCGATTCGGTAAAATTACCACAAAAAATGCAACTATAGTTATTATTAGGGAAAGAGCAACTATAGTTCTTATTTCCATGATGCTTGCGATAGCTTTTTGTCCAAGATGGATACAATGGATCAAAGGTATAGTTTTTAATAGTCATCTTTCTATTCTTATCAATGGGAGCCCCTCAAAAGACTTTAAGGCAACGGGAGGCTTGAAACAAAGAGTCCCATTGTCCCCGTTTCTTTTTGCTATTGTTGTAGAAGGCCTTGCTAGAATGGTGAAGAAAGCATGTGAGTCTCATACCTTGTATGAGTTCAAGTTTGATGATCATAAGCATATTAGTCTCCTCCAATTTGCCGACAACACTTTGCTCATTAGTGATGGCTCCTTTTCTAACATTTGGGCATTCAAAATCATTCTTAGAGGATTTGCGTTAATTTTCGGGCTAAAGATTAACTTCTCGAAGAGTCGGATTTTTGGAGTGGGAATTAGTGATGAGACTATTTTGCCTTTAAAGTTGCCTTTAAAGTTGGGATTTTTGAGATTAACTTCTCATGAGTCGATACTGGAATCTCCCTTTAAAGTTGCATAATTTTAATAGGAAAGGTAAGGTTAAATCAGACTCCTTATGGTTTAATGACATTTTATCATGCCTTAATCTTACTCCTTCTATTAATTTGCTGGACCATTTTATCAGTAATGTTGGTTCGGGAGATGACGTGATGTTCTAGGATGGTTTTTGGACCTCCAACATAAGTCTATATCAGGTTTTGCCAAGACTGTTTGAAGCTGTTTGTTTCCAGGACAACAGAGTGGCTGATTTGGGCTATTGGGAAGGGACGGATTGGATCTGGACGATTACAGAATCCTTGTTTCAGCAGTACCCGGAATTTTTAGAAGATTTAAGTTGCTTGGATAACTATCTGGATCAGACCATCCTCGCGATTGATGTTAAAGACTCATGGTCTTGGGCGCGATACAATTGAAGGTTTTACGGTACGTTCTTGTTATAACTTGTTATCCTCTTGTGAGATTGCCTTAGAATTGTTCGAGGATCAAAAAACATTGCTGAATATTTGTTGGAAGTCTCTTATTCCATTAAATGTCAAAGTCTTTGTGTGGCGTTTGATTCTAAATAGGCTTCCAACTCGATCCAATTTGGCGATTCGTAAGATTATTGTTGATGATCTTGAGAAGAAATGTGTGTTTTATTCCTTGGATTATGAAGATGTATACCATCTCTTTTTTGCTTGCCCGTCTTCGATTGCGATTTGGAATCTTGTTTGTGATTGGGTAGACATTACGAGGATTAATGAAGTTTGAGTGTTGCAAACATGCCTTGGCTTGGTTTAGTAGTAATCGGGGAAGATGCATGGTGGAAGCTACCAATGCAATTTGGTTTTTTACATGTTGGTGTATTTGGAAGGCTCAGAACGATTTTATTTTTAAGGATAAGAGTTGTAATGTTCATAGTATTTTTCATAGCATTGTAGTTACATCTTAGAGATGGTTGGGATTAGCTAGAAATAGTAGAATGGTTTCTAGTTTTTATAGTTGGGTTAAATACCCATTAGATTTCTTATGATTTAGTCATGTTGTTTGGCTATTCTTTTCGGTTTTGATAATTTTGTATTCATGAGGTTGAAGATCCTCTTATTCTCTCCTTAATGAAATTGCTTATAAAAAAAATTAGAATAAAACATTTTTATTTTAAAAATACTGATACTATATAACAATTATAGATATTTTAATTGGTTACATGTGTAAAATTGTCTTACACTGATAATGACGGTGTACTGCCTATAAACCCTAAATTTAATTGTAAAATCAAATTAATTAAAAGCATGTTAATTATGTATTTTCAAAAATTATTTTTCCTATTATAGCAATAGAAACAAGTGAAATTTTCAAAGCACGTTCTTTATTATACAAACACTTGTAGGGACTAGAAGTTGTAGTAATACACTTATTTTAGTACCTCAATGTCTCAAAAGCCATGGTTATTATTTGTTGAGGTTCCTTGCTCTCCAAAGAAAACAGCAATAAAATTGATACTATGTGTTGAATCACCTTTTACCTACGCTCTAGCCATTAAAAAAATTAAAGCTTTACCTACGCTTTCTTCTGTTGCAGCTTCAATGGCTTCATCAATACATAACCGCCAACCAAGTGAAATCTTCAAAGGACAAGCTATACTATACAAACACATGTATGGAATACTAGATTCCATGTGTGTTAAATGGTGTATTGAAATGAACATACCAAACATAATCCACAATCATGGCAAACCAATTTCTCTTTCAAACCTAGTTTCAACTCTTCAAGTTCCATCGACTAAATTCGGTAACGTTCAACGTCTCATGCATTACCTTGCACACCTTGGATTTTTCGAGATAATAAAAAATCGAGAAGAAGAAGAAGAAGCATATGCTCTCACAGTTGTATCAGAACTTCTTGTTAAAGGAACCGATCTTTGTTTATCCCCGATGGTAGAGGGTTATTTGAAACCAACGATTTCAGGTTCTTACAATCACATGAAAAAATGGATTTATGAAGAAGATCTTACACTCTTTGATGTAACTTTAGGATCTGATTTTTGGAAGTTCCTTAATCAAAACCCGGAAAATAATAAATCGTTTAACGAGGCAATGGCGAGTGATTCAAAAATGATAAATTTGGTTTTGAAAGATTATGGTTTTGTGTTTGATGGGTTGGAATCAATTGTAGATGTTGGTGGTGGAAATGGAACAATGGGTAAAATTATTTGTGAAGCATTTCCGAAGTTGAAATGTGTTGTGTTTGATCTTCCACAGGTTGTTGATAATTTATCTGGAAATAGCAATTTGACATATCTTGGTGGAGACATGTTCAGATCCATTCCTAGGGCTGATGCAGTTTTGCTTAAGGTATGATTTTCTAAGATTATTGTGGTTGACATTGCGGATGCGGTTGCTGTTGTGGGTGTTGTGATTATGACTATTAAGAACTCCATTCTAATAGTCCTAAAAAAAATGATTTTCCTTCATAGTCTATTTTTGCTTCTTGCAGTGGATTTTACATGATTGGAAAGATAAGGATTGCATAAAAATATTGGAGAAATGTAAAGAAGCTATTACAAGGGATGAGAAAGTAGGAAAAGTGATTCTGATAGAAATTGTGATGAATGAAAAGAAAGATGATCATGAAATTACACAAGTAAAGATGCAAATGGATGTAAACATGGCATGTGTCAATGGAAAAGAGAGAAGTGAGGAAGAATGGAAGAAGCTCTTTGTGGAAGCAGGTTTTAAAGACTACAAAATATCTCCTTTGACTGAATTATTGTCTATTATTGAGATTTATCCTTGAAACAATAATCTTGTGATTCATTTAAATATTTGTTATAAATTTTGAATATTTACTTGATAGATTTAGATGTGAACTTAATAAATTCACTGTTTGTGAAGGAAAGACACTAACCTTAACATAAAACATTTGATTAATGATATCTTCAAGTCTCTTCGTTTCATAAATTAAAGATCACAATTTCATATCTTCAAGTCTCTTTGATTGATTAAATATTGTCTATCATTTTCAACTAGAACATGAACCATTTGATTAATGATACTTGAGATATCTCTTTTGTTGTTTATATGTTATCATCAAGAAACATTTGAAAAGTTGTCATCATTGAAACCATTTGATGTTATTACTTGCAAAATACATTCAACAAAAATTATTTGCTTAGATGCATAAGTGACACTACTATAAAAATTTCATTTTACCACGATTGAAGGAAATATTTCACCAAAATAAGTTGGTCGTGGTAATGAAGAGTGTAGTTGTATGTGTCCACTAAACTACCACGTGTCGGTAGTCGTGGTAAAAATACAAAAGCGTGTAATATATCATTATGGTTGTAGAAACTAACTGTAGTCGTGGTAAAAATACAAAAGCATGTAATATATCATTATGGTTGTAGAAACTAACTGAAGTAAAAGGTGTAGGTCATGTGCTCAATTCTCATAGTCAACATTTTGAGAGATAATTAGGTATTTGATGAGTGCTAAATTGTTGTGAATTTGAGTATGAATAATTAACATTCATCGGCTTAATTCGTATACTTTTTATCAATCAAGCATTGATATTTAGTCATCGTTAGATATTGCATTATCAACTTTAGTGTGTATATATATATATATATATATATATATATATATATATATATATATATATATATATATATTCGGCTTAATTGTTTTTCTCTCATTTTTGTAGGTATTGAAGCATTAATATTTAGTCATTGTTAGATAGATCATTGAATAAGCTTTCCAACACCTTCGAGCGTGCATAAAATGGTGTTACGGTTCAATAGTTATGATCGAAACAGTGCTGAAAATTTCAATTTACTGTCAGCCCCGCACCGAGCTTGCCGGGCAAAGCTAAGGCAAACCAGGAGCGTAAAAATCATTGTTTTGCAGTAGCAAATGGCGCCTTCATTCTTCAAGCGAACCGGGACATCGCTGGACGAATTTTCCTGGGTAGAAACACATTAAAACGGATAAAAACACATTTTTTAGGTTATGGTTTGTGTGTTTTTTGCTCTGACTCCATCAAACTACATTTTTTCATATAATTAGCTTAGAAAATAACAATGGAGCTTACAATCGGATGATCCGGAGTCGAATCTCTCATCGATCGGTGTTGACAAGCAAAGAAATTTTTGGTTCCACTTATTCTCTTCTCTTTCTAAACTCTATTTTTTGGTGTTTGTATGTATCTTTACCTTTATTATATGTATATTTATTGTTTATCGTGTTATATAAAACTCATTTTCCAAATTAATGTTGATGATTATTTTATTTATTTGGGCTTGAGTTGTTGCAGACATGTACAAGTTGAATCCAGATTTAGGATGAACATCGATTAGGTTCTAGATTCTAGAGATAGATTTAGGATTAATGTTCATGTGGGTATCGACTCTTAATGCCTCTGTGTTGTTCGTGTTGTGCTGAGAGATAGTCAACACCAATAATACAATTGATATCTCACTTTGTGTTAGAAATAATTAACCTATGCATGAGTGATACGTGATGATGTTGACGAGTGATTTAGGTTGAGTACAACTGGGTAGTAAGTTTAAGTATTTGATATGGTAGACGAAATGTAAACGCGAGAGTTATATCCTTTCCCAAGAATATATTATTTTATACGTTTAATTTTTCTTTCCGTGTTTACAATTTCAAACCATTTTAACACAAACTCATTAACATTTAAATTGTCGAATGACAATTCAATAACACTAATCTCCGTGGACACGATAATTTCCCGGATAAATATTTCCAAAAACTTTTGTTGCATTCCCCTTTACCGCTTTAACAATATTTCACCACATCTGAATGTTTCAATCATAGTTAAAGTTTTAGCATACAACTTTTCACCCCATGTCAACCTTCCATCCATGGTGATATATTCAATTAAATTTACTATAACTTATGTGGAATGCTTATTTCACTAACTCCGCAATAATCGTATATCCTTTTAATCTAATTTAGAAATTAATAATATGATAATTTGATTTATATTAGAATAATAAATTACTTATAACCTTTCACTAACTCCCCATTATTTGTATCTTGCTATTTAATAATTATAATTTGTTTCGATGCTTATAATTCTCCAACCAACATTTTCTTCACTACTAGTTCATTATGCAAAGTATTAGTAACTTTTTAAAATCAGCAAGTAAAAAAAAGTGTTGATTGAAGAGTTTAAGTATTGAACTAAATTTTAACAGTCAAATTAAGAGAGAAATGCAAATAATGAACTACAGAAAGCTAGTAAAAACATTTATCAATGTAATTCTTTTTCAAACATAACTTAAATTTTTATATTATTATTTTCTAATTCAATTTGAAATGTTATATATTAAAACAATGGTTGGTAAAATACTCAAACCACATACTATATAAAAAAATCACCTTCTTGGAAATCTTTGCTAAATGAAATGAATGTTGCAATATACAAATAATAACATTAACATTAACATAAACAATAACATACCTATTCAAACATATGATAGAATAACACAAACACCAACATTTATCAACCTTAACAACAACATTATCAACATACCCCCACAAAAACATCTAAAATAAAACAAACAACTTAGCTTAACAAAATACAACAATATACCTCAACAAAATACAACAACATACCTCAACAAAAACATAAATTTATCTTAACAAAACAATAACATACCTAAAGAAACATCGAAAATAACACAAAAAAAACTTACCTTAACATAAACAACAACTAACTTCAACAAAAAAACATATCTCCAAAAATAACTTAAAATTTTTACTTATCTCAACAAAAACAACAATATAAAACCAATAAACTTATCTTAAAAGCAATAAAACCTCTTTTACAAGATGACAAATGATTCACATATAATTTAAATAAGAAAAACAAGAAACATAATTTTGAACAACAACAACAAGAAGAAAATCAATAAACTGTATGTATAGATCATGAAATGTTTCACATGCGTGCCATTCCTTGAAAATATTCTTGTAATCTGAAGAGAAAGATATGAGCTAGTGTCATATCCTAATTTTTACCCTTAAGATTCTATGCATTTCACCTGCATCACTATATACAAACAAGATCACATATTGATTCTCTTATCCCTTTCATCTTTGTGTAATACCCTTATATAAAATATATACATCAAAGCATATTTTTCATATATAAGTTCAAGTTTAGTACTGAAATACAAATAAGTTCTTAGTACAACAGATTGTAAAATTTTAGCCAACTAAATACATAAGGTAACACATCAAAAGGCTCACAATAATACAAGATGTTGATACAAAAGAAACCTAATAACTAGATCTGAAGATCTCAAAATATCCACAGCGGAAGCAAAGCCATCGATAAGCAAGGATAATCAAACGACTTTATCCTTACCCTTCGCGGAACCTGAAGTACCTGTAAAATATAACAACAACATGGGGTGAGATAACAATTTCTCAGTGAGTTCCCTATCTTAGAGTTCTCTCGACTCTAAAGGTTCAAATCTAATCATTTCTCAGGACTTTGGTCACTTCTCTACAAGTAACCAAAACAAGATGGAAACGCTCATACAACGCTCTCGACACTTCATGTGGGACTCAATGGAATACCCACCTCAAGTGTGATCGAAAAGGCTTCCTGTTGGACTTAGTGTAATACCCACCCCAAGTCACTAACTAGTCTTTATGGATGCTTCCCGTGGGACTCAAAGTAACCCACCTCAAGACTTACTCAAGACCTCAACGGGCAAGGCTTCCCATGAGACTCAGTGTAATACCCATCTCAAGCCACTATCATGCTTCCCGTGGGACTCAGTGTAATACCCACCTCAAGCCTTTACTTGGGCAAAACTTCCCGTGGAACTTAGTGTAATACCCACCTTAAGTCACTACCATGCTTCCCATGAGACTTAGTGTAATACTCACCTCAAGCCTAAACCATGTTTTTCGTTGGACTCAGTGTAATACTCACCTCAAGCCTAAACCATGCTTCCTGTGGGACTCAGTGTAATACCCACCTCAATCCTAAACTCGGAAAACTTTTGTGGGACTCAATGTAATACCCACCTCAAGTCATTATCCGCCTTACCAACGGTTTTCGCATCAACCTAGGGTAATACTAAAAACCTCACAATTTATGCCTTTTATTTCTATTAGCTCACAAATTTCCTAACTAACATAATTATAGTTAATTATAAAAGTCGGGTAAAAGTCGACTCAAAATAATATTTTTCGGTCTTATTAGATAGAACATATTATTATCTTCAAATTGATATAAAGAACAGTTAAATCGGGTCAAGGATGAAGAAGTTATGAATTTTTAGAAGTATTAAAAAATTAATATTTTTCCATCAACTTATAGTGTTAACCGGTTAACGGATTGGTTAACCGGTTAACCATAACACATTTCCAATTCTAGTAGTGCAGTTGAGTTTCGTTAACCGGTTAACCATATGGTTAACCAATTAATCAACAATCAGCAACAAAAAATTCTGCATTTTCAAAGTACATAACTTCTTCAAACAATCTCCAAATGACATCAAACATCAAAACAATTATCAACAAAGGTTCATACACCTATAGTCAGCATACTCATGCATTTAATCGACATTTCAATCGTTCAAACTCTTGATACTATGATTTCTAGCATTTTTGACCTAATCATCAAGAACACTATAACCTCTAAAATAAAAGCATCTATCTAGAATCCACCTCTACCAAGGATGATTGAGAATATTGAGAGATGAATGGATGATGAACTTCAAGATCAAGAGCTTCTTCTTCTTCTCCACGTTTTTCCCTTCTTCTCACTTTCTTCTTCTTTCTCTTCATTTCCCTCTTGTTATGTTTAGATGTTTTGTAAAATAAAGAAAACAAATCTTAGGTTTATACGGAAAAAGTATCAATTGCTCCCAACGGGTCCAAATAGAGGGTATCCAAAAATGTCTCTTAATAAAAAATTTAATAAAACCTCTTAGTCAGATAATATTAATTAATATAAATTAATTCACTGGTTGCTCCAATTATTTTTGTTAAAACATCTCAGAGCAATCCGGAACCCTATTGATATCAAATAATATTATTCAGAATATTAAAATAAATTACGGGGTGTTACACTTTGGGTTTATGCCTTGAAGGGTTCACCAAGCATCTGTGTGTTTCTTATTCACTTTTATGTTTGTTTATGTTTACTAACCTTTAATCAAAACCCAAAAAAAAAATTATTTTTCCGATTACTAACTTTCTCAGGGAGAAGCCTAGATCAAGAGTTGTTCTCCAACTCGAATGAAATTTATCTGAACAAAGTCAAAGTTGATTTGCAAACAATTCAAATTCATATGATCAAGGATTTCCCAATAACTGATTTATTATTATTCAAGAAACTCCAAGGTTTATGTGTCTATTTTCATGCCTTCTTTGACAAGCAAAAGAATCGAGCCAGAACCATAATAGTGCCACAAAAAAGGAAAACATTTCACAATTTTTGATGTGTTAAAAGATTAACATTATATTATTAATCGATTAACCACGTGAATATATGAGAAAATGAACCAAATTAAAATTCTACAGAATTTTGGCTCCAAATTCACTTGTTTCATCATAAGAATATTTTGTATCACTTTTTTTTTAATTTCTCTACCTCATCATAAATAATCCCCATCATACACCCTCATTAATTACCACGTGATCTTGATTTTAACTCCAAATTCAATTTCCAAACCTAGCTTTGGCTCCAAACCAAACTCCAAGCCACCAAAATTTTCAAGCCTAAAATCTATAAATAGAGCCTTCATTACATCCAATTCACAAGCTTTCGATAGCCAAAATCACCTTGCTAAAATTTCTCCACATTCTACCAAAATTCACTCAAAGCTCTTTTTCTTCCATTGAAAGTTAGTAAGATTTACATTGAAACTTATTAATATTTGATTTAAACCTTCATCCAAACATATTTTCTTCTTCAATTCTTGTAGATCAAAGCTTTGGAATGTGGTACTTGAAGTTGATTTGAAGCTTTTTCAGATTTTGAAGTGGCAAACTCTTGATTCATCATGTTTTGTGCTTAATTCATCTTCCACAATGTGATCTCTTAATGATTCTTGTTTCTTGATCTTTGAATCTTGCAATTCTATTTTTATTTGGTACTTTTTATGTTTATTTGATGAAAAATTTGTGCGCGCCACCGAGTCTTTTCTCCTTGTAAAAGTTAATGGGTTTGATCCTCTTCGGGGAGGATCTATAGTGGAATTTTGGTTGGATCTCATACTGATCTGCTGGTCAAACCGTCGTTTCACCGAGCCCACGATGACTTTGTTGTAACCCCCGCCGGAGATCACCATTACTGAGGGGGAGAACTCCCATGGTCTGTAGGAAGCGAAGTATACAGGGCTTGTGAATCATTCAAGGATATAGAAGTCCTCTGGCCGTGTGATACTGAGAGCAACTAGGAGTTTGGTATCTTCGGCTGGAGGGGAAGCCTCCTCGAACTTCCGAGACTCTTGCACCTCTTGACGGGGAGAGTCTTTCGCCTTAGTGAACTATTTCTGGTGGTCTTCCTTGATGAGTATTACGATGGCATCCTTCAGATGAATGCAATCGTCAGTATTGTGCCCATGGAATTTATGAAATATACATTACTTCGTCTTATCTGTGTTGGCTTTAGTCAGAAACAGTGAGGGGAATGTACTCATGGAACATCCCAGATGGGCCTTTGTGCTCTTACAGTTCACGGGAGAGATCTTCCTTTCTTTTTTCACCTCCCCGACGTGATGACGAGGGCTCTTCGTTTTTAGAGGGTTTGGCATCCTCACGAAGCCTGGTTACACGGGAAATATTAACTTCCTCCTTCTCCTTGTATTGTATATATGTTAGGGCTTTGAGGAGAAAAGCATCAAGCATGGTCGGTGTTTCAATGCCCGCAACCTTGTCAAATCACTACGGGGACGGGGCCATCATTTGAGAAGGTATTTCTTCATGTTGTTCATGGTCGATACCTGGACGACTTCTTTATTAAACCTTTTGATATACGCCCGTAAGGACTCATCCTTGCCCTGAATTATTGCCTCAAGAAAGGATTCAGTTTTAGGATGTAAGTGCGATGCAGTAAAATGTCGGGAGAAAGTCTTCCCGAGATGTCTCCACGAGGTGATAAACTCATAGGGGAGGCTTTTATACCAAGCCATGGCTTCCTTTTTGAGCGTTGTTTGGAAAAGACGACATTTGATGGCTCCCCGGACACCTCGATAGTTCAGGAGAGCATCAATATTTTATATATGCTCGTCTGGATCCGTGGTCCCATCATATAACCCCAAAGGGGGAGGCTTCTCAAATCCCTTCGATAGTTTCATGAACATAATCTTATGGGAAAGTGGTCCACGAGGCTCATCTCCGTCACTAAAGTTGTAGGAGACGGAGTGGGAACAATTGTCTTTGTGCCGCCGAAGGGATGGCGATCTTGATCGATTTCTTGCACCCCAGACAATGGCCACGTTCCTATCTGGAGGGTGTTCCATGTCTTTATGGTTTCTGGAGACTTATGTCGTCGAGGAGACGGACATGCCTGTTTCTTGATAGACCCAGCTTCTTCTGGGTGTAGGCGAGTCTTTCTACGTTAAGGTGAACGACTACGGGACCTACAGAGTCTCTTCGCATAGGAGGGAAATCTGGTTCGTCGAGCATCTTCCAAAGCTTCTAATCTTTCATCTTGGTGCAAGATCAGAAGGTTGATGTTGTTCATAGTCTCGACCAATGCAGCGAGGCTTGCATTGGTCCCCTCGGGAATGGGGATGAGAGGAATATCAGCATGGGTGATCTCTGGTTGAATGGTTGGTTCTGGTGATAGGGAGGCGGTGAGTCCATCCTTAAAGCGGTTGGGCTCCCTAAGCGGGGTATTGGTTCCATAACTTTCTTGTTGTTTGACGGGGATGTTGGTGACAATTCCGGCATCAACTGAGTCGTCGCAGTTAGCCATTGAGAGAGTTTGAATTGCGATGATTTAGTCTTCACGATCCGAGGATGCAAGACGAGCTAACACGATTCCCACGGACGGCGCCACAAGATCGTTCCTTGAGATCAGAATCTGAGGTGGACAATGGACGTTGATAAAGGTGATGATGATGATGCTCGGTCGTCGAGGAGAAAAGGGGGTGTACTTGCAAGACACTCCAATGCCAAAGTAAGACAGGGCAGAAAAGTAAGCAAGTACGAGTAAATAGAGTTATGAGAGTGAATATTGGATACCTGATCGTCTCAAGTGAGAGTGTTTATATATAACCCCAAGCTCTTGGCTATTAGTCCCTATTTTGGGTATGGATTGTAGATCCCCTGAAAATAGGTAACTGACAGAAATTAGTTGTTGCTCCGAACATACCTGGTCGGATGGATGTGCGTCAGGTAGAGGGATATCTGAGCATGAGTTACCTTTGGCTGAATCTGTATAACTTCCCCGTATGTCGGGGAGAAGTCTGAAAGGAGCAGAAGAATCCAATCAAGGGTAACCATGGTCGATAAGTCTTCTTCGACTGATGGGCATAAAACCAGTAGATCCCTTTGACATTAGACTGTTGGACCGTCCTGAATATAGGAGTGGATTTTACAATGTCTAATCATTGGGCATCACTATTATCTTTAATATGCTCTAGACATCACTACTATCTTTAATGCTCAATTTATTTAAGGATTGTTCAAAATCTTGGCATCACTACTATCTTTAATGCTCAATTTATTTATGTAATATGTTGGCTATTGGAATTTCTTGTAATAAAGGCTGAAATTTACTTAGAATAGAATCAAATTCTCAACTTACTTATTTGAATTTTATGAAGCATATTATTAATCTTGGAGCTTAAAGATATGAAAAATTTATTGGGTTCTCTCTTTACCTATGACACACATTAAGAAAGGAAACCAATATTCTAATAAGAGCAAATCTATATTTGCTTTAAAAAAAAACTAAAATTCATTTAAAATGTCAAGAAAATATCACTCTCTCTTTTACTCCAAAGACAAACATGATACTTAATCACTATAGTCATGGACTTTTTCTAAACTCAATAATCAATTCCTACATAGTCCTTCCAGAAACAAATTGCTAAAAATATTCATTACATCTTTCTTAAGAACTACTCCAACTTCAATTCCACCATTGCCATCTTTGCTTTCTGCCAAACCAATGGTTAAACCTCTATCAATCGACACTATCTCCACCTTTTCCGGCCTTCCCCAACCAAAATCAATCTCATAAACACCAAATCTATTAGAACCCGCCGATCCAATTACTTGAATCCCTTCATTTGGGATAGGAGAAAATTTATCAAAACCATTTTGATTCATCATCTTTATTTTCTCATGCATGCTCTTTGCAACTAAGAAATCACCATCTTCTTTTATAAAATCCAATGGTTGTGTATCAATGAAAATCCCCCAAACACAGTTTCCAAAATAGTTGTTTGGTATTGGTGGCTCTAACCTTGTTCTACAATCTACTGTGAAAACAAAACCAAACTTCTCTCTTTCTTTTTCTACTTCATGAATAGCTTTTGCAATGCAACTAAGTGAATAACCACATGTGAGAACAAACGATGATAAGTACTTGGGCTTCGATTCATTTGTGTCGAATATTTCCCATTTGGATAACACCCTTTGCTTTATTTTATCCAAATCTTCACGCGTGAGTGTAAACGTAGCACGAAGAGAGTCTTCGAGTTTTGGTTCAAAACCTAATATCTTCACGCTTCGTTGGTTTGGTTTTTCATTTGGGAACATCTTGGCTGTCATCTCATTCATAGTCTCTGTGATTTTGGCTTGAAGTTCATTTGTGTCTTTGATGATTTCCCTATTGAATAAAGGTTCTAACTCTGGTAACAAAGTTGGTGATTCTTGTTTGGTTTTAATGATTTTGTTGCATAGATAAGCCCATGCTTTGATGAACATGGTTGAAGATTTTCCATCAAGAACTGCATGGTGTGTGCTGATACCAATGGAAAAACCACTTTTTGGAAAGAGGGTTATTTGAATTGAGATAACAGAAGCATAAGAATCTGTTGATTCTAAATCGGGTATAAGAGAACGAGACAATGAAGCTTCATGTGGTGAGTTTTCAATGACATGGTTGAAATCTAAATCAGATTCTGCAATGAGCAAAGAAACTCCATCATCATCATCACCATCATCAATGGGATTGAATTTGATGAATGGTTCTGAAGAATCACTAGGCCAAATCACTTTACCAGCTAAAGGGAGAAAGTGTTGAAGGGTTAAAGAGAGTGAAGATTTGAGATTTGGAACAATTTTTTGAAAGAAGAAAGAGGGGTGTGATTGTGAATTTGGGAGGGTGTAGAAGAAAACACGTTCTACTGGATGAAACCTTAGCCAAAATATATCAAAGTAAGTGAGAGAGATTGTTGTTGTTTGGGGTGAAGATGGAGGAACAACTTTTAAGTGTTCGTGGATTTTAACGTTGTTATTGTTGGAAGACATCATGTGAAAAAGTGTATGTGTTGTTTGAATAAAATTTCTTAGATATGAAAGATTTGAGAGAAGCTTTATTATAAAGGGAAAAAATAAGAGAAAGAGTTCAAATTGACAAGAGTGTAGAAAAAATGAATAAGAGTCAAACGGTGTTCGGTCTTCAGAAATTAAAGAAGATGTGGAAGTTTTTGCATCTATGTTGAATTGTAGTGGAAACTTCTCTGAATGCAAAGAAAAAAAATTATTTGGTGATAAAAGCAAAGTTATACACGGCTTTTACTTTTGTTTGTTTTATTGTTTATGAAAACTATCTCATTGGAAATGTTTCCAATTAGTGCAAAGTGACAAAATCTGTTTTAATATTTTGGGATTATTATCTTTGAAATATTGCGAATTTAATGGTTGTTTATATCTAAGAATTTAATGGTTTATACTGATATGTGAAGAACTGAGTAAAAGATATTTTCATTAATTTCGATAGACAGCACTAGAAAAGACTATTTGAAAAAGTTTTCAACGCGCGTAAGCGGAAAAATATTAACTTGATGGGTGAAGGTTGAATTTTTAATTTGTGAAAAGAAATTTGTTTTTGATGTTTTTATTCATTTTTAAAATTTTGGAATAAAATAGGATGCACATATTTTTGTGATTTTTTATGTTTCTAATAACCAAAATAAATATTAGTTTTTCAAAGGTGGGGCTGAATTAGTTTTATTTCAAGAAACTAAAAGTATCAAGATGACGGATGAAGTGGTTCATAGTATGTGGGGAAATAAAAATTGCCAATGATCTGCTTTTAATTCTGTTGGTGTGGTGAGTGGATTACTTATCATTTGGAAAGAAGATGTTCTACATCCAATTTGTAGCTATTGTGGTAAAGTTTACTTAGGTTTAAAAGCTTATTTGAAAGTCAAGATATATATGCTATTTTTTCAATATTTATTCTGCTTGTGATAACAATGAAAAAAAGAGTGATGTGGAGCAAGCTTTTAAATCTTAAGGATAATCTGGAGGTGGGTGAATGGATCATTGGTGGAGACTTCAATGCGATTAAAGACCCTTGTAAAAGAATAGGGGGATCTAATCATAATAGGTCATTGATGGTGGAATTTTCAAATTTCATTAATTTGACGAGATGCCTTGATATACTAGTTTCAGGTAATAAATTTACATGGTTTAATGCTAGCGGAAAGTCTTGTAGTAGGTTGGATAGATTTTTAATTTCTCCTGGTTTATTATTGGATTGAAATATGGTTTTCCAAAAAGTTGGTGAAAGAGACATTTCAGTTCATAGGTCGGTATGGATTTTTGTCAAAAATACTCACTAGGGGCCGAAACCTTTTAAAGTTTTATCTTGTTGGTTTGATCATCCGGAGTTTATGGATTTTGTCAAGGACACGTGGGATTCTTATACGGTAGTGGGAGAGGCGTCTTTCATTTTTTCTAAAAAACTTCAATTCTTGCGGGAAAAACTGAGATGGTGGAATGCAAATATTTTTGGATTGATTGATACAAAAATTGCTAGGGATGTGAATATTATTAATGAGGTGGAGAATATGATCGGAGATTCTTTTGTTCTTGTTTCTTCTCAAACTTTGTTGTCTAGGAGAGAGGTGGAGGATGACATGTGGAAAAATATTATAATCAAAGAAAGTATTTTAAAACAGAAATCGAGGCTGAAATGAAGTGAAGAAGGTGATCATAATACAAAATTCTTTCATACTGCTATCAAGAATCGATACAACTTGAATATTATTTCGTCAGTAGAAGTAGATGGTCATTCTGTGGAGGATGTTTTGGGAGTAAAGCAGAAATAAATAATCATTTAGAGAACAGGTTTAACAAAATTCATAGATCTTTCCCTTTCATTAGATCTCAAGGGTTCAAACGGTTATCTGAATTAGATAAGGATGGTCTTGAGGCAATGGTTGAGATCGAGGAAATTAAAGGAGTTGTTTTTTAATGTGCTTCGGATCGTAGTCCCGGACCGGATGGGTTTAGTTGTGATTTTTTCAAATTGTGTTGGCCGGTGGTGGGAGTTGATCTTACTAATTGTATCCAAGAGTTCTTCGACGGAGCCCCGCTTCCGAAGGTATTCGCTTCTTCGTTCTTGGTACTTATTCCAAAATCTGACACTCCTAAGAATCTTGATGATTATAGACCTATTTCTCTCATTGGTTCGGTATATAAAGTGATATAAAAAATTCTTGCGAATAGGCTCAAATCTATGATTGGTAGTGCCATCTCTAATTCTCAAACGACTTTTATTGAAGGGAGAAACATTTTTGATGGAGTTTTTGCGCTTAACGAAACAATGTGTACTTCTTAAGGTTGATTTCGTGAAAGCATATGATTGTGTTGATTGGAACTACCTTCGTAGCATTTTGAACATCATGGGATTTGGAGAAAAATTGAAGAATTGGATGGAATTTGGCGTCATGAATAACTTTATGTCGGTTCTTGTTAACGGTAGCCTAACCAAGGACTTGAAAGTTTCTTGAGGGCTTAGGCAAGGGGATCCGCTTTCTCCTTTCCTTTTTGCAATTGCGGCGGAAGGCTTTGCGGCTCTTATGAAGAGAGAGGTGGATGGGGGTTTCTTTGCCGGATTCAGTTTAGGAGAGGGAGTATCTTTCCATCTTCTCCAATTTGCTGATGATTTGGTTTTAATTGGCGATGGCTCTTGGAGCAACTTATGGGCTATGCAAGCTATCTTGAAAGGCTTTCATCTTGTCACCGATCTTGACATTAATTTTAACAAAAGCTCCATTTTTGGTCTTGGTGTGGATCTTCCTTTCCTCTTGGCGGCGGAAAAATTCTTAGCTTGCAAAATTGCATCTTGTCCGTTCAAGTTTCTTGGAATCCACATAGGAGGCAATCATAAACTTATATGTTTTTGGAAACCTTTTGTTGATATGGTGAGGGATAGACTTTCTTCGTGGAAAGGGAGATTTTTGTCGATGGGCGGAAGAGTTACTCTCATCAAAACGGTTTTATCAAACTTACCCATCCATTACATGTCTTTTTATAAACTTCCATCTAAAGTGGTCTGAATTCTTACGGATATTCAAAGACGTTTTTTTTGGAATGGTTTGATTCATTAAAAATGTGTTTCTTAGATTAGTTGGAAGGTGGTGTGCAAACCTAAAGAAGAAGGTGGTCTTGGTAGTATGGATATTAAACTTTTCAATAAGGCCTTAATGTCTAAATGGATTTGGAAGTTATTTTCGGGTGATAAGTTCATTTGGAGTGATATCATTGAGCATAGGTATCCGAAATATGCATTAATTTTTCATCTTGATGAATTTCCTAAATACAATGTGCCTTCTTCTTTGTGATGGATATATTTAGTTAAATTTTCTTGAGATTTTGGGGGTTTCCATTTTTCAGATTTATTACATCACAATATTGGGGATGGGAAAAGTTTCTTTTTTTGGCTTTCAAGGTGGTGTGGTCAAGAACCCCCTGCGAAAGTCTTTCCGGATTTATGGAACATTACTACTAGCAAATTTAGTTTAGTTGTCGAAAATTGTTTTTTCAGGTGATATTTGGAGCTGGAGGATATGAGGGATTTTTGATAATTTGTCGGTTGTTGATCCCGTGTAGAGTGAGCTTTTATTCACTAGGTTGGCAGCGTTCCAAGTCTTCCAGAATGCTTCAGCTACTGTTTCGTGGTTGACCTAAAATTATGGTATTTTTTCGGTTAGGCCCACGTACAAGATCTTGTCGCAACAGGAAGGAATTAGGCCGATTGCTTTAATGGAGGTAGATCGTCGAGTTGCATTTCGGTTAGTGCGGAAAGCACCTATTCCTTTACAGACTCTTGTTTTTGGTTGGAGAGATATTCATGATAAGATTCTGACGAGGGATCATCTTCGTAGGCGTGGTGTGCTTGACAACGCTCTCGAGTGAGTATGTCCTTTTTGTTTCTTACATGATGAAACTCTTGAGCATCTATTATTTCATTGTTCCAAAACTGTTTTGATTTGGAATTTTGTTTGCAAATGGTTGGATGTTGTGGAAATCTATATTGGGAATATGTTGGGCCATTTAAGTGTTTGGATTGATAGATTGAGGGTGAAGAAAATAGAGGTCAAGAAGGCGTTCGGATTATGGTTGATTATTTGTTGGGTGTTATGGTCATATAGGAACAACATTATGTTCAAAGATGAATTTTGGGATTTTGATACTATCACTCGTAGAGTAATTATTTTTTCTTGGTGGTGGTTAGGAAAGAAGCAAAGGAATGCTAATACTTGTAATTACTATGAATGGACAAGCATTCCGTGCGATTTTTTGTAGTCCTCATTTGATTTGTATTTGAGGCTATTATGTAATGGGTTTGGATACCCCTTTGTATCCATATTATATATACTATTTTGCTTATAAAAAAAATTATTATACAAGTATTATTATTTGATATTGATATAATCATAAAAGTGTATTGGCTTCATTACATACACATGTGCAACTAAAATGCATCAAAACACATGATATACAATGAAATCTAAAACTAATATCTAAGAACTATGCACAATATCTTCATTGTACACAATTGTATAGTGGAAGATTACAATAATTAGCATCCATTGAAACATCTATGCACAACTCCTTTTGTAATATAACCTAAAAATAATAATACCATTAAAGCAACAACAATATTGGGGTGAGATAATAATCTCAGTGAATTTCCTATTTTACGGGTTCACTCGGCTCTATAAGGTTCTAACCAAACCCTAACTCAAGTCCAAATGGGAAAGACTTAAGTAAACAAAACACGTAATGTGTGGAAACATATCTCTTTAGTTCATCCACTCAAACCGTCACTAATCGGAAATCACATCAAGATATCTTTTTTCGGCCAACCTTACGTCTAGGATTATCGGCAGGGATCACATATCCTTGTATCATACTTTGACGTACGCATGGCACATCAGATTCCAAATGATCACATCCACTTCATGAATGGTCGCTTATCATGGGACTTCAAACTCATTTCAAGTATTTTACCCATATGGAACTCACTATAGTTTGGGATCCACCGCCTTTGGGACTCAACCCAGGTCATTCAAGTATGGGTGTATACTTTGACATAAGCATGAACTTCGGATTCTGAGTGATAACATCCACTTCAAGAATCATTGCTACCTATAGGACTCTAAACCCATTTCAGACCTTTTACCCTTATGATATTTTCATCCACCATGAGATCCACTGCTTTTGGACTCTAAACCCATTTCAGTGCGTACATCCCAATTCTTACTCTATATAAGCATCACAATTGGGAAAACACTATCAAATGATTATTTCCGACTACGTGACTAGATAGAAACACATGGTTATGTCCAACTACATCCCAATCAGTCCCTTTTCATCCTATTTTGATAGTGAGATAAAATCTTGAAGTTTTTTTATTGTAAAAGTGGTTTGGTACGAATCGGGTCATGATTTTTTAAAGATAATGAAATTTATTTGGCATAATTATTCCCCAAGTCCTATAAATTAATTTTGAGTTTCACTTTAGTCCCTCAATAAAAATATGTTTCGCGTTAGTCCCATAATATTGTTTCCGTTAAGATTTTTGATTCATTATGTTACTTTTTGTATTTAGCCGTTAGTGAATGTCAGATGATGTGCCAAGTGTGTGTTGAGTCAGCAAAAATAATAATAAATAATGCAAATTAAAAAACAAACATAATTAATTAATTTACATAATTAATTTAAAAACATAAAAAATACTAATTAATTTACAGAACCTGTCAGTTAATTATGTTAAACCAAAATAACATCAAAATCAAAGCTAAAAGTTATAACCAAAATCATCAACAATATCTCCCAGCAATTGATACCAAAATCATCTACAATTGATACCAAAATAATAACCAAACTAAAATCTGTCTCAAAATCTTCACTTCTTACAAACTTAGAAAATACCTAGCAATCTTCTTTGTAAAGATAACACAATAATATCTCCCAAATAGGAATAGATTTTCGTCGCCCTTGAATCCCCTTTCTTAGATTCCCCCAAAACCTTGCGCACCAGAACCAAAGGAGAAACTACAAGGATCAGCAGTGAAATCCCAAGAAGAAAAGAAATCAGAACCAAGCATGTCTTCTAGAGATTTCCGAATTGATTGAAGAGCTAGAAAATTATTCGACTAAAAAATAACAACAACAAGAATCTGTGTTTGTATCAAACAGAAGCAAAAAAGAAGAAATCATTCGCTTCGCCATTGAAATTAGAAACCTCAAAACAGGAACAAGAAACAGAGAGTGTTGTTCGGTTTTATAGGCAAGAGAAAGAAAGAGAACATGCGATTAAGCTTGAAGAGAAAGCAATATGTGAATTAGAAATTTGGCTTGTGAGAGAAGGAGTAGAGTAATGGAATGCAGTAAGGAAAGAGGGAGGAAGAAGAGAAAAAGATGACGGCTAGGGTTTGGAGAAGGAGGAAAGAGATTGTTTTATATATTATAAGAATTAAATATATCTAAAATAATGTTTTTAAAAACCTAATAAATCAAATAATTTAAATTAAAATAATTTATTAATAATTGGAAAAATAGAAAATATGCCACATCGTAGTTTAAAAATAGTGTGCATCTGCCACATAGGCATTTTTTTAACGTTTTTTTCTATAAAACTTAACATAAATGACTTGTTAGACTAACGAAAGTGCTTAAGGGACTATATCGTAACGTTTTTCAATTAAGGGACTAAATCGAAAATATAAATTAAGTTAAAGGACAAAAAAATGAATTAAGTTAATTTATTTCAATTGCGTTGTCGCAATTTTTGGTAGATGACAATATTTGAATGGTCAAGCTATATGGCTTGTATCCAAATATTCGAGAAAAAGAGAATTATATGCAACGTAAAATCAACTTAATAGCTTAAACAACTTAACGACACAAAACAATACTCAACAACCAAAAATCAGAAAAATACGCGATAATATTTAACTAAATTAATTAATTAAATATGGGCGTTACAATTGACATCTATGCACCAACTTGAGGGGGGTGTTAAAATATTTCTTATTTAATACTATTTATTTTCTTATTTAAGAGTCATTATATTACTCCTAAAATAAAGAAGTTAATGTTGTATTTTCTCTCTTATAAATGGAGCTTTTTTCTTCATAATAAAATATAATATTATCACTCATATATTTTTCACAATTAATTAGGAGGTTGAATTGTTAACATGTTAGTTTAGGTTAATATTAAAAAATATTAGAAGTTAATGTTAGTTGAATGTTAGGAGAGCTAATTTTAATATTGAGTTGCTATGTTAGTAAATATGCTAGATGGTTAGAATTATAATTAGTGATAGCTAATTTGTGTTAAATTAGTGGAACTGTTATAATAAAATAGAATGATTAATAGTTAGTATATATATATATATATATATATATATATATATATATATATATATATATATATATATATATATATATATATATATATATATATATATATATATATATATATATATATATATATATATATAGTCTTTAATGTACTATATATATTACATTTGTAAAAAATAATATATAAAATTATAGTCTATAATGTACTATATATATATATTACATTCGAAACCAATCCCCTTACTCTTGTCTATATCTAGTTTGTTTTATTTTTTGCTGTTGTAGCGGTAAAATCATGAGTGTAAGCTATTAGCTAACTTAACTCAAGGTAAACAGAGTCGCCACCGCGCTTTTATTTTATTCCAAATGGAAAAGGGAAAAAGAGCGAATAAAACATAATGAATCTAAAAGCTAAAAAGCTAAAAGAATCAAACAGAGAACGGGTAAGGGGATAGATTACAAATTGGGAAGGTTTTACGCACCTGTAAGCTCATAATTTCGACATGTTGAAATTTGGAACTTGAAGTCATTTCTGTTAGTGAGAAGGTGATCAGCAGAGAAGAATAAGGAAAGTGAAGATATTCAAGAAATGTTGACAAGGTTAAAAGCCCAAATGTTTCGACAGAAGGATAAGTAATATTCTGGCAAGACAAGTTTGGAAAATTGTTTATAGCTGGGCCTTTGACAAGATGATTGTATCTTTCGACACTTCGACAGAGAAGAGTTGTTGGACAGGAGCGTTATTGGGCAGATTTTGAAAGGGTTTTTCTTCTTTGAGACTTCGACAGATTGAAGAGGTGTAATGTTTCATCACCAAAGGAAAGAGTTCAAAATTTAAAAGTTGCAACCTTTGACAGTTGAACACATGGAAGTTTCAGAGAAAGAAATTGCATGCAGGCTGACACTTGTCATTTAATTATGATTTTTCCGTTCTAGGCAGTTACTTTGTTTGTATATAAATAGGATAGTTTTTGTTTAGAATGTGTGTGTGAAAACTTATACAAAATTCCTGTAAATACTCTAAGTACCCAGTGTGAGAGAAAATGAGTTTGATATTTGGAACCATGTACGTTTGAACACCATTTTTCCTTTCAAGTTATTTAAGTTATCAGTTTGTTCATCAAGTTATTTTATCTTCAAGTTTTATTTACTTTCCTGCAAGTTTTATCATTTCGCCATTTTTCTTACTTTTGTTTAAACTTAAACTTTATTTTACTTTCAAAATCAAAGTATTTAACACTTTGACATTATTAACAAAACAAACTACAAATCATTCACAACCCTAAGAGTAGTTCGACAAAATAATTGCACATGTGTCCTAGGACTTGTTTGGTTGGTCCTGCAAGTAACCCAGTTTTCTGAGAAATTGGTTAACCAGAGGTTGTTCGTCAAAAAGCACTGCGAACAAATTGGCACACCTGGTGGGACCAGTGCAGTTAATAAGAATTAATAGGGAACCCTCTTAGACAATTTGTTCCTTGCTGCGTTGTATGATTCTTAGAAGCGGTAAACTAGTCGTAACCGACGTAGAAAGACCAAAGAGAACAAGAGGAAGAAGGATGGCTAACTTGCCAAATACTTCAAACAATCCTGACGAAACCATTCCAGTCTCCAATCCCATCCCTTCGTCAGGAGGAATACCAGTTTCTGGCCCTGTTTTAGAACAGATTAGGCCTCCATTAGGGGATTCAATACCAACGGGTTCAGGGTCCCAGAATGCGCCTAGTTCTTCCACCATGGGACACGCCAGACCCATTGGAACCCCTCCCCGTGGAGGAAACACCTTCAGGCCGTATCTGAATTATTCTCAGCCCTTGACTGGGAGAGAACAACCATATGGAATGCCAACTTCAATGATGGCAAGCCTACATAATTCGTCACCATTATTCTCTGATGCTATGGTTCAAATGTCATCACCATTGCAGGGATCAGGATATGGTGGAAATGGAAATAGAATAAATCAAGTTCCACCAGGTTTCCATATGCCCACTATGACAAACCATTCTGCACAAGTAATTCGTCAACAGATGGATGAAAGCAATCATGATATGGTGCAGGCATTGACATAACAAATGGGGGAAGTGTTCAATCCTTTAATACAAAATACTACCCAAACAAACCAAATATTGGCAGAACAGATGGCACGCATTGCTGAATTTTTTGGAGTTCCTCAAACACAGCAAAGAATGCAATTGAATCAAAATCCTGCCAATAGGCTTGTCGAAGAGGAACTTACTATAAACCAAAGGCCATTAGGAAACCCTCATGAAAATCCCAGGGGCCAAGAGGTAATAGTTGAACAGCCTAATGTAGAGGAACCCATTCGACAGGAACCAAGAAGAATAATAGTCCAAAGAGACCAAAATGCTGATGAAATATTACAGCAGAGAATGCGTTACAACAACCTGCCTGTCGAAAATAATATTGCAACTATGGTTGAGAGAATAATGGCGCAGAACGGAGTGAACGTAGGATTACAAAGGCCTAGTTATACTTCCCCTTTGTCTAAATACGTTCTGCAACAAGAGTTACCACCAAGGTGGAAAGTCCCCAAATTCTCAGGGGATACTAGTGAGTCCACCATAGAACACGTAGCGCGTTATTTGATAGAGGCAGGAGAGATTGCTAATAATGAGAACTTAAGGATGAAATATTTCCCAAGTTCTTTGACAAAAAATGCTTTCACTTGGTTTACTTCTCTTCCTGCAACTTCAATATTCACATGGGCCCAATTAGAAAGATTGTTCCATGAACAATTCTATATGGGACAAACTAAGATAAGTTTGAAAGAATTGGCAAGTGTCAAAAGAAAATTCTCTGAACCTATATATGATTACTTGAATAGGTTTAGATTATTAAAAGCCAGATGCTTTACACAAGTGCCGGAACAAGAACTAGTCGAAATGGCTGCAGGGGGTCTGGATTATTCCATAAGGAAAAAACTAAATACTCAGTACTTGAGAGACATGGCACAACTAGCAGATAGAGTAAGGCAAATAGAAAGACTAAAAAATGAAAAATTTAGATCAAATAAAAACAAGAAGGAAAGAGTGGCCTATGTGGGAATAGTTCAAGAAGATGATTATGACGAAAGCGAACTAGTCATTTTCGACCAGCAAGAAATTGATCTGGCAGAACTAAAACAAGGCCCTCCATATTCCTGTAAAGTTTTAGCCCCGTCGAATGGAAAAAATCCAGTTGAAGTGGAAATGAATGACAGGTTCCCTAAAAGAACCTATACATTCGACATCACCAAATGTGATGAAATTTTTGATTTATTAGTCAAAGATGGTCAGTTAATAAAACCAGCAAGCACTAAGGAGGCTCCTGTAGACCAACAGAAAAAGAGATGTTTTTGCAAATACCATAATATTTTGGGTCATAAAACTTCTCAGTGTTACCTTTTCAGGGATCTGGTCCAGAATGCAATCCAGAATGGAAGGCTGAAGTTTGGAGACAAAGCTAAGCAACAGATGAGAATTGACTCCAATCCCATGCAAGTTGTGGAAGCCAATTATGTTGAACCAGAAATGGTGAATATGGTCGAATTGGAAGTCATGTTTGAGGAAAGCTTTGAGATAGTAGAAGCCACTGAAGGTTTCGACACCAACTTCAACATGATAGAGGCTGCTGAGGGCTTCGACACCCATGTAAATGTGGTGGAAGGGGTGGATGACCTTACTGACCAGACTGGACAAGAAGTCAAAGCTTCTGAGGACTTCGACAGGGAGAACGTCATTGAAACTACTGAAGGTTTCGACGGAATAAATACAGCCAAGGTGGGCAGAAGCTTCGACAAGAAAAACTATGAAAGAGATGCTGAGCATGGGGTGATCTGGGACACTTTAGGAGAACCCAGTGGGAAATTTGACTTCATGGTAAAATATTCAGCACCACCAAGCTCCAAAACTGACATGAGCAAAATCAAACCCACATGGGGAGATTCTTTCAAAAATAATGAGGAGGAGGAAGATAACAAAACCCTCATTGTCCAAAAAGAGGCCACTGAGGGCCTTAGCCAGGACAAGATCACAAGAACAGAGACTACTGACAATGCCCTCATTGTCGAACCAATAAACAGAAGTACCATCAAAACTGAAGAAGATGCTGTCGAAGGTGTTGCACAGTGCTGCAAATATATCTATAAGGGTTTACACCCAAAAGGCAGTATGAATCAGTTAAAGGAGAATATCCCTGAGGAAACGATGCTAGTCGAAAAAATGAACAAATTGAAAATCACAACTGAACAGAGTGCAGGGATTCATATGGTGGAAGTCACTCAGAAGGTAGGACCAGACACCAATAAGGGAAAGAAACGTTAAGAGAAGCATCAAAAGCTGGTTTACCCAGAAGAGAACGAAAGTCTTGTCGAATTCATCCAGAGGTGTCAAAGGAAGAACGCAGAAGTTATGCTTTGCCCAAGATGCAGCGCTGTGTTCGACAGGAAAGCAGCTGATGACTTAGAAGCGGCAGAAAAGACCCAGAGGAAAAGAAACTGGGGGGCAGTCCCACAAGTCAGGAATGAAAGGTTCGACCCAAGAAGAAGGGAGCATCATATCCAAGGAATGGGAGAGAGATGTCACAACACCTATAAACCATCCAACAGACCGAACGATGATAAATGGGTTCAACCTATAAGGGATGCCCAAGGTCCGAAGAGATGGAAGAGTTTTGAAGTGAACAGGGGTGCCTCAATAGAAGTAAAGAAGGAGGCAGAAAAAGCAAAGCCAAAGTACGTCTCTGAAAACTACAAAGGGAAGAATCCTATGTCCAGGTCCCAATGGAGAAGATTCTAAAGGCAGAAGAGAATTGAAAAAGAAACTGTAGAACACAAAAGGATTGGGCAGAAGGAAGCTGAGTCAGACAAGTGTGTGCAGACTACAAACAAAGGGAAATCTCTGGCGAAGGAAGAACCCCCTCAGAAGAATGAATCTAGTGACACAGCAGAAATGCAGAAAACAAACAACAAAATGCCAGGGGACGAAGAAGTTACTGATGACTTCAGTTCAGAGTCTGATGCGTCCTTCGACGTAACTTGCAATGTGGTTTCTGTGTTGCCCAGAGACTATGACAGGATAATGGAAGTCGAAGACGAAGAGGATGATATGGCAGATGATAGCATAGGCCTCAAGCCTGTATGCTACTACATAATGAATAATGGTTGTGTCGAAGAGCAAAATGCTTTCTTCGAAAAGCCAGATGATGCAATGAAGGCTCATTTAAAGCCTCTATTCATAAAAGGAAAGGTAGAAAACGTGGGTGTCAATAAAATCCTGATAGATGGAGGAGCAGCTATGAATCTAATTCCCCATTATATGATAAAGAGGATTGGAAAAGATGACTCCGACACCAAGCCTCACAACATGGTGTTGTCCAACTATGAAGGTAAGGTAGGGACAACGTTGGGGGTAATACAATTGAACTTGACAGTAGGATCCATCACCAGGCCTACAATGTTTGTGGTGATAACATCAAAAGCAAATTACAACCTGCTGCTGGGAAGAGAGTGGATCCATGGAATTGGGGCTGTGCCATCCTCCATGCATCAACGGATAGCAATCTGGAGGCCAGATGGGATTGTCGAAAACATAGAAGCAGATCAAAGTTACTTCACAGCTGATGTGAACAATGTCATTAGTCGTAACTTCGACAAGAACCTGGCCCACATAGCACCATGCAATCCTGCTGCTTTCGACCTAACAGCCTCCAACAACGCTTACTGTTCCATGTACCTCCACCCTACGCATGGTTTCCAGTGGGATAAAGAAATAATTGGGGAGACAAATTACACATGGGGAACTGCCCATGTCAACCCAACTGGATGGGGGAGTGAGTTCAGTGAAAATGACTGAAGCATCAACAATGGAAAAGATTTCGGCTTATATAGCCGAAAAACAACTCAAAGCGGCCCTTGAGGCCGAAGTAAGAAACATGGTTGTTGAAGCCAGCCCACAAGTTGTCGAAGAACAACGTCCTCAAGAAAATATTGAGGAACAACATACAAATCAGAGTACTGAAGAAGACTCTGATGGCGAATGGCAGAGTCAAAGACTTGATGCCATTTATGATGACGAACCCTTGGGGTTTGAAAAAGATCCAGCCCCAACCAATATGAAAATGGTGGCACAGGATCCTTTAGAAGAGATTAATCTGGGACTGGGGGCAGAGAAAAGGCCAACTTACATCAGTGCCAGGATGGATCCTCAGCTCAGAGTCGAAATAATCCAACTGCTGAATGAGTTTAAAGACTGCTTCGCATGGGATTATGACGAAATGCCTGGTTTAGACAGAAATTTGGTCGAATTGAAGTTGCCAATACTGGAGGGGAAAAAGCCAATAAAGCAGACTCCCAGACGCTTTGCACCTGAAATTCTGTCGAAAATCAAAGAGGAAGTCGAAAGGCTTCTAAAATGCAAGTTCATTCGTACAACAAGGTATGTCGAATGGATTGCTAATATTGTTCCTGTGATTAAGAAAAATGGCAAACTAAGGGTATGCATTGATTTTAGAGATCTAAAGTCAGCTACCCCTAAGGATGAATATCCTATGCCAGTAGCAGAAATGCTAGTAGATTCTGCAGCAGGCCATGAGTATTTAAGTATGCTTGATGGATATTCTGGTTATAACCAGATTTTCATTGCTGAAGAAGACGTTCCAAAAACAGCTTTTCGTTGTCCAGGAGCAATAGGAACATATGAGTGGGTAGTCATGCCCTTTGGTTTAAAAAATGCTGGAGCTACTTACCAAAGGGCCATGAATTCTATCTTTCATGATTTCATTGAAACGTTTATGCAAATTTATATAGATGATATTGTGATTAAATCTACCTCAGGCTCAGACCATGTTGACCACCTTCGACAGTCCTTTGAAAGGATGAGGAAGTTTGGTTTGAAAATGAACCCCCTTAAATGTGCTTTTGGTGTGCAGGCAGGTGATTTCTTAGGCTTTGTGGTCCACAAGAAAGGGATTGAAATTAATGAAAACAAAGCCAAGGCCATAATGGAAGCGAAAGTGCCATCAACAAAGAAGGAGCTGCAGTCTCTACTAGGGAAGATCAACTTTCTTAGAAGGTTCATCTCTAACCTTAGTGGAAAAACACAAGCCTTCTCACCTCTACTTCGACTGAAGAAGGAGGGCTTCACTTGGGGGCAAGAACAGCAAGATACCTTCGACAAGATCAAGGAATATCTGGCAAGTCCTCCAGTTTTAATGTCTCCTTGTCGAAAAAGAAGTATGAGGCTCTACATCTCAGCGTCCGACAGAACATTGGGAAGCATGCTTTGTCAGGAAGATGAACATGGCGTCGAAAGAGCCATCTATTATCTCAGCAGAGTCTTAAATGATGCTGAAACTAGATATAGTATGATAGAGAAATTATGTTTATGTGTATATTTCTCTTGTACAAAGTTAAAGCATTATATAAAACCCATTGATGTATATATATCTTCTCATTTTGACGTAATAAAACATATGTTGTCTAAATCTATTCTACATAGTCGAATTGGAAAATGGGTTTTAGCCTTGACTGAGTATTCTTTAAAATATATGCCTCTAAAAGCTGTCAAAGGACAAGTGGTTGCTGACTTTATAGCTGACCACTCCATACTTGGAGATGAGATAAAATATGTCGAAAGAGAACCCTGGAGATTATATTTCGACGGTTCTAGTCATAAAAATGGAACAGGTGTTGGGGTATTAATCATTTCTCCCAATAAAATTCCAACAAAGTTCAAGTACAAAATAGAAGGTTGCTGTTCGAATAATGAAGCAGAATATGAAGCTTTAATTGCTGGACTTGAAATATTGTTGGAATTGGGGGCAACAGAGGTCGAAATAATGGGTGACTCTGAGTTGGTAATAAAACAATTGACGAAAGAATACAAATGTGTCAAAGAGAATTTGATCATGTATTTTGTGATAGCCAACAGACTCCTCAAGAGATTCGAAAGTGCAACCTTTAGACACATTCCTCGACTAGAAAATCAGGAAGCAAATGATTTGGCTCAACTAGCATCAGGCTACAGAGTGTCGAAGGAAAACCTGGAGAAAGTTGTCGAAGTAAGAGGAAAATTATTATCCACTAGACTGTCTCCATCTGATTTGGAGACCATAAGACTGGGATATGGTGATGAAGAAAATTTTTAAATTTTCAATGTAGATGATCCAGGGGTGGGAGATTGGAGAAAACCTATCAAGGATTATTTACAAAATCCAAACCAGACAGTCGAAAGAAAGATCAAGTATAGAGCTTTAAGCTATGTACTCTTTGGAAATGAGTTGTTTAAAAAGACTGCAGAAGGAGTCTTACTAAAGTGCTTAGGAGATACTGAAGCTTATATAGCTTTGTTGAATGTGCATAGTGGTGCGTGTGGTGCACACCAGGCAGGGCACAAGATGAAATGTTACTATTTCGACAGGGGATGTATTGGCCAACAATGTTGAAGGATTGTGTCGAATTTGCAAAGGGATGTCAAGAATGTCAAATTCATGCAGGCATACCTCATGTGCCTGCAAATGAGTTACATTCCATTATAAAGCCTTGGCCTTTCAGAGGATGGGCTTTAGATTTGATTGGTGAAATTCGACCAGCCTCTTCAAAAGGGCAGAAGTACATTTTAGTTGGGGTGGACTACTTCACTAAGTGGATTGAAGCCATACCACTGACGAATGTAGATCAGGAAGCAGTCATAGACTTCATCCAGAAACATATAATGTATAGATTTGGAATACCAGAGACTATAACCACTGATCAAGGATCAGTGTTTACGGGAAGAAATATGCAGGAATTTGCAAAAGAGACAGGTTTTAAGTTGCTAACTTCGACACCTTATTATGCCCAAGCAAATGGTCAGGTCGAAGCAGCCAACACAGTGGTGATAAATCTAATAAAGAAGCACGTGGGTAAAAAACCTAGAAATTGGCACAAGACTCTGGATCAAATCCTTTGGGCTTGTCGAACGTCTCCCAAAGAAGCAACTAATTCTACCCCATTTAAATTAACTTACGGACATGATGCAGTATTACCAGTCGAAATCTGTTTACAGTCAATACGAATTCAAAGGCATCATGAGATTCCATCTGAGATTTATTGGAGTATGATGATGGATGAGTTGGTTGATTTAGATGAAGAAAGGTTACGTGCTTTAGAATTAATAAAAAGGCAGAAAGAAAGAGTTGAAAAGTTTTACAATAAGAGAGTAAAATTTAAAGCCTTTTTAGTTGATGATTTAGTTTGGAAAGTAATTTTGCCCATGGAGAAGAAAGACAGATTGATGGGAAAATGGTCCCCTAAATGGGAAGGACCTTTCAAAATTTAAGAGTGCTTTCAAACGGTGCGTATGAAGTCGAAGAAATAGAAAAAGACAGGAGAGTGCTGAAAATAAATGGCAAATATTTGAAGAAGTATAAGCCAACATTGCAGGAAATAAAAATAGGAATAGAATAAAATTGCAAACTTGTCTTCGCCAAACAGATGGCGTTAAGTAACATTACATATGAAAATACTAAAACTCTTAAAACAATAAAATTCCTATTTTCTATTACAAACTACTGTTGAAGGAAAGTTGCTTTGAGTTCGTCAAATTTCTTCTTTTGAAGCTGAATTCGACGTTCGCAGAGACTCTTACTAACAGTCAGTTCGTCAATCTCTCTATGAAGTTGTTGGGCTGTTTCTGCATGTTGGAGACCCTTTTGAAGCTCCCTGTCGATTTCTTCTTGGTTGGGCTGTTGGAGGGTGGCCTGACGTTCCTTCTCTTGCAGGATTTTCTTCTGAAGTTCAGCAATCTGAGCTTGATAAGCCTGAATGTTGTTTTCGCACTCAGCAGCAGCTTTGGAGTAGTCTTCAGAAAGCTTGTTCAGCTCTGAGATTATGTCTGTCGAAGAAGCTACGACATTCCATTCTGAGACTTGTTCTTCAGATTTGGCTGTGATGTTCTGAGAAAATTCTTTTTGACGAACCAAGTCAGCGCTTACAGAGTCAATCATTGACATCAGGTCCATCACCAGACGACTTTCTTCAGTCGAAGCCTCCAGCAGATTGGCTCGTTTCAGGAGTTTCTTTAAGTCATACTGTGCAGAAGGATTTTCAGCCAGAATCTCAAATAGGTCCACCCCAAGGATTTTTTCCTTAATCTCAGCCATGATAATATTGATGGGTTGAATATCAGAGGTAGCCCCTGAAGCTGTCGAACTGCTGTGGGAAGAGTCTTGGAAGTTGTACCTGGAACTGAGTAAAGCTTTTAAATATTCCAGAGGCTTTCTTACTTTCAAGCTTTCAATTTCCTCATGTGACAAGCTTATCGAACCAGTATCCAAAGGAGTTTCTGTTGGAGCTTCTGGTGGAGTGGGGACAGTCTGGGTACTTCCTCCAGGGTTCAAGTTTATGTCTGGTTGCTTCGACAGATCATGTTCTTCTTCGACAGTCTCTCTATCAGCCTCTGTTGTGTCAGTTGGCCCTTGAGCTTGTGCGTCCTGGTCTGGGGCAGTTTTTTCAACTTCTGTTGCATCAATTGGTCCTTGAGTTGGTGCATCCTGGTCTGGGGTAGTCTTTTCCTCCACAGTAAAATCTGGGCGAAGGGGAGAGTTATTGCCAGAAGACTCAGAGTCACTAATGTCGAAATCGTCGAAAGTCTGAGGGCCATAGACACCAGCGTCTGGAGTGGCTTCTTCTTGAAGCCTTTCAGCTAAAGTCTTCTCAGAGTCAGAAGGAATAACTTCTTCTTGAACTTTGGAAGTTTCTTCGACATCAATAATAACCTGAAGAGAACATAAAAGGGAAGTTTAAAATAACAAAAAAATGCAGTTAAGACTATGAATATTGTCAGTCGAAAATTAATACCTAAGGGATCTCAGTGTGAGTGCTTGAATCCCCACTTTTCTCACTTCTTGAAGGGATTTTGTTGGTTGGACTAGCAGGAGGAGTTCGTCTGTGAACTATGGATCTCTGGGAGGCCACTGTTTTTATTCTCATACCTTTGTTTCTTTTCAGAGGTTGAAGCTCAGGAGATTCATCCTCAGACTCTTCGACACTCACTTCTTTTTCTTCTTGTTTTCTTTTCTTGGCTGGTGTGCGAGTTGCCTGAGGTATGCAAAAAGAAGACGTGCTCAGTATAGAGAATATTGAAATGTATATAAAAGAAGAAGAGTGAGGTGTTTTTATTGGTCGAAACCTTTTTGGAAGCTATGGGAGATTTTTCGGCTATCTTGTAGGAGGTCCCTTCACCAGCAGTTTTCTTGACAATTCTAACAGCTGAAAGAGAAAGAATTGCATGAACATTGATATAAAATATAAAAGGAGTTAGAGATAAGAGGAGGAATGTAATTTCTTCGACACCTTCAAGAATGGGTTCTTCCACACTAACATGTTCTATCCCAACATGAAGGTGCCCAGTGAAGTTGCCCAAGTAATACTTCGTCGGAACCACACGTTCGGCAAGTTTCTTGCTGGACTCGCGAAGCAGTTTTAAATGAGATCCACACACAAACCAATCTGGGAATGGAGGGCACAAGGCCACACCAAATTCTGCAGAAGGGAGTGGGGGAAACCTTGGAGGAAAGGAGGTGAAAGCAAAGTTGTAACGTGCATGTGGTGGAATGTACGAAGGCACCCCCAACCTATCCAATTTTTCTGTAAATTTCTGTTTTAAAGTTGTAGATGTCTAGAATTGGCAGAATTTTTGACCAACAAGAAATATTGAATTCAGTTCAGAATGTCCTATCAAATGTTGGGACATTATCAAACAGAGTATGAGAACTTATTTCAGGATGTCACACCAGATGTTGGGACATTGTGTAAATGACTTAAGTTAAGTTTTTCAGGATGTCCCAACAGATGTTGAGACATCTCAAACCTGCTACCAGAATTAATTATTGACTAACTGATCTGAGATATTTAAGGAGAGTTATCTGGAATTAATTATGGTTGGATAAAAACAGAACAAGGCGCATTTGTAGGGAGTCTTATTATGAGAATTCAGTTTAAACAGAAGAACTAAATCACCTAGAATCTAGGAAGTAACAAACCCTAATTCTAGGTGGAAGCTGCAGTGTTTTAGGACTGGATTAACCTACAGAAAGCCCAAATTACAAACACCTATTTAATCAACAGAAACTCACAGAATTGAGTACGAATTCCAGAAGACCAAATAGGGTGTTTATTGTTTTAATAGCAGGTTGTTTTTCTTGTACCACTTTATGAGCTTTTAAGCAAAAGTGCATTTGTGACTTGATTGAAACTGTGAAGTAAGATCAAGCTGTTTTGTTTGAAGTATGACTTCAATTTTATTAAACTTGTAAACAAGATCACTGTGTGATTGAGGGGGAGTGAGTTGGTACTCATATCTAAGTAGTGACTTAGGTAGAAATTGCATTGGGTAGATATTAAGTGAAAGATTAAACTGGGTTGTTTAAGTCTAGAATTAATATTACTTATAGTGGATTTCCTCCTGGCTTGGTAGCCTCCAGATGTAAGTGTGGTTATACACTGAACTGGGTTAACAAACTTCTGTGTTGTTTAATTTTCTTGCACTTTAAGTTTTGGTTAAATCTGTCAAGTGTTGGGACATCTCATAGGACATCTCATACCTGATCACAGAATTTCAATTGGCATCAGAGCAGGCACCCTGCCTGTTTATACTGGATGAGATCTAGGGAATACAAATTCTAGAAACATGGACAGAGATATAGGATCAGTAAATAGACCACCTATACTGGATGGATCTAATTATGACTACTGGAAACCAAGAATGATTGCATTCTTAAGATCACTTGACAACAGGGCCTGGAGAGCAGTCAACATTGGATGGGAACATCCTATCCAAGACACCAAAGATGGATCAAAAGTGTTGAAACCTGAAGAAGAATGGAGTAAAGAGGAAGAAGATTCAGCACTAGGCAACTCCAAGGCCTTAAATGCTCTATTCAATGGCATTGACAGGAACATCTTTAGACTTGTGCATCACTGTGAGCTAGCCAAAGATGTGTGGGATACTCTCAAAACAACTCATGAAGGAACATCAAAGGTAAAGATGTCAAGACTTCAACTTCTCACCACCAAGTTTGAAAACTTGAGAATGAAGGAAGATGAGACAGTTCATGAATTCTACATGAACATCTTAGAAGTAGCTAATACTTCTGGAGCTTTGGGAGAAAAGATGACTGATGAAAAGCTTGTAAAAAAGATCCTCAGATCTTTGCCAAAAAGATTTGACATGAAAGTCACAGCAATAGAAGAAGCTCAAGACATATGCACTATGAAAGTTGAAGAACTCATTGGTTCCCTTCAAACATTTGAGATGGGAATGAATGACACAAATGTTAAGAAGAACAAAAGCATAACCTTGGTGACAAATACTGATGAAGAAGAAGATGATGAATCAGATATTGGTAAAAGCTTATCAGACAACATTGCTATGCTTGGAAGACAATTCAAAAAGATTCTCAGAGGAATGGAAGGCAAATCCAAACCCAATGGAAGTTACACAAATTCTTCTGAGAACAAGAGGCCTTATGATGCTAACAGAAGGTCAAATTATGATGAAAAGACCAGTCAAGAAAAAGGAGTCAAATGCCATGGATGTGAGGGATATGGACACATCAGGAATGAATGTCCTACCTACTTAAAAAGGCAAAAGAAAGGACTCTCTGTGACCTGGTCTGATGAAGACTCAGGAGGAGATTCAGAAGAAGAATCAGCTAAGCATATCACTGCTTTAGCTGGACTATGTGAATCTGAAAGTGATTCCAGTGATGGGGAGCTTACTGTTGAAGAACTTGAGCAAGCCTACAAAGATCTATACAAAAGAAGTACTGAAATATGCAGTGAGGTTATAAAGCTAAAGAAGCAGAATGAGGTACTAGAAGATGAAAAAGCAAGTGATCAAGAGATCATTGACACCTTGAAAAGTGAAGTAAGTCTTCTCAACTCCAAATTGGAACACATGTCCAAATCTGTTAGAATGTTGAACAACAGCTCAAATACACTGGATGTTATTCTCAACAACAATAAGCATTCAGGGGATAAAAGTGGACTGGGATTTAACAGAGTACATAAAGATGAAGCCAGCTCTAGCAAAACTACTTCAAAATCCATACAGTCAAACAAGATGTCCCAACAGATGCTTCAACATCAGGAAAAGAACACAAAGTCAAACATAATGTTCCAACAGATGTCTCAACATTCTGGAAAGAACAAAATGAAGAAGAAGTATCAAAGATGGAGATGTCATCACTGTGGAAGATTTGGACATATCAAACCTCATTGTTATAAGCTGCATGGATATCCAAATCAGATGTATCAGCAACCTTCTAAGCAGAAAATAGAAGTTACCAAGAAAGTGCTGCATAAACATCAAAGAAATCAGCAACCTCCTAAGCAGAAGACAGAAGTCATCAAGAAGGTATGGAGACCAAAAGCTAGCATTCAGGCTGATCAAAGCTACATACACAAGAACAAGATCAACAATCAATCTTGGATATCTACTAATGAACAACACACAGGGCAGAGGCATCAAAAGAAATCTCAACTCAAATGGTCAAAGAAAAGTGCTGCATATATAGCATATACATCACTAAGAGTATCAGCTAAAGAAGACTGGTATTTTGACAGTGGATGTTCAAGACACATGACTGGATTGAAGAATCAGCTAGTAAACTTAAAGTCACATTCATCCAGGTATGTAACCTTTGGAGATGGAGCTAAAGGAGAAATCAAGGGAGTTGGGACCTTGGACTGTCAAGATGTTCCAAGACTAGATGATGTGCTGCTAGTTAAAGGTTTAACTGCTAACCTGATCAGCATAAGTCAATTATGTGATCAAGGGTACAGTGTAAACTTTACTAAAACTGAATGCATAGTGACTAACAAAGAAAAATAGGTTGTCATGAAAGGAGCCAGATCTAAAGACAACTGTTACATGTGGGAATCTCAAGCCTTCAGTCTTACTTCAACTTGCTCCTTAGCTAAAGAAGAAGAAGTGAAACTATGGCACCAAAGGCTAGGTCATCTTCATTTCAGAGGCATAAAGAAGATAATATCTATGGATGCTGTAAGAGGTATTCCTAAACTGAAGATTGATGATGGTAAAATATGTGGTGAATGTCAAATAGGCAAGCAAACCAAGATGTCCCATCCAAAGCTCCAACATCTGACAACTTCCAAAGTTTTGGAACTATTGCATATGGATCTCATGGGACCTATGCAGGTTGAAAGCCTTGGTGGCAAGAGGTATGCCTATGTGGTGGTTGATGACTTTTCCAGATATACATGGATAAATTTTATCAAAGAAAAGTCTGATGTATTTGATGTATTCAAAGACTTATGCCAAAGAATACAAAGGGAAAAAGCCAGCTGTGTGATCAGAATAAGAAGTGATCATGGAAAAGAATTTGAGAACCAAAAGTTCTTAGATTTCTGTTCTTCAGAAGGAATCAATCATGAATATTCTTCACCAATCACTCCTCAACAGAATGGGATTGTTGAGAGGAAGAATAGAACTATTCAAGAATCAGCAAGAGCTATGATCCATGCTAAAAAGTTACCTTTGTACTTCTGGGCTGAAGCTATGAACACAGCTTGTTACATCCACAACAGAGTTACTCTAAGAAAAGGAACTTTGTCCACAATCTATGAAGTCTGGAAGGGCAGAAAACCCACAGTTAAGTACTTCCATGTGTTTGGAAGTAACTGTTATATTCTGGCAGATAAGGAGCAAAGGAGAAAAATGGATCCTAAAAGTGATGAAGGGATTTTTCTTGGATACTCTATAAACAGCAGAGCATATAGAGTATTTAATTCTAGAACCAAGGTTATCATGGAGTCTATAAATGTGATAATTGATGATGCTCCTACAGATGTCCCAGAAGATGTTGGAACATCTGCTGATATTAAGATTGAAGCTGAAGAAAAGAGTGATCATTATGACTTCACTCAAACTGATGCAAGGACAGAACAATCCAGCAGACCTCCCTCCATCAGAATACAGAAGGATCATCCCAAAGATTTGATAATTGGTGATCCAACAGAGGTGTGAGCACTAGATCAAGAGAAGTGATTTCAGGTTCTTGTTTTGTTTCTAAAATAGAACCTAAAAACATCAAGGAAGCTCTTACTGATGAATACTGGATTTGTGCTATGCAAGAGGAATTAGGTCAATTCACAAGGAATGAAGTGTGGAGTCTTGTTCCTAGACCTGATGACATAAATGTGATTGGAACAAAATGGGTGTATAAGAACAAGTCAAATGAACAAGGAGTTGTTACAAAGAACAAAGCTAGACTTGTAGCTCAAGGATATACACAAATTGAAGGAGTAGACTTTGATGAAACCTTTGCACCATTAGCAAGGCTTGAATCAATCAGACTACTTTTGGGAATTGCTTGTATCTTAAAGTTCAAGCTATTTCAAATGGATGTGAAAAGTACCTTTTTAAATGGTTATCTTAATGAAGAAGTATATGTAGAACAGCCTAAAGGATTTGTTGATCCAAGCTGTCCCAATCATGTATACAAACTAAAGAAGGCTCTTTATGGTCTGAAGCAAGCTCCAAGGGCATGGTATGAAAGATTGACTACTTTTCTTATCAAGCAAGGGTACAGAAAAGGTGGAATTGACAAAACCCTGTTTGTTAAAGATGAAGAAGGAAAAGTCATGATTGCTCAAATATATGTAGATGACATTGTCTTTGGTGGGATGTCTGACAGGATGGTCAAACATTTTGTCAACCAGATGGAATCTGAATTTGAAATGAGCCTAGTAGGAGAGTTAACCTACTTTCTTGGTCTGCAAATAAAGCAAATGGAAGACTCCATGTTCATTTCCCAAAGCAAGTATACCAAGAACATAGTCAAGAAATTTGGAATGGAAAATGCTACTCATAAGAGAACTCCTGCCCCCACACATTTAAAGCTGACTTAAGATGAAAAGGGTGAGAATGTAGATCAAAGCTTATACAGAAGCATGATTGGAAGCTTGTTATACTTGACTGCTAGCAGACCAGACATAGCATTTGCAGTAGGTGTATGTGCAAGATATCAAGCTGATCCAAAAGTCAGTCATCTCAATCAAGTCAAGAGAATTCTTAAATATGTTAATGGGACTTGTGACTATGGCATAATGTACTCTCATGGATGCAAACCAATTCTCACTGGCTTCTGTGATGCTGATTGGGCTGGAAGTGCTGATGACAGAAAAAGCACTTCAGGAGGATGCTTCTTTCTAGGAAACAATTTGATTTCTTGGTTCAGTAAGAAACAAAATTGTGTATCCTTATCTACAGCTGAAGCTGAATATATAGCAGCTGGAAGCAGTTGTTCTCAGTTGGTTTGGATGAAGCAAATGCTCACTGAGTACAATGTCCCACAGGATGCCATGACATTGTACTGTGACAACTTAAGTGCAATCAACATATCAAAGAATCCTATCCAACATAGCAGGACCAAGCATATTGATATCAGACACCATTTCATCAGAGATCTTGTAGAAGAAAAAGTGATTTCATTGGAACATGTAGCTACAAATCTGCAGTTGGCTGATATCTTTACCAAAGCATTGGATGCCACACAATTTGAGAACTTAAGGGGCAAATTGGGAATCTGATTATGTGAGTTTTAGCAGTTATGGAGATGTGCCAACATGTCATATGACATTGTGTGGCATAAGCACCAGATGGCAACACCAGTCTGGTCAAGAACCTTGTGTATTCCATTCCTAATAATTTGCAATGTAACGGCTACTTATATTATAACAGCTTATAATCAGCTATCCATATTCTCATCATACTATCAAAAGCGAATCACATTATCTAGCTGTTCTTCAGAAATCATCAACCCTAAAACTCTTCATCCATCTTCTTTGACAATGTCTCAAAACCCTAACATTCCTGAAGAAATTCTCAACAAAGAAGATGTGGTTCATGCAACCCCTATTTTTGTGGTACCCATGGAGTCAACCCCATTGGACGAAATAAGAGGAAGTGTTCCTCATGCTAAAAAGCCAAGAACTCCAAAAAGGGCAAAAGATCAAGTCTGCAGCAAATCCAAAGGCATTCCTTCACCAGCAATCATGCCTCAGAAATCTTCTGAATATGTGGATGCTTCCATAAAGGAGCTGGTTACCAAGATCCTTTCTAAACAGAGAGTGGTTAGTGGAATTTCTATTCCTCTGAACACCATGCCTGCCCCTCAAGAAGATCAAACTCAAGCTGCAAAGGACACTCCTGCTCAACAGGATGTCCCAATAGATGTTGGAACATCTGAGGATGACAAAAAGACCTCATCTGATGCTGATATTGAACCAACTGAGGACCAGAAAAAGGCCTCAAATGAAAGTGATGAAGAAGAATCTGAGGATCAGACCAAAGCCTCAACTGAAGATCATATCTCTGTTGATCAACCAGCTGAAGAGGAGACTGCTCAATCTCCTCCTGTGGTGAACCTGGAGCAGGATTCTGATACAGAGATCATTGCCTCTGTAAGACCTAGCATAGCCAAAAGGCTCAGGACTAGGAAAGGAAAGATGCAAGCAGGACATGCAGTTCCTGAGAAGAAGAAAGCTACCCCAAGGAAAGACAAGGCCAAAACTGTCTTTGGTCCTACAAAGCAATGGAGCAAAGTCCAAACACAAAAGAGGAAAGCTGTCACCCCATCAGACTCAGATGTTGAAGCAGATGTCCCAACATCTACTCCAAAGAAGAAACCAGCACCCTCTAGGGCTTCAACTGCTGTTCCAGAATCTCCCTTGGACAACATCTCATTTCATCATGTTTCAAGTGTAAACAGATGGAAGTTTGTGTACCAAAGAAGGGTAGCCCTTGAAAGAGAGCTGAGCAGTAATGCACTTGAGTGCACTGAATTAATTGACCTCATCTCTGCTGCTGGCCTCTTCAAAACAGTCTCAAATCTCTCTCCCTGCTATGAGCTTCTTGTCAAAGAATTCATAGTCAATCTTCAGGAAGATTGTGCCAATGGTAAGTCTTCTGAATTTAGAAAAGTCTTTGTTAGAGGCAGGTGTGTAGAGTTCTCTCCTCAGATCATCAACCAATACCTTGGAAGAGAATCTGATGGACCAAATGAGCTAGGGAAGACTGATAACCAAGTCTGCAAGGTTATCACAGCAAACCAGGTCAAAGCTTGGCCAGTTAAAGGAAAGCTCTCAGTGAGCATGCTGACAAGAAAATATGCCATGCTGAACATGATTGGTACAACAAACTGGGTGCCTACCAATCACACATCTTCAATATCCACTGGCTTGGGCAGGTTTATTTATGTTGTAGGTACTCAGACTAAGCTGGATTATGGAGCATACATCTTTGATCAGACTTTGAAGCATGCTAGCTCTTCTGCCACAAAGCTGCCAATAGCTTTTCCCTCCTTGCTGTGTGGTATAGTGCTAAGTCAATACCCTGGGATCCTCACTGAGAAGGACACAGTCTACAAAAGAGAAAGCCCTCTGGCCTTTCACTACAAACTGTTCCTAAGTCATCATGCAGCAGATGTTGAAGCACCCTCTGGGACATCTGCAGGTCCTTCAACTGCCAATACTCCAATCTCCAAGGCTGCATTGATTGCTGAACTAAAGAGCACTTGCAAAGAACTTGAAGCAAGGAAGCTGAAGCTTGAAGAAATCATCCAAAGGCTGGAAAGTGAAGGTGATCAGAAAGCTGCTTCTGATGAAGAAACTGAAGATGATGAAGAAACTGAATGTGATGAGTCTGAGTGATTATCTGTATGTGAGGACAAATGTAATGACAGCTGCATTGTAATTTAGATTTAGTCTCTTTGGCCCCAAAATTTGTGTCTAACAAGGGGGAGAACAACACCAACAACAATGTGTAAACAACAATGTGTAATGCTGTTTGATTATGAATGAAAAATCTGTTTGTTTCTGAACTGAATAAGTGTGTTTTTCTGTTGCAACAAGACTGGATACATATATGTTTGAGGGGGAGTAATCTCAAATATGATTCAACAGAAAAGTAATGTTATACTCTGATAAAAGAACTTCTGCTGCACTCTGATAACCAGAAAATATGTTAGCCAAAAATTAGCCAAAGGGGGAGTTTGTAGATGTCTAGAATTGGCAGAATTTTTGACCAACAAGAAATATTGAATTCAGTTCAGAATGTCCTATCAAATGTTGGGACATTATCAAACAGAGTATGAGAACTTATTTCAGGATGTCACACCAGATGTTGGGACATTGTGTAAATGACTTAAGTTCAGTTTTTCAGGATGTCCCAACAGATGTTGAGACATCTCAAACCTGCTACCAGAATTAATTATTGACTAACTGATCTGAGATATTTAAGGAGAGTTATCTGGAATTAATTATGGTTGGATAAAAACAGAACAAGGCGCATCTGTAGGGAGTCTTATTATGAGAATTCAGTTTAAACAGAAGAACTAAATCACCTAGAATCTAGGAAGTAACAAACCCTAATTCTAGGTGGAAGCTGCAGTGTTTTAGGACTGGATTAACCTACAGAAAGCCCAAATTACAAACACCTATTTAATCAACAGAAACTCACAGAATTGAGTACGAATTCCAGAAGACCAAATAGGGTGTTTATTGTTTTAATAGCAGGTTGTTTTTCTTGTACCACTTTATGAGCTTTTAAGCAAAAGTGCATTTGTGACTTGATTGAAACTGTGAAGTAAGATCAAGCTGTTTTGTTTGAAGTATGACTTCAATTTTATTAAACTTGTAAACAAGATCACTGTGTGATTGAGGGGGAGTGAGTTGGTACTCATATCTAAGTAGTGACTTAGGTAGAAATTGCATTGGGTAGATATTAAGTGAAAGATTAAACTGGGTTGTTTAAGTCTAGAATTAATATTACTTATAGTGGATTTCCTCCTGGCTTGGTAGCCTCCAGATGTAAGTGTGGTTATACACTGAACTGGGTTAACAAACTTCTGTGTTGTTTAATTTTCTTGCACTTTAAGTTTTGGTTAAATCTGTCAAGTGTTGGGACATCTCATAGGACATCTCATACCTGATCACAGAATTTCAAAAGTTACTGTTGCTTCGCCTATGGTTCGACGAAGATCACTGGGCCTGTAAATAGTTTCAAAATACTTTTGAAAATTTTGAATTTCTTTGATATGCTTATCTGTACCTTTCTTCTTTTTATCCTGCACAAAAGCAAAAGCATTCGTCAGGAGAGTGTTGAAAGTTGCTACATCAAAGAATTTGTTAATATAATACTCCTTCCACCAAACGTCGAAGTCTTCAGTGCATAAGAAGTTCGGTCGAAATATGGTGGGGTAAACCTCCAAAGATGCGTCGAAGAATTTGTTGTACAATTCTAAACTTCTCTCAAAATTTTGAAATGAGTTGTAGAACAGAATAGAGCCTTTCTTGTGGTAAATGGGTTTCGTCTTCGTCTGTATTAGCCCAAATTGTCTAGCCACCAGGTTAGGTTGGTAGACAATGAGAGAAACTTTAGTGTTGTTGAGACTGTGATGGGAGAAAAGGTGTCTTGGCATAAGGAAAGCCTCCCAGATGGATATGTAGGAGTCTTCTTCTTTTTGGTTTTCGACTGGGAGTTGTCTTGTGAACCATCTGGGACCAACAGTTCTGTTGGCAAAGGGTGCCATAGATGGGGTGAACTTGTAACGTTTGGAAAACATCATTACGTAACTTGTGAAGGCTTGTCGAAGACTAACACTTTCGTCAGTAGGTGTCAGTTGAACTAACCTAGGCCATTCGACGCGTCTATCTTTCACTTCTTCTTCGTCAACTGGCATTTTGATAGGGATGCTGGCTTCGAAGGTTGCGTTCAGCCATAATTGTAAGAGCCAGAAGGGACCTGTGAGACTGATGGTTCCTTTGTCCTTGAGGGTCTTTAAGTTACTCACACTTTCACTCAGAGATTCATAGAGATTTGCCAGAAGTAATTCACTTAGGCAAAATGCAACTCCATTATGAAGTTAATTAGCCATGATGATATAGCTTCTGGCAACTTGGAGTGACCTAGTGCAGAAGACGAATTTGGCTAGCCACAGGGTCAGAAAAGCAATGTGTTCTCTGTCGGATACTTCCTCCGTGTCTTCGCCTTGGTGATAAGCAATGAATACGGAATAACCAGCGTGCTTGGTGTCGAATCCTATGGGATCTTTGTTTAAGTGCTCAGGATTAAAAATTTCCCCTAAGGGACTGAGGCCAGTGATGGCTGCTATGTCGAAAGGGGTAGGAGTAACCATACCACAGGGGAGATGGAAGGTGTTGTAGGTACTATCCCAAAAATATAAAGAGGCCAACAGCATATTATGACAATAGCGTGGACCTTCCTTCGACAGTTGGATCAGATCGTAAATGCCAGTTTTCTTCCAGAATTTCTCTTTGACCTTTTTGACTCTAGTGAGCCAAGCTAAGTAGTCTGAAGGATCTTTTGTTAGGGGAGGGCTCCTAAATATCCTAGCTTGATTCAAGTAAGACAAATCTAATTCTGTCGAAGCTATGGGAATTTCAGGTTTCTTAGATGTTGTTTCGACAGACCTAGGGTTCTTACTAGCAGCTATTGGTTTGGAGGCAGAATAGCAAGGATAAAAATCTTTTAAACGATTTGGGTCAGCATTGGGATCAAAGATGGGACCTAGCATGACATGGTGAACTCCAGAAACTGAGATAGGGATCATTACCTGAGATTTGTAGATACTAGCTTTCTCCCTCTCATTTGGGGGTTTTGGGATGTGTTGTTGTTGCTGCACTTGCATGGGTCCAGACAGCGTATGAGCAGGAGGGAGGTCAGCAGTTTTCTTGGTCTTCTTGGCACTACGGTCAGCAACAATTTTTGGAGGCGCCATTGGTATGAGAAGATGAAGAGCTGGAGTAGCAGAGAGCTTTAAAAGGGGTTTAATGGAGTTTTCTGTGTTAAGGGGAGAAGAGTTTGAGAATGTGAAAAGGAAGAAAGATTTTAGAAGTTGGTATTTATAGAAGGTAAGAAGATATAAAAATAAATAATAAAAAAAAAGAAAATAAAAGACTTTTCAGTTTGGATAATGGGGGACATGCGTTTGATCCAATGGTGGTGATTAAAGGTGACGGTTGGTAGGGAGCCATGATTTAGCTAAGATATAGGGTTATGGAAGGTAGTGTAAACGTGGGCTAGACGTGACGTTTTTCAGAAAAGTGGAAATCATGGTGTTTTCTTGGGACTCAACAAAGTCACTTTATAATAAATGAGACTGACAGGATGTCAAAAGTCATTTCGACAGCAAAAGATATTTCTCCAGAACTAGTCGAAAACATCTTTGCTGGGGGCAATTTGTAAGCTCATAATTTCGACATGTTGAAATTTGGAACTTGAAGTCATTTCTGTTAGTGAGAAGGTGATCAGCAGAGAAGAATAAGGAAAGTGAAGATATTCAAGAAATGTTGACAAGGTTAAAAGCCCAAATGTTTCGACAGAAGGATAAGTAATATTCTGGCAAGACAAGTTTGGAAAATTGTTTATAGCTGGGCCTTTGACAAGATGATTGTATCTTTCGACACTTCGACAGAGAAGAGTTGTTGGACAGGAGCATTATTGGGCAGATTTTGAAAGGGTTTTTCTTCTTTGAGACTTCGACAGATTGAAGAGGTGTAATGTTTCGTCACCAAAGGAAAGAGTTCAAAATTTAAAAGTTGCAACCTTTGACAGTTGAACACATGGAAGTTTCAGAGAAGGAAATTGCATGCAGGCTGACACTTGTCATTTAATTATGATTTTTCCGTTCTAGGCAGTTACTTTGTTTGTATATAAATAGGATAGTTTTTGTTTAGAATGTGTGTGTGAAAACTTATACAAAATTCCTGTAAATACTCTAAGTACCCAGTGTGAGAGAAAATGAGTTTGATATTTGGAACCATGTACGTTTGAACACCATTTTTCCTTTCAAGTTATTTAAGTTATCAGTTTGTTCATCAAGTTATTTTATCTTCAAGTTTTATTTACTTTCCTGCAAGTTTTATCATTTCGCCATTTTTCTTACTTTTGTTTAAACTTAAACTTTATTTTAATTTCAAAATCAAAGCATTTAACACTTTGACATTATTAACAAAACAAACTACAAATCATTCACAACCCTAAGAGTAGTTCGACAAAATAATTGCACATGTGTCCTAGGACTTGTTTGGTTGGTCCTGCAAGTAACCCAGTTTTCTGAGAAATTGGTTAACCAGAGGTTGTTCGTCAAAAAGCACTGCGAACAGCACCCAAAATGTCTGTGGTACTCCACCGGAGCCCTTTCAAATATTTACTGCTTTTTTGGTTTGAAATGGTTTGCTTGAAAAAAGATTGAAGAGATGAGAAGAGGAATGTTTTTTAAGATTTTTGTGTTTGAAGAGACGAACGTCTCATGCCTACGTACCCACAAAGTGCAATGCGAGATCAAAACCTCGTAGTTCGTGGTACAAAATTTGAAAAGAAACAATGAGTGGAATTGATTTTAAAATGTAGAGATAAGTCGTCATTCTTTAGCGAATAATTCCGCTAGAAAGAATGAATCATATCTAAACATAAAAAAGGTTAAAGGAAACGTGCACGAGGGCACAAAAACAATTGAATGAGGTTTGAATATTTTTTAATTTTTTGAGAAGAAAGTTTCGATATGCTTATGTGGTTTAGCATTTATTAAGAAATAAAATGAAAAGGTAAAACCGCATGACCTAAGTCAAGGTTTGATTGTGAAAATGTTTGAAGTTTGAAAACAAAGAATATTTTGAAAATAGGAAGAAGATTTGAAAATTTAAGAAGTGGGAAGAGATGAAGGGACTATCCTAAAACTTGAATGTAAAAGTTAAAGGAAGAACGATCAAACCGTATGGTGAACATTCTTTGAGAACAATGAGATTTCCATCTTCATAAACAAATGAATTCAATCGGAGCCAAAGTCTTCAATCCATAACAACTCAAGCAAAGGGATAGATCCTAAAATCTAAGTCCGAAACTCCGAGTCCAATGCTAAGGATAGTAACCATAGTCCGAAATTGAAGTCACAAATCTTTTTAGATGTTTATCCTTTATTAATATTTTTGTGTCCAAATGGACAAAGGAAAAATCACAATCACAACAATATGAACATAAACAATATGATGAATGATATAAAAGCATAATAAGAGAGATAAGGAGCGAGAGATTGAAATAAAGAGGATAAGGTGCGAGAGATTGAATTAAAATGGTTAGTATATTAATAGTATTATAATATTTACATAGAAATGGTATGATGAACTTAATCAAACACAACCACAAAAGATAACCAAAATCGAGGCAACCGGATCCAAATGGATCTTATTCCGAATTCGGGACAAGTTTAGGTCTATGTTAAGCAATCGCCGAGTAATTTACGAAGTAATTACCCTACAAATGAGGCCGGCCACCACCAATTAAGGTGGAAAATATTTGTGCTAATACATGTTAGAGAAATGATATTATGGATCATTCTCCGAAAACATGTCGCACGAAAAGAAAATGTAACGGTCTAATCTTAATCGAGATTTCACATTGAATTATCGAAGGCAACCTATCACGATTCCAAAGTATGGAGAATGATCCAAATGATCATTCATCCATAGATTTGAAATAATGAAGATTAAACATCTTCGAAAACCAATCATCTACGAATCGGAGATCTCATCGACCAAAAATAAAAGGATGAAGAAGAAATGGATCTAGCATTTTAGCTCCATACAACAATCAACAAATTAAAAAAACAAAGAAGAAGAATTCAAGTGAAAAAGCCTAAATGATTTTTTTTCTCAATTACTTTTTGAAACAAAATTATTTATAAAATGAAAAGGTCAAGAAATAATAGAAACAAGAGAAATTAATAAATCAATTTTTTGTAAAAAATTAAACAAAAGTAGAAATCAATACACAAAGAATTATTAAAAAAAATGGAAAAAAAGTAAGAAAGAGGGAGAGGCGCGGGGAGAAGTGGTGAGTGTAGGAATATGACTCCTATTGGCAATAAGCCCAAACTCAATTAAAGGAAGAAAAAAAACATGAAAACTCTATGGAAAACAACAAAAAAATGCAGAGTTTCTTCTTCTTCCACTTGCGGCTACTGTTCACACCGCCATGACACCACCTTCTTCGTCGCACTGGAGTCCAATCCGGTAGCGGCGATACTCGAAAATTACATGAAAACGATCGTGGCGTCACGCTCTTCACAATAACATGAACGATTTCAAGAATCGCTACGGGAACAAACGGATCGAAATTAACGGAAACCGCACAACTACCTTCAAAGCTTCGAAATCCGTAACAATCCTCTTCTCTCTTGCTTTCGATTACAATTTTTTTTGTTGTTTCGTTGATTTTCAACTTTATTCTGGATTTTTGAGTCGATGAATTTGGTTTAGTTTGAGGAAATTGGGAAGAAGGATGATTTGTACAGGGATTTTAGGGATTTCTTTTGATTTCAATTTGGTTGAAACCTTGAGTTTTTTCGGTTTTGGCAGAACTTTCTTGGGCTTTCAAAGCTTGAAAAATGAAGTTGAGAAGAGCTGTATTTATAGGAGAAGAAGATGAAATTGGATGCTGCGTTTTGAATCGAATTTGGCGCGTTTTAGCCTCACGGTAATCCACTGTGTTTTGATGCTAAAGGCATGCGTGTTGGCGTGGTACTGTGGCTGCGTTTTGGACAGCGAGAAAAGCGTGTGAACGACTTAGGCTTGCGGCTTGAATTTGGAGTTATGGCTGAGACTTATTTGCTGGAGCTGAAGCTGGCGTCACGTGCGGCTTGGCTGTTGTTGTGTTGGCTGCAAGCTGTTGATGTTTGGAGTGTAGTCCGCGTGTGTACGGCTTGGAAATTGAAGCTGAAAGTTGAAGCTACTGTGTTCAGCTTGTGCGTTTTGCTGGGTGTTGCGGTGTGTGCTTTTGGTGTTGTAGGAAGTAGCGTGTGAGATGCTGAGGCTGGGTAAAGAAGCCGGCTCAGGTGTATGTTTGTTGTTTGTACGGCGTGAAGTTGGCTGCGGCTTGCATTTTTCCGCTGATGACGTGGTGAAGTCTTGTTCACAGCTTTATGTACTGGAGAGTGGCTTGTGTTGATGTGTATCAGCTGTACTTGGATGAGTTGCTAGAAAAGTGTAGTATGACATGTGGAAAAAAGCTGAGAAAAGCTTTAGGAAGTCACGTGTGATGTTGTTGGCTTCATGATCTTTATCCACGTTTTTTTTATATGGTAATGGGCTTAAAAAAATAAAAATGGGCTTCATATATATATATATATATATATATATATATATATATATATATATATTTTGGTAAGAAATGAATAATAAAAAATGGATAATAGGAAATCAAAATTGGATTATGGTTTTAATAATGGAAATTAAAAATGGATATATAAATGGGAATAATGAACATTTTGTGAAAAGGATAAAAAATCGAAAAATGGGTTAATGGATAAAATTTGAAAAAAGAATTAAATTTGAAATAATGGAAATGGTTATTGAAAGAAAAGAAAGTTTTAATCGAAAAATGGATGATGGATAAAATCTTGGTTTTAAGCCCAAAACCAACTCCTGATTTTTCTAGCACAAGCCACTAGTAATGAACACAGTCAATCTTAAACCATTGAATAAATCGCAACTTTGTCACCTAAGCCACAACCACTTGAATCATCTGAAACTTGTCTTGGTTATTTGAATCCATGTTGAGGAAAATAAATCCTCTGATGAACCATTAAACTGATGAACTTCGCACACAACACAGCTGTAACTTTTGAATACGCATCATCTGAGAAATAAACCACTGGCACAAATAATTTGCAGTTTGAAACAATCTTCTGATTGTTTGACCAATGATTAGGTCAAACATCCATATGAATCGAATTGTAACTGACCAACCTCATCCGAATTAAAATCAATGCCTTGTCTTTGAAATCCTGCAACACAGAGAGAAGAAAAAGAAGAAACTGCAACAAATTTTTGTATTTTGGTTAGAAGTTAGTAAATATAAAAAAATAATGGCAAGTAAACACAGTGATCCCCTGCGAAGCATAGACCTGCACCTGAAAAAGGATAAACGAACAGTGCGTGATCTTGTTTGTATGCGAAATGCAGATGAGATGCGAAAAATCTTAGGGTCAAAAATTAGGGTATGACAGATGCCCCTATTTAAGTTTCTTCAATCCAGAGATAATGAAGATTGAAATCTTCGTTTCGACAAGATGGAAGATACTTAAATATCCAAAAACCCAATTTTTTTATCCTAAGATGCAAAAAACTGGAATGGAATGAAATGAAACAAACGATATGAAGATGATATCGAACTAATATGAGAATGATGTGAAAGCAAATAAAATGCAGATGAAAATGTTATGAAAAAAATAAAATGCAGAGAAGCCCGTGAGGGACAAGATAACACATGAAAAAGAAAAAACGCTGGGGATAAGGAGCATAAAACTCCAACGGGGAAAAGCAGCATGCTAGAGACCAACACATGGCTCAGCTGAGGTGAAAATGTCCAAGAATGGCAATTGGACAGAAAGGATCACAACATCCAAGAATGGCACTGAATGAAGTGAGACAAGTCCCGAAAAAGTACATCAGAAACATCCAGGGATGACATTACTGACTTTACTAGGGATATCCGAGAATGGCAACCGGAAGGAAAGTGATCACAACATCCAAGAATAGTAATCGAATAAAATGTGAATCACAACATTCAGGAACAGAACTGAATGAGATGGGAAAAAGTCCAGGATAGTACATCAAATCAATGATGACTTCACTATGGACATCCGAGAATGGCAATCGGAAAAAGGTAATCACAACATCTGAGAATAGCAATCAGATAAAAATGTGGTATCACAACATTCAGGAACAGAACTGAATGAGATGGGAAAAAGTCTGGGACAGTACATCAAATCAATGATGACTTCACTATGGACATCCGAGAATGGCATCGGATAAAAGGGTGTAATATCTGAGAGAAACAACAGGTAGATGAAGAAAAGGTTATGGAGAGGCAAAGATAAATACCAAGTAAGTTGGACTTTGATCACAATGTAAGAAGTTGAAAACATCAAGACCTCGAGAAATGCATATGAGGACTAAAACACTCAGTATGCAGACATTTACGAAAATGGGGACTAAACCACCCAAGAACACGCATATTGAGGACTAAAACACTCAGTATGCAGACATTTACGAAAATGGGGACTAAACCACCCAAGAACACGCATAATGAGGACTAAAACACTCAAATATGCAAATGTATACGAAAATGGGGAATAACACACCCAAGAAAACGCATAATGAGGAATAACACACTCAAATATGCGAAAGTTAACAAGAATGGGGAATAACACACCCAAGAAGATAATATGAGAGAAAAATGCTGACAACCAGTTTAGACTCTTAGAGGAGTGAAAAGAAAGAAGACTGATTCCTCAACACAGAGATCACTGCCATTTTGCTCGAATATTAGAGATGTTACTGCTGAACAAAACTCTGTCCCTCCAGTAAACTGTATCAAATTAAAAATCTCTTGAGAGAAGTCATGCAAAGCTACTTGGGGATTCTTGAAGAAAGTTGCCCCAAGTTCAATGACTGATGAAGGTAAACCGATAATGGATTCAATTCATAATTACTGTCGGAGAAAAATAATCACATCTCTGAGATAACTGTTGAGAAGAATAAACTGATCATGGCTTCAGTTCTTGAAATGAATGTTGAGAAGATAAATCCAGTATGAAACTTGCAGAGAATCTTCTGACCGACCATATCTGAGAATAACTTGCACTGACCAACAACTCTTGAACCATAGGAACTGAGAAAAACTTGCCCCTTGGTAGGATCACTGACCGAATTTCTTAACTGTTTGAAAATTCTTTGATGATGAAAGTTTATTTGCAAATGAAAAGTGTTTGTACAAACCTGGTAATTTTAATGCAAAGTTTAATGCAAAGTTTTGAAATCAAGAAACATTTGGGAATGAAATTTATTGATGTAAAGTAAATGAAAACATTGTCAAAACACGGCGGTTGAGACAAAATCAAAGATAAAGCAAAGGTAATAAACAAATGATTGGTAACGAACTTGGGAGTCAGTTTACGCAACCTCGTTGTAGTATGCTTTTCAAAAGAAACCTGGATTCAATTAGGACTTTTGAAGGTTGTAACGTGGTCTGGTTCACGGTTTATGAAACAAAGGATATAGGCTCAAAGTTTATTTGTACCTAACCCCACTTCGTAATGAACTTCAGTCCTACATTCAATTAATTCAGCCTATGCATTCAAGTTCCAAAACATTTGGGATTACACATATGAAGATGGTTCACAAGCCAAGGATTTTGAAGTAGCAGTCATCTCTTCCTTTTTGTTATTTCTAGTGAGAACTTTGGTCAACTCAATTTACTTTTGCTGAGGATTTTGATGACCTCTTGACAAATATTTCTTTTTATTGTCCCTAACTTTTTCCTGAACTGTATCATTTAGTCTTACAGTCAGCGGGATGCCCCAATTTTTGCCTAAGTCTCCTTCATAAGTTTTGACTTAGCGGGCTTTGATTTTTTTTTAATAATTTTTTCAATATCATTTTTTTTGTTTTGAAAGATAATGACTGCATGGCTTAATGATTACGATGAACCATCATTGGCTTTTGAATTGAGAAACATCTTCAACACTTCTTTGATGTGTATGAAGGAAAGCTTGAGATTGCAACCTTTATTGAAAGGTGCCTTGAATGATTCTCTTATACTTGAATGCACATCTGAATTAATTGAGAACTACCCATCCCCGGGTTAAAATTGCGGGTTTTTCGAATAAAAAGAAACTCCAACTTCAAGGCTCAAAGGGGTTGACAAGGGATTAACTTCCTTATTTCTCCAGTATTTGGGATTTGAAACAATGCCTGTATATCATCAGCCAAGTCTCAATTGAAAGCATACTAACAACAGTTATGGGTATCTCGTTTTCATCATCCTCCCTCCAATCATTATAAAAGCTTTGAGAAAAGATAAATGAACTTGAAATGTAAAGCATAAAGATGCAAATAGTAAATGAAATTGAATCAAAACAAAGCAATGCTCATTTCATTAAAACCAACATGAAAGTACAAACAAATTTAGAAGCAAACAAGTCAATACAATTGAAAAAAAATTGCAAACATAAAGAAACAATGGCCTAGTGATCCATCAGCAACAAGGATGAGCTGTCTCGTCCGATATTCTGGCCTTGAAGAAAATTTGACTGTTGAAGTCTTCTAGGGGATTCGCTTCTCATGCTTCGGCAAAGGATTGTTGACAACATTAGGATTTGTATCATTAAAGTAAAAGATGTTGTTCCTAATAAGTTCTTGCACTTTAGCTTTCAGTGCAAAGCAATGTTCCAAGTCATGACCAGTTCCACCTTGATGAAATTCACAGCGAAGATCCGATCTATAAACAACCGGAAGAGGATTTGGAACAGGAGGCGGAGGCCTAATAGTAATTAAACCACTCTTAATCAAGGAAGGAAACAAATCAGTGTAAGGCATCGGGATAGGATCAAAGTTTGGCCTATTGCGATACTGATTTTGTCCAGCAGAAGGATGAAGAGCCTGAGCTTGAGCTCGAATCTGAACTTGAGCTTGATTTGGTTGAGCTTGACCTTGAGCTTGAGTTTGAGCTGGTTGAGCTTTGACAACAGGAGCAATTGCAGCTACGTATGGTTGAACATATCGTTGTTGCAGACGATAAGGCTTCCTCTCAGTTGAAACAGCATAAGCATCACCATCTTTTCTCTTGTGAAAGTTCCCAAAAGACTTTCTTGCAGCATTGGGAGATTCAGAATTGGTAATCTTACCCTTCTTGATACCTTCCTCTAGTCTTTCTCCAATAGTGACTAGATCAGAAAAACCAGATGAAACACTTCCTACCATTTTCTCCCAAAAGAACGGTTGAAGAGTGTCCATGAACAAACTAGTTAATTCCTTTTCGGGCAAAGGTGGTTCCACTTGAGCATCTAGCTCTCTCCAACGTTGAGCGTACTCTTTGAATGATTCTTTCTCTTTCTGTGACATGTTTTGAAGTTGACGACGGTCAGGCGCCATGTCCATATTATACTTATACTGCCTTACAAAAGCATCAGATAAATCCTTCCAACTTCGGATGTGACTCTTCTCAAGTCCCACATACCACTTCATATAAGCACCACTCAGACTGTCTTGAAAATAGTGAATAAACAACTTATCATCCTTGGCATGCGCAGCCATTTTGCGACAATACATCAGCAGATGAATCTTTGGACAAGTATGACCATTGTATTTCTCGAATACAGGAACCTTGAACTTATCAGGAAGAACCAAGTCGGAAAGCAAACACATGTCAATTGCAGCAGAACCAAAGACATCTTTTCCTTTTAGACCTCTTACCCTCTTCTCAAGAGTCAAACATTGCTCTCTAACTTCATCCATATATCCAGGTTCACCCTGACTTTCAGCTTGTTGACCAGCAACTTGATACAAAAAAGGAAAATTCTGATAAGTAGTCTGAGCAGTAGTGTGCACAACAGGTTGAGGTTTGACAAAAGTCGGAGCTGAAAAGACTGGCACAACAGATGGACCACCCATTTGAGCAGTAGCAGAAACTGGCACATAATCCGGAGGTAACCCGTATTCTGGCCAAGTAGAAACCGGTTGCTGAATAACAGGAGGGTCAACAACAGCAGTAAAAACTTCAGAGATAACAGTCCTTTGAGGTGGTTCACCTCTAGCAATCAGAACTTGCATCATTTCAGTGAGCCTGGTCATACCGGCCTTCAACTCATCAATCTCCATCCGGACTTCCATGTTATGCTGTTCTTGGTGTTCCATTCTCAATTTGATAGCTCTCAATCTGTTAGCAGCTCTAGTACCGTATCTATGATGAGGAGTCAGCTTGACGAATCAACAGACAACTGAAGAAAGAAACCACCGGGATGAGTTCCCACACAACTCGGATGAACACAAGAATATGCGAGGATGCAATGATATGCAATGTTCACTTCCATTTTCAGAAAAACAACTCAATTATTGCAAACATGGTCAACATCGAGAATATGGACATGAAATATCTTGACAAAAAGGAATTTTTACTTCTTTTTAATATTTGCAATAATCGGAATTGTTTTCCTTGAAAAATGGTTGTGATAATGATCATGATGAATATGTAGATGCAACAACCACAAACAAGATCACGCAAAGCACACAGGTTCAAAGGTTCGAATCACGAGCATGGAGTCAAGGGATAAGAACCAACAACCCACAAAGGCATGTACTAAGGTTTGTCTTCATTGTACCTGCAAAAAACCAGAAAGGTGCTAACAGAGGTTCCCGGAGTTAAAATCCATCTTTAGAATATCATCGGTACGTTGGATTACTCCCCAACCGATAACATTCTTAAAATAGACCTCGTCCGAGTGTAGTATCGCGTGACAACCACCTTAAGTTTACACTCAGATAGTTTCCGCACTACGTTTCTAAATTGGCTTAGATTGGTTAAGGGTTCTACGGTCCTCAGTATGATCAGCTCAAGGTCGGAAAATAATGCCACGTACGATTACTCGTCATGACATTGATAATCCAAGAGAGCCTAACTGAGTGGAGATTATCAAATTGATATCGCTTTGGACTACTCCATCGCGTATCGCTTCGAATATCGCCGTCCTATCAAAAGTTCCACTCAGATCCGGGTTAGAATCTATCTCACAGAGGATCACCAAAACCGAAACAGAACAAACAAGTAACAAACAAATCAAACTAAAGCAGTAAACAAATCAAAGTAGGCCGAATCCACTTAGAGATTGACTCCCCAGCAGAGTCGCCACTTTTCTGTAGCGGTAAAATCATGAGTGTAAGCTATTAGCTAACTTAACTCAAGGTAAACAGAGTCGCCACCGCGCTTTTATTTTATTCCAAATGGAAAAGGGAAAAAGAGCGAATAAAACCTAATGAATCTAAAAGCTAAAAAGCTAAAAGAATCAAACAGAGAATGGGTAAGGGGATAGATTACAAATTGGGAAGGTTTTACGCACCTAAAATGTCTGTGGTACTCCACGGGAGCCCTTTGAAATATTTACTGCTTTTTTGGTTTGAAATGGTTTGCTTGAAAAAAGATTGAAGAGATGAGAAGAGGAATGTTTTTTAAGATTTTTGTTTTTGAAGAGACGAACGTCTCATGCCTACGTACCCACAAAGTGCAATGCGAGATCAAAAACTCGTAGTTCGTGGTACAAAATTTGAAAAGAAACAATGAGTGGAATTGATTTTAAAATGTAGAGATAAGTCGTCATTCTTTAGTGAATAATTCCGCTAGAAAGAATGAATCATATCTAAACATAAAAAAGGTTAAAAGAAACGTGCACGAGGGCACAAAAACAATTGAATGAGTTTTGAATATTTTTTAAGTTTTTGAGAAGAAAGTTTCGATATGCTTATGTGGTTTAGCATTTATTAAGAAATAAAATGAAAAGGTAAAACCGCATGACCTAAGTCAAGGTTTGATTGTGAAAATGTTTGAAGTTTGAAAACAAATAATATTTTGAAAATAGGAAGAAGATTTGAAAATTTAAGAAGTGGGAAGAGATGAAGGGACTATCATAAAACTTGAATGTAAAAGTTAAAGGAAGAACGATCAAACCGTATGGTGAACATTCTTTGAGAACAATGAGATTTCCATCTTCATAAACAAATGAATTCAATCGGAGCCAAAGTCTTCAATCCATAACAACTCAAGCAAAGGGATAGATCCTAAAATCTAAGTCCGAAACTCCGAGTCCAATGCTAAGGATAGTAACCATAGTCCTAAATTAAAGTCACAAATCTTTTTAGATGTTTATCCTTTATTAATGTTTTTGTGTCCAAATGGACAAAGGAAAAATCACAATCACAACAATATGAACATAAACAATATGATGAATGATATAAAAGCATAATAAGAGAGATAAGGAGCGAGAGATTGAAATAAAGAGGATAAGGTGCGAGAGATTGAATTAAAATGGTTAGTATATTAATAGTATTATAATATTTACATAGAAATGGTATGATGAACTTAATCAAACACAACCACAAAAAGATAACCAAAATCGAGGCAACCGGATCCAAATGGATCTTATTCCGAATTCGGGACAAGTTTAGGTCTATGTTAAGCAATCGCCGAGTAATTTACGAAGTAATTACCCTACAAATGAGGCCGGCCACCACCAATTAAGGTGAAAAATATTTGTGCTAATACATGTTAGAGAAATGATATTATGGATCATTCTCCGAAAACATGTCGCACGAAAAGAAAAGGTAACGGTCTAATCTTAATCGAGATTTCACATTGAATTATCGAAGGCAACCTATCACGATTCCAAAGTATGGAGAATGATCCAAATGATCATTTATCCATAGATTTGAAATAATGAAGATTAAACATCTTCGAAAACCAATCATCTACGAATCGGAGATCTCATCGACCAAAAATAAAAGGATGAAGAAGAAATGGATCTAGCATTTTAGCTCCACACAACAATCAACAAATTAAAAAAACAAAGAAGAAGAATTCAAGTGAAAAAGCCTAAATGATTTTTTTCTCAATTACTTTTTGAAACAAAATTATTTATAAAATGAAAAGGTCAAGAAATAATAGAAACAAGAGAAATTAATAAATCAATTTTTTGTAAAAAATTAAACAAAAGTAGAAATCAATACACAAAGAATTATTAAAAAAAAATGGAAAAAAAGTAAGAAAGAGGGAGAGGCGCGGGGAGAAGTGGTGAGTGTAGGAATATGAATCCCATTGGCAATAAGCCCAAACTCAATTAAAGGAAGAAAAAAAACATGAAAACTCAATATGGAAAACAACAAAAAAACGCAGAGTTTCTTCTTCTTCCACTTGCGGCTACTGTTCACACCGCCATGACACCACCTTCTTCGCCGCACTGGAGTCCAATCCGGTAGCGGCGATACTCGAAAATTACATGAAAACGATCGTGGCGTCACGCTCTTCACATTAACATGAACGATTTCAAGAATCTTTACGGGAACAAACGGATCGAAATTAACGGAAACCGCACAACTACCTTCAAAGCTTCGAAATCCGTAACAATCCTCTTCTCTCTTGCTTTCGATTACAATTGTTTTGTTGTTGTTTCATTGATTTGCAACTTTATTCTGGATTTTTGAGTCGATGAATTTGGTTTGGTTTGATGAAATTGGGAGGAAGGATGATTTGTACAGGGATTCTAGGGATTTCTTTTGATTTCAATTTGGTTGAAACCATGAGTTTTTTCGGTTTTGGCAGAACTTTCTTGGGCTTTCAAAGCTTGAAAAATGAAGTTGAGAAGAGCTGTATTTATAGGAGAAGAAGATGAAATTGGATGCTGCGTTTTGAATCGAATTTGGCGCGTTTTAGCCTCACGGGAATGGTATGTTCAGTGCTGCCGCGTTTTGACAGAATCCACTGTGTTTTGATGCTAAAGGCATGCGTGTTGGCGTGGTACTGTGGCTGCGTTTTGGACAGCGAGAAAAGCGTGTGAACGACTTAGGCTTGCGGCTTGAATTTGGAGTTATGGCTGAGACTTGTTTGCTGGAGCTGAAGCTGGCGTCACGTGCGGCTTGGATGTTGTTGTGTTGGCTGCAAGCTGTTGATGTTTGGAGTGTAGTCCGCGTGTGTACGGCTTGGAAATTGAAGCTGAAAGTTGAAGCTGCTGTGTTCAGCTTGTGCGTTTTGCTGGGTGTTGCAGTGTGTGCTTTTGGTGTTGTAGGAAGTAGCGTGTGAGATGTTAGGGCTGGGTAAAGAAGCCGGCTCAGGTGTATGTTTGTTGTTTGTACGGCGTGAAGTTGGCTACGGCTTGCATTTTTCCGCTGATGACGTGGTGAAGTCTTGTTCACAGCTTTATGTACTGGAGAGTGGCTTGTGTTGATGTGTATCAGCTGTACTTGGATGAGTTGCTAAAAAAGTGTAGTATGGCATGTGGAAAAAAGCTGAGAAAAGCTTTAGGAAGTCACGTGTGATGTTGTTGGCTTCATGATCTTTATTCACTTTTTTTTATATGGTAATGGGCTTAAAAAAATAAAAATGGGCTTCATATATATATATATATATATATATATATATATATATATATATATATATATATATATATATATATTGGTAAGAAATGAATAATAAAAAATGGATAATAGGAAATCAAAATTGGATTATGGTTTTAATAATGGAAATTAAAAATGGATATATAAATGAGAATAATGAACATTTTGTGAAAAGGATAAAAAATCGAAAAATGGGTTAATGGATAAAATTTGGAAAAAGAATTAAATTTGAAATAATGGAAATGGTTATTGAAAGAAAAGAAAGGTTTAATCGAAAAATGGATGATGGATAAAATCTTGGTTTAAAGCCCAAAACCAACTCCTGATATTTCTAGCACAAGTCACTGGTAATGAACACAGTCAATCTTAAACCACTGAATAAATCGCAACTTTGTCACCTAAGCCACAACCACTTGAATCATCTGAAACTTGTCTTGGTTATTTGAATCCATGTTGAGGAAAATAAATCCTCTGATGAACCACTGAACTAATGAACTTCGCACACAACACAGCTGTAACTTTTGAATACGCATCATCTGAGAAATAAACCACTGGCACAAATAATTTGCAGTTTGAAACAATCTTCTGATTGTTTGACCAATGATTAGGTCAAACATCCATATGAATCGAATTATAACTGACCAACCTCATCCGAATTAAAATCAATGCCTTGTCTTTGAAATCCTGCAACACAGAGAGAAGAAGAAGAAGAAGAAACTGCAACAAATTTTTGTATTTTGGTTAGAAGTTAGTAAATATAAACAAATAATGGCAAGTAAACACAGTGATCCCCTGCGAAGCATAGACCTGCACCTGAAAAAGGATAAACGAACAGTGCGTGATCTTGTTTGTATGCGAAATGCAGATGAGATGCGAAAAATCTTAGGGTCAAAAATTAGGGTATGACAGCTGTTAGATTTATTTAGGTTTTGTTTGCTCTTTTTTTAATCCTTTGTGGAAGAAATCAAAAAATATGGCGGCGACTCTTGTTTTTTGAGTTAAGTTAATCAATAGTTTATACTAATGATTTTTACCGCTACAGTGTGAACATGAAATTCAAATAGTAGTATGTTTAGATGGGAAATGAGTTCTTTTTCATTTAAACGATACATTCAATTAATAAGGGGGACTAAAATTTCAAGGAATTTGAAATTCATCTGAATTTTGATTTTCCTTGTCCAAACAAACTTTTAAATTGCAAGATTATTTTTAGTCTTACCTTGAGTTTGTGTTCTGAGTTTACATTCAACCTTGTGCAAAAAAATACCGTTTGAATGGGGAGAAAAAAGAAGTTAATGGATGACATATATAAAAAGCTGAAGATACCGTTTGACCCTTCATATTACGTTACTTTGCTTCATACTGACAAAATTACTGAGTCAAACTGTGAAACACCAATTAGATGTGGAGAAATGGAAGGAGATACAATACAACACAACATATCTGATGATTCAATTAGTGATTCAAAAATGGTGCATAGCAACTCGAGAATTAAAAAGAGATTAGAAAATTTACCTGTTAAACTTTGGGGATCCATCAAAAAAATGGGGATTGAGTTTAATGGAGAGGAGGAAGATATGGTCGAAGACATTCGCAAGATGGAAAAGGTTTCAAAAATAAAAGATAAGCATGCAAGAAAAGGAAAGAAGAATGTTGCTAAGGGTAGAACATGAATTGTATTACTTATAATATCAGAGGAAGTGAGAGATGTATAAAGAAAAGGAAGATTAGAGATTTGATTAAAAAAGAAGATGTTGATGTAATATTCATACAAGAAACTAAATGCACAAAAATGACAGACGAGATTGCGTATAGTATATGGGGGAATAATAACTGTAATTGGTCTGCTCTTAACTCTTGTGGACAAGCTGGTGGAATTCTCACAATATGGAGGAAGAATATGTTTATTACGGTGTCTTCATTCAGAGGTAAATTGGGGTCCGAAACCGTTTAAGTTCATGAGGTGATGGTGTAACACGGTGGGAGAACTGACTTTAGTTATGTTGCGGATAGCAAGAGTCGCCACCGACTTTTATTTTATCCAAAGGAAAGGCATAAAAGAACAGGAAAGACCTTTTAAAAGATTTTTGGGTCCGGGGGGTAGGTTATGTAAAGGGAAGGTGTTAGCACCCTTTACATCCATGGTTATCCATGGGCTCTTAGTTACTCAGCTCACTTTGAATTGTTTTTTGAAAGGTGAAGTGTGTGAATAGAAATTTTCATAAGAGTTTGATAATGATCCATGTACGGATGCGTAAAAAACTTGTATTTGAAAATTGTTTGAAATGTGTGAAGTATTTGAAATTGTTTTGAAGAGTGAGCAAGTAACTATGAGGAATCTACCCTAAGTTTAAGTCTTTCTGTTCTTGAATCCTTTAAGTGGTAAGACTATCCCTATTATTAAGGAATAGGTAGTCATTACCTTGGATGTGAGGGACAAGTAAGGGACATCTGTTTAATGAAGGCAACTGTGGGGTGTATAAGCAATTCGAAGGGACTATCATCTTTATTCGAAAGGGACAAGATCATTATGAAGGCAACATTCGAAAAGGGACTTGATCTTTTATTGTTTAAGGGACTAGATGACTTTATTTTGAGGGACTTTTTGCTTTATACACCCTACTTGACCTTTTGATTAGGCAACAATGAGAGGTAACCCTAGAAAGTGAGATGGCGATCAAGGATCGACTTACGTGTGTGAGTGTTCAATTTAATATTTATCTTTTAAATTAAATGATCTAAATTAATTTTAAATAACATACATGTTACACTCCCTATTTACTAACCATAGCATAAAATGAATAATAAACATTATAAATAAAATATTACATCCAGGAGCAACTACAATAATAATAATAAAGCAATTTAAAATAATAAGTAAAATAAATAAATAAATAAGCAAAATAAATAAGTAATTATAATTGGGTTAGTAATAATAATAATAATAATAACAATTTAAAAATAAATGGGGTTAGTAATAAGCATATAAACATAATTAATAATAATAACAAGCAAAAATATTAAAATAATTAAAAGATCAAATTTTATATGAACAATTATTTAAGATTAATAATAAAAATATAAACAATTGTATTAATTATAAAGTTTTAAGTTATTTATAAATTATATAGAAAAATAAATTAATGATAAACATATTATAGAAATAAATATAATTACAAAATTAATTTAACAATTTTTTAATTATTCCTAAGCATATATGCAAAATTAAAATATAAACAATTTAGGTCATATTTAAAAAATAGGATTAATCATGATTATATTTACAAAATTTAATTATATTAAATAAAATATATACATGAAAAAAAAATGTGATCATACAATTATATTTACAAATTTTAAGGATTATAATAAAATTTTATTTACTAATTAAAATTATAAACAAGAATTACAATTAGGGTTTTTTAGAAATTATATTTTTAGGGTTTATATAAAAAAAAAATTGAGTTTTTTATATACAAAATATTAAATGTTAAATATTAATCTAATTAATCAAATTATAATATATACATATTCAAAAAAACAATTTATTGTAAAAACATATTATTTGAATTAAATTAAAATTATAATAATAAAGCAAATAGAAAACAAAAAAGAAATAGAAAACTTACCTGGCTGGGGTTTGAACCCAGCACCTTTGGCTTGCCATCAGCAACACATACCACCAAGCTACCTGCGCGCAGGTGATAATGAGATGAGAGGAATTTGTTTTATGCCTCAAACCTGGAAATCAAGAAAAAAAAGAAAGAAAACAAAAGGCCTGGGGGAATCGAACCCAAGACCTTTCAAGCAATACACAAACACGTTACCATTCCTGCTGGGTGAGCGCATCTGGCAATGTAATGGCTATAATGAATAATATATGAAGCTTCATAATTGACCTGAAAAAATAAGAAAAAATTGTACAAAGCCAGGATTCGAACCCAGGCTTGCAAGCAGTATACACGCGCATCTCACCATCAGGCCAACTATACATTGGTGATACAAAATAGAAACAATTACATTATAATATATCTCATCAATTCAAATTCAAAAACGCGCGCGCAGGGATCATCTTCTTCCTCAGAAATTCGTAGGTTTACCTGCGAATTTTGTTATGCAACTACCTGCAAATTTTCATGCACACAAAACCTGCCAATCTCATACACCTCTCAATATGCAACGATTGATCAAATTAATTACATGGTTGTGATCCCCAACCTTCAAACAATTCATTTATGGTCTTGGAATCAATTTATATAGCTTAAATCAAAGAACCCTAAATGAAGGTCATAAACCCTAGTTATGGTATTTCACGGGTTACTCACGGTTTCTTTAATTTCTTTGCCCAGAAACATTCTATACAACACCACAAACATGATTAGACAAACAAAATTCATTAAAACGCATTGAATTAGTGAAATCGAAAAAAAAATAATTCATGATCAAGAATGCTTCGGGTTATGCTATGTGAATGGTTTTGGATGCAACCAAGCATTGGTTTCCACTCAATGATGTCTAGTGATCATGGCTGTGTTCTCAAATTACCTTCAAATGCACTGGAAGATTGAAACCGAATTTGAATTTGGTGAGGTTTTTTTGAAATATGCAACTTACACTTGGGGCTGTGGAATCCGTGATTTCTTGGCTGCTAAATGTTGCATATATACCACTTGATAAAATTAGGTCAAGACTTTGTTCAAATTCATGGACTTATGGACTTTTTAAGATTGAAAAAGATTTGAATTTAAAACTTGAAATATCTTGATCTAGCCTTGCTATTTTAAGATGATCCTCATAATTCTTGTATCAATCAAGTCTAAATATAATTTAAGACCTTCTAGAAACCAAATCAATTTCAATTTTCATTATTTTATATTTTATTTGAATTTAAAATGATTTTTAATATAAAAAATCATAATAAATAAAAACAAAATGAATAAAATTATGAATAAATCAATTTAATTTTGTGCATGATGTTATAGTGTGGATTGGGTCATCATATGGCAAGCCCATTTGGAAGAAATTGGTTTTAGACCTCCATTTTCTTCATAAACCAACCAAAAATTTCCCAACTTTGCAAGGGCACATATCCTTCAATTTTAATGGTATGAGGGTGTTCTTGGACATTTTGGAAAGCTTGAAGAGTCCTCTAACCAACCCCACTGGTTTCATGTCCATATCATTTACCATTCTCAAGTTATGCCCTTTTGAAGTTGTTGACTTTTTGTTGACTTTCAAAAGGACCTATAATGTCTTAGCTCATACCTTCCAAATGAAACATTTTTGGGCTTGGCTTGTGAGACACAAAGTTGTAGAGAATTCAATTTCATTAAAAATGAGCTTTGGATGGAGACTTGGTGATGAAGCATGTGAAAGTTATGGCTGGTCAAAGTTCAGTTGACTTTTACTGAGGAAACCCTAATTTAAAAACTCCTGATTCTTGATAATCTGAAATCTCCTTGATGAATCATGATCAACCCTTGATCAAATGATGAATTTTAATTCATATACTTGATGTTGGCAAAAAATCATGAAGTTTGACTTTGGTTTGACCACAGTTGACCTCAGTTTGACTTTTTAACTACTTTGACTAATTTTGACTTATCTGATCATCTGACTGAGCAAACTTTTGAGAAAAGTCTTGAAACTTGTCATGGGGGTTCTTACACTCATATAAGATGTTATGAAGCTCACTTGAAGTCTTGGAAGTTCATTTAGCCTGATTAAAGTCAAAACCCTAGTTTTAGATGCACTGCTTAGGAGGTGCATTGTCTGAGGGAATTGTCAACTCTTCTGACCAATTGTGAACTTTGTGAATCTTGTGACCCATCATAAAATGTCTTGTGAACCTCATGGGAGGTATTGTGAACCTTGTGAACCTCATAAAGTATCTTGTAGACTTCATGAACCTCATGAAAGGTCTTGTAAGCATTGTGAATCTTGTGAACCTTGTGAACCTCATAAAGTGACTTGTAGACTTCATGAACCTCATGAAAGGTCTTGTAAATGTTGTGAATCTTGTGAACCTTGTGAACCTTCTTAGCACACAAAGTCTTGTATTTGTGAGGGCAAATTTTGGGGTGCAACAGATGGCTCCTTTATCCTGAATTTTCTGATTTTGTCAAGAAGGAATGGATGGCATTCGATGTGGAGGGCTCTGCAACATATATATTCACAAAGAAAATGCAGAATTTAAAACATAAACTTAGACAATGGAATATAGATATCTTTGGGTGGATAGATACTAAAATCACAACAGATGTAGAAGTTATCAATAATTGATGTAGAACGTAGAACTTCAGTGCTAGGTAGTAGAGGTGTTAATTCATTGTCTGAGAGTGAGAGAATGAGGATCGAGGAACCTTTCACTACGGAAGACGTCAAAACAGCAGTGTTTGCATGTGTAGGGGATAAAAGTCCGGGTCCAGATGGATTCTCATTTGACTTCTTTAAGGAATGTTGGGAAACGGTGGGAATGGACTTTGCCAAATGCGTGCTTCAGTTCTTTATTGAAGGCATACTTCCTAAAGTTTTGGCATCATCTTTTTTGGTATTAATTCCTAAGAAAGAAAAGCCTAATAATTTAGATGATTACAGACCGATCTGTTTAATCGGGTGCGTGTATAAAATCATATCTAAATTGTTAGCGGGCAGAATTAAAGGAGTGATGCATAATATTATTTCTCAAAACCAAACAACTTTTATCGAAGGTAGAAACCTGTTGGATGGAGTATTGGTGATAAATGAAATCATTGATTATGCCAAGAAAAGTAAGAAAAACACTATCCTTTTAAAAGTTGATTTTTCTAAAGCATACGATTGCGTAGATTGGTCGTATCTTCGATCAATTATGGGCTATATGGGATTTGGTGAAATATGGATGAAATGGATTAAAGGAAGTGTTATGCACAATTATTTGTCAATTTTACTCAACGCTAGCCCTACCAAGGACTTCAAGGTTACTAGAGGCCTTCGACAAGGTGATCCTCTTTCACCTTTTTTATTTGCAATCGCTGCGGAAGGGCTGACAGTGCTTATGAAGAGAGCTGCAAAAGATTCAATGTTTCAAGGTTGTAAGATTGGAAATGAAGTGTCATTTAATTTATTACAATATGCTGAAGACACAATCATCATTGGAGAAGGATCTTGGAGTAATTTATGGAGTATCAAATCCTTTCTTAAAGGATTTCAATTGGTTTCCGGTTTGGACATTAATTTCAACAAAAGTGCTATCTTTGGTATTGGTACGGATTCTTCATTTTTTAGGGCAGCTGAAGGATTTATAGGTTGCAAAATAGATGAATTTCCATTTAAATTTCTTGGAATCCTTGTTGGTGGTAATCCTAGGTTGTTATCCTTTTGGAAACCGATGATAGATAGAATTAAATCAAAACTTACAACTTGGAAAGGAAGGTTCTTATCTTTGGGTGGTAGAGCGGTCCTCATTAATTCGGTGTTGTCTAACTTGCCTATCCATTATATGTCGTTCTACAAAATGCCTTCTAAAGTGTGCAAAATCTTGACATCTATTCAACGGAGTTTCCTTTGGAACGGTTCATCAATTAAGAAAGGGATTAGTTGGATCAAATGGGATAATGTTTGTAAAACGAAGGAACTCGCTGGTCTCGGGATCAAGAAGCTGAAAGTGTTCAACATTGCTTTAGTTTCCAAATGGCTTTGGAGAATTGCAAATATTAAGCAAGGTTTGGTTCTTGAAATTATGGTGGCTAGATATCCTAATTATGATGTTGATTGTGTGGTTGGAAGTTTGTCAAAATATGCAATTAAACCTTCAAATTGGTGGAAACATCTAATGGCTATTTCATGTAATTTTGGAAACCATAATTTTTTTGATCGGATCAGATATCAGGTTGGTGATGGGGGCAGCACGCTGTTCTGGTTGTCAAACTTGACAGGAAATTGCCCGCTGTCTAATTCATATCCAGATCTGTGGCAATGTGCGGAAAATAAATTCGGAACTGTTTCGGATTTCTGTGTTTGGGTTAATAATGTGTGCAGGTGGCAGGTACGACTCAAAGATGGCCTCATCAGTGATGCGACAGTGATACAAAAGGAGAGCTTATGCGAGGTTTTGTCGGACGAATCAATTATAGAAGGTAGTCAAGACATATGCAAATGGATACCAGATAAAGACGGAGTATTTTTAGTCAAATCAGCTTATGAGGTGTTAGAACTGTCCACGGAAATTGTTGATGGCATTAATTCTGAAGCTTTAAACGCAATCCAGCTATGTTGGTTATCTTCGGCGCCGGTGAAAGTTAAAACATTTTGTTGGAGATTGTTTTACGACATATTACCTACACGTAAAAACTTATGGAAACGTCAGATCATTACAAATCCTCATGACCTTCCATGTCCATTTTGCTTTTTAGAAGATGAGGCTAGTTCCCATATTTTCATTGGTTGTAGTAAGATTCGTTGGGTTTAGAATAAACTTGAAAATTGGGTAGGTATTACAATTTAAAATCATGTTGAACTAGTAGATCATTTGGAAGATTGGTGCCATAAGATGAGTAATCTGAAGGTTTCAATTAGAAATGCTACAGCCTTATGGATGTCTATATGTTTGACCATTTGGTGTAGTAGGAATAATATATTGTTTAGTAATGAGTTTTGGAAGGGTGACCAAATTGTTACCAATTCCATTACATCTACTTGGTGGTGGTTAGGAAAGAAATCTAACAAATTGTGTAATTATTATAGTTGGTACAATGCTCCCTGTGAATTTTTGAAGTTCTCACTAGGGTTGTTGATGCATACGGGTTGGGATGCCCCTTTGCATCCTGTTGGAATGAATCTTTTTCTTAAAAAAAAGTTTTATATTCAAGATTAAATTCTTATTCAGTATACAATATATTTTTTTTTGTTAATGAAGTTAGTTTAGAAGATAAGGAGTTAATTCATATCTACAAAGAAGTCATAATTCAATAAAAAAGAAGTTACAATTAAATAAAAAAGAAGTAATTCTTTTCTCCTTGGATCTCTCCCTCTTTGCTCCATGGATGAAACTCACCTTTTTCCATTCCCTGAAATGACAAACTCAGTCCAACCACCGCTCCAACATCCCATCTTCTCACAAATCAAAACTCCCAAATCTTATGTGGAGGCTATCAATAATGTTTGTAACATTCCAATGAGTCAACTCCTAATCCCTTGTGTCAAAGGGGACCATTTATCAATCTTGATTCCAGAAGATGAATATCAAATTGGGCTTGAAACTTGTAAACACAACCTCTATAGTAGGATTTTATGGCCAAACGACTCTACCCTTTTGACGGTCCAACAACTCAAGATAAAGCTCCAAGATTTATGGAACTCAATCCCTAAATGGGGTATAGGTTTCTTTGAGTTTTATTTCTCCTGCATTGAAGATGTCAGAAGGGTTCACTCATCTCCTTCTTGGAATCTTAACCCATGTATTCTGAATGTTCCCTTGGTCTAAGGATTTTGTGCCTTCTAACATTAGCCAAACCTCTGCACAAGTTTGGGTTCGCATTCACGATCTCTCTCAAGAATATTGGCATCCCAAAATTATCTTCACTATCATTAGTAGTTTGGGTACCCCCTATATTTATAGATTCGTCTTCTAACCGGGCCCTGTTTGATAGGCCCTTTGGGCATTTTGTTAGGGTGTTTATAGACATTGATATTCTCAGTGAATTGATGTCATACCCCAAATTTTTCCTACCCTTTCACTTTAATCCTCTGACTTATGCTCTTAATTTTTCTCATGTGCATACCCTCCATTAGGGAATTCAAATACATCGTGCATTCATTAACATCAAGGTTTTTTACTTGGACAAATTGGTCTTGGATAATTAAGGTTTCATAATGCCCTAAGATTCCTCTCTTATTTAGATTTGGCTTCAACTGAAGACGAAAAGATCAAGGATTACAGTTTGTCCCCATGTGTTTATGGTTATCAACTAGATCCTCAAATTTTAGCCATGTAATCATAAAAAGCGTCCTCTAGTGCTTATCATCATCTGTTATTAGGATTTATTTCCCTGAGCTCATGGATTTCTAGAAGGGTTATGATAATAATACATTTGAGGTATTGGTACAAGAAGATTGGGAACCCATTCAGGCAAGGTTGGCTTGTTGATGATCTAGTAAATTGATTCAATCTAAAGTTCAATATCCAGTCAAAAACACTTAAAATGATTTTGGCATTGTTAATAGACTTTCACATTTCCATTGGTTAAATTGCATTATTAATGATCAGGTTTGTTGTAAATTTAATTCCTCTTAACAATGATTCTAGTTATTAATAATGTCTCATCTTTGGTACCCTTGATCTGTGATCTACACTCTTAAACCATGACCCAAAACCAGATAATCTTTTTTTTCATATCCAAGTTTCGAAACCAATTATCCAATTTAACCCCCATTAAACCATTTTTTAAAACCCATAAACCACAATTCAAGTCCGATTCAAATTCAAGATTCAAATGGAGAAAATGATGGAAACTGAGATTTCTTGTAAAACAAGTTACCACAATTCTAAAAAGTTGAATATTCGTTTCAAATAGAAAAGATTCATTACAAAAGAAACACAAAGAAAAATACAACAAAATTACATTGTTGACCAATTTTTACTTCGGTCAACAGTTGACTTTTTGGTCAACTTTAACCAAAGTCAAGCCATTCCACTCAACTAAGAAAAGAATGGGTGTAGTGGTGGAGCCCCCTAGTTGAGGTTTAAGAGCACGATGTAAAGGTGCTTCTGAAATAGTTCTTGCTGCTTTTGAAAAAGTTCTCAATTCAAATGGAGATGTTGTCCCACTTAATGGAGAATCATTTAACCATCTTCAGACTATAATAAATCAGTTTGCCAATGAGGCACTTAGAACTTTATATCTAGACTATATGGAATTGGAAAATGGGTTATCTGCCAAATACATCATTCTTGTTACTAGAGTCACTTGTATAGGAGTTATTGGCATCAAAGATCATGTTCATCCTAATGTTAAGGCTTCATAGCAATATATAGTCCGACTGGAATGACCGTAAGAATGGTTATAGGAGACAATATTAATATTGTGAAGGCCATAAAGGAATGTGGGATTTTAACCGATGATGGCATAGCCATTGAAGGTTTAGAATTTAGAGAGAAGAGTTTGTAAATGTTGCTTGTGCTGATTCCCAAAATTCAGGTTATGGCTCAATCCTCTCCTTTAGACAAACATACATTTGTGAGGAACCTTCGTATCACATTTGGGGAAGTTGTAGTTGTAACTGGTGATGAAACAAATGATGCCCTGACTCTTCATGAAGCTGACATTGAACTTGCCATGGGCATTGCAAGAACTGAGGTTGCAAACAAAAGTGCATATGTCATCCATCCTAGATGATATCTTCTCGACAATAGTAACCCTGGCCAGATGGGGATGTTATATTTATGTAAATACACAGAAATTCGTATAGTTTCAACTTACAGCTAATTGGGTTGCTTTAATAGTGAACTTTACATCAATTATTTGACAGGAACTGCTCCACTCACTGTTGTTCATCTTTTATGTGACAATGGACACATTGAGAGCACTTGCGTTCACAACTGAACCTCCAAATGATGATTTAACGAAGCGTTCACTACTACGAAATGCACAAACAACAACACCATGCTCACCACGATTTTTCCCTATGCTGTGGTGACATATTTTTACTAAGGCACTACCATATTTATTTTGTTTTTGTTTAAAAATTATTTGTATATAACAACGGTTACAGAACCAATCGTTATGATACAATCAAACTTTCATCAGTTTGAACCTCGGTGCCATAACATATTTTATTTCATTAATGTTAAGGCACAACTTTTCTTTTTTATTTTCTTAAAAGTGTTACTATTATAGTTCTTCTTGTTAACCATTGTGATATATTTATTATAAATTCATATTTATCATTACGATCCTTATTTTTAACAGTTGTGAAATTGTTTACCCATATATATGCAAATTTACTTTCACATATAGAGAGTAACACCGTTTCCTTCATAGTGAAATCCTAGAACCTATTTTTTCTCTTCTTCTTTACCATTAGCCTTGAATTTTTTATTTCATACATTAAGGTATTCTTCTTCCATCTATTGCTAGATATTTCCTATTATCTCGTTTGTTTCCACAATCATGTTCCTTGATCAAAATCAAGAAGTTTGATCAAAATCGAGCAAGTTTGGTGTTTATTTGATTTGATTTCATCACGTATTTAGTGAGATAGAGAGGATTTTGCAAATCTAGGAATAAACAACACGCGCGAGCAAGAACAAGTGTTCTTGGCGCCTTTTTTTATTTTTTAAAATTTTTGAATTTTAGTTAATTTTATTAATTGATTTCCAAAATTAATTTCTCTCTCAATTTTAACCATTTCTGATTGGTTCTTTTATTCAAAATCCACAAAAATGTTAAAATATTTTATTCTACAAAAATATTTATTATTTCATATATATATGATATTTTTGTAAAGAAATTATTTTTATTTATTTTTCAACATTTAACTAATTTCTTTCTCTTTGATTTTTCAAATTTCAAATGAATTTCAAATCATCATATGGATAAAATATGATTTTTCATACATTAATCCAAAACAATAACATGTTTATTAATCAATTTTTTCACTTGGTTTTCCTTTGAAAATATATTTAAAAAGTTTGAAATTAGGGTTTCTTGTTTTACAGGTCTTCAAACTCTCATCAACACTCTTTGAGCCGCTTTTTAGAGTGTAAGGCCAACCTAATTTATTTTGTTAAAATTCATGGGCCTCAATAATTGTATAAGTCCCAATACAATTTTCAAAATTTCGGCGCGATCGTCATTTTAAAAATTATTCATCTGGGCCTCTGACGTAGTATAAGTCCCGATGTGGTTTTCAAAATAACGTTGCGATCAATGTTATTCATCCGAGCATCTTCTTGAACTATAAGCCCATCAACTCTCAATCTTTTCGATCATTTATCTCCTCAATCTTCAAATTAAATTCAAAGATAAATAAAACTTTCTTCAATTCACCAACCTTAAAATATATCAATCAAATCACAATACACTTAGGCCTCTCCTTGAGTTGTAAGCCTCAAAATCTCTTTTAAATCCAGTGCATATATATATATATATATATATATATATATATATATATATATATATATATATATATATATATATATATATGTATATATATATATATATATATATATATATGTATATATATATATATATATATATATATATATATATATGTATATATATATATATATATATATATATATATATATATATATATATATATATATATATATATATATATTGTTTATATATTTGTATACTTGTGCACATCTGTTTGAGATAGCAATTCAACATTCGTTTACATTTAGATCAAACAGTAGGATACCTTCCAATATGCAACCCTAATTTAGAATAAACTAGTACCGACATAGTAAACACCCAATACAATCCAGCCTCCTCTTGAGAATAAACAATATGGACATAAGAAGAGTAGTATTCACGGTTAACCTCTTCTTAGACTGTTTATAGGATTTTCTTTTACAACAATTTTAGTTTTACAACTTCACCTACAAAGGAAATCCAATTCCCTAAAGACAGATGTTTCTCGGTGAAAATTTCTCTTGAATTTACTTTTTCCCATTGAAAAGTTTAAATACAGAACATACTTATTCCCGATGAATCCCTTCTTGAACACTTCTCAGCCTCCTCTTGGGCTTCCTACAGGGACCAACATGCCTCTTAAAGGTTCCCCACAACCTTTTCTTGGGATTGATACAAGGACATATCTGGCTTCATAGAAGGACACAACATTTGCATACAAGGAGCCATAGACATTTCCTTAACCAACCTCCTCTTGGGCTTTGTACAAAGACCCACAGGCTTCTTAAAAGCATAGGACAAATCTTAGATATCCATGCCGATCACAAATAGAATTTTCCCATATAAACAAAATCTTGAGATAACATCTCACACATTAATGGACAATATAGCCTCCTTTTGGGATTTGTGCAATGACATTTCCCACAAATAAGATAGCCTCGTTTTAGGCTTTGTACAATGATTTATCCCCTGAAAAGAGTAAAATCTATATGTCATCTCTAACCATTAACAAGAAACAACTTTCCTCTTTTAATTCCCACAACTAACCTCCTCTTATGCTTTATACAAATATATTAACCATAATAAGACAAACTCCTCTTGGGCTTTATACAAAGACATTTTTCCCCAATGGCTTCATACCAGCAGACTTGGGAAGTCTCAATTCATCCACAAAGAATTCCCATATAGTTACCCTCACACAATGAACTTCCCCATTGAATCAGCCTTCTCCTGGGCTTTATAGAATGAGTTTTCACCAATAAACATCAATACAGTCATTTCAAATATCCAAACTTTCTCACAATTCCTCAGTAATCAACCTCCTCTTGGGCTTTGTGCAAAGATTTCCCGAAACAGTCAGCCTCCTTTTAGGCTAGATATAAGATTTTTTCCAACAGCCAACCTTAATCTTGGGCTTTGTACAAGAAAAATAAAATTCCCTCATGAGTCAGTCTCTCACAAACTTTTTAGCCTCAAACTTGGGCTTTATACAAGATAGATAAACATTCTCTGGTAGTGTTAGTTTTTTTGTTTAGCTTCAACCTTGGGCTTCAATCAAGGCACATAAAAATTCAATTTCCTCTAATCTAGAGATGACAAATTCTCTCTATCAAACACTCTTTCAGCTTCAATCTTGGATTTTAATCAAGAAACCCAGTATACAGTCCCCTCTTTGACTCAAATCAAGACTCACCCAGTATACAGTCTCCTCTTGAACTCAAATCAAGACTCAACTCTCAAGCAGTTTTCTCTTGGACTCAAATCAAGACTCAACTCTCAAACAGTTTTCTCTTGGACTCAAATCAAGACATGTATCTCAACATATTGCTTTAATGTTTAGCTTTAAACAAGACAATCAAGTATCAACTTTTCAGTTTCAACTGTGGGCTTTGAAGAAGACAGTCAAATCACATTTTTAGCTTCACTCTTGGGCTTTGAACAAGACACAAATCACCTTTGGGCTGTGAAACCCTAATTCTCGATCTTTGGCCAGTGCATTCTCTGAGGTTAAATTAAACTTGTGGATGAGCTTCAAAGGTGTATATGAGTTACTTAATCCATGTCCTAGAGTATTGACTATTGTCCAGATGAAAATCTCAATTTTTGAGGCCCGATTAGTCAAAACCCTAATTTGCTGACACTAATGATCTTGAGGCTTGATATACTTGAGATTGTGCAATCTTGTGATTTATCTTTTAAGTCAAAGATCTCTTGACGTATATGAATGATAGAGAGACTTGAGAAGTTGAATATCATGTTAACCATTGACTGGTCCTTTGCATGAATCTTCCTATGAAGCTTAAAACCCTAATTCATGGTATGTACAAGGCAAGGAACAAAATTTGGTCTTCTCCAATGGGTTAGTAATGCATAAAAAGTATATGCAAATGATTTCAAATATATGAAAATGATATGGAATCTTGGGGTCAAAATTTAGGGTATGACACTCCTCCCAACTCATTGGAAGAAGATACCTTAATAACGGGCAACCATGATTAATCTTCATATGATCCCATGGACGAATTACCCATTTGGGAACCATATACAGAAAATCTGTTGTATAAGAGTCAGCCGGAGAATGAATCTCCGCTGAATGACCTTGAGAAAGGTGCACCTTTCCTTCCAGAGTTATAGAAACCTTACCTTGAAGATTCTGAAGAGGTCAAACATCGTCTTAATGAAATCACAAGAGGTACAGGACATGTATTTATCAACTTCGCACTACTAGAAGTCAATGCCATTGAGGAAGATGACTCATCAGTCCCCACAAAAACATGGGATACCTTGGGACAGCCAAACGAAAAGTACGACTTCCTAGTGAAGTATACTGCTCTTGAAAGCTCTCGTATCAAAATTGAAGACATCCAACTTACTGGATAGGGATTCATTCCTGAAAGGAAATGTATCGATGAAGATATGACAGACAATTTCTCTTATGGTAAGACTGCATGGGAACAATATTTTGCTAATCCCACTCCGCCAGATATCAACACTATCACTAAAGACACTCGAGAAAGAAAAATGCCAGACTTTATGATTCATCGAGAAGTTCGTCACAATTGGGTCACCGTTGATGTTCCAGATAACGTTCATATTTCAAAGTATTTGTCACGTCTTTATTTTGACGTCTTATCTAGCCCGGATGAAGAGTATATTTTTGGGGTTTCATTTTGTAAATATCCCCTTTCACTCTATCCAAAGCGATAGAGTTTTGTTTTATAGGGTTTGTGTGCTTCAAGAATCGACTAATCATAAATAAGAATGTCATCTTGAATTCCTGTATTTTTGCCTTTTTTTTCTCTTTTTTGCTATTTTAGAAAATGGAAATCCTAAAAAACAAAAACAAAAATAAAAATAAACGTTTTTCAAAATAAAATCTGCACACATATCTTCACACTTCTCTTTGTTTTCTAAAATAATCATCATCACGCAAATTAACACGTGATCCAATGTCTTCTCCCAACTTTGAGTTCCTACTATTCAAAGTTGAAGAAGAAGATGGAGAAATTCCAGATGAGATCTTTCGGTTGCTCAAACGCGAGGAACAATCTATTCAACCGTACTAAGAACCGTTGAAAATGATTAACTTTGGTTTAGAAGAAGAGAGGAAAAAAAATCAAACAGGAGCACTGCTCAGTTCAGCTGAAAAAGACATTTTGTAAAATTTCTCGAAGAGTTTCCAAATGTATTCGCTTGGTCCTACCAAGACATGTCAGGGTTGGATACCAACATCATGGAACATCACTTACCTCTCAAGACAAAATGTCCACCAGTCAAACCGAGATTGAGGAGGATTCATCCAGATATGACCACCAAAATCAAAGAAGAATTATAAGACTTTTAAGGTATAAGACGTTTTGGGTATTTTATACAAATTAAAAACTTTATTATTATTTTACGGGAAAGAAAAATTATGCATAACTTTACATTAATGTCCCTCATGATTATATACCAGAGAGAAACTAAAAGAGTAGAAAAATAAATAATAATAAATATTTGATGATATATTAGGAAAACTGTCATTAATATTGCATTGAGAATATTAGATGATTTATAATTTATGTCAAACTTTTTTAATAAATTAACTTATAATGTGGGACTACCTTTTCAAACAAAGCATAAATCATCGTTAATCTATCAAACTAGTAAGTCACATATTTAAAATACCAATTCCATTGTCTTGAAGGGACATTATCATCTTTCTAATATCCACCAAAAAGACAAGTCATTGTCTGATTTCCAACACACCAAACTATTTGTCACAGGCTGCATGTTATTTGCTCGCTGTCTCTTTCTTTCTGTTGAGTGATAGAACATATATCCGATTAAGATTCCATGCAAAAACAGAAAACAAAAAGAAGAGAAAGAGTAAAACCAATATAGTATGCTCTAAATTAATTTAATTCTATGAAACTGTTAAGAGTCCCCCATCGGATAATATATGGTCAGAACATGTGGTTATAAGTGGGAGCAATCTTCACCTTACAAACCGGTTTTGTAGGGTTGAATTAGGTCAAACCACAATTCTTAACATGGTATCAGATTCAAGAAAAAATCACTATAGCTAGTTTAATCAATGCTTAGTCCTTCCAGAAACAAAGTGCTAAAGCGATCTATTACATAAGAACTTTGATAGATTAATCACCATAGTTATATCTTATCTCCATAATCAATCAATGCTTAGTCCTTCAAGAAACAAATTGCTAAAGTGATCCATAACATCTTTCTTAAGAACAAGCCCAACTTCAATACCACCATTGCCATCTTTGCTCTCTGCTAAACCAATTGTTAAACCTCTATCGATCGACACTATCTCCACCTTTTCCGGCCTTCCCCAACCAAAATCGATCTCGTAAACACCAAATCTATTAGACCCTGCCACTCCAAAAATTTCAACTCCTTCCCTTGCCAAGGAACTATATTTAGCAAACACATCTTTAATTCCTTCAAAAACACCCTTCTCTTTTATCATCTTTATTTTATCATAAATACTTTTTGAAACTATATTTAAACCATCTTCTTTTATGAAATCCAATGGTTGTGTATTGATGAAATGCCCTAATACACAGTTTCCGAAATAGTTATCTGGTATTGGTGGTTCTAATCTTGATCTGCAATCTATAGTGAAAGCAAAAGAAAACTTCTCTTTCTCCTTTTCAATTCCTTGAAAAGCTTTTGCAATACAAACAAGCGAATAAGCACATGTGAGAACAAACGTCGATAAATTCTTTGGCTTTAATTCATTTGTGTTGAATATTTCCCAGGTAGATAACACCCTTTTGTTCAACTTGTTCAAATCTTCACGTGTGATCTTGAACATAGCGCGAACACAATCTTTGAGTTTTGGTTCAAAAGGTAGAATCTTCAAGCATCTTTCATTTCCTTTATCATTTGGAAACAAGATGGTCATGATCTCCATCCAATTATTTGTTAATGTAACTTCGAGTTCATCTGGGTCTTTGATGATTTTTCTGTTGAATAAAGGCTCTAACTCTGGCAACAAAGTTGGCGTTTCTTCGGTTTTAATCATTTTGTTGCATAGATAAGCCCAAGCTTTGATGAACATGGTTGAAGATTTTCCATCAAGAACTGCATGGTGTGTGCTGATACCAATACAAAAACCACTTTTTGGAAAAAGGGTTATTTGAATTGAGATAACAGAAGCATAAGAATCTGTTGATTCTAAATCGGGTATAAGAGAACGAGACAACGAAGCTTCTTGTGGTGAATTTTCAATGAGATGGTTGAAATCCAAATCAGATTCTGCAATGAGCAATGACACTCCATCACCATCATCATTGGGATTGAATTGTATGAATGGTTTTAAAGAATCAGAAGGCCAAACGATTTTACCAGCTAAAGGGAGAAAGTGTTGGAGGGTTAAGGAAAGTGAAGATTGGAACTTTGGAAGAAGTTCTTGGAAGAAAAAAGAGGGGTGTGATTGTGAAATTGGGAGGGTGTAAAAGAAGACACGTTCAACTGGATGAAACCTTAGCCAGAATAAATCAAAGAAAGTGAGAGGCGTTGTTGTTGTTGTTATTTGAGTTGATGATGTTGGAACAACTTTGAAATGTTTGTGAATTTTAATGTTGTTGGAAGCCATGTGAAACAAAGTGTGGTTTGAATGAAAGTTTTAGCCGTGAAAGATTAGAAGATAACTTTATTATATGGGAAATATTATAGAGAGAGACGTGTAGGGAAAAAATGGAGTTTTGCTACTTGTTTTTCATTAAGACGGCAAAAATTTTAAAATAAAAAGTTGTGGAAAACTTAATGATAGTGATTAAAAGAATTACTATTTTGAAATATGTTGGGTGGAAAAAGCAAAGAGAGAAACGTCTTTGGCTTTTGACATTCATAGGTATCTCATTGGACTTACTATATCCAATTAGTGCAAAGTAAGGAATTATTTGTCCGTTTTTCTCCATTTTACAAATTCAGATTACCATGCTTCACTTTTCCTATGAAAACCACTTTCACTTCATATATCTAAGCCAATAGAAATTAGGCAAAATATAGGTAAAGTTGCTCAAATTTTTTGTTGTAGGGTAATTAAAATGTCTCCTAAAATAACCAGGACATAACTATTTCACCAACTTTTACAAAAAGGACATGTAAGCATTTATACATGATATGGATTATATAGATAATAGTAGAACGTAGTGGTAATTATACTAGTTTTTTTTTTTAAACTATAAATAGTTTTTTGGTTAACTTACGGTAATTATACTAGTTTTTTTTTTTAAACTATAAATAGTTTTTTGGTTTCAGTAAGTTAACGAGTTTTTGATTTTAGTCCCTGTAATTTATTTATTTATTTTAGTTTGAATCTTTATATTTCCTTTTTTTGCATTCGTTTTAGTCTCTAAAACCAAAATCTGTAGGTTTTCTTTTGATTTTAAGGACTAAAACAAAAACAAAACTGAAATATAGACTCAAGCAAAAAAAATAATATTCTAGGGATTAAAATAAAAAATTTGTTAACTTACATGAACCAAAAACTATTTAAGACTAGTTTTTTTTTAGTATTAACCGGTGAATTTCCAAAATTATCATGATATTCTATTTGAATTATGTAAATATTATTTTGATTTTACTAGTTTAAAGGTTTATTTATTTTTTAATATTGACCATCAAATATTGGTCAAGCCTGAAGATCGATCTAAAACTGCCTTCCAAACACATCAAGGCCTTTATGAATGGTTGGTAATGGCCTTTGGCCTCTCAAATGCCCCTGCATCTTCCCAAAGCTTAATGAATAATGTATTCTAGGTTCAACTCCGAAAGTCCATAATTGTTTTCTTTGATGATATTCTTATCCACAGTCCCATGTCGTAAGCTCATTTATCTCACTTAACTGAAGTGTTACAACCCTACGCCAACATTGTGTATTTGTAAAAATACCCAAATGCTATTTTGGATTCACTGAAGTGGATTATCTAGGTCATACAGTATCTCACCAGGGTGTACGTACAAATGGACAAATCCAATGTACAAGTTGTATTGGATTGGCCATTGCCTAGAACTCTAACACATTTACGAGGATTTTTGGGTTTATTCGGTTATTACTGCAAATTTATTCAAAATTATGTTACCATTGTTGCACCCTTGACGACATTGTTGAAGAAAGATGCATTTGTATGGAACCATCTTGCAACTGAGGCATTTCTAGCTTTATAGAAGGTCATCAAGGTTTCCCCTATTTTGGCACTTCCTGATTTGTCTAAGCCAATGAAGCACGGACACAATACGGGTATCGAATATGATACAAACCCGATATGGCGATATGTTACAAATTGAAAAGGACTAGATACGATACGTTTAAGATACGTAAATAAAATTAAAAATTAAAAACTTAATTAAAACATAATCTTCATAACAAAAATTTAATACATTACTATATATTACTGAAAAATATTAAATCTAACATATTGGAAAATTATCAATGTCATCTCCTCTTTCGCCATCATCGGTAAATAGAGTGGCTTCCAAACTTGGTTCATCAAGAGACAACGAGGCAACTTCAAAAGTTCCAACACCATCAAAACTCTCCCATGCATCTCCACCTATGTCCCACATCTTAATACTACCTTCTTTGTATTCTTCACATTTCCTACTCAAAAGATTCAAATTTGTATGCAAATAAACCAAGTCTTCAGCTCTTTTAGGATTCAATTTATTTCTTTTTAAATAGTGGATGAATGAATAGGTACTCCAATTTCTTTCACTGCAAGATAAAGACCTAGGTTGCACAAGAAGACTCAAAGCAAACTTTTGAAGAAGAGGAGAAGGAGAACCATGCATAACCCACCAAGATTTGGGATCTAATATCCATCTATCTTCAATAGAGTTAAAATAATCAAAATTATTTGATTTTGATGAGAAATTAGCAAATTCAATTTTAACCTTTTTTCTATCCTCAATAGTTGTAAACAATGAAGCACGAACACGATACGACAATATGGTACAAAATGAAAAAGACTATATACGATGCGTTTAAGATACGTAAATAAAAATAAAAATAAAAAACTTAATTAAAGCATAATCTTCATAACAAAATTTTAATACATTACTATATATTACTGAAAAATATTAAATCTAACATATTGGAAAAGTATCAATGTCATCTCCTCCTTCGCCATCATCGGTAAATAGAGTGGCTTCCAAACTTGGTTCATCAAGAGACAACGAGACAAGTTCAAGAGTTCCAACACCATCAAAACTCTCCTATGCATCTCAACCAATGTCCCACATCTTAGTACTCACTTCATTGTATTTTTCACATTTCCTACTCAAAAGCCTCAAAATTTTATGCACATGAACCAAGTCTTCAACTATTTTAAGACTCAATTTGTTTCTTTTTAAAGAGTGGATGAATGAATAGGTACTCCAATTTCTTTCACTATAAGGTGAAGAGGTAGGTTGCACAAGAAGCTTCAAATCAAGCTTTTGAAGAAGAGGAGAAGGAGAACCATGCATAACCCACCAATATTTGGGATCTAATATCCATCTATCTTCAATATAGTCAAAAGAATAAAAAAAAAATTGATTTTGATGAGAAATTAGAAAATTTGATTTTAACCTTTTTTCTATCCTCAATACTTGTAAACAATTTATAAAAACACTTATTCCTTTGAGAAGATATCTCTTCATCCTCATGTGGCAAAACTATATTTGGATCCTCGCGGAGCCATTTATTACTTTAGTACATATAAATGAAATAAATGTTAATAATACATAACTTATGAGCTACAAAATTATTAAAATGAAATAACAATAAAAAAGATAATAAATTTTTGGTTAATTTTACCTTGGATTCAGAGAGTGAGCAAACAATTGAGAGTGGTACAACTCTTAGTCCACCTATCAATTAGTATAGAATAAACAACATCATAAAATGGTGATATCGACGTGTCATTTAAATCTTTCCTTCGTGCCTATATATTGATGTATTCACCATCTCTATCATAGCATCCCACATCTCATATACCAAATGAAGTGTGGACTCGTCGGTATCAGAAACTCTAACCATATTATAAATAAGCTTAGTAAAATCAATAATATATGCAATTTTGTCCCACCAAACATCATTCAAAATAAAATCTTTTGTAGCTTGAGCCTTACCCATGTCATCCTCTCTATAAGAATTCCATTCTTCACTAATAACCATTGATTGCAAGGAACACCTCAAGAATTTAAATCTTCTTATTATTATGACAGATGCCAAGCGTGTGTCCGAAACATTAAGCAATTTGAAACATGAGAATTGTTTAAAAATAACATTTCTCATGGGGTGGTTCAAGATAAAATTTCTAACAAAAAAAAAACCATCAACAATCTGAGTAATCCAATTACATTCAGTCCAGACTACCTCATTTTTTCGGTATGTTTGGCAGCATATATGTTCTTCAAAGCGAGATTTAACGTGTGAATAACACAAGGAGTCCAAAAAACCTATGGAAATAAACTCTCTATGATCATTCCAACACATTTTCATACATGAGCATCGTTTGTAATTACTTGTACCACATTTTCTTCTCCAACTTCCTTTATAACTTCAACCATCTTGTCAATTATGTAGTGTTTACTTTTAATTTCACCTGAAGTATCCACAACTTTCAAGAATATTGGACCCCCTTCACTTATGGTCATAAAATTTATTAAAGGCATTCTTTGAGAATTTGTCCATCCATCAGAATCAATGTTAACCCCTTTTGTTGTAAGAGAGTTGTCCTCAATGCATTATATCCAAGGGGAGAAAACCAAATAAATTATGATTTGCAGCAATTAAATAAAAATTCATATAATAAGGATTTCTTGCAAGGTTAAAAGGCAATCTAGCTAAATAAAACATTATGGCTATGAGAGCTTTTAGAGTCTCTCTATCACTTAAATTAAAAGATTTTTCGAATGGACTATTTTTCCTTCTTTTCACTGAAGGACCATCTTGCATTCTTTCAGTGTGTAATGGAACATATTTAGGTTTCTCTTTATTAGTAGTTATTTCTACAATAGATTGTAACAGACAAATATTATTCATTCACACTAGGACACACAACAATTCAAGTTCCATAAACTCTTAGCAAATGATATTTTACTCTAGAGTAAGAACTTGTAAATTCTTTTTGACAAAAGTTACAAACCCATACCTTATTTCGACCTGCTACTGAACCCTTAGTACCCTTGTTTATTACATTGACATAAGCCCAAAGAGGATGATGATCATCTTGTAATTTATTTGGAATTTTTTAATCAGATTTTGAAGATGTTGTTGACATTATGTTCCTTCAAGATATGCTTCTCGATGAAGAATTTTTTTTGTGAGAATATGAAAGATAAAGAAGAAGAAAACAATATATAAAAGATATACTTACACGTTACTGTATAAATAATTGTTTGATATAGGAATTAAATACAAATATTATAATTGAAAATTTATAATTTATAAAAATAACAATTAATATGAATGAATTTCAAATATGTGGAAAGAAAATAATTTTATAGATTAAGTAAGTGGAAATTGGAAGGACAATATGACACATTATAAAGGCATTTTAAAGTCTTGAATGATTAATTTAATAGTAATCAATTTTGATATTAAAATTGATATGACATTTTAAAGGAATAAATACAGCAATAATATAAGAGGTATAAACTTAATGATGATTGTTTAAAGTAATTATTAGTAAAGAAATTTAAATTGATGAGAATTGAAAAAATTATGGGAATTGTAACCGACAGTGAAAAGTGAGAATTTGTTGGAAATAATTAAATAGGATAAGTAATAATTGTTAGAAAATAGAGTCGTTCAAAAATCGGATAAAACTGAAAAGCCAAGTATCAGAGGCGTATTGGGAAGTATCAAAGGCGTATCGCCGCCGTATCGGATTTTTTTTGAATAAATAATTTCAGATACGCCATCGATACGTATCAAAGTCGTATCAAAGTGTATCGGTGTATCGGTGCATATCGGATATGATTCGGTAGAAATTTTGAAGTATCTGTGCTTCATTGGTTGTAAACAATTTATAAAAACACTTATTCCTTTGAGAAGATATCTCTTCATCCTCATGTGGCGAAATTCTATTTGGATCCTCACGGAGCCATTCATCACTATAGTACCTATAAATAAAATAAACATTAATAATACATAAATTATGAGCTACAAAATTATTAAAATGAAATAACAATAAAAAAGATAATAATTTTTTTTTTGTTAATTTTACCTTGGATTTAGAGAGTGAGCCAAAACAATGGAGAGGAGTGCAACTCTTAGAAAACCTATCAATTAGTATAGAATAAACAACATCATAAAATGGTGATATCGACGTGTCATTTAAATCTTTCCCTTCATGCCAATATATTGAGGCCTTCACCTTCTCTATCATAGCATCCCACATCTCGTATACCAAATGAAGTGTGGATTCGTTGGTATCACAAACTCTAACCAAATTATAAATAGGCTCACTAAAATCAATAATATATGAAATTTTATCCCACCAAACATAATTCAAAATAAAATATTCTGTAGCTTGAGCCTTACCCATGTCATCCTCTCTATAAGAATTCCATTCTTCAATAATAACCATTGATTGCAAGGAACACTTCAAGAATTTAATTCTTCTTAACATTACTATGACAGATGCAAAGCATTTGTCCGAAACATCAAGCAATTTGAAATATGAGAATTGTTTAAAAATAACACCTCTCATGAAATGGATCAAGATAAAATTTCTAACAAAAGAAATATCATCAACAATCTGACTAATCCAATTACATTCAGTCCAGACTACCTCATTTTTTCCCAGTATGATAGGCATCACATATGTTCTTCAAAGTGAGATTTAATGTGTGAACAACACAAGGAGTCCAAAAAACCTTTGGAAATAAACTCTTATGATTATTCCAACACATTTTCATACATGAGCATTGTCTGTAATTACTCGTACCACATTTTCTTCTCCAACTTCCTTTATAACTTCAGTCATCCTATCGGTTATGTAGTGTTTACTTTTAATTTCGCCTGAAGCATCCACAACTTTCAAGAATATTGGACCCCTTCACTTATGGCCACAAAACTTATTAAAGGCCTTCTTTGACAATCTGTCCATCCATCAGAAACAATGCTAACCCCTTTTAAATTCCAAGTTGATTTAATTGGCTTAAGCAACCTCTCAACATTTTCCTTCTCTTGTTGTAAGAGAGTTGTCCTCAATGCATTATATCCAGGGGAGAAAACTAGATAAATTATGATTTGTAGAAAATAAATAAGAATTCATATAATAAGGATTTCTTGCAAGGTTAAAAGGCAATCCAGCTGAATAAAACTTTTTGTACATGAGAGCTTTAAGAGCCTCTCTATCACTTAAATTAAAAGATTTTTCTAATGGACTATTTTTCCTTCTTTTCACAGAAGGGCCATCTTGAATTCTTTCAGTGGGTAATGGAACATATTTAGGTTTCACTTTATTAGTGACTATTTCTACAATAGATTGTAACTCAGATAAATATTCTTCATTCACACTAAGACACACAGCAATTCTAGTTCCATAAATTCTTAGCAAATGATATTTTATTCTAGAGTAAGAACTTGTAAATTCTTTTTGACAAAAGTTACAAACCCATACCTTATTTCCACCTGCTTCTGAACAATTAGAGCCCTTGTTTATTACATTGATATAAGCCCAAAAAGGACGATGATCATCTTGTAATTTACTTGGAATGTTTGAATCAGATTTTGAAGATGTTGTTGACATTGTGTTGCTTCAAGATATACCTCTTGATGAAGATTTTTTTTTACGAGAATGTGAAAGATGAAGAAGAAGAAAAATTTATATATAAGAGATACTTACACGTTACTGTATAAATAATAGTTTGATATAGGAAATAAAATCAAATATTAGAATTGAAAATTTATAATTTATAAAAATAATAATTAATATGAATGAATTTCAAATATGTGGAAATGGAAAGAAAATAATTTTATAGATTAAGTAAGTGGAAATTGGAAGGACAATATGACACATTATAAAGACATTTTAAAGTCTTGAGTGTTTAATTTAATAGTAATCAATTTTAATATTAAAATTGATAAGGAATTTTAAAGGAATACATACAAAAAGAATATAAAAGGTATAAACTTAACAATGATTGATAAAAGTAATTATTAGTAAAGAAATTTGAATTGATGAGAATTGAAAAAATTATGGGAATTGTAACCGACACTGAAAAGTGAGTATTTGTTGGAAATAATATAACATCAAGACATAAATATGCATCTTTGAAATGCAACTTAGATAAATGCACTTGCATGTGGTACCATTGGAGCAAAACTCTCAACTTAATACTTTTCTAATTAATATAGGCGTCAACAACAAGGCATAAGCCTTCAACTTAATTTTGCCAATCTAGGCCAACTTACCAAGCAACAACTCCAACTTAAATAATGTTATGTATGCGATTCAATATGAATATTAAACAACCACAATGATAATTACATAGCAAAACAACAACAATTCAACTTTGATCATAGATCTGCAACTTGTATTCTTGTCATTGATAAGGCACCTCAACAAAATCCACAACCAACAACTTCACAACTTACAACAAGGAACACAACACAAAAAACAAAAAAATTATACCGCATTACTATTTTGATAATTTCTGACTAAACCGATTAACTAATTTATCTGCTAAACTCTGTTATTTTTACTATTTACGAGCTTCTTATCATGCCTCTGTTAAATTTTTGTTAGTAAACAACTTACCAAAACCTGCTACTAAATTATGCCTCACGTTACTTAGTGATTCTACTACTAATTCATCATAGTACTACTATTAATTATTTATAGCGGTTCTAATTCAATTATTTAAGTCTCTGGTAATTAGTTACTTAGTTCCATTATGTCACTGAACTAAAACTAAGATGTATCAGTAAGCATGCCAGGCTACACATATAGGAAACCACGAAGCAGAAACCAAATATCACACAAACCAAAATGTGACGTGAGTCACACTAATATGTCCTTGTCACGTTATGTGACGGTCGTCCCAATGGAGTGAAAGATGTCACGCTCCCAGGATGGGCGTCATACATTGGGGATGGTAATTAATCTTAATAATTCTAGTGGACATAATTCCTGCACCCTCCACTTTTACTACTTTTATTCACAACCAAGTCCACTAGCAATACTAGTATCATTCTACTAACAACTCTACAAATCAACTTAATTTAATTCAACTAACCACAACATAATTTAAATCAATTTTTCGACAACTTTGACACTTAATCAAACAACATAATATAACGATATTTAATTAAATAATTATTTAAATAAACAGGGTGTTACACGTAGGATCAATCGAGATTCTCATTAGACCAAATGAGTCTTCTCTCAAAACAATAGAAAAATCCTTCCCATCTATGTTTACTATCACTTTCTCTTGAAAAGTAAAGAAAGTTGGAACTCTTACCAAAAATCTGGCCAAGTCTATTTTGTCTCCTGCAGTTGTGATATCATCCGAGCACACGTAAGAACCCATGGAATTCGCCAAAGCAATAAAAAGCTCCATATTCCAAACATGAGAAGGAACACCAAAAGCTCTAACCAACGTTACTCTATGATCATCGACATCTGACTCTTTCCACTCTCTTATTTGGCTACACCATTGACCCCAGCAAGAGCTCTCATCCTTTATAAGGTCATATAATGCACCAGATTCTGTTTCTTCCAACATACACAAGTTAGATCCCAAAGGTGTTGTTTTGATATAGAAAACACAATCTCATCTGACCTGATCAGAAGGAACCTTCCAGATGTTGAGCAGTAATTACAGTGTTGGACTGGAGGGGGGCGTACTTGCAAGACACTCTGATGTTAAAGTGAGAATTTGGTACATAAGAGGTAGAAGAGAATGATGGTTTTAGAATACATGACCCTTTAGTGAAAAAGGGTATTTATAGTGTGCCCCCAGCGTTGAGTCAAGATCCTTACTTGGGGTCAGTGAGGCCCAAGGAAGAACTACCAAGGAATGCGTAGGAGTAAGTAAGACCTAGCACGTGGTCTTGCCCTTGGTCCAACTGCCCCTATATTTCAGGAGATAACGGAGGACAATTGGGTGACGTGGCGCACGTGGGGGAGACGTTGTCTCCCCACGTCCGGGTTAGTGAATCATGGGTCGTGCCCGGCGGTTTGGGCCTTTGCCCGACTAATTAGGCTTCTGCATGACACTGTCTTATTGGCCCAGTCCAGAACAGGAGCCCCCCAAGTCGAAACTCCGGAGCGGAGTGATGAGTTAAGTGGGAGTATGTTAGGCATAATCAAGTAATGTCGGGGACAATCGCAAACTCGTTTCTGGCGAGGTATATAGTGTCAGGTGAATTGTGTTCGACACCTCTCGGGCACCCTGTTGGTGAAGGCAAGGGTTCGCCTTGTCGAACTAACGATGCAATTCGAAGGACAGGGCCGAATGAGGTCGACGTGTGCTTAAACCGGTGGTGAGGCGTTGTGAGCATCATTCTTTGTCGGGAAAGATTTCCTCCTCGGTAGGTGTACGAACATCCTCGGGGTGTCGAGAACGGAAATGTGTGCTCGAAGTCTTCTGGGATTCTCAAGGATGATGTGTCTTGCCTTTTCGTTTCCCCCATAATTGCATTTAACGCGTGTCGCCTCGTTTCCTGTGTTACGGTGCATTAAATGATAGCCACCCTAGGGAACCTAGGTAGTCTAGGAAATGATTGCCTAGGCGCATCCTCTTCATGCAACGTCTATAAAAAGGGGGTGAGGGGACCATTTCACTTTTCCCATTTTTCTCTCCCCTCACGTTTCACCGGACTTGCATCCCCTCATTTGCCAGAACTATCATTGTCGTCGCCACCGTCGTCAGATTACTGAAATCATGTCAGGTAATGTTTTGATCCCTTTTCTTGGTAGTTTTAAGCTTGATTTGCTGGTTAGAATGGTGACTTATTCGCCGAAGTAGGTAAAAATGTCCCTTTCTTAGGGTAATTTTTAGGGATTTTAGATGAATATCCAGGGCACACCATGAATGTGTCGGGAAAACTTAGGCGTTTTCCCTTGAATCCCCTAGGCACTTCGTGGCCTTTGGCATGAATGTGCTGGGGAATTGTGGTGTTTACTATGAATGTCTTGGGCGAAATCTTAGTTTATTCTTTGAATTCCCCGAGCATCCGTTGAATGTCTCGGGCATATGTTGAATGCCCCTGGCGGTTTTTGGATGAATATCTCAGGCATCTGCGGCATTGCGATGAGTATGTCGAGTATTTTCCCCCTCACCCTTTCACTTGAATTGCAGTGGAAGGGTGAATTTGATGCGAGGTCGAATTCACTTGTTTCCTCTGCTTTTCAGGTAACGCGGATCAAGGATGTCCCACAGAAAGGAGCGCGCCATCTACATCTGGGAGCGGGGATCTCACATTGGTCTGCGATGAACCATTGAAGACGAGGCCTCACTTTGCCGACGACCATACTACTGCCCACACCATCGTGGAAGACTTACACCCAGATGAACCGGACAACTAGGAGTGTTACGCTCCTCTTCCTAGTTAACGGATATGTTCGGAGTTCCGGGGAGGAAGGTTCCCTATGTAAGAATTCTCTTTTTGAGAGGCGGAGATCCGACTCCCTTTAACTGACTTTCAGGTAGGAGTTTTCAGGCGGCTCAAGCTGGCGCCCTCGTAACTTCACTCAAATGCCATAGCGTTCGTTCGGGCGTTTGAACTGGTGTGTCAGCACCTCCAAATTGGTTGCACACTTCCCCTCTTCTTCCGTGAATTCCATCTGCAACAGTCGGGAAGCCATGGACACCACAGTTGGGTTTCTTTCAAACAGCCGATGAGGCTCTTCAAAACCTACCACGATTCTATTTGAAACTTCAAAGACAGGTGGTATACGGTGAAGCCTATCACCGCGCGTGCCCTAGATAGAATTTATAGTATTTAGCGGGATGCTAAAGGCACAAAGCGTCTGGTGTCGAAGATCCCTCTTGAATGGTGGGAGGATCATTTCAGACTGTCGACCGACCATTACAGATAGAAGTCCGAGCATATGGGATCCGAGGGCAAGTTGGCCTACAAAAAGTTGGTGGCCTATGTCCGAAGCTTTGATCTCGCAACGTGCATGGACCGATTAGGCAATCCTCTTCTTGGCAATGACAGGCTGCCTATTTTAGAGGCTCGGCTGATTAATACTAGGGTCATGCTCGAATGTAAGTCGGATGAGGAGGCTCTCCGACTTTTAGGTAGTTTATGCTCGACTCTTTCTTGCTTTATTATTTTTATTCTTCCTGCTAACTCGTTATTTATTTTGTAGATGATATGCCCAAACTCAAGGAGCGCGTGCTGAGATTGGCCAACAAGGGTGCGGGCCCGGCCAAGTAGTCGAAGATATCGGGAAAAAGCCGTGTCCGACAAGTAGCCTCAAAGGACGTAGCCGGCGGCTCTGGGACCCCTAGTCCTACCCGTAATTCTCCACAAGTGATGGCAAGGCCCGACAGTCCCATCATGTTGGATGATTCCCCTCCCCCCCACAAACGCCCATGTGCTGAGGGTCCCCCCACAAACGCCCATGTGCTGACGGTCCACTATGTCAATCAACTGATATGGAAGGCGGTTCGTCTGAGAATCGAGGAAGCTATATTCTCCCCTCCTGCTACCTTGAGCGAGAAACCTTTAGCGCCGAAGGTTCTGTCGAGGTATCTCCTTAGGGGGTCAAAGCCATACTTAACCAGGACAGGGCGAGCATGCAAACTAATTTATCCCAGGACGTTGTTACGGTGATCAGGGTCATGGAAATGGCCCTGGTCTTGTCCGACAACACTTGCTCGTTGTCAGAGTTAAGGACCATGGAGGAGGCGCTCTGAGCTGCAAAACTTCAAAAGGATTAACTCTCTAAGGACTTGTCCAACTATAAGGAAGAGTATAAGCTCCATGAGGGGTTAAAGACCGAGCTGGACGAGGTTAAGGTCGAGCGGGACAACCTGGTCGGAGAAAACAAAAAGCTGAAGGACCGGGAGGCTGATTTCAATGAATCTATCATGGAGAACGAGCGCCTCCTTCTAAGGGTTGCAGCGTTGGAGGGGTTAAAACTTCCTGCTGATAGGGAGAGCGAGGAGGACCAGGCCCTGCGAAGCCGGGGTGACCTGATTGCTCAGATCAGGAAACTCGAGGTGGACTACGTGGGACCTTTTGAGAAGGTTTTGACAATTCTACCAACCAACTCAAGGTCGTCAACCCTGGGCTTGTGACTGAGGGGACGACCTTTAACTACGAGGTAGTTGATGGGGAAATCGTCTGCCCCTTCGCTAGCTCGGAATACGGGGGAGAAGAGAAGGAAAATAATGAGTAGGTTTGAACTGCACACCATAGTTATTTTTGGCCTGCGTGCCACCTCTTTTTTTGTTTTTATGGCTTGCGTGCCACTTTTAATTTGGACTTGGCCCTTTGATTTGTACTTTCATCGGCCAGTTTTTGGTCGGTTTAAAAATACAATGTTTATTTTGTTAAGTTGTTTAGTTTCGATATTGAGATACGAACTTGTTTGCTTTACTATGTAGACTCGTCGGTTTAGGGAACCGACGAGGTGGCATGTTTTACGTCCGCTGCAAAATAGGACAATGTCCATGGTCGAGGCCCTGATCCCGTGGCTTGGGCCTTCCCATCGCGAGTTGGGTGCCCTGCAGACATGATACTGCGACGCTGGAGTTCTTTCGAAGTGTCCAATGTCGAGGGAGGTCGTGCCCGTATTCTGGGGATGTCAACCTTCCTTTTGATTAATATTGAGGTGCCATGGTCATACCTTCCATGTTTTTCGAGGTAGTAGGCCCCATTGTCCGTTTTGTCTCGGAGATGGTATGGGCCTTCCCAGTTTGCATCCAGCTTGGCCTCTTGCGAGCTCTTCTGGTTTCGTCGAAGGATTAGGCTTCCGACTTGGAATTCCTTTTTAATGACTTTTGCATCGTGGAATAGAGCCAGTTTTTGTTTGATTAAAGCTTCCTGTAGAGCTGCTTCAGAAGGAATTTTCTCGACAAGGTCGAGCTCTACTTGTAGGGCTTTGTCGTTCAGCTCCTCGTCGAAGGGTGCTTCTGTTCGTCTCGAGGGTTCCCGGATTTCCACTGGAATGACTGACTCAATCCCATAATTTAATCGGAATGGGGTCTCCCTGGTCATTGAGTGTGGGGTCGTGTGGTAGGCCTAGAGTACGTTGTATAACTCCTCGACTCACGCTTTCTATGCTTCACCCAGTCTAAGTTTTAATCCTTGTAAGATCACCATGTTGGCTGCCTCTGCTTGGCCGTTAGTTTGGGGATGTTCAACGGACGTAAAATGTTGTTTTGTGCCTAGATTGGAAATAAAATCCTGGAATCTTCTGTCCGTGAATTGTGTTCCATTGTTGGTGACAAAGACTTGGGGTATGACGAAGTGAGCGAGGATGTTCCTTTTGAAGAACAGAGTATATTTTGTGTTGTGATTTTGGCAAGGTCTTCAGCTTTGATCCATTTTTTGATGTAATCGACTCCGATGATAAGATATTTATTTAGGTAGGATCCGGTCACGAATGGTCCGAGGATGTCCATTCCCCACCACATGAAAGGCCATGGGGTGGAAAGTGTTTTTAGCTCGTTAGGGGGAGCTAGGTGCATGTCTACGTGTATTTGACATCTGTCGCATTTCTTGACGTGCTCCTTCGTGTCGCGTTGCATCGCCGGCCAATAATAACCTGGTCGAAGTTCCTTTTACGCCAATGACTTTCCGCCGGGGTGTTGTGTGTTGATTCCTCCATAAATTTCTCCCAATATGTCGGGGACCTTTTCTTCCTCAATGCATTTGAGTAGTGGGATGGAGAAACCTTTCCGGTAAAGCTTGCCTTCGATAATAACGTATGAGCATGCCCTTCTTTTGATGGTATATGCCTCTTTCAGATCCGTAGGGAGTTCGTCCCTCGTGAGGTAGGTGTGGATGGGAGTCATCCAACAATGAGCGTCGCCGATGGCCTGCACCTCGAGTGGAGGGGAAGGTTTCTTGATGCTCGGTCGGGGAAGGATCTCTTGGATCACATATTTGTTTACGTTCTTCTTTCATGTGCTCTCCAGTTTTGACAAGACATCTTCTCGGGTGTTGTTCTCTCGTAGGACATGTTGAACCTCCCAAGAGTCGAATTTTTCTAATTTGTCTTTTACTAAGGCTAGATATTCGATGAGGTTGTCGTTCTTAGACTAATATTATCCCCGTACTTAGGATGCCACGAGCTGAGAGTCTATGGAGATTTTCACTTCCTTTGCCCCTAGGTCCTCGGCCAACCGTAGACCTGCCAGGGATGCTTCGTGTTTGGCTTGGTTGTTTGAAGTTGGGAAGGTCAGTGCGAGTGATACTTTAATCAGGATGTCCTCTTCATTTTCGAGGATGATGACCTCACCACTTCCTGTCGAGCTGGAGGCGCCGTCGACGAAAAATCGACAATTTATGGGCACCATTAGTCGGGGTCGGGGTGTTCGTCATCTCAGCCACGAAGTTGGCCAGGACTTGCACTTTTAGGGCCTTCTTGCTTTCGTATTGGATGTCAAATTCTGAAAATTCTAACGACCATTTTAACATTCTGCCGACCATATCAGTTCGTCCGAGCAGTTGCTTTATGGGTTGATCTGTCTGGACTTTGATTGTATGGGCGAGGAAATAATGTTGCAGTCTTCTTGCTGCATTTATCAGGGTCAAGGCGACCTTCTCTATCTGTTGGTATCTGAACTTGGGGCCCTGGAGGGCTTTTCTCGTGAAATACATGTGCTTTTTCCCGTCATTTGTCTCGTGGATAAGGGCAACGCTGACCGTCTCGGTGGCTACGGACAAGTATAGGTATAACATTTCTTTTGCTAGAGTACGTGACAGTACTGGTGGTTCGGAGAGCACCTTATGAAAGGGGGAGCAACGCCTGCTCGCACTCTTTGGTCCATTCAAAGGCGGCTTCCTTCCATAGTAGCTTGAAGAATGGGAGTGCGTGTTGTGCAGATTTAGCGACGAAACAGGATAAGGAGGCGAGCATGCCATTGAGCAATTGAATGGATTTATTCGAGTTCGGGGTTGGGAATTCCGAGAACGCCCAACATTTGTCAGGGTTGGCTTTGATCCCTTGTTTGGTGAGGTAGAAGCCAAGGAATTTCCCTGCCCGAATTCCGAAGGTGCATTTTTCGGGGTTGAACCTCATTTTGCACTCCCTTGCTTGCTCGAAGACCTTTCTAAGATGCAGGGCGTGATCTGACTCCTCGTGTGACCTTACTATCATGTTGTCCATGTACACCTCGAGCATATCTCCGAACTCTATCCGGAATACCTTATTCATCATGCTCTAGTATGTAGCATCGACGTTCTTCAGCCCGAAAAGTATAATGTTGTAGTAGTAATTGCCAGTCGGGGTCATGAAGGCCATGTGTCGCTTGTCCGTGTCCGACATGGGAATTTGGTTATATCCGCTGTATGCGTCCATGAAGGACATGAGTTTAAAACCTATAGAGTTGTCAACAAATTTATATATGTTAGGCAAAGGAAAAGCATCTTTTGGACATGCCCTATTAAGATCAGTATAATCAACACACATTCACCATTTTCCATTATTTTTCTGAACAAGAACTACATTAGAGATCCAGGTTGTGTAATGGGCTTCCGAAATAAAATTCTCCTTTAAGAGGTCTTTTACAGCCTGCTCGGCAGCCTCCGCTTTCTCGGGAGACTGTTTACGCCTACGTTGTGCTACGGGCCTAATGGCCGGATCTATGGCTAATTGATGGCATGCGACCTCAGGGTCGACACCGGGCATCTCAGCAACACTCCAAGCGAACAAGTATGTGTTATCCTTGATGCAGGTTGTAAGCTGCTCCTTTGTTGTCGGTGGTAGACTGGTACCTATCTTTACAGTTTTGTCGGAGTTTTCGCCCGGAGGGATAAACTCAAACTCGCCGTCGAGGATTGGGGATTTTGGGTGAGTTGGAGTCTGTCTGTTGATGGGGCCCTGCTCTTTGGTGTCGTCTTTGCAGAGACGACTGTCGAGTTCAATGGAGTTGACTCGCGGGGAAGGTGGATGCTCCTCGATTCATGGCTTCTTGTTGCCTTTGGATGTGTTGATTATGACATGCCATTTGACCGCAGTGTCGTAACATCTACGGGAAGCTTTAATGTCGTCGTGAATCGTGACTACACGATCACGCTTGGTGTATTACTTTATATTTAAGTGGACAGGGGATGGCACAACTATCAGCTCAGCCATAGTGAGTCGCCCAAGGATGCAATTATACAACGAGGGGCACTCAATCACCAGGAATTGGACCTTAACCTCTTTGGTTGTCTCATTCTCGCCAAACAGAACGAGTAGCTCCACGTATCCCCATGATCTTGTGGTTGCTTTGTTGAACCCTTGGAGGTCGGATCCGACATAGGGGGATAAGTTTGACTTATCCAGTTTGAGGGTTCTGAACAGATGGGCATACATGATATCCACCGAGCTTCCTTGGTTGATCAAAATGCGTCGAACATCAAAATGTGCCATCTTCACCCTTATCAGTAAGGGAATACTAGAGTTGGGTGAACCTCCCGGTAATTCCTCGAGGAAAAAGGATATGGGATTTGATTTTCCCCGAGATTTGGTCAGCATCGCCAAATGATCCGAAGTGGTCATTAAGAGTTCGTCGAACTTCCGTTTAACAGAGATGGTGGCGTTCTCGTTGTTTATTCCTCCTCTGGAGATGACCAAGGCTGCTGGGAAGTCTTCCCACAAACTATGAGCAGTAAGTTTTCCTCCCATGTGGACATCGGGGAGGTGGAAATCTTCAGGGTGAGATATGCAGAGGGCTACTTGGAAAGGGGAGTTGTCGTCCAAAGAGTCTTCGCGATTTCTCTTCGTTGGTTGTTCCTCGTGTCGGGGAGTCTCACTTCTCTTGGTGTACTGTTTGAGGTGGCCCTCCTTGGTCAGGATCTCGATAGCGTCTTTCAGGTGGACGCAATCCTTAGTTACATGCTCATGGCTTTTATGGAAGCGACAATACTTGGACTTGTCAGTGTGGGGCTTGAGTGATGTAGGTTTGGGGAACCTCGCTCTGCCATGTTTGAATTCAGAGCTGATGCATTCAGCGAGGATGCGCTCGCAGGGAGCGGTCGGCAACGTATACTCGGAGAAACGCCCTACTGGTCCTCTTCCCTCGCGGACCTCGCGAGGTTTGTCATTTCTTCGCCTCTCCCCGGTGCGGTGAAGGGCAATGTAGTCTTTGAGCTTGGAACTCTTTGTATCATCCCGACTGTGGTTGCTTCGTACATTGTAGGCGACTTGCTTCTCCTCGTATCTGATATATGCTTGAGCTTTGTGCAGGAGCTCATCGAGGGAGCGAGGTGGCTCGATCCCGACAACTCTACTGAGTTCGCTACCGGGGAGCAAGTAAGACCTAGCATGTGGTCTTTCCCTTGGTCCAATTGCCCCTATATTTTAGAAGATAATGGAGGACAGTTGTGTAACGTGACGCACGTGGGGGAGATGTTGTATCCCCACATCAGGGTCAGTGAGTCGTGGGTCGTGCCTGACGGTTTGGGCCTCTGTCCGACTAATTGAACTTCTACTCGACACCCTCTTATAGGCCCAATCCAGAACACAATCCATCTTGAAACACCGTTAAATATTATACGACATACCGGGAGAATGTGTTATTCCGACAGAGGTCTTCTTCATTTTATTCCTTAACTCCAATTCCGAAGAGTAATGGAACAAGACAGAAGAAACTGAATTTTCAAATTAGCTGCGACATCCACGAAAGTCTTAGAGACAAGAGGCGTGTATGACCTTGAGTGCTTACCGAAATCGTTAAAACTAAATTAATTTTAAATTAATACAATTTTACAGTATAAGTATATATAAATCATAAGATATTCAAATATGAAATAATTTAAAAGGTGAAACCAATTCTTTAATTTAAATTTTATTTATTATTATAAATAAATTATTTCTCTACATTAATATTAGAGTATTTATGGATCTTACTTCATATTTTTCATAGGTAACAAATAATTTTCCTCCCGAGTATGATTTGGAGTTTAACTATGATTTGGAGAACAACTATGAAATGTTTGTGAATTTTAATGTTGTTGGAAGCCAGGTGAAACTAAGGGAAGTGTAGTTTGAATGAAAGTTTTAGCCATGAAAGATTAGAAGAAAACTTTATTATACAGGAAATATTATAGAGAGACATGTAGGGAAAAAAATGGTGTTTTGCTACTTATTTTCATTAAGACGGCAAAGAAAGCTAGTTGGGAAAGAATTTTAAAATAAAAAGTTGTGGAAAATTCAATGATAGTTATTAAAAGAATGACTATTGGGAAATATGTTGGGTGGCAAAAGCAAAGATATAAACGGCTTTGGCTTTTGTTTGTTTATTTTTGGAAGAATAACATTCATAGGCTTCTCATTGGACTTACTATATCCAACTAGGGCAAAGTCATCGTTCAAGTGAAAAGCTAGTTTAGAGTTAGGTCATATAGTAACTAAGGGATTATTTGTCCACTTTTCTTCTTAAAAAATAAAAACAATAATATTTTGTATAACTTGATCTTCTTCTCAAAATCCATCATTGAATAAGATTGAATTCCTACAAAACCAAATATTCCAACAAATAATCAACCAAAGAACCACACTAATCTTAGAAACGATTTTCTTCAACCTCAAAATATTTACTCATTCGTGTCAGTGTCGGGTTCTCATATCCAAATCTAAGTGTGTAACTCTCCTATCCTAAATATGTTGCGTGACTCAAACTTGAGTCATCTTTGTGGTTCAAAATCTCTTACTACTGTAATTAACCTCCAATGAGTAATAGCCAAATCAAACTAGTGTGTCACATCTTTAAAATGCCAATTCTATTGTCTTGAAAGGGACGTTATTAACTCTAAAATTCACCAAAAAAGACAAGTCATTGTCACAAGCCAAGTATGTTATTTGCTCGCTGTCTCTTTCTTTCTATCGAGTGACAGAACAAATGTCGTATTAAGATTCCATGCAAAAACAATATATAGTGTGTTCTAAACTAATTTAATTCTACACGAATCAATATATAATCGTCATGTATGTATTACTTTAAAACTAACACTAAAAAAGAAGATTTTTTAAGAAGCAATGTCCGAGAATTATGCAAAGATGTATTCAAAGAGATATGCAAAGATGCATTCAAAGAGATATGCAATCTTAAATGAGAAACCTCCCAAAAATATTACTAAATTATTATATGAATTTTATTCATTATTTGACACACTCTCCTTAATAGTTTTTTATTCAAAATAATTTTATAAAATCAATTTGCCACAAAGCAATATTGTCACCCCTAAACATAATATCAAACTACATTTGTTTTATGGCAAATTCTTTGGTACTCTACTCTTTTTGCAGGTGTACGGTACCCAAGTCAGTTAGATGAATCAGAAATAGTCGTTTGTCTTATTTAATTAGAATTTTATTTAATAATTTTTTTATAAAAGTTAAATACATAATTTACATAATTGCAGAGATATCTCTCACAGACCCCTACTACTTTCTTTGCATCACAAAACCGATGACCTAACATTCATCATCACCATCCAATTTTCTTCAATTCCCTGTTCACCCTATTTCTTCGCCGTCACAAAACTGGTGACCTAACATTCAAACCCATGGTCTTTACTTTTCCAGATCGAATCAATCTTAGCGTGTTCGGTCTCAGATTTTTCAATAGGGCTTTATTGCCCCTTTCGCATTCAAACCCATGGTCTTCACTTTTCCTTGGATCTCTCTTCACTACACTCCAATTCTCCCATTAAGTGGGGTATGTATTTTCAATTCAATTCTTTTTTAAATTTCAATATCTGAAACAAAATGAATAGAACATTGAAGATGAAAAAGAGAGATCTTTGTTTTCCCTAAAAAAAACTGGGACATGAATCTGTCAACTAATTTGGGGGTTTTTGAGTTTTACTGATTTATTGCATTTAGGTTGGAATTGGTTTGAATCACAATACCAAATATTTGATTTTAATCATTAAGGAAAAACCATTATATTGAATAACAAAGTTACATGATCATATAGCTATTTCACAAAATTTTCATCATGGTTTTGAGTTTTTAATTTAACTACAGATTCCTTGTTTTTTCTTGTGGATGATTAGCATAACACTGGATGGTCACCCTGGTTTTGATTGTGTAAGGCTCTAACTTTAATGATGTTTCTTATTGCATCTATGCCAATGTAGTCAAATATCTGCCATTGCGGCGCCATGGCAAATTGTGTTGGCAAAATGTTTTTCACTATTCCCATGGCCAGTTTTTGAAGGATGGAGGCTCCATGGAAGGTGAATATGATTGCTCAAATGATGGGTTTTTGTGATATAGAAAAGACAATGTTTGGGTCAGTCACCTGCTTTTGTAGTTGTAGGGTAACACTACGCCAAAAATGACTTTTCGCAGCACACAAAAGACAACGCTTTTAATGAAAAGCACTGTTATAGGTTACTTGAAAATTCGCTCAAAAAAGCGCTCTCTAAAGGGCACATTAGACAACGCTTTTTGAAAGCGCTTTCTAAGGTGACCACTTTAGAGAGCGCTTTCATCTAAAGCGCTTTCTAAGGTATAATTTAAGAAAACACTTTATTTTAAATTATTTTACAAAAGACCTATAACAACGCTTTACAACAAAAGCGCTGTCTTTTTTGCTTGACACAATTTTACTGGACCATATAAATAATCACAAAATATGACAAAATGGGGGATCAAACCCACGCCCTTTATGTAGGGAAAGGAATTTTAAATTATATTGATATATCAAATTATATTTAATATATTTAAATCATATTAAATTAAATTTTTATTTATTTTAAATTATATTTATAATTATTCAAATATATGTTTTAAATTCAAACATTTTAATTTATTAAAATTATATTTAATATATTAAAATTATGTTAATATATAATTTAAAATATATTAATTTAAAATATATTTGAAATTATATTAATATATCAAAATATAATTAATATATTAAATAATATATTTATATTGACAATTTTTACAAAAAAAAATATATTTATATTTATTCAAATAATATATTTAAATATATATGTTTTAATTAAAATATATTAATATATTTAAATATTTCAAATATATTAATTAATATATACAAATTAATATATTCAAATAAGATATTTAATTAATATATATAAATTAATATATTCAAATAAGATATTTAAATAATATATACAAATTAATATATTCAAATAAGATATTCAAATAATATAATTAAATAAGATATTTAAATAATATATACAAATTAATATATTCAAATATGATATTCAAATAATATAATTAAATAATATATTTAAATATATATTCAAATAATATAATTAAATAATATATTCAAATAATATATTTAAATATATAAAATATATTAATTAATATATACAAATTATATTAATATATAATTTAAAATATATTAATTAATATATACAAATTATATTCAAATATAATTTAAAATATATTAATTAATATATACAAATTATATTAATATATAATTTAAAATATATTAATTAATATATATAAATTATATTAATATATAATTTAAAATATATTAATTAATATATACAAATTATATTAATATATAATTTAAAATATATTAATTAATATATACAAATTATATTAATATATAATTTTAAATATAAAAATTATATTAATATATAATTTAAAATATATTAATTAATATATACAAATTATATTAATATATAATTTAAAATATATATGATAACGTATGTTATATAAATGTAATGTGATTTTAATTAATGAATGAGAGCGTAGTACCGCTGGTCAAGGAGGTTTATGTGAATGTTTTGGGTCTGGGGTTCGAATCCCCCTCGCCCCAGACTCATTTTTTTTTTTTTTTATATTTTCAACTTTAGAAAGCGCTTTCCAGTGAAAGCGCTCTCTAAGGTTATTTATTAAAATATTTTATATTACATTATTTCAGAGACCTTAGAAAACGCTTTTAACAAAAAGTGCCCTCTAAGGTTAATCTATCAAAAGACCTTAGAAAGCGCTCTTTATAAAAAGCGCTCTCTAATGTCAATTATTTATTAAAATATAAAACGTTTCTAATCATTTTCTTTTTCAGAAACCAGAATCGCTTTCGCTCTTAAACCCTTTACTTGCTTTCTAATTGTTCGTTCGTCCGTTCTTGCTGAGGTACATTGTCCGTTCGTCCGTTCTTGATGATATTGTGTTGAAGAATCCCATTTATGTTGTACATTGTTGTTGTTGTCGTCCGTTCTTGATGATATTGTGTTGATGATGTTGTGTTTGTTGTTGTGTTGATGATATTGTTGGTGTTGCTCATTGCTGATGTTGCTCATTGCTGATGTTGTGTTGATTTTCCTGACTATTGCTGATGTTGCTCATTGCTGATGTTGAAGAATTTTCCTATGTTGTGTTGATGATGTTGTGTTTGTTGTTGTTGATACCATTTATGTTGTAGATTGAACTAATTTTGTTTAATGGTAAGCTTAAGGTTATTTGTGATGATACAGTTTTGTTATTGATGATACCATTTATGTTATAGCCATTGATACAAAAATAGTTGTTGCAAACATAAATCATACACATAGGACCTGCAATATAATGGAAAAACATAAATATTTGCTCTAATTCATTATTTCATTAAATGAGAAGTATACATTTTTGATTCATGGTGTCAATGGAGATTTCTCAAATTGATTAGTATTTATCGTTCTTTTAACATGTTAGAATGATAAGTTTATGAACCACTATCTTATCGTTCTTGATGATATTGTTGTTGTTGTCGTTCTTGATGATTGATTTGTATATTAAGAGACATTATCAAATTCTAATAATCTTCATTTTTTAATGCAAATTGAAGGTAGATTTTGAGGTGAGGTCTAAAAGTTGTTTACATCTAGATTTTGAGGTGAGGTCTAGAAGTTGTTTACATCTCTACAGGTATTTTTGCTTTTTTTATTTTTATTTTTGTTTAGTTTAATTAGTGTAACTATGGATAAGAAATGGATATTTTCAAATCGATTGACGAAAGAGTACGAGAATGTGGTCTATATGTTTTTATTTAAGGTACTTGTATGACAAACTCATGCGCGGGACGAAATTGTCAAACCGATTTCATTTCCTTGCTTCCACTAGTGTCAACTGTATGACAATTGGTTTGAATCCAGATACAGTAAGACAATACTTAGTTGATAGATACATGGCATCCAATACATAAACTTTGTTTCTTTTACCGTATAATACTGGACACAAGTAAGATTGTCATTCTAATTTAATTCTAATCTTTGTATCTTTTGCGTAGAAATTATCTATCTAAACTTTGTTATATTTTACAGTGGACACTGGTTGTTGGTTGTCATTAATCCTACAAGAGAATTGGTCTATTATTTGAATTCAATGGAGCATGATTGGTCAACATATCCGAGTATGAAGGAAGTGGTTGATACGTAAGTGAGATTGTTCGAAAAATTCGTGTGTATTTGTATATTTAATTATTTCTGTGAGATTGTTCTAAATTTACGTTTTTCTTTTATAGATCTATACTAGTGTACCGAGCACAAAGAGATTATCGAGTTGCACGGGCTAAAGCAAACATTATTCCATGGATCCATGTGCAGGTAGATTAATTTAATTTTCACAATGTTGCTTATTAGTAATGCTACTTGATAACACAAATTTGTTTGTCTATGTGTAGTGTCCTCGACAGAAAAATGGCATAGACTGCGGGTACTACGTTTTGAGGTTCATGAAAGAAATCATTCAATTGGATCAATTAGAGATTCCTAATCAGGTATGCATAGATTTATAACTTAGGATTTATTTTAATATCGTATATTATGCATATTATCAGATATTAACTAATTAATGCATATTTTGTTTTTTTATGTAGTACTTTGAAGAATTCGCGTGTCCTCATTACACGGCCGCAAAAGTTGGTGAAATTATGGAGGAATTGTGAGAATTTATTATAGAAAAAAGAATAATTTAAGATATATATATATATATATATATATATATATATATATATATATATATATATATGTGTGTGTGTGTGTGTGTGTGTGTGTGTGTGTGTGTGTGTGTGTGTGTGTGTGTGTGTGTGTGTGTTTATATTGTGGTATGTACATGACTTGCGGTATGTAAATGACTTGTTGTTTTTATGTAAATGTTTATATTGCGATTTCCGGTGATAAATACCGAGTATATTGAGATTGTTTATATTGGTTTGGAATGGATATAAAATGAATTGGTTTATATGTAAATGATGAAATGGTTTGGAATGATGAATTGGTTTATATACAGGTTTGAAATGAAAATATTGAGAATATACAGGTTCTGCGTATACAGGTTCTGCGTATAAAAATGGAAGAAATGGGATGTTTTGAAAAAATATTTAAAATTATAGGTACACTTTAGAGAGCGCTTTTAGGAGAAAGCGCTTTCTCATAAAAGCGCACTCTAAAGTTATAGAAAAAATAAAATAAAAATTATAGTTAGCCTTTAGAGAGCGCTTTTTAAAAGCGTTGTCTAAAGAGGGACCAAAGAAAGCGTTTTTTTTCTTCATAAAAGCGCTCTCTAAAGTAATGTAAGAACAATTATAAATTTTTTAAAAGTATATAATAGAAAGCGCTTTTAAAGCGTTGTCTAATGGAATACCTTAGAGAGCGCTTTTAAATAAAAAAGTGTTTTATAAGGCCTACCTAAGAAAGCGCTTTTCATTTAAAAGCGCTCTCTAAGGGGTGCCTTTTAAAGCGCTTTTAATTTTTTTTTTAAACGTTGTCTTTACCTAAAACAGCGCAACCTTTAACAACGCTTTAAAGTGTTTTCTAAGGTAAAAAAAAAAACGCTCTCTAAGCCCTTATTTATTGTAGTGTAACTTTCATAATTTTATTAATTGAATAATTATATTTATTAATTTAACAATTATTTATAAATATAATTAGTATTAATGATGTTGACCAATCTACACGATACATGTTATATGGATACCGATACCCCATCAAATTTGATGGGTACCAGAAAGTTCACCTTGTTTTATTCACAAATGGGCGTAACATATAAAATAAAAAAATCCACATTTATTTTATTCATAATAAATAAATAAAACAATTGCTCGTGTAAGAGTTTCTTTAGAAGATAATCAATAAATATTTTTCTAAGCATTTTTGACCATTAAGACATTTCCTTACTCTATTGAGCTCATACCTAAGTCACTTGAACTTTATTGAAAAACAAGAAAAGTACAAATAGAAAATACTTCACCATAGTTGCACTTGCTAACCACATTCAATCAATTCAAAGTTCTTTAAGAAACAAATCGCTAAACAGATTCATTTCATCTTTCTTAAGAACAACTCCAACTTCAATTCCACCATTGCCATCTTTACTTTCTGCCAAACCAATTGTTAAACCTCTATCAATCGATACTATCTCCACCTTTTCCGGTCTTCCCCAACCAAAATCAATCCCATAAACACCAAATCTATTCGACCCTGCCACTCCCATTACTTCAAACCCTTCTCTTTCTAAATAAATAAAATTATTAATGCAATCTTTAGCTCCTTCAAGAACACCCTTTTCATCTATCATCGTTATTTTCTCATAAATACACTTAGCAACAAATAGAACACCATCTTCTTGGATAAAATCCAACGGTTGTGTATCAGGGAATTGCACCCAAACACAGTTACCAAAATAGTTATTTGGTATTGGTGGTTCTAACCTTGCTCTACAATCTACCGAGAAAACAAAAGAAAACTTTTCCTTCTCCTTTTCAACTCCGTTCATAGCTTTTGCAATAGTAACATGCAAATAAGCAGAAACGATGATAACAAAAGATGATAAATTTTGTGGCTTTGATTCATTTGTGTATAATATTTCCCATTTAGATAACACTTTTTGCTTTATTCTATCCAAATCTTCACGTGTGAGCTTCAACGTAGCACGAACATAGTCTTTGAGTTTTGGTTCATAAGGGAAAATCTCCAAATTATTTACCTTTTCATTTGGGAACTTATGTGTCATGAGTTGAATCCAACTATTTGTGAAGTTTAAAGCAAGTTCATTTGGGTCTTTGATGATTTCCCTATTGAATAAAGGCTCTAACTCAGGCAACAAAGATGGTGATTCTTCTAGGGTTTCAATGGTTTTGTTGCATAGATAAGCCCAAGCTTTGATGAACATGGTTGTAGATTTTCCATCAAGAACTGCATGGTGTGTGCTGATACCAATGGAAAAACCAATTTTTGGAAAAAGAGTTATCTGGATTGAGATAATAGAAGCAAAAGAATCGGTTGATTCTAAAAGCGGTATTAAAGATCGAGACGAAGAAGCTTCTTGTGGCGAGTTTTCAATGACAAGATTGAAATCTAACTCAGATTCTGCAATGAGAAATGAAACTCCATCATCTTCATTGGGATTGAATTGCATGAATGGTTTTGAAGAATCTGAAGGCCAAACAATTTTACCGGCTAAAGGGAGAAAATGTTGGAGGGTTAAAGAGAGTGCAGATTTGAGATTTGGAACAATTTCTTGAAAGAAAAAAGAGGGGTGTGATTGTGAATTTGGGAGGGTGTAGAAGAATACACGTTCAACAGGATGGAACTTTAACCAAAATATGTCAAAGAAAGTGAGAGGGGTTATTGTTGTTGTTTTGGTTGATGATAATGGAGGAACAACTTTGATGTGTTCATGGATTTTAATGTGGTTGGAATCCATGTGAAAGTGAAACTAATGAAGTGTTGCTTGAAAGATTAGAGTAATGAATTTTTATAATGGATAATTGAGAATGAAATTATTTCCATTTTATACCAAATCAAATATTTTGGTCTATAAAGTGTATTTTGTTAATATTTTACTCTTTATAAAGGCATTTTTTTTAATGTATTTTGATTCTTTTTTATTAGTTCATTTTATTTAGAAATAAATAAGTCAATTCAACCACTCTTTATTTGATTTTCACTTAATATTAATAAAATAGAAAAATAATTAATTTTATTTGGAATATAGTATGTTATTTGACGTGATGTAAATATTTTAATAAAAAAAAGAATGGAATCAATTTATTCCAAAAGCAAATATGTAATTAGAAAATAAATATTTAAATTGATTAATTTTACTTAATAAAGTTATGAAAATATCATTTTTTTTCTTTCAATTCAACCGTTATTATTGTTGTATTAAGAATATAAAAAATTATGAATATATTAATTGTGTGTAACAACAATATTTTATATTTATTTTTATAAATATATGATCAGTTGAATTTAACGCCCCTTTTAAAGTATATATTATTTTAAAAATTAAAAAAAAAAATTGTAGACTTGATCTACTCAATTATAACTATTTATTTGACAATATATACTTATTAGGTTAAGCGATTCAAACAACAATTACTCTTTAATTCAAACAACAAATAAAACTTTTGTGAAACAGTCATCCACCTTAGATTAATGGAATCTACACTAACTATTTTTCTTTGAGTTAGAGAGAAGGTCCAACCTCTCTCTAAATTCCCTTTTCTCAGTCTGCCTTCTGATGGAAATTTTCATGTTGTTCTGCATAATCTAGGTTCGTTAATTTTGTCTGTTACTTTCGGATTTCGTATTTGGAATGGTGTGGACTACGGTTGTTAATAGGAGGGATATCAAGAAATGGGATGTATTCCCATATGGAGGAGCTTCGGGTAATAATGAGGAGAAGGAGGTAAGTTCATTTTACTTTTAAGAATTCTCGGATAGGGTTCGAGCAAGAGACATCTTTGTGTTATTTGGTTGTGTGGATAAAGTTCTTGAGGTGTTGATTTCTCCCCGTCGGAATAAACTTGGAAAACGCTTTGGTTTCGCCCGTTTCAGGAATGTGGAGAATGTTAGAATGTTAGGGATAAAGCTTGACAATGTTCACATTGACGGAAAGAAAATACATGTGAATCCTCCTCGATTCGCAAAGGGATTGGTAGGGGTCGGAAGGAATTCATGGAGCAAAACGCCGGCTAGGAATGAGGGTGAAGCGTTTCACTGTGAAGGGTCTCCGAAACGTCATATTCAGTCTCAAAAGCCTTTTGGATTTGGGGCTAGATCTTTTGCTGATATTGTGGAAAACAAGAAGGAAGCTGTTGAAAAATGAGCTCTTTGTTTCAAAGCCAATACTGAGGTAGTGAATAGATTTAGGGGGGCATATGTAGCAACGATGATTCATCCGAAAATGACGTATAATATACAGCGGTACTTTGAGATGGAGGGAGTTTTTTCCGTTAAACTAACTCCTCTAGGATCAAAGTTATGTTTGCTTGAAAACTTGGAAGAGGGAGCAGTAGAAGACTTATTAGAAGAGGGATCAAATTGGTGGCAGGAATGGTTTTCGGAAGTGATACGTTGGAAGGAGACAAATGTCGACAATGAAAGAGTTATGTGTATAAGAGTTTATGGTATTCCTTGCCATGGGTGGAGCATAGAGTTTCTTGAATTTTTTAGTGAATTCTCTCGGAACTTTTATCTGTGTCGATGAAAATACGTCAAAAGGGATTATGATGGATGTGGCGAGATTTATGGTGAAAGTAGATGTCGGATTCAAACTACGGGAAAAAATGGTGGTTAATATCGATGGAATCGAATTCATGTTTTGTTTACAGGAGGATAAGTATGGGCCGATCAGAATTGCTCCATCATCGATCTTGGAAATACGGGTTTCCTCTTCATGTTCATCATCTGGAGATGATTTGTTGGACTCTGATATTAATATTGTATCTGATATGGGAGATGAGTCGGATAATTCTATAGAACAAGAGGAAAATGATAAACGTTCCTCAAATATTGCGAAGTCTGGAGGTGCCATGGATTGTGTTGGAAGGACGACGAGAAAGGTAGAGGATGAAGACGCTAAGAAGAAGATGGTTCAGGTGGATAATATTAATTTGAGTATCCAACGGGTTAAAGAGGGGGAATTGCGAAAAGTTTTTCGGCAGAAGTTAATGTTGGGGGTCCTGGAAGTAATAATGGTCAGGGCACTAATTTTGATGATATTAATGACACTTTTGATAAAGTGGTACACTCTTTGAAAGATAATATTAAAGGTAGCAAATCTGACCCTATTTCTACTTTTAACTCATCGGATGACATGGCGGGTAATGACATTATTCTTGGGGTTAAGGAGACAACTAACAAAGGTGGGGCCTATAATGGATGTAGTGGCACAAGGGGAGAAAGTTCGCACGTGAATAATATCAGGAGACTAAAAAATGTGAAATTCAAGAAGATAGATGGGTTAGGCACCAATAATACAAAAAGAAAATTTGGTAGGAAGGGAAGGATACACCTTACCAAAGGAAAATCTTCGGAACAAGGAGGGGGTGTTTTACCGGTGGTGCATCCTGGGTCGAATTCTTTATCGGGAAGGGATGGATCTTCTTCATCGGTGTATTATTTTAATAACTCGGCAGATTCTGATATAGTCAGAAGCAATATTCGCTTATGGAACAATTTGGAATCTAATGTAGGAAGCAAATTATGGGAGGCGATATCTAATTTAGGGGTGGTTGCTATCGATGCCAAGAAAGATTATTTTAGGAGTTTGGAGGATATGGAAAATTGCCATAAAAACAGAAAGTGGGGAGGGAAGGAGAAATTGATCAATCAAAAATGATAATTGGATCTTTGAATATTAGAGGCGGGGGAAGCATTATTAAGAGGAAGAGAATCAATCAAATTATTTCGGGCGCCAAGGCGGATATATTTTTATTACAGGAAACTAAAATTGAAGAGATGACTGATATGGTGGCTAAGAGCTTTTGGGTTAGAGAGAATGTTGGTTGGTCTTCGGCCGGGTCCTTGGGTGCGGCGGGAGGGCTATTGATTTTGTGGAAGGAGGATAGCGTTAACGTAATTTTTAGCTTCAAAGGGGAAGGTTTTATAGGGGTCAAGGTCTCATGGAGGGAGAAATTTTTCTACATCATCAATGTTTATTCTCCTTAAAATAAAAGGTACCTACCATAGACTAAGTCATTCATGTTTCCTTATATTCTTTCAAGGGTAAGACTGTCCCTATTATTAAGGAATAGATAGTCATTACCTTGGATTTTATTAAGGGACGTACGTAGGGTCATCGTATGGTCATAGAAGACAACAGGTAGGGTGTCTTTAGCAATTCGTAGGGACTATCATCATTTATTCGAAGGGACAAGGTCATTATATCGTAGGCAACCTCGTAGGGACTTGACCTTTTAAACTGGAAGGGACTTGATGATTTATACTTGAAGGGACTTTGCTTAAGACACCCCTATATTCGAGGGACTTGACCATTTTATTTCAAGGCAACCAAGAGGAATACCCTAGGAAGTGCAGATGGCGATCAAAGATCGACTTTCGTGTGTGAGTGTTTTATTTCAAATATTTAATCTTTTTTAATTAATTATCTAATTTTATTTAATCGCAATTAGGTTTTCACACCCTATTTACTAACCACTCAATTAAAAATTTATAAAGAAAATAAAGACGGAAAAATAAATCTACAGATTATTACAAGGCTTTGGGAGAGATACAACATAATTATCATAAAACATTAAATAAATAAAGCAATAGTAATAATATAAGTATAAATTAGAAAAGCAATAATAATAAATAAATTAAAAAAAATATTTAAGGGTTAATTAGAATTTATCAAGAAAATAAGTATAATTATAATAAGAAAATAAGGTTTGAAAAGAAATAAGTATAAAGAAATTAGGATTTTGAAAAAATAGGCATAAAGAAATTAGTAAGAAAATTGAAGTTATTATGAAAATATCTTAAGTGAAATTGCATTAAAATTTAATTATATACAAAATTTAGAATTTTAAAATTCAAAAAGATTATAGAAAAATAGTTATACAATTTAGTTATGAAAATAAGAAATTTAATTAGATGCTTACAAAAATCATATAGGTGTTTAAATAAATAATTAAAATAGTTAATATTTATTTACAAAAATATTTTAGAATAATATTATATACAAAAAATAAAATTTGAGTTATAATTATATATAGAAAATAATTAAGTTTTTATTTATTTAAAAAGAGTCTTAATTAATATTAATTTGATATAATAATAATAATTTAAATAAAACTACACAAAAGTGAAAAAATAAACAAAACAAAATAACCTGTAGGAGCCTGGGGTCGAATCCAGGTCTCCATCGTCCACACATATATCCCTTGCCACTGGACTGCGCATGCTTTGGTGACTTTTGAATGAGTAACGTTCAATATAATATAAACCTGCAAAAAATAACATAATTATATAAAAAGAAAGAGACCTGGGATTCGAACTCAGGTCTTGGGCTTCCACACGTGTGACCTCCACCATCTGAACCAGCCATACAACTTGTAATATATACGAAACAAAAACAAAATTAATTATGTTAACAATTTGAAAAAAAGTTTCGCGCCATTGGCTTCCGTCTTCAACCTCAGGGAGGGGTTTTTAGCTATGGTTGTGCCAGGTCTATAGCCACGGTTTTTTGCATTTTCACTAAAAGCCTGCAATCTTACAACATCCAGAATACACAAAATTTTAACAAATTAAATACATAAATATGATCCTTGTGAGGTTTACGATTCAACCACGACTTCCAAAATTATTTATATGGCTTAAACATGAAAATCCCAAAGTGAGTTTCAAAACCCTAATCATGGCAGAATCTTCAACCTGCAACAAAACTTCAATTAAACCATCCAGAAACGTTCCTTGTTTCATTGTAAACACAAAACATCAGTCAAACATAATTTATAACGCATGAATAGAAGAAAACGAAAAAATCATAAAAGTGTAAGAACACGGATTCTGTTTATGAATTTAGGTATGTTTCAGACGATGCAAATGATGCAAAGAGGTTCAGGGAACATCCCGGAAGACATTGCAATCATTATCTGGCCTTAACATTACCTCTAGGTTAGAATCCGAATTTGAATTTTTTTGTGAAATTTTCAAGTTTGGTATGAGTTCTTGACTGCATATTTTTCGTCCTCAATGCTTGTGTTGAGTTCATGTACTTATAAGGATTGAATTTAGGTCAAGAAACTTATGGATTTGTGGGCTTATGAGATAACTTGAGTGTGAAGGAAACCATGATCATAAATGTGAGAAAAATCAAATGATACCTTGCTATTTTTGATCCAATCTGATTTCAATTAACTTCCAATCATTCCAAATATGATTTAAATGATTTCCAATCAAATATCTTGTCCATTATTTGATTTTTCATATTTAGTTTATATTTAAATTGAATTTTAATGAATAAAATCCAAATAAATAATAAATAAATAATAAAAATCAGAACTCTTTGGTTTTGGGTCGTGCTTGATGTCATCATAAAGATTGGATTGCAAAATGATAGGCCCATTTGGAAAAATTTGGTTTTAAGGCCTTATTTTCTTCATATACCCCTAAAAAATCTCCCAACTTTGACAAGGCACAAATCCTTCAATTTTAAGGCTATGAAGGTGTTCTTGGACATTTTGGAAATCTAAAAGAGTCCTGTAACAAACCTATTTAGTCTCATGTCCATATCTTTTACCATTTTCAAATTATGCCCTTTGGAAGATGTTGACTTTTTGTTGACTTTTGAAATGACCTGTAATGTTTTAGCTCATACCTTCCAAATCAAGCATTTTTAGGCTTGGCTTGTGAGACACAAAGTTGTAGAGAATTCAATTTCCTTCTAAATGAGCTTTGGATGGGAAATTTTTGATGAAGCGTGTGAAAGTTATGGCTGCTCAAAGTTCAATTGACTTTTCTTAAGAAAACCCTAATTTAGAAACTCCTGATTCTTGATGATCTGAAACATTCTTGATGAATCATGATCAACCCTTGATCAAATGATGAATTTTACTTCATAAACTTGATGTTGGCAAAAAATCTTGAAGTTTGACTTTAATTTGACCTCAGTTTGACTTTTTAACTGCTTTGACTGATTTTTGCATATCTGATCATCTGACTGGGCAAGCTCTTTGGGAAAGCTTTGAAACTTGACATGGGGATTCTTGAATACATATAGGATGTGTTATGAATCTCACTTGAGGCATTGAAAATCATTTTAACCTGAGGAAACACAAATCCCTAGTTTTGGACACTTTGCTTGGGAGGAGGCATTGTCTGGGGAAACTTCCACACTTCTTGATCAATTGGGAGTCTTGAGAACCTTATGATCATTTTGACTTCTTGAGAGATATTGTCTAGATTATGGGAGGGCAAATTTTGGGGTACAACACTATGGATACGTCTTTCCTCAATTCGAACTCTAATTGAGATAATCAATCTTACTTTGAAAAACTACTACAAAATGCGTAAACAACAATGTCATGGTCACCACGGTTCTTCCCTACACCGTGGTGACATCTCTAAACTAAGGCGCTATCATATTTTTTTTATTTTTTTTTATTAAAAATTATTTGTATATAACAACGGTTGATGTGCCAACTGTGGTGATGCCATCAAGCTTTCATGGGTTCAATCCTCATCGCCATAAAATATTTTATTCCTTTAACGTTAGGGCGTAAATAAAAGGGATATCATTATGGTTCTTCTGGTTAACCATTGTTATATATTTATAATAAATAAATACTTATCAAAATGGTTGGTAGTTTTAACCGTTGTGAAATAGTTTACCATATATAAGTGAATAAACTCTCACTTATTGACATTAGCACCGTTTCTTTCACAGCGAAACCCTAGCACCCATTTTTTCTCTTCTTATTCGCTATTAGTTGTGAATCTTGTTCTTCATACATTAAGGTTTTTATGGCCATGGAGAAAAAATATGAGAAGTATGAACTTATTGTATACACTTCATCCACCTTATATTTCTTCTTCATGGATACACAAATTAGATGAACTTAATATATATATATATATATATATATATATATATATATATATATATATATATATATATATATATATATATATATATATATATATATATATATATATATATATATATATATATATATATATTGATTTGTTACAGTTCCACGATTTTTGCATGTTATTTTTGTTGATTGTTCTCATTTTTTTAGCCCAAACTCCGACGGCGGCGAAGATTGTATGTTCTCATGCTCTCTCTTTAATCTTCACTGAATTATGGTTTTAGGGTTTGGTTTCAACTGAAGATGCTCATTGTTGATGTTTTTTTGTGTTTCCTTACAGATTAAGGGGGTGATACATGGTGATGATGATGGTGGTAGCAAGCTTATAGTATGAGTTGATAAGGTTCATATAGTTTGTGTAGAAATGAAAAAAAAATACAAGAAGTATGAAGTCATTTGGAAACCTCATCCACATTGTATTTCTTTTTCATTGCTTCACAAACTAGATGAAATTCATAGTTCCGCAATAATATTCAATAAAAGGTGCGTTCTTGAAACAATTTAATATAGTTTGTGATATTGTATGTGGTTAGGGCTTTGTTGATGAATTTATAATATTTGGTTATGGTGTATGATGTTGCTTGAGTTTATCATATTCTATGTAGATTGTTTGTTTCACTAATCCTCACTTAAAATACATTCATTTAAATTGAAATAGATAATTATAATATGGAAATTAAGTTTTATTTGAAAACTAACTTATCTAAATAAATGTTTCTGAATTGCATAAGTCTCGTCGTTCATCTCACGTTGTCTTACATATATTATGGTATGATGATCTGACTCCTTAGATGCATCGTTGTATTTGATTATAGTTAAATTTCATTAAATACAATTTATTGGATAATCTGACTCACCATCAACACTTATAATTGTAAAAATTATGATTATAAAATTACGGTAATAAGTGATGATGATGAGGAAGATTATCCAATGTTTTGTTGTTATGGAAATTTAACTATAATTGAAGATAGCGATGCATCTAAGGAGCCATGTCGGTATACCATAGAATATGTAAAACAATATCTTGGTTTTCAAGAATAGTTTAATTTTTCAGATTATAGACTTCTTAATCAATTTGAATCCTTGTATTTATGTAGTGAGGTATATGGAAAATAAGCAATCTACATATAATATGATAAACTCTGGGTACTTTCAACAACAATTATCTATTATAACAGAGATTAAAGGTAATTTATATTTTATATAATTTGCTGATGATGGGTTTCAAACCCACTACCTAAGTGTATATATCACAAGGGTTAATAAGCATAACCGTTGTGATACGTGACACACTTTCTATATTTAAATAAAGGCTTCTAGATCATGGTAAAAACAACGAACTTATAATGACACTCTACTTAACGACAGTATGAACAGCATGATGGTACCCCTTTTGCAACCGTTATGAAAAGAGTTTTCCATAGTAGTGAAAATGTAGTTTTACAAGAGAAATGTAGCAATAAACCCCCCACAAACCCTTTTTTTGATGTTGATTCTAACACTTTCTCTTCCCTTAATCTGGGCTTATCAAGTCACCTAACAATACCAATTTGATACACAGTCTCACGCTACTCCTTTGCAAGAAACCCTGTTCTTCAAAGCTTTCACTCGATAAAATCCAAATTATGAATTTTTGTCACCCAAGATTTACCAATTTGATCCACCTTCTCATGTTAATTTCTTGCAAGAAACCTCGTTCTTCAAAGCTTTCACTTGATCGAATCCAAAATATGTAATCTTGTCCAAAACCTTCAAATTTCCAATTGATATAAAAGGAAAACCCCAGTTTGGATTTCTTATTTAAACCCCCCAAAGATTTTGTGTAATTTGTGTAATAATTATGTGAAATTTGTTTGTGTCTATGCATAGAACATGTGTTGAAGATGAAGGGAGCTCTTTGTATATTCCTAGATTCGTATTTTGAAATGATGCATGTATACACACACACGCACACACACACACACACACACACACACACACATATATATATATATATATATATATATATATATATATATATATATATATATATATATATATATATATATATATTTGTGTGTCTATGTGTGCACGCACGTGTGCTTATGTATCTGAAAATTGGAGGAAAAAGGAATGCAAAAGATTTAAGAAAAATCACGCATTTTTGGAAAAATGCATCATATGTTTCAACCTATGTAAGTCATGTGTCAACACATTTGAAGCACCTTTCGACCTATATAGGTCATGTGTCGTCATAGAGGAAAATTTTCTTCTATGTGTGGACCTAAACACCCTTTCTAAGTCAGCACATCAAACAAAGGCTATAGACTTTAAAACTCATCAACATGTATCGACGACTCATGGAAGAAAATTTTGTTGAGTCGGCATGTATGTTACATGTGTTGACACATGCATAAACAGAAGCTACGGACTTAAAAACTTAACAACATGTGTTGACTCATACAACGTATGTGTCGATACATAAGCATGTGTCTTACATAAAAACACATTTTTCCATGTAGAATCATTCCTATCTTTTTATAAATCATTTTCAAAATATTTTTATGCTTCATAGATCTAAGAGGCACATTAAGACTCAGAGGATGTCGTCAAATATACATAAATTCTATATTTTCTTTATTTCAACATCAAACAAAACAATTATAATAGGAAGGTGCACTTACAGAGGTGGTCGTTCTTCATTAATATTGGAATTTATGGGATTTTCCATTCTAACATATATTTTTCTAGAAGGAACGAGCTTTCCTATTGGTTATTTGACCACTTCTCAATCTCATACATAGAAGGCATTGAAAACTTTAATAAAAAAATAACTTTGTTTATTATGAAATTTGGTAAACAAAAATAAGTTTTATTTTAGTTAAGGGATTAAACTCAAAAATATCCTGAGATAGATTTGTGCAAAAATGGTGAGTTTTAAAAGATTTTGACAATGAACATCAAGAACATTGAAATAAAAATAATGTAGTAAAGTCAATGGGTAAAAAGAAAAAGTTAAAAGCATAAATTAACTTTATAAATTGAATGCATATACATACATTGAAAAACTCATTACTCACTTTCACATTCAAATACCCTCTAAAACTACAAACAAATATTGCTTATATACTAGTCCTAATATAATCGTCAACAACTGTCGCGTTAGAAAAACTTGACATGTTTTCGTCTTCATGCGTCTTTTCTCTTTGACAGGTTTCCACATTTTCTTGAATAACGATATGATCTTATCCATAATCTCTTATATAATAACATCATAGTCACGTCAACTCATAAAGAAACCCTGAATCTTACTAAATCTTTTAACTCGACTAGGGTCTTTAGTGGACCTCTCAACCAGGTTTCCAAACCTCAGTCGACAGGACATACTCATCAAAAAGGTCAAATGATCCTCTGGTCAAAAAATACAATTTTTAAGTATGGATGAAAACCTGAAATCCTTGTCGTAGATAAATTTGATCCTCAACTCTCATGTTTATTACCTGTGCCGAAAACATGAGGTAACACTAAAAGAACCTAACATTACCAAATTGAACCACAATAAAAGATTACAAGACCCGAACCGAGTTTTTTTTATTTGTTTTGAATCGAACTCAACCAAACAATTGGTTCGATATACATGCTCTTAATTCTAAATCGTACCAATCTATTAATAACTATATTTTTCATGAGAACCACTTGTTATAGTTTTTTTGAACTTTTATAATAAAAAAAAAATTTATACTTTTTATAAACATTTTTATAAGCATCTTTTTATCACTAACATGTAATTTAAAGATATTTAAATTCAAAAGGATTAAAATTAATACTACAAACCTAATAAAAACATACAAAGTTAAATATTATTGGATGTTATATTGCCGAAATCAAATATTAATCTTAAAAATTGACGCTCTTTAAATTATAAATCATACAACATAAAAAATAAATAAAAAATTGTCTCAAATCTCTTTTAATTATTATTATTTTTTCATAAGTAATTTGTATTTAGGAGATTTCGAACATAAGATCTTGAGAGGAAAATTCGTTTCACCACTAGGTCACAAACACTCACACTTTTTTAATTATTATTAATTTTTATTACTTTTTATTCTTATTTTTATTAATTAAAACAAATACTACAACATTATTTTTTTGCATGTTTAAATTTTTTCTCTTTTTAATTAATTTTTTAAAATTATTAATAATTACCATTAAAACAATAGTACTATAACAACATTAAAATACCAAATACATAAACAAAAAATTAAATAAGGGTCCACCCAATACATCAGACAACTGGAAATTTAAGAATGGCTTATCTCACCATAAATGGTGAAAAATTACTAAGAAAATTCGAAAATACTATCAGATTTTTAAAAATTCGTTTCCAAAAGTATTATTTTCTTACAAAATCATATTTTAACAGATTCTTAGCCTCATATTTTTTTAAAAAATTAAATTTGAGACGTATCTTTAGATTCACCCTGTGAACGTTTCATGCATTCTTTATTTATAAACATCAGTTTGACATAAATTAATCCAGAGATATATTTTTTATTTCCGCAAGACAAAATCCAAATATGCATTTTTGTGTTCTCACCAAACAGAAATTGTTGAAATTATTTTATTGACACATTTATTTAATGCACGAAATTCTAAGAAACATCTGAACCATAGTACTAGAACTGTAACAACATTAAAATGCCAACTAAAACTCAACCATATATTGTATCTAAAGTCAATTATCCTTTTAAGCCATCCTCCTTTTACAAAAGGGTAAATGAAAAATAATTACCTCTTTTCAGTATCTCTGAATTTTTTCTGCCCTGCCATATCACTTTGCAATATAATATCTAAAAAGTTCTCTTTGCAATGTAATATCTAAAATACCATTTCTTTTTAAATATATATATATATATATATATATATATATTTTAATCAACTTGTTTTGTGGAACATGTCATAATCACTTTTTATGAGGCACGGCATGGCCCTATATAGTGCATGATAGTTGATTATTTAATGGAAAAAATTCTAAGAAGCTACTTATTAAAATTTTAATTAAAACAAGAAGATTTCTATTCATAACTAATATTTCTACACCGTATTTACACTAAGCAAAATACTTTAAACACATGCATTCATTTGTATTTGAAAAAATAGAAAATTAATTAATAAAGTATACTAAAGAAACAATACCGTAAGAACATACTATGTAGTGTCACATTTTTATGTAAGAATATATTTCCTCTTAAAACAAACACTACAACATTATTGTGTCGGCTTTATGTCCAATCACAAGCAAATCAAGCACAATCTTTCTAAGAAAAGCTTGAAGGTGAATTTTTATTTACCTAACTTTAAAAATTTTAAAAATTGGGTAAGGTTACGTTGAATATAAAATGTCTTAAAAATATCAAATAATTATATTATTTAATAAATAAATAAATATATAAAAATTAAACGGTATTATATGATTGATTAAAGGTACATTACTCATCTTTTACTGATAGATAGAGAAATTATCTCCGATCTGAATTATAGTATTAAAATGCCAACTAACACCAGTAGATATTATCACTAGGTAGATGAAAGAATAGTACTATTATTTAATGGTTCAAACAGATTTTTTTTTCATCAACACTTCAAAGTTTCTTTTTAATATTCCCTTGCAAAGAAATCAAGTATACTTCCTCTGAGCTTTCCATGGCTTCCAACAAAAACAACATTAAAATCCATGAACAAATCAAAGTTGTTCCTCCATCATCATCAACCCAAACAACAACAATAACCCCTCTCACTTTCTTTGACATATTTTGGCTAAAGTACCACCCTGTGGAACGTGTGTTCTTCTACACCCTCCCAAATTCACAATCACACCCCTCTTTCTTTTTTCAAGAAATTGTTCCAAATCTCAAATATTCACTCTCTTTAACCCTTCAAATTTTCCTCCCTTTAGCCGGTAAAATCGTTTGGCCTTGTGATTCTTCAAAACCATTCATCCAATTCAATCCCAATGATAACGATGGAGTTTCATTGGTCATTGCAGAATCAGATTTGGATTTCAACCATGTCATTGAAAATTCACCACATGATGCTTCTTTATCTCGTTCTCTTATACCACTTTTAGAATCAACCGATTCTTTTGCTTCTATTATCTCAATCCAGATAACCCTTTTTCCAAAAAATGGTTTTTCTCTTGGTATCAGCACACACCATGCAGTTCTTGATGGAAAATCTTCAACCATGTTCATGAAAACGTGGGCTTATCTATGCAACAAAACCATTGAAACCCTAGAAGAATCACCATCTTCGTTGCCAGAGTTAGAGCCTTTATTCAATAGGGAAATCATCAAAGACCCAAATGAACTTGCTTTACACTTCACAAATATCTGGATTCAGTTCATGACACAGAAGTCACCAAAGGAGAAAGTAAACAATTTGGAGATTTTTCCTTATGAACCAAAATTTAACGATTATGTTCGTGCTACGTTCAAGCTCACACGTGAAGATTTGGATAAAATAAAGCAAAAGGTGTTATCTAAATGGGAAGTATTATACACAAATGAATCAAAGCCACAAAATTTATCATCTTTTGTTATCGTTTCTGCTTATTTGCATGTTACTATTGCAAAAGCTATGAATGGAGTTGAAAAGGAGAAAGAGAAGTTTTCTTTTGTTTTCTCGGTAGATTGTAGAGCAAGGTTAGAGCCACCAATACCAAATAACTATTTTGGTAACTGTGTTTGGATGCAATTCTCTGATACACAACCATTGGATTTTATTAAAGAAGATGGTGTTCTCTTAGTTGCTAAGTGTATTCATGAGAAAATAATAATGATAGATGAAAACGATGTTCTTGAAGGAGCTAAAGATTGCATTAATAATTTTATTTATTTAGAAAGAGAAGGGATTGAAGTTATGGGAGTGGCAGGGTCTAATAAATTTGGTGTTTATGAGACTGATTTTGGTTGGGGAAGACCAGAAAAGGTGGAGATAGTATCTATTGATAGAGGTTTAACAATTGGTTTAGCAGAAAGCAAAGATGGCAATGGTGGAATTGAAGTTGGAGTAGTTCTTAAGAAAGATGAAATGAATCTCTTTAGCAATTTATTTCTTAAAGGACTTTGATCAATTAATTGATTGTGCTTAGCAAGTACAACCATGCTGATTAATCTCTTCATTTGGATAATATGTTTGAGGTATTGTTTATTTGTATTTTTATTGTTTTTCAAAAAAGTTCAATTGAGTGGTTATGATTAATCTCTTCATATGGATAATATGTTTGAAAATATTTATTCATTATTTTCATGTTATGCTTCAAATACTTTTAGTTTGAAATTATTTTTAGTGGAAAAAATATTGCTTATGGGCAAAATAATTTAGTAATATTTTTGGGAGCTTTTTCATTTTAGATAGTATTTTTTTATGGTCTACACTTTTGTTTAATTTGAATTACATGAAATTATAATTGTTATTATACTTGTTATGAATATGTTAACAAGGGATAATGGAGAAATTGTTAGCATGAAACTATCTCAATGCTACTCATTGGTACATTTTCATGGACTAAAATTATGTCATTTAGAAATTTTAAGTAATTTCTTCATTTTCCTTCAAGTGGGCTTCTTGACCCATAGCTTTAGATCCATTAAGACTTATGTATTTAAGTGTGGATGACATCTTAAATTAATATGTAGAAATTATATCATATTATTTTTATCTTTCTCATTTATTTGTCTTTTTAGTAAACCATAATCTCTTGGTAGTAGTAGAATCCTACCATCATTGGTGTTTTCATCTTCATCATTAATGCCTCATAAAATCACCAATCCCACATCCAAAGACCTTGATGATACTCTAAAAGCCACAAACCAATGTCTTGAAAACCTCATCACTACACATGAGAACCTTGAATCCTCCATGGAAGCTAACAATCAAGATGTTGCTTTACAACTTGGTCAGATCCACACCAACCACAACAACTTGGGGTCAACCATGAACAATAATTTTGCAGCTCTCATATATTTCATGACTCAATAATTTGCAACAATCAATGTTGCTGCTACTATTCCCAGATCTGCTCATACATCAGCAAGTAGATCTACACCCATTTCTACACCCAGATCTGACATAGGTGTAACACCTCAAATTTTCCCTCTTCTGTTTAGCATCATCATCATATCATAATCATCATAAGCATGTCATGTCCTTAGCATTTTGCATAGAAAAATGAAGCATGTCACTCGCATCTTCTAGCATAAGGCATATGATCAACCATCCGAGAAATTCGAAGCACTACAAGGCAAAAATCAAAAGCATGGTGACCTGACAAGAAGCTCACAGGACCCTTTTGTACAAGCTTTGTATCATGTTCAAAGCCCTAAAAAGGATCGAGGATCAAAATCAGCTTGAAACGGTTGGCGTAGGGTTATTCCTGAAGTTTCCCACCAAAAGGAGGGAGAATTCAAAATTCACTGGTGTTAACCTGTTAACGCTTTGGTTAACCGGTTAATGGCTGCGAATTTTGAATTCCAGCAGCAAAATTCAGCATGTGTTTTGGCTCCAATTTTCCAATTTTCTGATTTTTATTCATTTTGAATTATGGAGAAGGATCTAGAGCATTTATCAAAGCCTAATTCCAATGCTAGGTCCTAATCACTTTCTAAGCCAATTCCAAACCATATTTTTTGGATCCCAAGCCAAAAAATTTGGCCTCAAACCTAAACCATATTTATTCCATTTCCCTCAAAACCAAGAGGGAGCTCTCTCATAATTTACTTTTCATTTTCTGAATTTTGATCTCTCTCACTTTTCTCTGCCAATTTTCCAAATCACTCAAAGTTCCTCTTTGAAGATTACATAACTTTGCATTAAAGTGTGTAGATCTTGGAACTAGACCTCCATCCATAGCTTCTTTGCATCCATTTGATGGTTTCATTACTTGGTTCAGATCTGGTTTGGAGATTAGAAGTGCTTTTGGAGCCAAAATTCTGCATCAAGATCCTTTGCTTGCATTTATTTTGCATGATGTGTGGAGATTGGCACCAGATCTTCGAAGTTTTCCGCGCAATTCCTCATTTCCAACTCAAACAACAATTACCAAAGCATACCTCAGCTTTGTAGGTTGGTTAAATTAAGACCTAGCTCTGTTTTTAGCTTATTTGCATGCTTGTGCTTAGATCCACCATGTGCTTGTGTATTTGCTTGTTTTGCTTGAAATGATTGGTTGATTTGTGATCGGATCCGCGTGTTAATGTTCATGAGCTAAATGGTAGTGATTAATGTGAATTGATCCATTTATTTCATGCTTAATTGATTGCTGGTCTGGTGTGGAATTATTTGAATAAGCTGGATTTGAGCTGATTTTCTGCAGGAAATTGTTGATGTTTTTACAGTGTTAATCGGTTAACGCTTTGGTTAACCGGTTAACGCACCTGTTTCTGTGCTGTTTTTCTGCAGGTCTGGACTGGTTAACCGGTTAACGCTTTAGTTAACCGGTTAACACTGAAGCAGAGTGACATTTTTGAGCTATTTTGAGCTTGTTTGATCCCCTTACTTGCTTTAATTGCCATGGATCATTGTATGATCATTGAATATGCTAGTTTAGGGCGATTTGCTTGCTGGTTGATGTATGCTTTCATGTTCTCGACGCGTAAATTCATGTATGTGCAAAGCTTGACATGATTGTTTAACTTGGTTTTCTAGAACTTTGAACATACTAATTCCATGATTGTGTTGACCAATTTGCTGGAATTTTGCTAATATTTCAGGGGCTCATGGTAAGAGAAGTGTGGATGTTCATCCACATTTCAACTCTTCATCTTTTCTTTTTAAGTTGCTTTCTACTTTGTGATTTTGATGTGCCTTATGCCATCATGTGATTCAATTCTTATTTTTCCCCTCTAGGAGCAACTTATCTCCTTTAGAGGAGTAAGTTGCTCTCCAACTTTCCTCTTCTTTCTTTTGCTCCTCCTTGGTTCTTCTTTTCTCTTAGGATAGTTGAAACCTCACTAACCTTAGGACCACTTTTTGCATGATAACTTTAGGTTTAGTCTTTCCCCATTAGACTTTTGCCTTTTGCTCCTTTGGTTCTCTTTCTCTTCTCATCTCAAAACAAAAGCATAAAAAACATTAATAAAGAAAGAAGTGACTTCTTGTGTAATAGCCTTATTCCATGGGGCATATGTATTCATTCCATCTTGGAATAGTGCATTTGTTTAGCATGATGCACAAGTCGGATCATGAGGTCAACTTCATCAAGAAAAACCATAAAAAATACTTCTTCATTTTAATCACTAAAACACTTAATAAATTCAACAAGTCAATGAAATTAGGCCCTTGCCCTTGGAAACGAGTCTTGGATAAATTCTCCTTACTTGGTGTGCTTGTTTTATTATTCCATCTTGGAATGTAGTAGCAAGTACACATTCCATGGAAAAGAGTTTAAGTTCATTCTTTTGTGCCACACTCCTAAAAAAACTCATAAAAAAAAGCACAAACAAACAATAAGCGTCTCCTTCGGGATTTCTTTTCTCATCACCTTCGCTCCGTACACGAACTTGCTCCTACTTGTCATTTTGCAAGACGGTAACACACTCGTCGTCCGAGCCTGCAACACCTGAGCATTGACATAGGCAGTTCAAGCCTTAAGACACAAGCAATCTTTTCCACCCCTAGTTAGGGGAACTACGACGTCTCTGATCCTCATGTCCAGTGAGGTACGTAGGCAGCGGGGTAGGGCCCGTTCGAGCATACTCTTTTATTTTCCCTACATTTTCCCCTTTCTTTTCTTTCTTATCCAGTTCCAGTTTCAGTTTTGCAGCAGCTTTCATTTCTTCACTCTTTGAAATATTTTCTTTGCAAGCATGGATCCCGTCGGGTACGGCGGACGATCTAGGGTGCTAATACCTTCCCAGGTCGTAACCGACTCCCGAACCCAGTTTCTTTGGTTCGCATGACCTGTGTCCTTCTTTTCTTTTCTTCGGTTAGTGCAACATTATCATTCTCATTCCTTCGGGATAAAAATGCCTGGTTGGCGACTCTACCTCTTTCCGCGCCACTTTCGCGTTTGTACCAGGATGGAAATCCAGGGAGTGACAACTGGCGACTCTGTTGGGGACCAAACCCAGAATCTCTGGTTCCCCTTGAGAGTCAATCCTAGAGCTTGCGTGTTTCTGTTTCGTTGGGTGTTGATTGTTTGCTGCTGTGTGTTTATTTTACTGTTGTTTATTTACAATTTTATTTATAGCTTTATTTACAGTTTTCAGTATTTATTTTCATGCATCATATTATATTGGACTGTCTGAACTAGTTACTTTTGGCGGGCTTTGGGAATTGTTTCTAAGAGATGAGCTCGTAACCGGGGCTCGAGTGCACCCTAGGACTTAGAGTGGACAGTCACTTTGGCTTCATGGCATCTTACTATGTTGGTAGTAGTGAGTTCCACACCCAGACTTGCGACCGTCTTGGAAATGTATTGATGTCGGGATCTTTCTGGGGTCATACACAACCTCGATAGTTATGTGCATCTGGGGACCAATCATTGAGGACCTTTGTGGAAACATCCCTCTCCAGTGGTGATAGTGGCAGACCACATTCTGTGGCAACCCCATTCGCACCCGAGGGCCCACTGGGAACTCGCATAGGATGGCCTGGTTCTTTTATAGGAACTCAGTCAAAGCATCTGGTCGTATGACGATAGTATTGTACCCTTCGGGATGAATGTACTATTGTTTCTTGATTCCAGCGCTTGAAGCTGGGAACTTATAAAAGATGCTTGTTTTCCCAGACTCATGCTGAGACCTCCATGAGTAGTACATAATGCCAAACCGATTCCCTGATCTGGTCATGAGCCATTTCTCGGAAATGGTGAACGTATTATTGTTATTCAGCTTTGAGAGTCCGTGATGTTTGACCCAGAGCACACCTATGAGATTGGGAGGGATTTACAGGTTTGCAGGAACCCTTGACCTCATCATACCTCATTATCAGTACAGTTCTATGATTTGATACGGCTACATGGATTTCAGATATCTAATTTTGGGACTTATTTGAGACTGAATTCTGGTTCAGGGGGCTTTATTCAGAGGATCTTGGTTCTTGGTCACTTGGGTCCAGTGTTCCGTATCCAGACTGTCCCAGTTGTTGATCATATGCCTGCATTGCATTTGCATCACATCATACTCGCATTAACTATTTGTGTTTCCATTTCAGGTTATCATCTATTCTCTGTACCCAGTTCTGGTATTCATTGTTTCTTCAGATGACAGAAGTCCAAGAGATACCCAGAAAAATGAATGCTCATTACACTTTCCCGCAACCAGAAGTCGAGGGTATTCAGAAACTGGTGGGCTTGATGAGTGACAAGGTTTCAGATGATTTCAGAAGCCGGTATGGGAAGATCTTGGGTTACACGAACAAACCTACTGTGGATCAGAGAGATAGTCTTCATTCTTTGTTGCAGTTTTATGACCCTCAGTTGAGAATTTTTGTGTTTGCTGATTACGTCTTGGCTCCCACTATGGAAGAGATTTCTGACATCCTGAAGATTCTTGTCAAGAATGGTGTTCCCTATTATGTTACGGAGAAGTGTCCCCCGTACAAGGACATTGCAGGTGCTTGTCATTTGAGTATGCTTAGAGTGAAGATGGAATTGGAAGCAAGTAAAGGGAAGGGATTTACTCTGGATTTTCTTATCACAGAAGCCCATGTGTTTGCTTTAGGAGGGAAGTGGTTAGAATTCAGTGCACTGTTAGCATTAATGATATATGGGATAAGTCTTTTCCCAGGAGAGAAATGATGGGTAAGCTTGGAGGCTATCACCCTTTTCATTAAAGGAAACTCGGTGCCTCCATAAGTGGGAGACTTCTACTTTGGTGTCCATCACAGAAATGAGAAGAGAAAAGGGTACGTGAATTGTTGTACTCCATTGTTTGCTGAATGGTTTGCCAAGAAGCTTCCAAAGTCCGGACCGTTCAAAGACCTTAAGCAAGATTGGAAGTGGGCTAGAAGATTGATGGGGTTAACATCTGATGACATAGCTTGGGGATGTAGCAGAAGCTTAGTAGGGAAGGAGTTTATTACAAGGTGTGGTGAATTTCCCTATGTGCCTTTGTTAAGTAGGAAGGGAATGATAAGTCATAACCCTGTGTTGTCTAGAAAGCAATTTGGCTATCCACTGAAGGATCCTCCGTCAGATGAAGAAATAGCTAAGACTCTGTATTTTCCGGCTAAAGATAATTAGCAGTTGGTTATTCAAGTATCTCAATCTTGGGAAACAAAGGTTAGGGAGGGTAAGAAAGAATTCGGAAAGGTAGACCCTAAGACTTATCCCTCCATTCTCAGTTGAGGCTCCACTATATCCAAAAGAGGTACCGGTACAAACCACTGTTTCTCTTGAAGATTACAAGAAGTTGGAAGCTCAGTTGCACAAGGTTCGGGTAGAGAATTCTGAAATGGCTAGCTTGTATCACCGTGCCAATCACGCTAAGCAAGAAGCAGAAGAAAAACTACAGAGGATGCAGGCTACCTTAGAAGCTAAGGAAAAGGAGTTTGCTGGGAGAGAAGCTCATTTTCAGAGATTGGGTCTAACAGAGTCAAAAAGAGAAGCGGAGCATAAGAAGATTTTGAAGACCCTTAGAGAAGCTCGTCAGTCCATTACTTGGTTACAGGGCCAAAGAGAACAGGAGCAGAAGAAGTACAAAGAAAAGGAAGAGTTCTTTGAGGTGCAGATGACATTCAAGAAAGAAGAGGTAGAACAAGTTCACAAAATATGAAGGGAAAAGACTCAGCAATTGGTACAGAGCCAGCTAGCCTTGGAGGAAGCAATGAAAGAGATTGTGGATCTTAAGTTGAGAGCAGGTGTCAAGAAGAACCGGACAGAGGTGGGGGCTGCAGAAGAGGGGATCCTGAATCTTCTTTTAGCCTAGGGTTTTAGTTTATTGTTGATTGTATCCAGACTACCTACATGCTTGTTGTAGGAGTCTTGCTTCATCTTTCTGTCTTTTGTATTGAATTGTGACCCTTTAGGGAATTTTGTTTATGTCTATGACTCTGGTTGTTGTTAGTTTGTTCATGTAATACAGTGATACTTTCCAGTTACTGTTTCTGAATGAGCAAAGTTGTTGGTCTGAAGCCATCAGGGTCTGAATACTCCTCAAAAGAGTTTGAAAAGTTAGTTTCCAAAAGTGACATCTGAAGTATTTTCTGTCAAAGAATACCAGAACTGAGGCATATTAATGCCTGGACATGGAAACATGAATAGTTACATTGCATGCATATAACGTGTTTGTTGTTTTGCATGTATTTCTCCAGTGTTCTAACGTTCATGTCACTTTGAGGCACTATAGCTCCTAAGAAGGTTCAGAGACAACCAACTATACACAGATACCCTACAAAGGTGAACAAAGAGAGCAATGGATCTGAGGCAAGAAGAGCTGGCTGACTTGAGGACAAGAATGGACAATTTCATGACCCTCATGGCTGGGATGGGTCAAACTCAGGAGCGGTTGCGCGAAATGGTGGAGAACAATCAAGCCAGGAACAATGGGACAGCAGATGGAGGTAATCGCAATGGGGTTGGCGCCCGTCATGTTGAAATCCCTGTGGTGCAACCACGGGTCACTATTATCAATGATGGAGTGAATAACATGCAGATGGATAGGCAGGACGAGCAATTCACTTTGTTGGATGAGGCAGAAAGCCGGGGGGTTGACATGAATAGGAGGTTTGAAGAAATGGCTGAGCAGATTCGTGCAATACAATCTCAGAGTTCTCTAGGGGTTGACATCACTGATCTGGGCTTAGTGCCAGGGGTGAGAATTCCCTACAAGTTCAAAGTCCCTACTTTTGATAAGTACAACGGAACAGCTTTCCCAAAAACTCATCTTCAGTCTTTTGTGGGAAGGATTGTTGCGCATACAGATGATGAGAAGTTGTGGATGTATTACTTCCAGGATAGTCTTATAGGAGCTTCCTTGGAATGGTACATGAAGCTGAGCAGGGCCAATATTCGAAGCTGGAAGGATTTAGCTGAGGCGTTGGTGAAACAATATCAGTATAATTTGGATATGGCTCCAAATCGTACCCAGTTGCAGACAATGTCTCAGAGTGCTAAAGAAGGGTTCAAAGAGTACGCCCAGAGGTGGCGTCAGCTTGCTGCTCGAGTGCAACCTCCCTTGTTAGAGAATGAAATGGAAGACATGTTTATGGGAACACTGCAGGGGGTGTTTATTGAAAGACTGGCGTCTTGTTCAGCGACTAAGTTTAATGATATCGTGAGAGCTGGGGAAAGGGTTGAAACTCTGCTGAAAATGGGGAAGATCCAAGACAATGGTACAGGTAGCTCAAGTGGTGTGAGAAAAGCTTTCAGTGGACCCCCAAGAAGAAGGGAGGGAGAGACTAATGTTGTGTATGGCCAAGGTCGGGGCCGTGGATACAGGGGATCTTACGAGCAGGTGACAGTTGTCACCATTCCAGCAAGTCCCGTACAACAATAGCAACAACAGCCGTAGTGCAATAACTATCAGCAAAGACCCTATCAACAGAAACAAGCTCGTCCAGCTAACAGGATGCTTGAAGCCATCCCGATGACTTACACAACACTACTCATGATATTGTTAGACTTGAACTTGATTCAGTTGAGGACATTAGCACCACCACCACCTGAAGAGTTTCCAGTGGGGTATGATACTAATGCAAGATGTGCATTTCATTCAGGAGCTCCCGGGCACTCAACGGAGAAGTGCAGGGCATTACAGCATAAGGTCCAAGACTTGATTGACTCGAAAGCAATTAACTTCACACCGCCTCCAAATGTTACATCAAACCCCATTCCAAATCATGGAGGGCCCAGGATAAATGTTGTTGATGGTGGCGAGAGGTTGAACCTGATTCTGAATGTGGATGAAGTGAAGACTTCGTTGTTAGTGGTGAAGGACAAATTGTTGAAAGGGCAGGTATTCCCAGGTTGTTATTTTGACTGTGAGGGTTGTTTGAATTCAGTTAATGGTTGTGGAGAGTTGAAAGCTGGGCTGCAGTGTTTGATTGACGAGGAGTCTCTACAGTTTGATAGAGTTGACAATAGAGGCGATTGTGTGTCTACGATGACAATTTATTTTGATCTTGCTGAAGTTCCTACCCGGAGAGAGCCAATAACTATCTATATTCCAAAAGTGAGTCCGGTTACCATTATTGTTCCAGGACCGGTTCCTTATGTTGATAACAAAGCCATCCCTTGGCACTATGGCTCGGACGTATATGTAGAAGGTCAGAAGTTGGAAAGTAAAGCGGTGACAATTGACCCGACCGTTGTGAATGTCAGAGGAGTTGGTGGGTTTACTCGGAGTGGGCGTCTCTTTGCTCCTCAAGTTCTTAGAGGTGATCCCGAAGCTGAAGCTGCTACAAAGGCTAAGGGTAAACAGATAGCAACTGAAGAGGTGACAACTCCTGTTGCTAGTCAAGGAACTTTTGAAAAAGAAGTTGAAGAATTCATGAGGATAATTAAGAAAAGCGACTATAAGGTGGTTGAACAGCTGAATCATACCCCCTCCAAGATATCCATTATGTCGTTGTTGATGTGTTTCCAAGCTCACCGAGAGGCTTTGCTAAAGGTTTTACAAATGGTATATGTACCACAAGAGATAAATGTCAACCAATTGGAGGCCGTGGTAGGCAGTGTGAATGCCAGCCATAGGTTGGGATTCACAGATAGAGATCTCACTTCCGAGGGACGCAATCACAACAAGGCCTTACACATCACCATGGAGTGTAAGGGTGTTGTTCTATCACACGTCCTGCTAGATACAGGCTCTTCTCTCAATGTACTCCCTAAGAAGGCCCTCATGAAGCTGAATGTTGATGGCATTGTTTTGCGACCCAGTGATTTGATTGTGAAAGCCTTTGATGGGTCACGAAGATCTGTGTTTGGGGAGGTAGAGCTACCGGTAAAGATTGGGTCTCAGGTATTCAAGAGCATGTTCTATGTTATGGATATCCAACCCACTTATAGCTGTCTGCTGGGACGTCCTTGGATTCATGTTGTTGGCGCAGTAACATCCGCGTTGCATCAGAAGTTGAAGTATGTGGTAGACGACCAAGTTGTTACTGTGTGCGGAGAAGAGGATATTTTCGTAAGTCATTTGTCGACCTACAAGTATGTGGAAATGGACGGGGAGGTCCATGAGACACTTTGCTAAGCTTTTGAGACGGTTAATGTCAGTACTTTGTCTTCGGTTGCTGCAGTTCAAGGTCATGAGAAGGAAGGGAGTCCTATCTACTCCTACAAGCAAGCTAAGGAAGTAGTCCAATCCGGAAATGCCCAGGGTAAGGGCAAGCCGCGGGATGTGGAAAAGAAAGATGATAAGTTTGGTCTCGGATATCAACCTGGTCAGTCCAGCTAGTCCCATGGCAGTAAGCCCATAGCATTCACAAGCCCTGGAATGCTCGACTACAACATCGTTTGTTCAACAGATGAAGATGGGGATAGGGACTGCGACTTGGATAACTTGATTCACCCATGCGTACCTGGGGAGGAGCTCTGGAACTGGTCTGCCGAAGATTTTGTTCAAGTTACTTGGCAGTCAAAGTAATTTTCTTTGTTTCCATTTTTATCATACTGCATGTCAAATCCTGCATTCTGCCCAAGGTGCATAGATCCACCTATAGGGCCACCATGTTTTAATACATTTACTTTTTCCATGAAATAAAGGACATTTTTCAAGCAAATTATGTTCTCTTTCTTTCGTTTTAAAATTTTTCACAAAAAAAACAAATAAAATGGCAATGTTTTTCTTTCCAATGTTTTTGTGTGTTTGCGTCTCCTTTGAAAGAACAGATTCTGAAATAAGCACATCATTTGTTCAGTGTTGATCATTCGGATTCCTGTGATAACATTCCTGCTATGACTATGCATGACTTCGAAAATCCTATCTACCAAGCTGATGAAGGGGTTGAGGAAGACTGTGAACTCCCAGAAGAATTGGCTAGATTGTTGAAACAAGAAGAAAGGGTCATTCAGCCTCATCAGGAAGAAATAGAGATCATCAACATCGAGTCTGAAGGCGTAAGGAAAGAGATAAAGATTGGGGCTAGTTTGCAGGCTGAGGTAAAGAAGGAATTGATTGGTATGCTACGTGAATATGTGGATATCTTTGCCTGGTCGTATCGAGATATACCAGGGTTGGATACTGACATTGTTGTGCATAAGCTGCCACTAAAGGAAGATTGTCCTCCGGTAAAACAAAAGCTGAGAAGAACTCGTCCTGACATGGCGATGAAGATCAAGGAGGAAGTTCAAAAGCAGTGGGATGCCGGGTTCCTTGCCGTAACTAGTTACCCACCTTGGGTAGCTAACATCATGCCTGTACCAAAGAAGGATGGCAAGGTTCGGATGTTCGTCGATTATCCGTGATCTAAACAGAGCAAGTCCAAAGGATGACTTTCCATTACCTCACGTCGATGTGCTGGTAGATAACACCGCTCAATTCTCGGTATTTTCTTTCATGGATGGCTTCTCCGGGTATAATCAGATTAAGATGGCACCGGAAGACATGGAGAAAACAACGTTCATTACCCCGTGGGGTACATTCTGTTATAAGGTTATTCCCTTTGGGTTGAAGAATGTAGGGGCAACGTATCAACGGGCCATGGTAACTTTTTTCCACGACATGATACACAAGGAAATTGAATGCTATGTGGACGATATGATTGCCAAGTCCCGGGATGAAGAAGAGCATCTGGTCAATCTCAAAAAGCTGTTTGATAGATTGATAAAGTAAAAATTGAGGTTGAATCCAAACAAGTGCACTTTCGGAGTGCGGTCCGGTAAATTGCTGGGTTTCATTGTTAGTCAAAGGGGGATTGAGGTAGATCCTGCAAAAGTAAAAGCAATACAAGACATGCCTGCACCGAAAATAGAAAAAGAAGTGCATGGGTTTTTAGGGAGATTGAACTACATTTCACGGTTTATATCTCATCTAACTGCCACATGCGAGCCAATATTCAAATTGTTAAGAAAAGAACAAATGGTCAGGTGGAATGAAGACTATCAAAAAGCCTTTGAAAAAATAAAAGAGTATTTGCAGGAGCCTCCAATTCTAATGCCTCCAGTTCCAGGACGGCCACTTATCATGTACTTAACTGTGTTAGAATGGTCGATGGGGTGTGTTCTAGGCCAACATGACGAGTCTGGTCGAAAAGAGCAGGCTATTTATTACCTTAGCAAAAAGTTTACTGACTGTGAATCCCGTTACTCACTGCTCGAGAAAACTTGTTGCGCTTTGGCATGGGCTGCTCGCCGACTGAGACAGTACATGTATACCCATACCACATTGCTAATCTAAAAAATGGACCCCGTCAAGTATATTTTCGAGAAACCAGCATTAACCGGAAGGGTTGCAAGGTGGCAAATGATCTTAACAGAGTATGACATACAATATACTTCCCAGAAAGCCATCAAAGGAAGTGTGTTGTCAGATTATCTTGCATAGCAACCGCTTGAAGACGATTACCAGCCAATGAAGTTTGATTTCCCTGATGAGGACATCATGGACCTCAAGGCAAACGATTGCGAGGAACCACTTCCGGAGGAGGGGCCTGACCCTGAATCCAAATGGAAGTTGATGTTTGATGGGGCACTCAATATCAATGGACGCGGAGTTGGTGTTGTTCTTATCACTCCCGAAGGTGTTCACTTTCCCTTCGCTGCCAGAATTACTTTTGGCTACACCAACAATGAAGTGGAATACGAGGCGTGCATAATGGGAATAGAGGAGGCTATTAATCTTTGGATTAAGACCCTCGATATATTCGGAGATTCAGCCCTCGTTATCAACCAGATTACCGGCAAGTGGTATACGCATCAAGAACACTTAATTCCTTATAGGGATTATGCCAGAAGACTGTTGACATTCTTCACAACGGTTAAGCTTCAATATATACCACGAGATGAGAATCAATTTGCCGATGCATTGGCTACTCTTTCTTCATCCATCAAAGTCTTGTGTTGGAATTACGTGCCCAGAATTGATATTTCCAGGATTGACGTACCGGCTTATGCTTTCTCTGTAGAAGCGGTGTCTGATAAGAAACCATGGTACTTTAATATTAAGCTTTTTCTGGAAAAACAAGAATACCCAGCCGGGGCATCATCCAATGACAAGAAGACCTTAAGACGACTTGCTGCTAGCTTCTTCTTGAATGTAGACGGGGTTCTGTATAAGAGAAACTTTGACATGGTCTTGCTCAGATGCGTGGATAGACACGAAGCAGACCTGTTAATGCAGGAAGTCCACGAGGGATCCTTCGGTACTCATACAGGAGAACATGCTATGGCTAAGAAGTTATTGAGATCAGGGTACTATTGGCTAACGATGGATGCAGATTGTTGTTCGTACGCCCGTAAGTGCCACAAGTGCCAGATTTATGCAGACAAAGTGCATGTCCCTCCTAGCCCGCTCAACGTCATGTAATCTCCCTGGCCCTTTTCTATGTGGGGCATTGACATGATCGGGAAGATAGAGCCTACTACTTCGAATGGTCATCGTTTTATCTTGGTTGCGATTGATTACTTCACCAAATGGGTTGAAGCAGCATCTTATGCCAATGTCACTCGCCAAGTGGTAGCCAGATTTCTAAAGAAAGATATCATTTGCAGATACGGAGTGCCCGAATGAATCATTATTGATAATGGTTCCAACTTAAACAACAAGATGATGGAAGAACTGTGTCGGGACTTCAAGATTCAACATCACAATTCTTCTCCTTACCGGCCAAAGATGAATGGCGCGGTAGAGGAAGCTAACAAGAATATTAAGAAGATTGTGCAGAAGATGGTTGTCACTTACAAGGATTGACATGAGATGTTACCCTTCGCACTACATGGGTACCGAACGTCAGTCAGGACATCGACCGGGGCAACTCTATTTTCCCTGGTGTATGGCATGGAGGCAGTCTTGCCAGTGGAAGTAGAAATCCCTTCATTACGTGTGATGATGGACGTGAAGCGTGATGAGGCTGAGTTGGTACGTGCTCAATATAATCAGTTGTGTCTAATTGAGGAAAAGAGATTAGCAGTTATCTGTCATGGTGTCATACCCTAAATTTTGACCAGAAATTTTCTAAAAATTGCATTCATCTGGCGCATCTTCATCGAAATATTAATAATCGATCATTTTTTCATTTTTTAAGTTAAACATCTCTTTATTCATTAATCATGCATTTTTCGTCGATTTTGGTTATTGTTATTATCATCATCATTTTTATCCTTAATTCTAATTAATCGCGAATCATTCAGTCGATTTTTTTTATCCCATGTTAATTTAATTTTGTTCTTGTTTGTTAGAGTTTGGTTACGTTTGGGAATATAATTTTCATCTCATTTTTATAATTTTTAATTTTATCTCTAACTAACAATTATATTGTTTAGAATTTTTTAGATTAAATTTTAATATAGTTAGTATTTCAATTTAGCTTTAATCTAGCTGATCTATTTTAATTAAATCATTTTCTAAAAAACTATTTGGTTTGTTTCTATTTAATCTTATAGGTTTTAAAGTTAATTTCAATTTAACTTAGTCAATCTTTTAATTAGACTTTATTGGTTATGTTATTCTAGATTAATATTTCAATTTTTAGTTTAAATAATTTTTTTATTTTCTTTGTTAATATATATCTTAATCATTATTTTATTTTTGGTCTATTGTTTTTTTATAGTCCAATCTCAATTGGTCTTGTTACTATATACTTCTATACAAACCAAAGTACCAATTTCTTTTTACTCCATAACAGTTCCCTAAAAACTAAAAAACAACCTTGACCAAGACCCTTTTTTTCCTGCTATAACAACATCACAAGCCACCTCCACAGTCTGCATCAAGGCTGTTTACAATAGCTCTATCTCTACACAAAATTGGCAAAACAATACCTGCAGAAAAAAAGTGAAAATGGACAAGTCATAAAAATAACAGTGAAAATAAAAAAAACAAAAAAAACAACAATTGTCTTAAAAAAAAGGTTATAACATATGAACAGGAGGGCTTGAAGAGTGGGAAGGGAAAACGAAAAATCTGGGAAGAAAAAGAACTTCTTCATAAACCCAACACAGAAAAATAAAAACGCTTGATAGAAAAGAACAATTTTTTTTTCCGGCAAATCCAAAAGAAAATAAATCTTCACTCTTCACAAGCTTTTCCTCATCTTCTGGTATCAAGACCAATAACCCTTTTTGAAACCGCGCCTCAAATCGCGCCACCTCTCGAACACCATTAATCTTTCACCGTAACCACCACCATCACCGAAATCATGTCTCCGTCCTTTGTCATCCTTCTACCAAACTCAGTGAAACCACCACCATGAACGATTTCAAAAACTGAAAGAGAAACAGACCGAGAAAATCACAAAACCGCGAACGAGACTGAAGCGGAGGGTCGTGCGAGAACCACTGAAACACCATCACCGTGAACCGCCGTGAGATTTGTGCGTGAGAAACAGAGAGAACGACCCGGAGGGAGCCGTTTGCGATTGAGAAGAAGAGGAGAAGAAAACGTGATTTCATTCACGTTTGTGGGTAATTTGACCCTTTTATCTTTAATTTCCATTTGTTATTATTATTATTTTTGTTTTTATTTGTTTTTTTATTTTTTATTTATGATAATATCCTGAATAAATATTTTGGGAGATAGGTTTAATGTTATTTGGGACTTTTTTTCACGTATTGCTACTGAGCTATTCTTTTTTTTATTCTACTTGTTTAGTTATTAATTTAGGTTGTTTTGATTTTGGTTTATATCTATTATTAATTAGTTTAAATTTCAATTAATTTCATTAATAAGTGATGATGGTCTAGTTTGTTGCTTTTATTTGGGGTTTTATTTTAAGTTTAATACATGTTTTGTTTTGTTTTGAATCTAGATCCCCTTTTATTTATTTATTTTAAATTATTTATTCTTTTATTTTAAATGTTTAACTTGTTATTATTAAGATTTAATATGAACATATATTTAGTTTCCTCTAAGTCCATCTAGATTCATTTTCACATCTTTTATTTAAGTTTATAAAAAAAACAATATAAAATCTTAAGAAAAGAAGTCATTTTCTTATTATTAAAAAAAAATATATATATATATCTTAACAAGTCTAGTTTAGAAATTTAGGATTTTTAGTTTATTATATAAAAATTATAAAAAAAAATATTCTTAGTTTATTATAGGATTTTATTTTTAGTTTAATGATTTAATTTTAGGATTTTGTTTAGTATAGTTTAATTATTTAGATTAATTAGTGATTAATTTATTTTAGGATCATTTAGTATTATAACATATTAGACTTTTTTTTTCCTAGTTATTAAGCTTAATTTTTTTCATATATATTTTTATTTTTAGATATTAAAAATCCAAGAAAAGTTCTTTGTTTAGTTTAAGTTTTTATTATTAAGTGTTTTTTAGTTTAGTTAGTTTATTTATTTTTTATATTAAAAACAACAAAAATAGTAGATAGATGTTAACTCTTTAAATTTATTTTAGCATTTTATTTTTAACACGATGCTTTTTTGTCGTGAACGAACGCTCGATCTTATTTGTTGTCCGATGCTTGTTACCTGATCCAAGGAAAAAGAATGTCGTGTTGACTTATTGTCATTCACCTACCTTTTATAAACCTTTGACGTTTTACGATCTTTTACTTTGTCATAAAGATGACCGTTAATCTCTTCTTATTTTATAACTTTCAAACTTTGAAGAAACTATTTCTAAAACTAAAATTTTCTCTTAATTAAATAACGAGGAACTGAACTTCGGAATCTAGCATTCTGCGGGTTCTTTAGTGAACCACTCTTGAGGCTAGCCTTCGAGTTGTGTTTTCATTTACTCCTTCGTTTTCTAAAACATTAACCCCTAAAGCATCCAAAACAAATGCAACGTCTTAACTCACAAATCAAATAACGGAGGAACTGGATTCTGGAGTCTAGCACTCCACATAATCCTTGAATTAAATCACTCCTGGGCTAGCCCCACGCGACATGGTTTATTCACCCTATCGTTCCTAAAATACGGAGACTTTTAAATTAATTATACGAAGAACTGAACTCAGGAATCTAGCATTCCTCGGGTTCTTGAATTGAATTACTCCTGAGGCAAGCCTTCGGGTTGTAATTCATTCGCTCTTTCGTATTCAAAACAATTCAAGAACCTTAAAAGATTAGACATGATTCATCTCCATAGGACGATATTCCTTCTATCTCCACAAACACAAATCAAGTCTTACAAACAATTATTCTCAAAGGAAGAATGTGGCATTGCTTGTCGATACTCATATCCAAGTTTAAAGCTTCTTCCGATTTTATTTATCAAAGAAAGAATGTGGCGTTGCTTGTCGATTCTCGTATCCAAGTTTAAAGCTTCTTTCGATTTCTCTTCCTCAAATGTTTGTGGTAGAATAGGCGAGATATCTCCCTTAAAGATGACGACTTGTCTCTTTCTTTTTAAATACAATTTAAAACTTACCAACCAATCCAAATCATTTTATAATTAATAAACGAGTAACTAAACTCTGGAGTCCAGCACTCCATGGGTTCTTGAATGCAATCACTCCTGGGCTAGCCCCACGCGTTGTGGTTCATTCCCTCTCTCGTTTAAAACACTTTAATAAAGATCAAACATCTTTTCTCTAAACGAACATTGTTTAAATCTTTCTATCTCGCAAACAAGCTAGCGCTTCAACCTCCGACGCGAGTAAAAGCCAACGCTTAGCAGATTAGAAAGCGTTTTCAAACAATCGTTCAATTAAAAAACATAAACCGTAGTTGCATGAACTACGAAGCTCTGACTTTCCCATTGCACAAGGGAATACGTAGGCACGAGGATTTTAATCCTTCGCGAGCACAATACTAAAAAACATAACCTTTCTCCGTAATAAATAATAATTTTCTTTTCCCTTTAATAAGCAATCTTAGTAACTTTAATCATTAAAAGAACACAATAAAATAAGTTAACATTTAAGCGCAAATTAGACTAAGAGGTTCCCGTTGAGTACAACGGACGTGAGGGGTGCCTAACACCTTCCCTTTGCGTAACTGACTCCCGAACTTAGATTAGTGGTTTCGTTGACCATTTCTTATCCGATTTAGGTTGTGTTTATATCTCCCTTTTTTTAGTTAGAATAAATAGAATTAGGTGGCGAATCTGTTGTTGTTTTAGGATCGTATTTCTCGAGGTACGACACTTGGTCAGCTTTATCAGAGGAGAATGAAGCGAGCATTCGACCAACGAGTACATACTCGAGAGTATCAAGTAGGCGAGCTAGTACTCAAGAGGATCATTCCTCCAGGTTCAGATCACATGGGCAAGTGGACCCCAAACTACGAAGGCCCATTCATAGTAAAGAAAGTTTTCTCAGGTGGGGCGTTGATGCTCACTACTATGGATGGAGAAGATATCCAGTCCCTTGTTAACTCGGACGCAGTTAAAAAAATATTTCGCATAAAAAGACCCACTGGACACAAAAACAGAAATAAAGTCCAGGCAAGAAAAGGGCATCCCGGCGAGCTAAAAACAAAATAAAAAGCTCGGGCAAAAGTTAGGGAAAATAAATGAAAAGATGTACACCCACTGAGTTGAAGAGCCACATCGGAAAGCTCAGGCAAAAAAAGGTATCCCGGTGGATTGAAAACCAGAAAGGGCGATCCACGCAAAACAAGGGAATAAGCGAACAACTGTGATTCGGGTAATTTGAACCAAATCATCATTTCATGGAGTCTGGCAATATCAGAAGGGTAGGAATCAATCCCCTCGTCTTCTTCAGAAAGCAAAGGCAAAAACAGAAAGTCTTGAAGACATGATGGTCATGGCAGGAAGGAAACTCATTGGAATGCCATTTACATTGCCATTAGGATTGTTTCTTTTCTCAATTGTATGGTAGCTACCTCTTTTCAGGTAGTTGCTTCCTGATGTAAAACTTTGCCTATTCAGAGGCCATTCAATGAATGAATATTTAGTCAAAAAGTTGTGTTGTGTTGTGTTTACCTTGTTTGCAAAAATGTCCTAAATTTTTGGCAAAAAGAGCATTGCATATGAAACATGTTGATTTTTCTAAGAAAATTGACATTGCAGGGAAACATTTAAAACTGTCTTTGAGTGTTGGGTGACAATGGATGAACAGATCATACTGTCGCTCCCACAAAATGACACCTAGGTCAGATAGGGTACAGACGCGAACGGTCGGCGAAAGATGAGCTGAAAAGAGTCGCCAGCTAGGCATTTTTATCCCGAAGGAAAGGTAATGCTGCATAAACCTAGGAAAAGATGGACAAGACGGTTGCGAACCAGAGAAACTGAGAAAGGGGGTTGGTTACAACCTGGGAAGGTATTAGCACCCAGATTGTCCATCGTACTCGAAGGGATCCACGCTTGAATGTTTGTGCTTAAAGGGGGTAGTGTCAGTGCTATTTTGTGTGCAAAAGCTGGAAAAAAGAATGCAAGTGTCAGTGTAAAAGAATGTGAAGTGAAATAAAGGAGTGTCAGTGTAAGGAAAGAGTGCAAAGCTCAAGACTATGAGGCTTAAAGAATAATACTGGAAGAGGGGGAATGTACATAGACTTTTGTTCGATAACAGTTAAGTTATGCCTACGTATCCTCTCGTGCAATGAGGAAGTCAGAACACCGTAGTTCGACTCGAAGAGACTGAAAGATAAATTGACTTGTGAACTGCTTACTTGTCTATGCTCAAGTGTATGACCTGTCTGGCTCAGGTGCAAACTGTCTTGCATTAGACGGAAGAAGCAAATTCTCGTTTGTGAGTGAAGATGATGAGAAAAGAATCCCGGAGGAGACGATTATTGTTTGTTTTTGAGTTTTCAATCTTTTATTGCTTTTGGAGTTTGTCATAAGAAAATGAGCTTAATCTTGAACCAAAGATTAGTAAACTCATCACATCCTCCCTCTGATTAGGGGTAATGAGAATACCTTAAGTATGAAGTAAACACTTCACACTTAATCACCATGGTGTAGGATTAAGATCATTAACCTACTTGTACTTATTTAGATGTTTTTTGGATTTTTTGTTTAGTGTTAAATAATGAGTTTAAGCCATAATCAAGGATTTAATGGACCCATTACACCATCCTAATAGAAGGATGATAGATGAGAACATTTAAGCTGAGGAAGGCTCCTCGACTTAATCCATGATTAGGGATTAACCTCATGACAAAAAAAAGCCTTTATTAAGGTGTATTTTAGTTAATGGTAAGATTAAGAAATGGGTTTTATGGTTTGTAAGACAACTTGAGGGGGACTTGTCCATTAACACTAGGGTTAGTCCTTCTTAACCAATTAAGGAAGAATTAGAACCCTAATGTAAGGCCCAAGTTACAAGCTTGATGTCTTAGTGATTATTAGATGAGTTGCTTAAGGGATTTAAACACATTAAGGGTTTAACACTTAGGATCAAAGTTATACACTCCATCCTAATAGAAGGATACAGGCATAACCTTAATCACAAAGCCTTAAAACCTTGAAGGTTTAGTCCCTGATTAAGAGATGAGAAGAGAAGACACAAAAGATGACACAAAGGTAAAACTAATGGGGGACTACTCAAACCCTAAATATTATCATGCTTGGGTGTTCCTAGGGTTTATGAGGCTTGCAAGAAGTCTTCAAGATGAGCCACCAAGGAAGAAGAAAGATGGAAGGAGAAGAAGCAGAAAGAAGCAAGTCAACTTACTTCACTTGAGAAGATAAGTTGCTTGAAGAAAGAAGGTGAGGAGGGAACATGAATGAGTAATCTCACTCTAATACAAATACAAAATACAGCAATGATGCAAGAGAGAGATGAGGAGAGATTGTGAGAAGTGAAGGCAAATTCACATCTCAAAAACACTTACCACCTGAAAAGTTAGCAAAAGGAAATGAAAATGAAATGAAAATGAAAAGTATGCATTGATGCAAACCAAAACCAGAAGCAAGATCAAGATGCAAATGATGCTAAGAGATGATACAAATGTATGTCATGAGATGCAAATGATCATACAAGCAATGAGGATGCAAATGAAGCATAAAAGAAGTATAAAAGTTCATGAATGCATATGAAATGAAATGAAGACATAACATGGAAAATGGATGATGCAATGATCAAACATGATTCTAATGTGTCCTAAGATGTCTTATATGTCATGTGGGTGCATAAAATGTCATGGCAAGTTCTTATATGCAAGCATATGCAAGATGAATGCAAGTGAAGGCACAAAATTAGGGTTTATATGCAACATAAGATGCAAATGGAAAAGACAGAGGCAAATGATAAGATAAAAAATTGAAAAATGCACTCAAAGGAGCCCTAAGCTTATACTAAGTCACCATCCAAAGGGGGAAGTCAGAAACTTAACCTAGAAGGACTTATGATTTTTCTAAGTTTTAGGGTTTTAGGGGTGATCCTAAGGGTAAAATGCCAAACAAATTGAAAATGAATTATAAAAATGAAACAAAAATGTTTTTAGATGTTTGAAACCATGCATAGCACAATGCAAAAAGAATCATTCACAAACTCACTTTGGTTCAAAAGTTATGAATTTTTGAAGTTAGGGTTAAAAATATTCAAATTTAAGAACCCTAATTCAATTGAAAAATGTCAAAGTATGATCAAAACCAAAAAGAAATTTGTGTGGTGAGTTTGTAAATGTTTCTAAATGTTTAAATATGCTCTATGAATTTTTTTGTGATTTTTAAATACTTAAATGTATTTTTAATTAATTAATTCTCATTAACTAATTAAAAATAATCATTTAAATGATTTAAAAATATTTTTAATGCAAAAAATAAAAATAAAAATATTTTTGGGTTCTGAAAATTAGTTAAAGGCTTGATAAAAAATTTCAGAATTTTTTGATGTCTTTTTCTATTTTTAAAAATTAGTATGAAATAAAATAAAAGAAATGAATTAAAAATGAAATAAAGAGAAAGTAAATAGGATGGAGGGCTGAGATGCAATCTAGGCTTGAAAAGGTTGACTGGGCGCGCATCTGGACGACCCAGGTTCAAACCCTAATAATCCTAATTAATTAATTCATTAATCCTGATTAATTATTAATGGGAAGATCTTGGCCATTCACTGCACGCGGGAAAGACAAATCAGAGGGTCCACATTCAAACTCAGCCTAATTACGCAGTTAGCCCTAATTGTGCCCTAATTACTTTCAGGTGGCCGGAAATGACCTCCGGTCATCTTCTCCGGCCACATCTCCCCTGAAAATTTCCCAAAACACTCCCTAGGTCATTTCTGGAGCTCGAAAGCTCCAGTTTGATTCCTCTCACCTTCCTAAGCTCAACCCCACCCTCAAACTTCATTTATTTTCAACCATTAACAAGATTCGAATCAAAGAACAGAAAATGCAAAACTTTCAGACAGGCCATACATCCTCAATTCTCAACCATTTTCAAAACTACAAAGCTCAGTGTAATCAGGAGAACAAACTCAACCATTTAATAACTTAAAATAAAGCTTCTGAAAAAATGAATTCGTAGGGCTACCTGAGGTGAAGCTTTCAACCCTGGAGCTTTTTGGCTGCTTCTTTGGTCCAAGATGCCTCTAATGAACTTCCTGAGGAGTTTGCAATGCTTGAATGAAGTTTTTTATGGTTGGTTTGTGACTTTGTGTTCAACTGGCCAGAAAATCGTGTTTTGTTTGTGAGGGGTTCTTGATTGTTTTGAGGGGTGGGAAATGATCAGTGATGAATTTGGAGATGAATGGTGGAAGAAGTTTTGAGTTTTGTTGAGTATGCTGAGAGTTTCGAATGAAAATGCAAAGGGGGATGATTTTGTGAACTATGAGAATGTTGTATGTTCAGGCTTGCTTCCTGTTGCGTTTGGCTTGCTTTTGATTAGTATAAGGTAATGTGATTGGTCAGAAAGTTGGTAATGGCATAGTGTGATTGGTATGACTTGTTTTGCAAAAAGTCAAGGTTATGTGTCCTTTGAGGTATGGGCGAGTTCAGGCCAAGGACAAGGGGGTGTCTGGCGCAGCTTGATTCAAGGATGTCCATGGAATGCAACTTGTGCAAATTCAGCAAGTTTGTGAGGAGTTGTGGGAGATTTTGCAATTTTGTGAACTTTTGGCCCTTTTGGAATTTCTTCATATGCAAGTCATGAAATCTTGAGGTTCCTTGGGCAATTCTGAGTTGTAAGCATTGCATAATGATGTTATGATGTGTAGAAGTCACTTTGAGGCCACACAAATGGTTTGGCATGAGGTTTTGCAAAAAATCCCTTTTGGCATGAAACATGAAATTATGTGATTTTTGCCAACTTTGGAAAGCCATAACTTGAGTTCCAAAATGAATTAGATCTTGTTCTTGTACTTTTTGAAAAGGGAATGATCCAATCTACAACTTTCATGACCAAGAATTTTTCATTTGAAGCATTTTTGGTTGAGAAAGAGGAGGTTGAAAAACTTTCCCAAAATGGAAAGTTTACATTACAAGTCATTTCCATTTTTGGTAACTTTTGGTTTTGCTCACTTTTCTTCAAATTTGTGAACTTCTAAGAACTTCAATGATCAAATAAAGACCATATAACTTCAATTTGATGAAAAATCCACTTTGGGTCCATTGATGGGGGCCTCAGATGAATCATGGATTGCTCAGATCACAAACCCTAGATGCAGATGAACTTGACCTAATGCAGTGAAGCAAAAATGCAACATGATATGCTATGATTGAACTAATGAAAAGATCACAAGCCATGGTGTGAACTTAGTGAGGGCAAATTTGGGGTGTTTACATCTGCCCCTATTCAAACATGAGTTAGCTGTGCGGGATGTAAGCATCGGGCTTAACAGACAAACAAGATAGCTTGTGGTTAAATACCAAAGACAATCCAAAATTTGCACTCACTGAATGAAGAAGAAAAGGGATATAGATTGTAAAAGGAAGTAAAGTATGATTATAAAAAGTGCGGGCGATGGAGGACGACCATCGAGCAGAGGACGACTGCTGGGGGTAAAGCAACGACGGGGACGACCGACATGCTGGGGAAATAAAACGGTAAATGAAATTCCGGGGATTAAAGGTAAAGTCAATGATGGAGACGACCATCAAGTTTGCAAAGTAAAGGGTAAACAACGATGGGGACGACCATCAGGTTTTGTAAAGTATAAATGAAATAAATGATGAGGTACGGTCATCAAAGGTGAAGGACGATCACCTAGCAAGGGACAGCTGCTCTGTTGGGGAGAAAGATGAGGGACGGTCATCTAAGGTAAAGGACGATCACCTGGCAGGGTACGGCTGCCGAAAATATCACGACATAGGACGAATGTCGGATAGAAAAGGTCGACGATGGGGACGACCATCAGAAAAGCATGATGAAGGACGATCATCAAGAGGTGAAGGACGATCACCTAACAGGGTACGGCTGCTCTCGAAGTTTATCATGTCATAGGACGAATGTCAGATAACAAGATCAACGATGGGGACGGCCATCGGATAAAAGTGATGAAGGACGGTCATCAAAAAGGTGAAGGACGATCACCTAGCAGGGGACGGCTGCTAAAATATCACGACATAGGATGAATGCCGGATAGGAAAGGGTTCCAATAATGGAGACTCCGCTGGGGATATGGATGAGGGACGTTCATCCAAAGGTGAAGGACGATCACCTGGAAGGGTACGGCTGCCGAAAGTATCATGACATAGGACGAATGCCAGATAGAAAAGGTATAAGTGTTTTGACACTGTGTATACATTCAAGAAGGGAAAGGTATAAGTGTTTTGACACTGTGTATAGATTAAAGATGCGGACGAGCATCCTTAAGACTACGATACGGACGAGTATCGGTAGAAACAACCGCTGACGCATGTTCAGAGATGATGGTACGAACGAGTACCAACTGGTTAACAAAGAACACGGACGAGTGCCGAATCTGAGAAGAAATAAGTGTATATAGAAGATACGGACGAGTATCTGTATGAGTAAAAATAAACATGAGTGAGACACAGACGAGTGTTCCACTTGCTGGGGAGCGTGTGACACGGACTGGTGTCAAAAGAGGAAGTGTATGAGTTATGAACTTATAAGTGTAAAAATATCTGATGATCTGTGGGGACAGAATGACACGGACGGGTGTCAATGAGAGTATAAACAAGTGTTTGGTTTACAACAAATGTTTAGGCAACCATGCTGGGGATAGGTGACACGGACGGGTTGTCAGGAAAGTGTGTAAATATATCTGCAGAGATGACACGGACGAGTGTCGAGAAGAGTGTATGTAAACATGTATTTGTGAGTGCAAAGGGGACGCTTTGGCTTTCTGCTTGGGATATGACACAGACGAGTGTCGAGAAGTATCTGTTATGTATAAGTATCTGCTTGTAGAAAATGTCCTGGCGACCTTCCGGGGAAAGATGACACGGACGGGTGTCAAAAGGAGCATGTATTTGTATCTTGGGAATGCAAAGAAGATGCTTTGGCATTCTGCCGGGGAATTTGAGAGGTATCTTGATAGAGTGTTGATATTTACAGGTGACTGATTCAAGACATGGCTTGTGATTATGCAATATGTTTGATTTTTGCCGTAATGCTCCGTATTAGATGGAATGCTACGCTCTGGGGGAAATATGATGTAAATGCTATGATTATGCAAAAGGTACCAATTCGGGATTCGGATCCTGCTGCCTGTGGAGATCTCTGATTGATCTACTTGCAAGGATATCCCAGCTGGGGATGAGATCATTGGTAGATCCGATATATAGCTCTGCTCGGGGAAATAAGTCACCGATAGACTTATCTTTGTAATGAGGAGCCCAGCTAGGGATGTGGAAGCTTTCGTCACTTTGTTGTGCGGGAAATTCAGACATTTGCCCTTCTGGGAGAGGCTGGAGCTCTGTGGGGAATGGTTCCCTGTCTAGCACTCGGCTGGGGAAGAAAAAGGATCGTTGAACGATCTTCCTGGAGATTTATGTGGGGATCCTGCTGAGGATGATACTATCTGACAACTCAGCTGGGGATATGAGCACCTTCTGGTACTGTCCTGACAGATATGTTGGAGAAATGATGCCTGGTAACTCTGATGGGGAGAGATCATTTCTGATGCTATCTGGAAGATGTGCTGAGGAAATAATGGTCTGGAAACGTTGCTAGGGGAAAACCCTTCATGCCCTATGTTGCGCTCTGAATACCTGTAATCTTGTTAAGACAAAGAAACGCACAAGTACCCCGAGGTATCCTTTACCGAATTCCATCATAGGAGTTTTAGGGACTCCTGGGAGTAAGTAATATATTTCCTGCAAGCATGTGATTTTTAGAAAGGCACATCTATTTTTGTGCAAACATTATATCAGAGATATTGGACATTTTTGCAAATGAGATAAAAACGTACAAGACGAAATGTGACTGGAAATTCTGATTTTATTAATTTGTATGCTCTGAATTTGGCAAGTACAGTCAAAGAAACAAATCCCCTGAAATGAGGAGATTGTTACAAAATTGAGAAACAAAAAGGTGCTGGCAATGTTGATGACGCTTCAATGCTTCCTTTTGCTATGACTCATATGACATTGACGTTCTTCTCATCTTGCTTTCTGAAGGAGATTGATTCTGATCGATGCTTTAATCCTTCGAAACCTGTCAAGTCGTAAGTGATACAGACGAATTCAGAATGCAGTTGTTCGCTTATTCCCTTATTTTTGCGTGGATCGCCCTTTCAGGTTTTCAATCCACCGGGATACCCATTTTTTGCCTGAGCTGTCCAATGTGGCTTTTCAACTCAGCGGATGTACATTTTTCTTTATTTTCCCTTATTTTTGCCCGAGTCTTTTATTTTGTTTTTGACTCGCCGGGATGCCCTATTTTTGCCTGGACTTACATTTTGTTTTTATGTCCAGCGGGTCATTTTATGCGAAGTATTTTTTAACTGCATCTGAATTCACAGGGGATAAGAAATCTTCACCATACATAGTACTGAGCATCAGTGCTCCACCTGAGAAAACTTTCTTTACTATGAACGGCCCATCATAATTCGGAGTCCACTTGCCCCTGTGATCTGTATGAGGAGGAAGGAGTCTTTTCAGTACAAGATCTCCTACTTGGTATTCTCGAAGCCTGACTTTCTGATCGAAGGCTTTCTTCATTCTCTTCTGATACAGCTGCCCATGACAGATTGCAGCTAATCTCTTTTCTTCGATCAGATTCAGTTGCTCGTATCGGGATCAGACCCATTCTGCTTCATTCAACTTGACATCCATCAATACCCGTAAGGAGGGTAATTCAACTTCAACAGGTAGGACTGCCTCCATACCATACACAAGCTGATACGGTGTTGCCCCAGTGGATGTTCTGATTGATGTGCGGTACCCATGCAAGGCAAATGGTAGCATTTCGTGCCAGTCTTTGTAGGTGACCACCATCTTTTGCACAATCTTCTTGATATTCTTGTTAGCTGCCTCAACAACGCCATTCATCTTTGGCCTGTAAGGAGAAGAATTGTGGTGTTGGATCTTGAAGTCCCGGCACAGTTCTGCCATCATTTTGTTGTTCAAATTGGAACCATTATCAGTAATGATTCGCTCGGGCACTCCATACCGACAGGTGATGTCTCTCTTTAAGAATCGGGCTACCACTTTCCTGGTGACATTTGCATACGAAACTGCTTCAACCCATTTGGTGAAGTAGTCAATGGCTACCAGGATGAATCTGTGGCCATTTGAAGCAGTCGGCTCGATCTTTCCAATCATATCAATGCCCCACATGGAAAAGGGCCAAGGTGAAGACATCACATTCAAAGGATTCGGAGGTACATGCACTTTGTCTGCATAGATCTGGCATTTATGGCATTTTCTGGCATAAGCACAACAATCTGCATCCATTGTGATCCAGTAGTAACCTGATCTTAACAATTTCTTAGCCATTGCATGTCCTCCAGCATGGGTACCAAAGGATCCTTCGTGCACCTCGTGCATCAGCAAGTCTGCTTCTGCCTTATCAACACATCTGAGAAGTACCATGTCAAAGTTTCTCTTGTACAAGGAGCCATCAGCATTCAGGAAGAAACTACCAGCTAGCCTTCTTAATGTCTTCTTATCATTGGATGATGCCCCAGGTGGGTATGTTTGATCCTTTAAGAAGCATTTGATGTCATAGAACCAAGGCTTATCATCTTTAGCAACGTCTACCGAGAATACGTATGCTGGTCAGTCAAGTCTGGATACTGAAATCCAAGGCACGAAATTGGCAGCTTGAACTTTGATCATGGATGAAATGGTAGCCAGAGCATCCGCAAACTGATTTTCATCTCGAGGGATATACTCAAGCTTGATTGTAGTGAAGAAAGTCAGTAATCTCCTCGTATAGTCCTGGTATGGAATCAAATGCTCCTGGTGAGTGTACCATTTTCCGTTGGTCTGATTGATTACCAGAGCTGAATCTCCTAATACAGTTAAAGTCTTGATCCTAAGGTCAATGGCCTCCTCAAGACCCATAATACAAGCTTTGTATTTAGCTTCTTTATTAGTGCAGTTAAAGGTGAGTTTTGCCGAGAAAGGCATGTGAACTCCCTTAGGTGTAATGAGTACTGCACCAACACCACGACCATTCATAATAACAGCCCCATCAAACATCATTGTCCATTCTTCTTCTGGGTCAGGCCCTTCAGTGTGAACAGGCTCTTCATGATCTGTTGCTTTTATGAACATGATGTCTTCATCAGGAAAGTCAAATCTCATTGGCTGGTAATCATTAATGGGTTGCTCAGCAAGATAATCAGACAATACACTGCCTTTGAAGGCTTTCTGAGATGTGTATTGGATGTCATATTTTGTGAGAATCATTTGCCATCTTGCAACCCGTCTGGTAAGTGCTGGCTTCTCAAATATGTACTTGACTGGGTCCATCTTTGAGATCAATAAGGTAGTGTGGGTCAACATATACTGCCTTAGTCGGCGAGCAGCCCACGCTAAAGCACATCAAGTTTTCTCGAGCAGTGAATAACGTTGTTCACAGTCGGTAAACTTTTTGCTTAGGTAGTATATTGCATACTCTTTTCGACCAGACTTGTCATGCTAGCCCAACACACACCCCATTGACTCTTCCAATACTGTCAAGTACATTATTAGAGGTTTTCCTTCAACTGGAGGCATAAGGATTGGAGGTTCTTGTAAGTACTCCTTGATTTTGTCAAAAGCCCTTTGGCAGTCTTCGTTCCACCTGACTGTTTGTTCCTTTCTTAACAACTTGAACAAGGGCTCACAGGTTGTCGTAAGGTGAGATATGAACCTTGAAATGTAGTTCAATCTACCTAGAAACCCCTGAACTTCTTTTTCAGTTTTTGGTGCAGGCATCTCTTGAATGGCTTTGACTTTGTCAAGGTCGACTTCAATTCCCTTCCCACTTACAATGAACCCCAGCAATTTACCGGAACGTACCCCGAATGTGCATTTGTTGGGGTTCAGCTTCAATTGGTACTTTCTCAGACGTTTGAACAACTTCAACAGATTCACCAGGTGGTCTTCTTCTGTGAGGGACTTGGCAATCATGTCATCCACATAACATTCAATTTCTTTGTGGATCATGTCGTGGAATAATGTTACCATAGCCCGTTGATAAGTGGCACCAACATTCTTCAGTCCGAATGACATTACCTTATAACAGAAGGTGCCCCAAGGTGTGATAAAAGTAGTCTTCTCCATGTCTTCAGGTGACATCTTGATCTGATTATATCCTGAAAATCCATCCATGAAGGAGAATACCGAGAACTGAGCTGTGTTGTCGACCAATACATCAATGTGAGGTAATGGGAAGTCATCTTTCGGGATGGCTCTGTTTAGATCCCGGTAATCCACACACATCTGTACCTTACCATCCTTCTTAGGCACAGGTACAATGTTAGAAACCCACGGCGGGTAACTAGTCACAGCAAGGAAACCGACGGCCCACTATTTTTGTACCTCTTCTTTTATCTTCATGGCCATATCCGGACGAGTACGGCACAACTTCTGTTTTACTAGAGGACAGTCTTCCTTTAGAGGCAGCTTGTGCACAACGATGTCGGTATCCAGACCTGGCATATCTTGATAAGACCAAGCAAAAACATCCACATACTCCCGAAGCATTTCAATAAGTTGCTCTTTTCACTGAATCTTGCAGACGGGCCCCGATTATTACTTCTTTCAAGTCTTCCTCGGTACCAAGATTAACAGACTCCACTTCCTCCTGATGAGGAGTGATAACCTTCTCCTCTTGCCTTAACAACCTGGCTAGCTCTTCAGGTAGGTCGTAATCTTCTTCAACCCCTTCATCGGCTTGATTAATCGGATTGTCAAAGTCATACGAAGTTATAGCAGTGTCGTTGTCGGTGCAGTCTGGAGGGCACTCTCTGCAAGGGTTTAGATTGGTTCATTTTAGTGATCAGTTTTATCTTGCTTAGAAAAAGTGAAAATGAAGTTATTATTTTGAAAAACATTGCCATTTTATTTTTGTACAAAAAATGAAAAATGAAAAACAGTGAGCGGGAAAAAAGAGACTCATTTGCAAAAGATGTCCTGATATTCATTAATTGATCGTTTGCACAAAATACAAGATAGCCCGATTACAAAATGAGCCCTGACATCTTGGGCAAGATGCAGGACTTGATGCATGCTTAAAGACAGGAAATAATAATTACTCTGCAGGAGTAACTCTTATAATTTCTTGGGAAGAGCAGTTTGAGAGTTGGTTCCCCGGGATCCTTGGACGTATCCAGCTTTCCAGGTTGCGTTCATCTTCTTCCTCGTCTTCCAAACTATTCACAGCATCCGGGGTCAGCATTCCCCCGCTGACAAATTTGGGCTCCCTTGTAGCCTCTGGTTGATCTTGTCGAGTTGGTCTGTAACCCAACCCGAATTTGTCTTCTTTCTTTTTTACTGGCAGCAGCTTGCCCCAGCCTTGAGCGGTACCCTCTTCAACAACCTTTCGGGCTTGTTGATATGAAGTGATAGAAGTTCCAGACACAGCAGTTGCTTCATTGATGTTAAGGGCCTCAAACCCCTGACTCATGGTCTCATGGATCTCCCCATCCATCTCTATATACTTATAAGTAGCCAGCTGGCTAACAAAGATGTCCTCCTCCCCACAGATTGTAATGATCTGGCCTTCCCACTCAAATTTTAAATTCTGGTGAAGGGTAGATGTAATAGCGCCAGCGGCGTGGATCCAGGGTCTACCCAACAAACAGTTGTAGGCCGGCTGTATGTCCATCACGAAGAAGGTAGTTTTAAAGGTCTGTGGGCCAATCAACACAGGTAGATCAATCTCTCCAAGCACTGATCTCTTAGAGCCATCAAATGCTCTCACCACCAGGTTACTTGGACGCAACGCCAAACCATCATACTCCAACTTCACTAAGGCTTTCTTTGGGAGAACATTGAGCGAAGACCCAGTGTCCACCAGTACATGGGAAAGAACAACACCTTTGCATTCTAAGGTGATGTGCAAAGCCTTGTTATGGTTGCGTCCCTCTGTTGTTAAATCAGTATCCGTGAAGCCTAGCCCATGAATGGTGTTAACATTTGCAACCACAGTTTCTAATTGATTAACATTAATCTCTTCCGGCACATATGCTGCGTGCAGGACCTTCAACAATGCATTCCTATGGGCTTCAGAACACATTAGCAGTGATAATATAGAGATTTTGGAGGGTGTCTGATGAAGCTGGTCTACCACCTTGTAATCACTCTTCTTGATTATTCTCATGAACTCGTTTACATCTTGTTCAAAAGACGTCTTCTGAGTTTCTTTATCGGTTGGCTCTTCAGATACCACATTCTTTCCTTTTGCTTTAGCAGCAACTTCTGCTTCAGCATTGGGCCTTGGTGTTTGTGAGGCAAAAAGGCGTCTGCTTCTAGTGAAGCCTCCGCCTCCCCCAACATTGTCAATTTGTGGTGAAGAGGTTGATGAATCTAGAGTGATCTTCTTTCCGTCGCAGTAGAGATCAGAGCCGTAGTGCCAAGGCATGGCATTACTGGTTTCATAAGGAACGGGTCCTGGCACCGTAATGGTGACTGGACTGATTGCTGCAGCAGAAGGAACTGTGATGGTATGCGGATCATAATAGATCGTGACCGGAGATCTGACAGGAGGTGTTGTAGTTTGTTGCTGAAAATTGTTGTTGGGAGGAACATTTGTCGGATCATAGTATATCGTGACCGTTGAGATATCTTCATTAACATTTGCTGGTGTTGAAGGCGTTTCCGTTGATAAAATGGGTGTTGAGGTTGTAGAAGTAGATGTTGTTGAACTCTGATCTGTTGAAATAATGGATGGAGTAATTGCTGGAGTTGTTGATGAATTAGTGGGAATGATAGTTGTTGTTGTTGCTGGAGATAGGATTGTTGATGTTGTAGGAGAATCCATTGGTGCTGAAGAAAGAGTTGTTGTTGTAGTAATTTGCAGGGTTCCATTTCTGATGAGGCCATCTATGCCAAACCTTAGATTCTCACAACCATTAGTAGAAGTCTTGCACGATTCACAGCAGGCCCCACAGCCTGGGAACACTTGGCATCTTAAGAGTTGAGTTTTCACTTCAGCCAATGGTGTTTGAATTTGTGCAACATTATCAATCATTGTAGATGGTCGGTCCTCTTCTATTGCATTAATCCTGGGGCCACCATGATTAGGCATAGGATTCGTGTTAACATTCGGAGGGGGTGCGAAATTGAGAGCTTTGGAATCAACCAGATCTTGCACCTTCATTTGTAAGGCTCTGCATTTCTCAGTATTGTGACCAGGTGCGTTGGAGTGAAAGGCACACCGGGCATTAACATCATAATTCTTCGGGAGATTGAGAGGATCTGGTGGAGCCAACGTCCTTAACTCAACCAGGTTATGTTTCAGGAGTTGTGGCAGTAAAGCAGTATAAGGCATAGGGATTGGGTCAATCACCCTATTTGCTTGAGATGGCCTCTGTTGAAATGGGCGCTGCTGCTGGTTGTTGTTGTTGTTGTTGTACGCTCTTTGTTGCGGAAAATGAGATTGTTGTTGTTGATAGTGAGGTTGTTCTGGTTGTTGAGGAAATAAAGGTTGTTATGGAGTCGGAGCCGGGATGGTAACGGCTGTACTGATCTGTGAGAATACTGAGGTCTGCCCCTGTTGGCATGAATAGCATTGGTTTCACCCGCCCTTCGGGGTCCTGCAAAAGGTTTTCTGGGATTGCTGGAAGAGCTTGCACCGTTGTCAGAGATTTTGCCCATCTTCAGAAGACTTTCTATTCTCTCCTCAGCTATGACTACGTCAGCGAAACTAGTGGAGGAGAATGCAGCAAGTCGGTCAATATAAGTTCCCTGCAAGGTGTTCATAAACATGTCAGCCATCTCCCGTTCAGACATGGGTGGCTGGACAGCAGCAACAAGCTGTCTCCACCTCTAAGCATAATCCCAAAAGCTTTCCCTTGAAGACTGAGACATTCCCATTAGAAGAGTTCTATTGGGAGCCATGTTCAGGTTGTACTGGTACTGACGGATGAAGGCCTCGGCCAAGTCTTTCCAACACCTTACAGTGGCCCTTGTCAAGTGCGAATACCATTCTCTTGAAGCTCCAGTCAGACTGTCCTCAAAGTAGAACATCCATAACTTCTCATCCATGGTATAAGCCTTGAGTCTTCCTAAGAAAGATTGCAGATGAGTACGCGGACAGGAGGTACCATTATATTTCGCAAAGCATGGGGGTTTGAATTTGTGGGGAATCCTCACCCCGTCTACCAGCCCCATATCCATCACATCAAAACCTAAGGAGTTCTGAGATTCCAAAGACCTTAACTTTTCAGCGATCTCATCCAGTCTTCTATCATACACCTCATCCCCAGCTCCGACAACTGTGAATTGTTCCTCTTGGGGATCCTCCTGCAAGATCCTGCCTGCAGCTGTGTTTCCTGGAACATTCCCATTAACATCTGGATTCAAATGGGGTCCAAATTCTGGGGCTGTCTGCGCTCATTATTGCTAGTTCCTCCTGTACCAGGGTGAGGCTCTTCAGGTGTTTGTCTTTCCACCAGCTCTCTCAAACTTTCTTGACTCTGGGATAAGCCAGTCATTACTGCCATAAACTGGTGTCGCTCCCGGGATTTTCATCCTAGTACAAACGCGAAAGTGGTGCGGAAAAGGTAGAGTCGCCAGCCAGACATTTTTATCCCGAAAGAATGAGAAAGGTAATGTTGCACAAACCTGAGGAAGAAGGAAAGGACAAGGTCCTGCGAACCAAAGATCGGGGTTTGGGAGTCGGTTACGACCTGGGAAGGTATTAGCACCCCAGATCGTCCGTCGTACCCGACGGGATCCACGCTTGCTTGTTTTGTTTCAAAAGGTGAGAAAAAATATGTTGCTGAAATCAAATAATGGCTATCTGGAATGGAATGGAATGGGAATGAGAAAAGAAAAGAAAAGAGAATGGAAAGAAAGAGGGAAATGTAGGAAAAATAAAGAATGTGCTCGAACGGGCCCTACCCCGCTGCCTACGTACCTCATCGGGATAATGAGGATCAGAGTCGACGTAGTTCGCTTAACTAAGGCGGGAACTATTTGTTTGTATTTTTTTATGGCTTGAACTGCGCATGTCTATGCTCAGGTGTTGCAGGCTCGTCTGGTACGAGTGTGTTTACCGTCTTGCATGCGAGACAAGTCGTCGCGAGTTCGCGTTATGAGTGAATGAGATGAGAAAAGAAGTTCCCGCAGGATAGTCGCATATTATTTGTTTTTGTATTTTAGGAGAAGTATTTTGAATTTTTTTGTGAACTGTCTTGTACTAAGACCTATCCATCGCGGGAAGCATTTACACCTCGCCCCGAAACAGGACGCGTATAAACACTCCGCAACAAAGTCTCGTGTCGTACAAGATTGTTCGGTTTATCCTTAGATGTTTTATTATTTTCTTCACGAGGAAAGAAAGAATGACTCAAATTGGAAAAGGGAAAATCTAATGGGAACTAAGACACACCCTAATTTTATTGATTTATTTACATGGGAAATCCTATGGTTTGTGGGGTTTTCTAAACCTAATGGAAAAAGCACCTAGAACTAATAGAATGCAACTTACTTCCTAAGGAAGATAAGTTGATTCTAAAGCTAAGGGAAAACCTAAAGCAATTGAAGAATTAATCAACAAAAAAATATTAAAATTAAATGACTAGCTAGAATTCAAAGACAATTCAAATAAAAGCATGAACTAAAATAGTCTTATTTTTTTTATTCTAAGTCTTAACTAAAATGAATCCTAAGCCTAAATTCTAAACTAAGGTCATACCTAATGTTTCTTCTAAAAAATCGAAATCTAAACTAGCCTAAGTCCATATTAAATTCTAAAACTAAATTTAAACTAAACTATTTTTTTTTATTGAATTTAATATCAAAGCCTAAACTAAGAGAAATTATATGTGACAAAGCCTAAGAATTAATATTCTAAAAAAAATCAAAACCTCTGGAAAAATTATGAAAATTAATCTATGGGGTCCTAAGATTACCTATAATATTGTGTTAAAAGGGGTCCTAAAAAATCCTAATTTTGCTATGTCTAAGAATTGTCTATTTTCAACTAAGAATTATTCATTAATTTCTAAGGATTAAGCCTCTAAACCTAAGATAAAGTGATCTAAAAAATCCACAAAAATTAACCTAAGTACTACTATGGGTCCTCTAACTACAGTAAAAAGAATGGCCAAATAAAGGTTACTGGAAAGTAAAAATATAAAATCTACAAATTTGTGTACCATTGAAGAAATCCCTTAAAAAAACTAATTACGAGAAAAACCTAATAAAATCAAAAATACAAGAAAAACAGAAAAATAAAAAGTCAACTATTTCTAATGGGGATTAAAAATCTATTTGAATTTTTATGGAATTTTTCTATTAATTTTGCTATTTTTTATGAATTATTTCCTAAACTAAAAAATTTAAAAAAGAGAGAAAATAAAGAGGGGTGGATTTAGAAATTTCTTCTAGTTTATTTCTGTATGGGCCTTAGAATGGGGGTGAAATTAGCACAATTCCAGGCCCACATGCGCAGGAAATGGAGGGTGCATATTATCAGTCTTCGGTCAACTGTATTGACCTGATCCAGGCCGTCTGATTGGGTCCTATCCATTAGTATTCTCATCCTGGGTCTTACTGTGCATGCCTATGGGAACTATGGTGGTATGAACACATAGGATCACCGCGGAATATGCCAACCGGACGGTGACAAGTGTCACCTCCGGTGTGGCTGAAATTCAAACAACCCGCCTCTTCCTCTTTTAACGACAATATTAATGGGATTTATGAGAAGTTAATTAAAACTAAGGGATTAAATTATTATTATTATTCCTTTAATATTCTGCTAACAGCCTTAATTATCCATTGATTTTCTCTTATCTCTTAATATGGAAATTAATTAAAGCTTATAACTTAATAGAACAAAAGAGTCTGTTGAAGAGAAAACCCCAGACGAACCCTAAAAACAAATCCCTCTCTTCATCGCACCCTTTCTCTTCTCCCTCTCTCTGAATTTTCCGCCGCCGACGACGAAACCTAAACTCCACCTTCTTCTCATCCACCGTCCTCCTATTCTTCTCGCGCCACCATCCCCTAAACCTCTTCTTTCTGAACCTTCCTCAACCCGACATGAAGAACAAACCCTAGCCTAACCTCTTCATGGCCTCCACAAACATCGCGAAACTCGCCGTCATCCTCACTCAACCCCTCTTAACAGTCTCATCAATTACCAGCTCGAATCATTGAAAAGAAACAAAATCGCACACCCAAATCCCAACATGGTAAAAAGAGGATAGATCGTATGTACCAATATCTACGACGAACTGCGATGCGATTGAACACTTGCTGTGAAGGGTTACGGCATCGTCGTTCCTGCTTGATTCGAAGCCGCGCGTCAAGAATCCAATTCGTTCGATTGACAACGACGAAGCTTAAACTGTGATTGGTGTCGAGCAAGGAAGATCAATTCGCTTCAAAGATTCAGGTAAGCTTTTCCTATCCTTCGATTACGCGTTCACACTCGTGAGCTCTAGGCAATTCTGCGTTTGACTATTGAAACTCTCTAGCATCATGACCTGATACATGCCCTTGTTGGTGATTCTTCCCCTTTTTCTTTCAGGTTTCAAGGACCCTTGGTGCTGCTGAAACGTTGTTGAAAGTTGAGAAAGAGGATGAGCGAAGGAGAAAGATGAATGATGAGGTTTAGTTTGGTGGAGGTTCGGATTTGGGATTGGTGAAAGCAGAAGGTTGAAGAAGATGTTGAAGCTCAGTGATGTGAGAATTGTGTGTAGGACAGAAGAAAAAAGAAAGTAGTGAAGGATTAGTGAAGAAGTTGAGAAGAAGGGTTGAGAGATGGAGTTTTGTAGAATGGGGGAAGAATGGTTGCAGGGAGAGGCTGAGCAAATGGTGAAGAGTGGAAGAAGGAGAAGGTTGAAAGATTGGAGAAATTATGGGAGAGACTTCAGATTGAAAGGGTGGTGAGTCAGGAATCCGAACCTGTGAGGAGAAGTGGTTTTCGGATTTATAGGTGTTTGAAGGAAGCTTCTGGAAGAAAGTTAGTTAGGCAAGTTTTGTTGATTTCTGTTAGAAATGTGTCCTTTTCTGTTGGTTAGTTGTGAAGTCTAATTGAATGCTGATTTGTGATGTGCAGGTGAGTGAAGTTGAATGAAGTTTCCAGAAGAAATTTCAGTTGTAAGTCTGTTACAATTCTGTTATACCCTTCCTTTGATTCGGTTATGCAATTGTGAGATTTTGACTTCTCTTGGATTCTTTCTTTGTTTCTGAAATGCATTGCCTCTGTGTACAGATTATGGAAACTCTCCTTGGTTGATGAATATGGGCTTGGGCCTAATGAGAATGCCAAACACACGGAAGAAACCGGGCTATGGAATAAACCTTCCTACGGGCCTTGATTATGAGATGGCCGGAACACAACGAGTATCCACCCTCCTTCTTATTACATCAGTTGTAAAACTGATTTTGTTTTGGTCTTCTGTTAACTGATTTTGGCTAGGATCTGTTACAGTTCAACTGTGATTCACTGGGCTCATTTTGTTTTCTTTATTTTTCATTCTGTTATACAATTCAGCTGGCAACATCGATAGCTTCTTGAAACCATGCTCTGTTTTTGCAGATACGCTTGTGAACGAACTCACGGATCAGCTTCAAAAGCTTAAGGTGGAACCCGCACTACTGCACTATCTTTTATTCCAGAATTTTTGTTTGAAACCTGAATTGTACAGGTTGATAAGGTTAAAGGTTATTTTTTTTATTGTTCCTTTGTTATAATTTCCTGTAAGTATTTTTCCTTTTTCTTTTCTAGTAAGACCAATAAATATGATGATATACTCTTCTATTCCTAATTCTGTCATTGTGATTCTCAAACTGAACTTGGTCGTATTGTAGGTTGAATGAGGAAGCTCGCGGTGATTCACGAGTATTAATGAAACGGAGGTGATGATGAAGAGATTGAAGAATGTTTTGCGGCTCTTTGATTCTGCAGTTCGTTGTTGTGACAGGTTGTTGAAGTATCGGATTATTGATGGTTGCTGGTGAATCTTGCAGGCCTTTGCTGAAGCTGTTGTGCGATGGGGATGATGGCGATTGCGAGGAGCTAACTTATTGAAATAGAAGATCGCGGAGGAAGAATAGAGTAACTGGTGGAGTTGGGGGGTTTCTTTGAAGGTTGAAGAAGTTGATACATTGATGAAGTTGCAATTTTGCAGAAGAAGAGTAATGGAAACGCGGTGAGGCCTGAAGATCAAGATTGATGGATTTTCCGGTCCAATGCCGAATCTTGTTCCTGATTTATTTATGCTCGCAGTTCTGGCTTCTTGACTCTCCTTGTTTTCTGAATTTGTTGCAGGTTTGGTGACGATAATGAATCGTTGAAGAATCTTGACGAAGTTTCCACAATGAGATGCTGAAGACCATCCAGTTTCTTCGCGATTGATGATGTTTATGAATGATGAAGGTCAACCGATGGAGTTTTTTTTTGAATCATTGTCAAAATTGCTGATAGTGATAATTAGAGATCAATGATGATGACTCGTGATGAAGGTTCAGGCTATTATGCAGGTCAGTCAAGATGACGTTGAAGATGCGGTTTTTGCAAATCGAAGGTTAAAATAAAAGCCACGGTCTTTTGATTGGCCAAGGTGAAGATGTGATGAAGATTTTGTATGGAACTCCATAGATTTTCTGGTTATTTGACTAAGTGTTTTTTCAACTCACATAACTGAATCTTGCAATTGCATTGATTTTTTTTCTTTTATTCAATTTTTTTGCAATTCAATGTATCCTGGAATACTACTTTGGGCTTATGAATGATATTTTTTTGTAATAGACTTTATGAAATGGTTTACAAAGATGGACTCTCAAGGATTGATTAATAACAAAAATGAATACTTAAATGGATTTTTTGCTTGGATCTTTTTAAAAAAAATGGATCTTAATTAGTTATGACCTTCAAATGAATTCAAATTTGTGAGATGTAGAATGGGTAATGACTATGGTTCCAATAACCATGAAGAATAATGAAATAGACTTAAGAAAAAATGATTAAAATTAAAATGAATTTTGGAGAAGAATGTGGTTTTTTTTTTATATTATTAAATGGGCTAACTAAAAGAAAGGTTTAGTTTTAATGGGCTCATATCTTCGAATTTCACTTAACACATCTGACTCCAATTAATGTGTTTAGATCAACTCAAAAGTTCAATCCGCACCAAACTTGTATCCTCCATGAATCCCCAAACTCAAACTTCAGTCAGTAAAAATTTCGACATTATTAACTTGCACCATCAGCAACGAAGCACAGGGCTCTAATCACCATACGAGTCCATAACTTGATCTCTCATACCATGAACCAATATTCCTTTGCCATGAAACCCTAATCAGCTCCGCATGTGCTATGGTCTTCAATAAATTGTGTCTCAAATAATGATAGAATTCCTTGAACGACAAGGCCATCTATGAAAATATTATGCAGGTGACTTTATCGAGTATTACTTAATTAGGGAAATAAACCCTAATCAGGAACTGGGAATACAAGCAGATGTTATCAGCCACATAACCCAAAGCCTTGAATTTATCTTACAACTGTAGATAGGACATGAAACTCTAATTCCAACCCCAGTAGAGTAGTAACCTCAAACCAAGGGAACAACTTGATTCTCCAGAGTGCAACAATCCCATGCCTTAAGAGCCAATAAAATGCATGATTGTGAATGCTGATGACCTAATGAAAGATGCAGATGAATGCGAAGCGACAAAACAGTTAAGGGAATAAATATGAGGGCAAATTTTGAGGTATTACAACTGCCCCTATTCAATCATCTGGAAGCCTGAACGAATAATTGCAACGGCTTTTATACGTTCAAGGCGTGGAGTGATTGAATACCCGAATGAAACCTGAAAATTTGCACACTGAGGGCAACAGATACGCCATCTGCCCATTTATTTATTTATATATTTTTTGATTTTGACCTCTGAATAGGTAGAGAAAATAGAACCAGGTGGAAATATGCTGGGAAGAATGCCATCCTCGAATGACCATCCACACGGGATCCTCGGATCCAGTACTAACACCATCCTTGAATAGAAACACAATGGTATACCGGCCGCAGGCGATAACCATCAACAACAAAGACTGACTTCAGATAGACTTTGCGAACGAGACAAACTGACCTCAATCAATAAGCTCAAAAAGTGAACCATCATCCTCGAATAATAGCCACACCAAAAACAAAACGAGACCAACCGCAGAAGGACATGAAGAAAAGAAATGCCATCCTCGGATGACAATTCAAAAGATCCTCAGATCTAACACGAAACCATCCTCGAATGGAAACGCACTGGTATACCGGCCGCAGGCGATAACCAGAAACACAAAGACTGACCTCAGACAGACTTTGCAAACGAGACAAACTGACCTCGATCAATAAGCTCAAAATGGTCTATCATCCTCGAATGATAGCCACAACAACAAGACCAACCTCAGAAGGACTTGAAGAAAAGAATGCCATCCTCGGATGACAGTCCAAAAGATCCTCGGATCTAACACGAAAACATCCTCGAATAGAGACGCAAAAGTATACCAGCCTCGACTAATAACCAAACACAAAGCTGACCTCAGACATACTTTGCGAAAGAGACAAACTGACCTCGATCAATAAGCTCAAAAGTGAACTACTATCCTCGAATAATAGCCACAAACAAGACCAACCGCAGAAGGACTTGAAGAAAAGAAATGCCATCCTCGAATGACAATCCAAAAGATCCTCAGATCTAACACGAAACCATCCTCGAATGGAGACATAAAGGTATACCAGCCTCGACTGATAACCAAACACAAAGCTGACCTCAGACAGACTTTGCAAAAGAGACAAACTGACCTCGATCAATAAGCTCAAAAAGTGAACTACTATCCTCGAATAATATCCACAAACAAGACCAACCGCAGAAGGACTTGAAGAAAATAAATGCCATCCTCGAATGACAATTCAAAAGATCCTCAGATCTAACACGAAACCATCCTCGAATGGAGACGCAAAGGTATACCAGCCTCGACTGATAACCAAACACAAAGCTGACCTCAGACAGACTTTGCAAAAGAGACAAACTGACCTCGATCAATAAGCTCAAAAAGTGAACTACTATCCTCGAATAATAGCCACAAACAAGACCAACCGTAGAAGGACTTGAAGAAAAGAAATGCCATCCTCGAATGACAATCCAAAAGATCCTCAGATCTAACACGAAACCATCCTCGAATGGAGACGCAAAGGTATAGCAGCCTCGACTGATAACCAAACACAAAGCTGACCTCAGACAGACTTTGCAAAAGAGACAAACTGACCTCGATTAATAAGCTCAAAAAGTGAACTACTATCCTCGAATAATAGCCACAAACAAGACCAACCGCATAAGGGCTTGAAGAAAAGAAATGCCATCCTCGAATGACAATCCAAAAGATCCTCAGATCTAACACGAAACCATCCTCGAATGGAAACGCAAAGGTATACTAGCCTCGACTGATAGCCAAACACAAAGCTGACCTCAGACAGACTTTGCAAAAGAGACAAACTGACCTCGATCAATAAGCTCAAAAAGTGAACTACTATCCTCGAATAATAGCCACAAACAAGACCAACCGCAGAAGGACTTGAAGAAAAGAATGCCATCCTCGAATGATAATTCTCAAAAGATCCTCGGATCTAACACGAAACCATCCTCGAATGGAGACGCAAAGGTATACCGGCCGCAGGCGGTAACCAGAAACAAAGAAAATAGGACAAGATGGAACGGGATCGTTGTACATAAACGAGAGCCCAAGCAAACAGGACCGTTGTACAAAATGGGAACCTGCGACGCGACTGTTGTACCAAACAAGACGCGGAATAAGTGACAAACATAGACTTGAAAAGACAAGGATGTCTGGAAAATGATATTGGTATCCTCTGTGCGGAGTACTTCAGGTTGAAAAGATGTTATAGGTCGTACGTAATATACCTCAAAACTGGCCCATGCTGGCATGCATATGTTTGGATTTATGGTGTAATGCTCCATGACGATGGAAATGCTATGCTTTGGAGGATACAAATGATGATTATGCATAGGCAAATGCAAAGAGATCTCCTGATAAGGAGACTACAGGTATCCCAGATAGCTTGACTGGGGAGAAACGATGATCACTGCATTGATCTGGTTCATCCTGATGAGGAGGAAACAACTCTGCGGGGAAAACTGTTAATAATTCACTGGCTCTGAACAGCCGCCACTGCCAAAAATAAATTGGACTTTGAGATTGGAGTGCCAAGACCCTGCTGGAGATGAACTCTTCTTGAACTCTGGTGGGGAAGTGAGGACCCCCTGGCTTGGCTGAGAACCAAAGGCATGATATTATTGAGGAAGCAACTGCTGGGGAGGAAAAACACTCCTTATACTGCTGAGAATTGCCCCTGTCTGAAGGGAAACTTCTGCTTGGGGATGACACCCACTCTCTGCTACCTTGCTGGGTGAAATTTCAACTTCCACATGGCTGGGGATGATTGGAGACACCCTGGGAGACACCTGTTTCTGTTCAAGCAAAAGGAAATGCTCCTCCTGGATAATCGTTGTTAGCTTTGTTAGCAACACCAGTACCTGTACCTGCATGAACACAATCGATAGTACCTGTAACATAGAGAGTTAGTTTGGGACCTGCTTGCCCCAGGCTCATGGTATGAATCATTATCTAGGCATCTCGACACCCTTTCAGAGTTGTATTAAATGTTTCTATTCTCCTGCACGAGTTAGAAAGCATTCAAATGTTCACCACACAATGCAAGTCACAATTTGCTAGACGTTTTCACAATCAATCAATGCTAGATGAGAAAAAGCAAAAGCAAGAAGCAAAATAGCCAAATTGACTGAAGTTGAATTCTTATTGATTTGGAAAGAGGGCCCTGAATAGGCAATACAAAGGAAGCAGTTCCCTGGAATGAGGGAACAACTAAAAAGAAAAACAAACTATCTTATTGGCAATATGAGAAGTGAATCTCATCAAGTCTCAACCCGGTTATGACTCGTATGTCCTTAAGACGCTCCGCTCGCTCTGCCTCTTGAGAAAAAGTAAGTGAACTGATCTTCAACCCTTAGGATAGCCTCAACTGTAGGTAGGTCATGGATCTTGCAGATCGCAGTCGTTCGTGTTAATCCCTCTTTTGCGTGGATCGCCTTTTCAAGTTTTCAATCCACCGGGATACCCTTTTTTGCCTGAGTTGTCCAATGTGGCTTTTTAACTCAGCGGGTGTACATTTTTTTTTCAAGATTTCCCTAACTTTTTCCCGAGCCTTTTATTCTGTTTTTAGCTCGCCGGGATGCCCATTTTTGCCTGGATCTTTATTCTGTTTTTATCCAGCAGGTCTTTTTTACACGAAGTATTTTCTTACTGCGTCTGCGTTGACAGGGGATTGGAAGTCTTCTCCGTCCATGGTTGTCAGCATTAAGGCTCCGCCTGAGAAAACCTTTTTAACCGCGAACGTTCCTTCATAGTTGGGTGTCCAGTTGCCCCTGTGATCGTTAAGAGGAGGAAGAATCCTTTTCAGCACTAAGTCTCATGGCGTGTACCTCTGTGGTCGCACTTTCTTGTCAAAAGCTTGCTTCATCCGTCGCTGATACAACTGTCCATGTGTTGCACCCCAAAATTTGCCCTCACAATATAAGACTTTGTGTGCTAAGAGGGTTCACAAGGTTCACAAGATTCACAATACTTACAAGACCTTTCATGAGATTCATGAAGTCTACAAGATACTTTATGAGGTTCACAAGGTTCACAAGATTCACAATGCTTACAAGACCTTTCATGAGGTTCATGAAGTCTATAAGCCACTTTATGAGGTTCACCAGGTTCACAAGGTTCACAAGACCTCCCATGAGGTTCACAAGACATTTTATGATGGTTCACAAGGTTCACAAAGTTCACTATTGGTCAGAAGAGTTGACAATTCCCTCATACAATGCACCTCCTAAGCAGTGCATCCAAAACTAGGGTTTTAATCAGGCTAAATGAACTTCCAAGACTTCAAGTGAGCTTTATAACATCTTATATGTGTGTAAGAACCCCCATGACAAGTTTCAAGACTTTTCTCAAAAGTTTGCTCAGTCAGATGATCAGATAAGTCAAAATCAGTCAAAGCAGTTAAAAAGTCAAACTGAGGTCAACTGTGGTCAAACCAAAGTCAAACTTCATGATTTTTTGCCAACATCAAGTATATGAAGTAAAATTCATCATTTGATCAAGGGTTGATCATGATTCATCAAGGAGATTTCAGATCATCAAGAATCAGGAGTTTCTAAATTAGGGTTTCCTCAGTAAAAGTCAACTGAACTTTGACCAGCCATAACTTTCACATTCTTCATCACCAAGTCTCCATCCAAAGCTCATTTTGAAGGAAATTGAATTCTCTACAACTTTGTGTCTCACAAGCCAAGCCCAAAAATGCTTCATTTGGAAGGTATGAGCTAAGACATTATAGGTCCTTTTGAAAGTCAACAAAAAGTCAACAACTTCAAAAGGGCATAACTTGAGAATGGTAAATGATATGGACATGAAACCAGTGGGGTTGGTTAGAGGACTCTTCAAGCTTTCCAAAATGTCCAAGAACACCCTCATACCATTAAAATTGAAAGATATGTGCCCTTGCAAAGTTGGGAAATTTTTGGTTGGTTTATGAAGAAAATGGAGGTCTAAAACCAATTTCTTCCAAATGGGCTTGCCATATGATGACCCAATCCATACTATAACCTCATGCACGACCCAAGTCAACAAAAATCAGATTTTTTATCATTTTATTTTTATTTATTTTGATTTAATTCATTAAAAATCATTTTAAATTAAAATAAAATATAAAAGTCAAAGATTTAAATATGATTGAGCTTCTAGAAATTCATTAAGATGATTGGCATCAAAGTGGAAAGAAGATCATGATGATTGGCCTAAAATAGCAAGTGTTTATGCAAAAATATTTGATTTTTTAAGGCTTATCATTTTGAATCTTTTTAGATCAAATTCTTCACACAAGCAATGGTTTTTTCTGACCTAATTGATCACACTATAAATATATTACATAACCCTAACAAAAACACACGAATTTCCAGCCCTAAGTGTAAGTTTTCATATTTCAAAAAACCTCTCAAAAACTCAAATTCGGATTGTTGTATACAAGGCATTAGAAGGTAATTTGAGAACACAACCATGATCACTAGACATCATTGAGTGGAAACCAATACTTGTTTGCATCCAAAACCATTCATATAGCATAACCCAAAGCATTCTTGATCATGAATAATTTTTTTTCGATTTCACTAATTCAATGCGTTTTAATGAATTTTGTTTGTCTAATCATGTTTGTGGTGTTGTATAGAACGTTTCTGGGCAAAGAAATTGAAGAAACCGTGAGTAATCCGTGAGATGCCATGTTAGGGTTTAAAGCTCCAAATTAGGGTTCTTTGATTTACGCAACATAAATGAATTTTGTTAACATAATTGGATTGTACAGGTCACAAGGAACTCAAAGATGTCCTTAATTTGATAAAACTGTGTTGTTTGCGTGTGTTTGAAATTCGTAGGTTTTCCTATGAATAAAAATTCGCAGGAAATGTTGTAGGAAAATTCGCAGCAAAAGTTGCAGGTCTGGAGGTAGGAGAAGAAGCTTTCGCGCGCAGCCTGGAATTCAAATTTGTTTTTATATTATATAGTTTTTGTTTGTATTTAAATTACAAATGTTGCAGATGGCCTAGTGGTTAGTACGCGTATGAACGAAGCCAAGGACAGGGGTTCGAACCCGTCCTCAATTATTTTTTGGTAAAAATTCCATGATATTTGCAGGCTTAATATATAATGAGTGATAGTCATCCTTTATTCATCAGCGGCTCGCAGCCCAGTGGAAAGCAGGCTGGACTAAGGATATTGAAGCCTAGGGCGTGGGTTCAATCCCTGCCCCAGGTAAGTTTCAGTTTTTTTTAATTATTTTTGATTTATTGAATTGTTTTTAATTATTTTATTATTAATTAGAAATAATCATGTATATATATAAAATAACCTATAAATATCTTATATTTTCTAAATTCCAAAATTATTTTCTAAATTCCAAAATTATTTTCTAAATTCTAAAATTAGTTTTTTTTTATTATTATGTACTTAAATTAAAATATGTATATATTATAATAATTAGATTAATATTTGATATTTTTGTATATAAAACTCAATTTATTTTTATAAACCCTAAAAATATATTTTTCTACAAACCCTAATTTAATCATAATAGTTTCTAAAAAACCCTAATTTCTTTTTCTATTCTTGTTTAATATTATTATTTATATCTAATTTAATTTGTACATAAATATGTTAAAAAAAAAATTAAAATTCTTAATTTATTTTTTTTATAATATATAAATATTCTATCATTGTTTATAATTTAAGTTTGCATGAAAATAATTCTTATTATATGTTAAAATTGCTAATTTAATTTTTGTAATTACAATTTATTTTATGTTCATAATTAATTTTATAATACACTTAACTTAAAATTTTATAATTAATATAATTGTTCATATTTTCTTATTAACCATTAAAATTTTGTTTATTATAATCTTTTTTTGTTTATTATTATTATTATTAATCATGTTTATTACTAACCCCATTTATTTTTTAAATTTGTTATTATTATTATTTCTACTAACCCTCTTATAATTATCTATTTATTTATTTTGCTTATTTTGCTTATTTATTTAAATTGCTTTTATTATTATTATTGTAATTGCTCCTGGATGTAATTTTTTATAATGTTTAAATTATTTAATTTTATGCCATGGTTAGTAAATAGGGAGTGTAAACATGTATGTTATTTAAAATTAATTTAGATCACCTAATTCAAAAGATAAATATTAAATTGAACACTCACACACGTAAGTCGATCTTTGATCGTCATCTCACTTTCTAGGGTTACCTCTCATTGTTGCCTAATCAAAAGGTCAAGTAGGGTGTATAAGGCAAAAAGTCCCTCAAGTTAAAGTCTTCTAGTCCCTTAACAATAAAAGATCAAGTCCCTTAATGGTTGCCTTCGTAATGATCTTGTCCCTTTCGAATAATGATGACAGTCCCTCCAAAATTGCTTAATACACCCCACAGTTGCCTACATTAAACAGATGTCCCTTTACTTGTCCCATACATCCAAGGTAATGACTACCTATTCCTTAATAATAGGGATAGTCTTACCATTTAAAGGATTCAAGAACAGAAAGGCTTAAACTTTAGGATAGGTTCCTCATAGTTACTTGCTCACTATTCAAAAACCTTTTAAACACTTCACAATTTCAAACAATTTTCAAACACAAGTTTTTTACGCATCCGTACATGGATCATTATAAAACTCTTAAGAAAATTTCTATTCACACACTTCATATTTCAAAAACATTTTAAAGTGAGCTAAGTAACTAAGAGCCCATGGATAACCATGGATGTAAAGGGTGCTAACACCTTCCCTTTACATAACCTACCCCCCGGACCCAAAAATCTTTTAAAAAGGTCTTTCCTGTTCTTTTATGCCTTTCCTTTGGATAAAATAAAAGTCGGTGGCGACTCTTGCTATCCGCAACATAACTAAAGTCAGTTCTCCCACCGTGTTACAGAACTGGCGACTCTGCTGGGGACTTAATAAAAGAGGGGTACCCTTAGGAATTAGATCACTTTAAAATTGTTTGCCTTGTTTTCTTTATACTTATATTGTTGGGTGCTCTTATGTGTGAAAGATCCTAACCCGGATCTAGTGTACCTTATGTAAATGGCAATAGACCAAGGAAACTGTACGGCGTATACCGATATGGTTGATCTGCTGGCCATAGTTAGTGTGACTTCTTGGTTGGTGCTTATGTTCCTTAAGTAAAGTTGAGGATAATATGAGGCTGCCATATGTTGTCAATACACTAACTAACTTTTAGAACCCTTGTCATCCCATCTTGGCCTTTAGAAAGTAGTGAGATAACCGGCTTTGGTGAAGACTGAAGTTGGTTGATACTCGATACTACACTCATTGAGATCCTAAACTTGGAGGGTTTTGGTTGGCAAGTAAGTTGCCTACTGAACAACCACCCTTGTGAAGGATCAATGATATTGAGATCCCTTAGAACCTGGTTATTTATAGGACAGGATGAACCAACTAACTTCAAGGGAGGGTACTTACCTTTAAACCTCATGCAAGCCTTTAAACCTAGGGCTATTGTGTGACTTGTTTGTGTGTGCCACTTGTTTGTGATTGAGCATAACATCATAGCATCATCATGCATCATAAGCATAGCATTTTCACTAACCATTTCAAGGACCAAAGGATTTATCTTTGTTCTTTGTTGCAGGTCATGGCTTCTGCTCGTAGAAACACTATCAGGATCAACTTTGTAGGCATACCTCCTAAGCTTAAGGAGTTGGTTTCTCAAGTGTCTGAAAAATCCCAATTCATCAAAAGACATGGTCACCTACTGGATCTAGTCACCTCAGGGTTCAATGAAGACATGATGAGTGTCCTGTTTCAGTTCTTTGATCCTAAGCACCATTGCTTCACATTCCCCGACTACCAGCTGGTTCCAACAATGGAAGAGTTCTCTAAACTTCTGGGTATACCTGTACTTGATCAGAAACCATTCACAGGTTTGGAAAGAGAGCCTAAACCTGAGGTTATTGCTGCAGCCCTACATCTGAAGAAGTTTGACATTGTTCTAGAAACGAGAAGTGGAGTCAAGGGTATTCTTGCTAAGGTGTTGATAGAGAAGGCTCAAGTGTTCTTGAAGGCCATGAGTTATGATGCTTTTGAGGATATCTTAGCCTTGCTGATATATGGCTTAGTATTGTTCCCCAATCCAGATCAGTTCATAGATGTGCATGCCATCAACATATTCCTGAGTCACAATCCAGTGCCTACATTGCTTGGGGACATCCTGCATTCTCTTCACACCCGTACTACAAGGGCAAGAGGAACTTTGATGTGCTGCATACCTTTGCTTTCTAGGTGGTTTATTTCTCACCTTCCTCGCTCAGTAATGAAGAATGAGCAAGGGTTCAGATGGTCTAAGAGGATTATGTCACTCTCGCATTCAGATATTCATTGGTGCTCCAGATCTATGGAGAATGTTACTATCATTGACCGTTGTGGAGAGTTTCCTAATGTGCCACTTCTAGGCATAAGAGGAGGCATCACCTACAACCCCTCTCTAGCTTTACGACAGTTTGGTTACGCTCGGAGTGATGGTCTACATGACATGTTGATTCAGGGCATTGTGTTTGATTACGACAACGATCTTCAAGGTTACCGTCAGAGATTCATACGAGCATGGGGGAAAGTGAACAAGGTTGACAGCAAAACTCTGGAACCTAAGTACACTATTCCTATGGAAGCTTATCTCAGATGGGTGCGATCTCGTGCTCAGACTCTCATGATGCCATATCCTGCTGTCCTGCCAGTTACCATGGAACCTGTTGCTGAAGGAGACACTGCTTATACCATCCTTCACCCAGACATGCCTACTGACATGGAAGACTTACAAAGATCCTGGATCCAATTGAAGGAGCAAAGGGATACTTTTGAGGCTCATTACAAAGCAAGCCAAGAAATAATCCTGGAACTAACAAAGCAACTTCACGAGGAACGGAATCTCAACTCATACCTCAACACAAAGAGGAAACGTCCATGGGAGACTTAAAACCCCATCTCTTGTATTTATTGCATTTCATTTCCTGTAAGCCCAAGAGGCAAAACAAATTTATTACTAATAAAAGTTTACCTTCTTGTTTGTTTAAGCAATTTTAAATCCTACGGTCCTTGAAAACATTGCATATACATTCACATATCATATCATTGCATCACAGGTTTATTTGTGCACAGGTTTCTCATCTTCTCGCTGTTTATTTCAGCAATGGCTCTTGAACAAACAGTTAAGGATCTCCAGGCACAGAATGCACAGTTCAAGAGCTGATCCTGAACTTGTCCAAGGGGCAGGATGAATTGAAGACACTGCTGGCCAAGAAGACTAAGAAGACTAGAAGGTCAGGTGGCCTGATCAACATGGGAAGAAGGTTCAAAGGTCTTGCCAAGACCAAAGAACCAGTTGAAGATTATGAGTCTGAAGAGTCTGAAAAAGAGGGAGGCAGTCTCCACAACACTATGGGGAACTCTGATTCTGAGGCTAATTACTACCATGAGCCTAATGAAGACAAATTCAAGATGCTGGTGGATAGAATGGATGCTATGGAGTTGCAGAAATCTTCTGGGCTAGATTTTGAAGATTTGAGTCTGATATCTGGGGTAGTCATACCCATTGGTTTCAAGGTTCCTACCTTTGTTGTTTATGATGGGGTCTCTTGTCCCAAGCTGCATCTGAGGTCTTATGTCAGAAGAATTCAACCTCACACTGCTGATAAAAAGTTGTGGATCCATTTCTTCCAAGAGAGCTTACCTGGAGCTCAATTGGAGTGGTATTATCAATTGGAGAGTGTCAACATCAGGGATTGGAATGATCTTGCTAAAGCCTTCTATAAGCAGTATCAATACAATGCTGATTTAGCTCCCACTCGCATGCAGTTGCAAAGCATGTCTATGGGTGCCAAAGAAAGCTTCAAGGAGTATGCTTAGAAGTGGAGAGACTTAGCTGGAAGAGTACAACCCCCTTTAACTGACAGGGAGTTAGTTGATATGTTCATGTGTACATTGAATGGTCCTTTTTACAGTCATCTCATTGGAAGCTCATCATCTGGCTTCACTGAGTTGATAATGACAGGAGAGCGCGTGGAAAATGGCATAAAGAGTGGCAAGATCCAAGTGGGTACTTCTTCATCAGGTGCTGCAAAGAAGCCTCCCACTGGGAAGAAAGAATCCAATGATGTTTATGGCCAACCTGATCGTAATAGAAGGCATCAGTCTGTGAGTGCAGTTCATATTTCAAATCCAACTCCTACAACACCAGAGCAGCCACAGGGCAACCAACAGAGGGCTAGAAGGCAGTTCACTAAGATCAACATGTCAATGGCTCAGGCATTGTAACACTTGTTGAAGGCTGAACTTATTACTCTGAAAGAGGCTCCTCAGAATCCCAATGTTACCTCTCCCAGGTACAATCCCAATGCACGATGTGCATATCATTCGAATTGTCAGGGACATGATACTAATAGTTGCTGGGTCTTGAAGAACAAAATTCAAGATATGATTGAGGCTGGAGAGATTGAGTTTGACCCTCCGGGTACTCCAAATGTGATTACTGCTCCCATGCCAAATCATGAGAAGACTGTCAATGCAATTGATGAAGATTTACATATTTATTCAGTTGCAGAGTTGACTACACCATTGTCTGTTATCAAGAAGAAGTTAGTACAAGCTGGGTTCTTTCCAGGTTGTCGTGAAGATTGTGTCTATTGTGCCTATAGGCCGGATAGTTGCTGGAGGTTGAAGGACGGAATTCAACGCCTCATGAATAATTACACCATAGTGTTTGAGAGGACTCCATCTTCTGTAGAGAGTATGGTGGATCATATTACTAAAGGTAAGAAGATTGAAGAGGTGGATACGGTTAATAAAGTGCCGGTAAGGATCACTTCCAAAGGTCCTGTTAAAATCACTCATAAGGGTCCAATTAAGATTACTGCTGAAGGCCCTGTGAAGATTGTTGCTGAAGCCAGAGTGGCTCCTATGATCATTACTACTCCTGGTCCTATTCCATATACGTCTGATAAAGTTGTGCCTTGGCATTATGGGTCTGATGTTTATATCCATGGTGTTAAGCAGGAACCCTTAGCTGATGTGCCTGTTGATGTTGATAATATTGCTGGATCTAGTAAGATCACACGAAGTGGAAGAGTCTTCTCTCCTCCAGTGACTTCCAAGAATGCAGTTACTCCTGCTGCTACCTCTACCACTGATGCTCGGGGCAAAGGTCCTGTTCTTGAACCTATACCTACTGATGTGCCAGCTGCTGATGATCTTGCTAAGCAGATGGAATAAGTATTGAAAATCATTCGCAAGAGTGATTATGACATTGTTGATCAGTTGGGGCATACTCCCTCTAAGATTTCTATGCTGTCTTTGTTGTTATGTTCTGAGGCTCATGCCAAAGCTCTGATTAAATTTCTGAAGACTGCTCATGTACCCAATGCAATTTCTGTTGACCAATTTGAGAATTATGTTGCCCACCTGACTTATGATAATGGGTTAGGGTTTTCTGATGCTGATTTGACTCCTGCCAAGAGGGATCATAACAGGGCTCTGCATATCTCAATTGAATGCAGGGGCACTACCCTGTCACATGTATTGATAGACAATGGTTCCTCTCTGAATGTGTTGCCCAAGGAAGTCCTGAATAAGCTGAGTCCCGAAGATGTTGTGCTGAAGCCCAGTAATATAGTGGTGAAGGCTTTTGATGGTTCGAGAAGAGTGGTGCATGGAGAAGTTGATCTCCCAATCAAAGTTGGTTCTCAGGTTTTTAATGCTACATTTTATGTGATGGATATTCGTCCTTCGTACTCTTGTCTGCTTGGTCGTCCCTGGATCCATGGGGCAGGTGCTGTAACCTCTACATTACATCAGAAGCTAAGATATCCGGTGGAAGGAAAAGTTGTTACTGTCTATGGAGAGGAAGAATATTTTGTTAGCCATGTGAACACCTTCAAGTATCTGGAAGTGGAAGGTGAATATGTTGAAACTCCGTGTCAGACATTTGAAGTGGTTCCTTGGATTGTTAATGATTATGAAGCTCCTCCTGTTGTCAAGAAAGTTCCTGTGGTCACCAGAGTACCTCCAACAATGGCCTCCCTTAAAGATGCTAGAGCTGTGGTGGATGAAGGTGGTTGTACTATTTGGGGTCAGCTTCCTGATATCCCATACAAGTCTGACAAATTTGGTTTGGGTTTCACTGCAGAGTCCCAGAAGGCTGTTCGTCGTGCTCGTGCTGTTCGTATCACCAATCAAGGGGTTATGAAAGATCAGATCAATGCTGTGGATGACTATGAGGAAGACTACAACTTGGATGCTTGGATTTTTCCTACTGTGGGTGCTGGACTCAATAACTGGAAAGCTGAAGATGTTATTCCTATCTCCTTTAGTCAGGAGTAAATACTATTACTGTGTTGTTGCTTTTTTAAGTTTGTAATTTCTTGAACAATTGAACTCTCAAGCCTTGTGCCTTGCCCGGGGCACAATGGTGTGCTTGTTACGGGATGTCATTTCATTTGCATACTTCATTCAATAAAAATCAGTGGACGTTTCGTTTTCATAAATATTGTGTTCCTTGTCTTTCTTTTCTTTTATTTTTGTTTTATCAGCTATGTGTTCTAACACACACCCACATCACTAAAATGCAGATCCTCATCCACTCTGGATCCTATTGATAACAGTTCTACTATTGCCAATTATAATTTCGAGAATCCGATCTATCAAACTGAAGACGGAAATGAGGACGATTGTGAAGTACCTATAGAGCTTGCTAGGTTGTTACAATAAGAAGAGAAAGCCATACAGCCACATGAAGATCCAGTCGAAGTTGTGAATCTGGGAACTGAAGAAAACAGGAAAGAGGTCAAGATAGGGGCTGATTTAGAGGATAGTGTCAAGAGCAGGTTGATTCAGATGTTACGTGACTATGTGGAGATCTTTGCTTGGTCTTATGAAGATATGCCAGGGTTGGATACAGACATTGTGGTTCACCGTTTACCAGTGAAAGAAGATTGTCGTCCAAAGAAGCAGAAGGTTCGTCGGATGCGTCCTGAGATGTCAGAAAAGATCAAAGCAGAGGTAATGAAACAGTTCAATGCAGGGTTCTTAGCAGTGACTTCTTATCCTCAGTGGGTTGCAAATGTGGTGCCGGTACCTAAGAAAGATGGTAAGGTACGTATGTGTGTGGACTACAGGGATTTGAACAAGGCTAGCCCCAAAGATGATTTTCCACTTCCTCATATCGATGTTCTGGTAGACAACACTGCTCAGCATAAGGTATTCTCTTTTATGGATGGTTTCTCTGGTTATAATCAGACTAAGATGGCACCTGAAGATATGGAGAAGACAACATTTGTTACACAGTGGGGCACTTTTTGTTATAAGGTGATGCCATTTGGTTTGAAGAATGCAGGGGCAACATATCAGCGTGATATGGTGGCTTTGTTTCATGATATGATACATCATGAGATAGAGGTATATGTGGATGATATGATAGCCAGATCCCAGAATGAAGAGCAACATCTTGATCATTTGCACAAATTGTTTGAGAGGTTGAAGAAATACAAGTTGAGATTGAATCCAAACAAGTGTACTTTTGGAGTTAGGTCTGGTAAACTCCTGGGTTTCATAGTCAGTGGAAAAGGTATTGAAGTAGATCCAGCAAAAGTGAAAGCTATACGAGAGATGCCAGCTCCCCGTACTGAGAAGGAGGTTAGAGGTTTCTTGGGACGTTTGAATTACATTGCAAGATTTATTTCCCAATTGACTGCCATCTGTGAGCTAATCTTCAAATTGTTGAAGAAAGATCAGGTGATGGAGTGGAATGATGAGTGCCAGACTGCCTTTGATGAAATCAAGAGATACTTGCTAGAACCTCCAATTTTGATGCCACCAGTTGATGGAAGACCCTTGATTATGTACTTAACAGTGTTAGACAATTCAATGGGGTGTGTGTTGGGGCAACATGACGAGTCTGGTCGAAAAGAGCAGGCAATATACTACCTTAGCAAAAAGTTTACCGACTGTGAAACAAGATACTCACTGCTCGAGAAAACTTGCTGCGCTTTGGCATGGGCTGCTCGCCGACTAAGACAGTATATGTTGACTCATACTACCTTTTTGATTTCAAAGATGGATCCAATCAAATACATATTTGAGAAACCTGCTCTCTCCGGAAGAATTGCAAGATGGCAAATGATCCTGACAGAATATGATATACAGTATAACACTCAGAAGGCCATTAAGGGAAGTGTTGTAGCTGATCATTTGGCTCATCAAGCAGTAGATGATTACCAGTCAATGAGTTTTGAATTCCCTGATGAAGACATTATGATTATTACTAAAGAACCTGGACAATATGACGGACCTGAACAAGGATCCCGATGGACTATGGTTTTTGATGGTGCTTCCAATGCACTTGGTAATGGTGTTGGTGTTGTGCTTAGTTCCCCTGAAGGTTGTCATACCCCGATCACTGCCAGACTTTGTTTCTATTGTACCAATAACATGGCTGAGTATGAGGCATGTATCCTGGGTATTAAAGCTGCTATTGATATGAAGATTCAGTTCCTTGATGTGTATGGAGATTCAGCTCTGGTAGTAAGTCAGATTAAAGGAGATTGGGATACCAAGCATGATAACCTCATTCCTTACAGAGAGCATGTGTTGTCTCTGATCCCACATTTTAAAGAGATTACCTTTGGACATATTCCACGGAGAGAGAATCAGTTGGCAGATGCATTAGCTACCATGGCATCTATGTTTGAGATCAGCTGGGATGATGAAGCTCCCAAGATTACTATTGATAGATTTGAGAAGCCTGCATACTGCAATGAGATTGACACTGAAGGGGCAGAGGAGAAGCCTTGGTTCTATGAAGTGAAAAGATATCTTGAAGCTCAGGAGTTCCCTGAAGGGGCATCTGTCAAAGATAGGAAATTTCTGAGAAGGTTTTCTGCTAAGTTCTTTTTGAGTAATGGTATTTTATACAAGCGCAATCATGATTCAACTTTGCTTCGTTGTGTGGATAAGAAGGAAGCAATTGAGATCATGGAAGATATGCATGATGGGATCTTTGGCACTCATTCTAGTGGTCATACTATGGCAAAGAAGATATTGAAAGCAGGTTACTATTGGTCTACCATGGAAGCTGATTGCTATCAACACTCCAGAACATGTCACAAGTGTCAAATTTATGCTGATAAAGTACATATACCTCCATCACCATTGAATGTGTTGACTGCTCCTTGGCCTTTTGCCATGTGGGGCATTGATATAATTGGTGAGATCAAGCCTACGGCTTCTAATGGGCATCGTTTCATCCTGGTTGCTATTGATTACTTCACGAAGTGGGTGGAGGCAGCTTCATTTGCATCTGTTACCAAGAATGTTGTGGCTCGATTCATTAAGAATAATCTCATATGTAGGTATGGCATCCCTGAAAGGATTATTACTGACAATGGCTCTAATCTGAACAACACTATGATTACTGATCTCTGCACACAGTTCAAGATTAAGCATCACAACTCTTCTCCGTATTGTCCGAAGATGAATGGGGCAGTTGAAGCTGCTAATAAGAACATTAAGAAGATTGTACAGAAGATGACTATTATTTACAAAGATTGGCATGAGATGTTACCATTTGCTCTTCATGGTTATCGTACCACAATACGTACTTCAACGGGGGCAACCCCATTCTCCTTAGTCTATGGTATGGAAGCAGTTCTGCCCATTGAAGTTCAGATTCCCTCCTTAAGAATTATGAAGGATGCAGGCTTGGATGAAGATGAGTGGATTCAGACTCGACTGGACCAGATAAATTTGATTGATGAGAAGAGGTTAGCAGCAGTTTGTCATGGCCATATGTACCAGAAACGAATGATCAAAGCTTTTAATAAGAAGGTTAAGCCAAAGGTATATCAGGCCGGTGACTTGGTAATCAAGCGTATCATATTACCACAGGGTGATCCTAGGGGCAAGTGGACTCCTACATATGAAGGACCATTTGTAGTCAAGACAGTGTTTTCAGGAGGTGCTATGATACTTACTACAATGGATGGTGAAGATTTCCCACAGCCTGTAAATGCAGACATAGTTAAAAAATACTACGCATGAAAAGAGACCCGCTAGGTTGACAGGCCTAGGCAAAAATAAGGGCATCCCGACAAACCAAAAGGGTTTGGGCAAAAATTAGGGATATATATAAAAAGATGTACACCCGGCAAGTCGAAAACCTGAAAAGGCGGCTTGGGCAAAAAAAAAGGGTATCCCGGTGGATTGAAAACCTGAAAGGGCAATTCAGGCAAAAGTTAGGGATTAAAGCGTATGACTATGTCTCGTTTGGATCACTCATAAAACTGCAACTAGTTGTGTTACTTACTCAAGTGCAAACAGATAAAGCTCAATCCAATCGTTTCCGTCTCAACAGCAGAAGATGAGATACTTGAAGATAATGGCAATAGTAGAATTGAAACTCAATAGGATTATTTCCCACATAGCTGATTTTCTTTGTTTTATGACAAAATCCTCTTACTAGGGTTTATGTCTCCTTGTACAAACTTACCTATGTATAGGTCACTCTTTGATATAAATAAAATTCCATTTTTGAATCCTGATTTACTTTTACCCTATTTACATAAGCGAAACGTCCATTGGTTGTGTTTGAATGTATGTATGCTTTTGAATATGATTGATGTTTACCAGAAATGCATGTATGCTTAATATGATTGATGTTTACCAGAAATGCATGTATGCTTAATATGATTGATGTTTACCAGAAATGCATGAAAATGCAGTAATAGTATTTACTAAGGATGAACGAGGGAAGGATTCCAACGAAGCCTCACCAGGTTCACTCTTACAAGACAGTTACAAATCCCTCAGTAAGGCAAGTCCATCTTCATAAAGTCACATCTCCCCTGGAATTTATATCCATCTCTTTTATCCTCATACGGATATTCGGGAATTTACTTTCCAATAAGAGTACGACGAACGAAGACGGAAGGTTATGTATACCTTGCTATCCCCAGCAGACGGGAGGTTATATATACCTTGCTATCCCCAGCAGACAGGAGGTCATGTATACCTTATTATCAAACAAGACAGGAACAAGTTCCTCATATTCTTCAGCAACAAACCGAGATTTATTTTCCCTGGCCAGCAGTTGTTATACGAAGATATCCAGACGCTTCAGGCAGTATCATATCATACATACATCATTTACATCATATCATACCATACCATACATATACATAGATACATAATACATTACTTAAGTGCATCATATTATACATGCATACATAATGCATAAACTAATATTACCATACAGAATGCTATCTTGTTTTCAGGTTAATTCTCCAACAGATAAATTTCATCAACAACTTGTGGCTATCAGGACTGCTTTATCCTCCTGAAAGCATATCATCACCTCAGGATTGCTTTATCCTCCTGAAAGCTTACTCCCTCAGGACTGCTTTATCCTCCTGAAAGCTTCTTATACCTCAGAACATTGTTCATCTTTCTGAAAGCCTATCTCCACTTCCTCAGGATGTTGTTTATACTCCTGAAAGCATATTATTACCTTGGGCCGTTGTTTATCTTCCCAAAGGTTATCATCACTTCCTCAGGACTGCTTTATCCTCCTGAAAGCATATTCATACCTCAGAACGTTGTTCATCTTTCTGAAAGCATATTATCAATCCCTCAGGATTGCTTTATCCTCCTGAAAGCATATTATTACCTCAGGATTGCTTTATCCTCCTGAAAGCTTACTCCCTCAGGACTGCTTTATCCTCCTGAAAGCTTCTTATACCTCAGGACTGCTTTATCCTCCTGAAAGCATATCACTACCTCAGGACTGCTTTATCCTCCTGAAAGCATATTATTACCTCAGGACTGCTTTATCCTCCTGAAAGCATATTATTACCTCAGGACTGCTTTATCCTCCTGAAAGCATACTATTATCTCAGGGCTGCTTTATCCTCCTGAAAGCTATCATTATATCTTCATATTTTGGACTGCTTTATCCTCCAAGAAATGTACCTGAAGAATTTTTCCCCAAGTGGCATCTTTAAGCCCACTCAAGCATACTCAACCAATCATCAGTATCACTCTACGCACCGGTGAGTGCAAATTTTTGGGCTTTTATGTTCAATCCCCTTCAACCTTCCAGGTTACGACTGGCAAATATACCAATCTAACCCCTCAGGTTTCAGAAAATTGAACAGGGGCAGCTGTTGCACCCCAAAATTTGCCCTCACAATATAAGACTTTGTGTGCTAAGAGGGTTCACAAGGTTCACAAGATTCACAATACTTACAAGACCTTTCATGAGATTCATGAAGTCTACAAGATACTTTATGAGGTTCACAAGGTTCACAAGATTCACAATGCTTACAAGACCTTTCATGAGGTTCATGAAGTCTATAAGCCACTTTATGAGGTTCACCAGGTTCACAAGGTTCACAAGACCTCCCATGAGGTTCACAAGACATTTTATGATGGTTCACAAGGTTCACAAAGTTCACTATTGGTCAGAAGAGTTGACAATTCCCTCATACAATGCACCTCCTAAGCAGTGCATCCAAAACTAGGGTTTTAATCAGGCTAAATGAACTTCCAAGACTTCAAGTGAGCTTCATAACATCTTATATGTGTGTAAGAACCCCCATGACAAGTTTCAAGACTTTTCTCAAAAGTTTGCTCAGTCAGATGATCAGATAAGTCAAAATCAGTCAAAGCAGTTAAAAAGTCAAACTGAGGTCAACTGTGGTCAAACCAAAGTCAAACTTCATGATTTTTTGCCAACATCAAGTATATGAAGTAAAATTCATCATTTGATCAAGGGTTGATCATGATTCATCAAGGAGATTTCAGATCATCAAGAATCAGGAGTTTCTAAATTAGGGTTTCCTCAGTAAAAGTCAACTGAACTTTGACCAGCCATAACTTTCACATGCTTCATCACCAAGTCTCCATCAAAAGCTCATTTTGAATGAAATTGAATTCTCTACAACTTTGTGTCTCACAAGCCAAGCCCAAAAATGCTTCATTTGGAAGGTATGAGCTAAGACATTATAGGTCCTTTTGAAAGTCAACAAAAAGTCAACAACTTCAAAAGGGCATAACTTGAGAATGGTAAATGATATGGACATGAAACCAGTGGGGTTGGTTAGAGGACTCTTCAAGCTTTCCAAAATGTCCAAGAACACCCTCATACCATTAAAATTGAAAGATATGTTACCTTGCAAAGTTGGGAAATTTTTGGTTGGTTTATGAAGAAAATGGAGGTCTAAAACCAATTTCTTCCAAATGGGCTTGCCATATGATGACCCAATCCATACTATAACCTCATGCACGACCCAAGTCAACAAAAATCAGATTTTTTATCATTTTATTTTTATTTATTTTGATTTAATTCATTAAAAATCATTTTAAATTAAAATAAAATATAAAAGTCAAAGATTTAAATATGATTGAGCTTCTAGAAATTCATTAAGATGATTGGCATCAAAGTGGAAAGAAGATCATGATGATTAGCCTAAAATAGCAAGTGTTTATGCAAAAATATTTGATTTTTTAAGGCTTATCATTTTGAATCTTTTTAGATCAAATTCTTCACACAAGCAATGATTTTTTCTGACCTAATTGATCACACTATAAATATATTACATAACCCTAACAAAAACACACAAATTTCCAGCCCTAAGTGTAAGTTTTCATATTTCAAAAAACCTCTCAAAAACTCAAATTCGGATTGTTGTATACAAGGCATTAGAAGGTAATTTGAGAACACAGCCATGATCACTAGACATCATTGAGTGGAAACCAATACTTGTTTGCATCCAAAACCATTCATATAGCATAACCCGAAGCATTCTTGATCATGAATATTTTTTTTTCGATTTCACTAATTCAATGCGTTTTAATGAATTTTGTTTGTCTAATCATGTTTGTGGTGTTGTATAGAACGTTTCTGGGCAAAGAAATTGAAGAAACCGTGAGTAATCCGTGAGATGCCATGTTAGGGTTTAAAGCTCCAAATTAGGGTTCTTTGATTTACGCAACATAAATGAATTTTGTTAACATAATTGGATTGTACAGGTCACAAGGAACTCAAAGATGTCCTTAATTTGATAAAACTGTGCTGTTTGCGTGTGTTTGAAATTCGTAGGTTTTCCTATGAATAAAAATTCGCAGGAAATGTTGTAGGAAAATTCGCAGCAAAAGTTGCAGGTCTGGAGGTAGGAGAAGAAGCTTTCGCGCGCAGCCTGGAATTCAAATTTGTTTTTATATTATATAGTTTTTGTTTGTATTTAAATTACAAATGTTGCAGATGGCCTAGTGGTTAGTACGCGTATGAACGAAGCCAAGGACAGGGGTTCGAACCCGTCCTCAATTATTTTTTGGTAAAAATTCCATGATATTTGCAGGCTTAATATATAATGAGTGATAGTCATCCTTTGTTCATCAGCGGCTCGCAGCCCAGTGGAAAGCAGGCTGGACTAAGGATATTGAAGCCTAGGGCGTGGGTTCAATCCCTGCCCCAGGTAAGTTTCAGTTTTTTTTTTTTATTTATTTATTGAATTGTTTTTAATTATTTTATTATTAATTAGAAATAATCATGTATATATATAAAATAACCTATAAATATCTTATATTTTCTAAATTCCAAAATTATTTTCTAAATTCCAAAATTATTTTCTAAATTCTAAAATTAGTTTTTTTTTTATTATTATGTACTTAAATTAAAATATGTATATATTATAATAATTAGATTAATATTTGATATTTTTGTATATAAAACTCAATTTATTTTTATAAACCCTAAAAATATATTTTTCTACAAACCCTAATTTAATCATAATAGTTTCTAAAAAACCCTAATTTCTTTTTCTATTCTTGTTTAATATTATTATTTATATCTAATTTAATTTGTACATAAATATGTTAAAAAAAATTAAAATTCTTAATTTTTTTTTTTTATAATATATAAATATTCTATCATTGTTTATAATTTAAGTTTGCATGAAAATAATTCTTATTATATGTTAAAATTGCTAATTTAATTTTTGTAATTACAATTTATTTTATGTTCATAATTAATTTTATAATACACTTAACTTAAAATTTTATAATTAATATAATTGTTCATATTTTCTTATTAACCATTAAAATTTTGTTTATTATAATCTTTTTTTGTTTATTATTATTATTAATCATGTTTATTACTAACCCCATTTATTTTTTAAATTTGTTATTATTATTATTTCTACTAACCCTCTTATAATTATCTATTTATTTATTTTGCTTATTTTGCTTATTTATTTAAATTGCTTTTATTATTATTATTGTAATTGCTCCTGGATGTAATTTTTTATAATGTTTAAATTATTTAATTTTATGCCATGGTTAGTAAATAGGGAGTGTAAACATGTATGTTATTTAAAATTAATTTAGATCACCTAATTCAAAAGATAAATATTAAATTGAACACTCACACACGTAAGTCGATCTTTGATCGCCATCTCACTTTCTAGGGTTACCTCTCATTGTTGCCTAATCAAAAGGTCAAGTAGGGTGTATAAGGCAAAAAGTCCCTCAAGTTAAAGTCATCTAGTCCCTTAACAATAAAAGATCAAGTCCCTTAACGGTTGCCTTCGTAATGATCTTGTCCCTTTCGAATAATGATGACAGTCCCTCCAAAATTGCTTAATACACCCCACAGTTGCCTACATTAAACAGATGTCCCTTTACTTGTCCCATACATCCAAGGTAATGACTACCTATTCCTTAATAATAGGGATAGTCTTACCATTTAAAGGATTCAAGAACAGAAAGACTTAAACTTTAGGATAGGTTCCTCATAGTTACTTGCTCACTATTCAAAAACTTTTCAAACACTTCACAATTTCAAACAATTTTCAAACACAAGTTTTTTACGCATCCGTACATGGATCATTATAAAACTCTTAAGAAAATTTATATTCACACACTTCATATTTCAAAAACATTTTAAAGTGAGCTAAGTAACTAAGAGCCCATGGATAACCATGGATGTAAAGGGTGCTAACACCTTCCCTTTACATAACCTACCCCCCGGACCCAAAAATCTTTTAAAAAGGTCTTTCCTGTTCTTTTATGCCTTTCCTTTGGATAAAATAAAAGTCGGTGGCGACTCTTGCTATCCTCAACATAACTAAAGTCAGTTCTCCCACCGTGTTACACCATGGCATACATCTGCTAGACGCTTCTCTTCAATGAGGCTCAATTGATTATATCTGGATCGGAGCCACTCAGCTTCATCTAGCTTGATATCCATCATCAACCTCAACGAAGGGATTTCCACTTCGATTGGTAGGACTGCCTCCATACCATATACCAATGAGAATGAAGTTGCCCCAGTTGAAGTGTGTATTGATGTTCTGTACCCATGCAACGTGAATGGTAACATCTCATGCCAGTCTTTGTACGTCACAACCATCTTCTGCACAATCTTCTTGATGTTTTTGTTAGCCGCCTCGACGGCGCCATTCATCTTCGGACGATATGGAGAAGAGTTGTGGTGTTCTATTTTGAAGTCTTGACACAAGTCAGCCATCATCTTGTTGTTGAGATTAGAACCATTATCAGTGATGATCCTTTCAGGGACTCCGTACCGGCAAATGATGTCTCGTTTGATAAATCGGGCGACTACCTGCTTAGTGACATTGGTGTAGGACGCCTCTTCAACCCACTTCGTGAAATAATCAATAGCAACTAGGATGAAGCGATGACCATTAGAAGTTGTTGGCTCAATCTTTCCAATCATATCGATGCCCCACATAGCGAACGGCCATGGTGAAGACATGACACTTAACGGATTCGGAGGCACATGAACCTTGTCAACATAAACTTGACACTTGTGGCATTTACGGGAGTTTTTACAACAATCAGATTCCATGATAATCCAATAGTATCCCGATCTCAACAATTTCTTGGCCATAGCATGCCCTCCAGCATGGGTACCGAAGGAGCCTTCATGAACCTCATGCATCAACAGGTCTGCTTCGTGTCTATCCACGCATCTGAGCAGCACCATGTCGAAGTTCCGTTTGTACAGCATGCTGTCTTGATTCAAGAAGAAACCTCCTGTCAGCCTTCTAAGAGTCTTCTTATCCTTACTAGATGCCCCAGCCGGGTATTCTTGAGCCTTCAGGAATTGTTTGATGTCATGGTACTAAGGCTTGTTATCTTCACCATCATCGACTGCAAAGACATAAGCGGGTCTTTCAAGACGAGAGACCGAAATTCGAGGCACGAAATTCTCTTGACAAACTTTAATCATGGACGATAAAGTTGCTAGAGCATTGGCGAACTGGTTTTCATCTCGAGGAATATAGTTCAGCTTGACTTTAGTGAAGAAAGTTAACAGCCTCCTGACATAATCTCTATAAGGAATCAAACGGGGTTGATGAACCAGCCATTTGCCATTGACTTTATTTACCACCAAAGCAGAATCTCCGAAGATCTCAAGGTTCTTGACTCGCAAGTCGATTGCCTCTTCGATCCCCATGATACAAGCTTCATACTCCGCCTCATTGTTAGTGCATTCGAAAGTCAACCGAGCGGCTAAAGGTGTGTGGACCCCTTCTGGCGAGATAATAACAGCACCTACTCCACTTCCATTCATGTTTACAGCCCCGTCAAACATCAACTTCCATCTGAATTCAGGGTCGGGCCCCTCCTCCGGAAGTGGTTCTTCGTAGTCTTTCGACTTGAGGAACATGATGTACTCATCCGAAAACTCAAACCTTATGGGTTGATAGTCATCAATCGGCTGCTGAGCCAAGTATTCTGACAACACACTTCCCTTGATTGCCTTTTGTGAAGTGTATTGTATGTCGTATTCCGTTAGTATCATCTGCCAACGGGCCACTCTTCCTGTCAAAGCTGGCTTTTCAAAGATGTATTTCACAGGATCCATCTTGGAAATTAAGAGAGTAATGTGAGTCAGCATGTACTGTCTTAGTCGGCGAGCAGCCCATGCCAAAGCGCAGCAAGTTTTCTCGAGTAGTGAGTATCGCGTCTCACAATCGGTAAACTTTTTGCTAAGGTAATAAATGGCATGCTCTTTTCGACCAGACTCGTCCTGCTGACCCAGCACACACCCCATCGATCCTTCAAGCACAGTGAGATACATAATCAAAGGTCTCCCTGGCACTGGAGGCATAAGAATTGGCGGTTCTAACAGGTATTCTTTGATTCGGTCGAAGGCTTGCTGGCAGTCTTTGTTCCGTTAGGTGAGAAATACACCGTGCAGTGTAGTTTAGTCTCCCAGCAGAGTCGCCAGCTGTCGCTCCCGGGATTTTCATCCTAGTACAAACGTGAAAGTGGCGCGGAAAGGTAGAGTCGCCAGCCAGACATTTTTATCCCGAATGAATGGGAAAGGTAATGTTGCACAAACCTGAGGAAGAAGGAAAGGACAAGGTCCTGCGAACCAAAGATCTGAGTTCGGGAGTCGGTTACGACCTGGGAAGGTGTTAGCACCCCAGATCGTCCGTCGTACCCGACGGGATCCACGCTTGCTTGCTTGTTTCAAAGGGTGAGAAATAAGAATGCTGCTGAATAAAACCGCTAACTGGAAGAAAGGGAATGGAAAATGAGAAATGAACTGAAATAAGAAAATGAGAATAAAAGGGGAAATGTAGGGAAAATAAAGAATGTGCTCGAACGGGCCCTACCCCGCTGCCTACGTACCTCATCGGGATAATGAGGATCAGAGTTGACGTAGTTCGCCTAACTAAGGCGGGAACTATTTGTTTGTGTTTTTTACAGCTGGAACTGCCTATGTCTATGCTCAGGTGTTGCAGGCTCGTCTGGTACGAGTGTGTTTACCGTCTTGCATGCGAGACAAGTCGTCGCGAGTTCGCGTTGTGAGTGAATGAGATGAGAAGAGAAGTTCCCGCAGGATAGTCGCTTGTTATTTGTTTTTTTGTCTTTTATGAGAAGTGTTTTGAATTTGTTTGTGAACTGTCTTGTGCTAAGACCTATCCATCGCGGTGAGTATTTACACCTCGCCCCGAAACAGGACGCGTATAAACACTCCGCAACAAAGTCTCGTGTCGTACAAGATTGTTCGACTTTTATTCTTAAATGTTTTATTATTTTCTTTATGAGATGAGAAAGAAAGACTCAAGTTGGAAAAAGGACAAAATCTAAGGGACTAAGACTCAATCCTAAGTTAATTGATTTATTCACAAGAGAAGTCCTATGGTTAATGAGGTTTCTAATCCTAAGAAAGAAAAGGAAAGGAAGAAAAGAGAGTTAGAAACTAACTTACTTCCTAAGGAAGTTAAGTTGTCTCTAAAGAAAGGGAAAACCTATAAGCAAGCACCAAGTGCTAAGTAAAACACATTTAGAATGCATAAAAGATAGGAATGAAGTGAGGCTTACCTCAATCTTCCCCCCTACAAAACAAAGATTAGCACGACAATGCATATTGAAAGTAAAATCGAAGCATGAAAGCGATTAAGTACCATAAACATCCTAGAATGGAACTAGGGTTCAAAATAAGACCTAAGTCTAAAGGTGAAGGTACCTAAAGGTCACATGACTTCTAAAGTCAGTATCTACATGATATAGGTCCCTAAGTATGCTAGGATATCTCACAAGATCAAACTATGTCAAACTATGTACAAAAAGTTCACCTAAGTTCACCTAAATGCAAGTTAAGGCTCATGGATGAAGTATGGATGCATATGACTTACAAGCATGAATTAATACATGAAATGAACATCAAATTCAGTAGTGAATGCTTATGAAGATGGATGAATGAATATACAATCATGGATGCAATGGATTAGGCATATGGAGCAAGGAGAAGAATACATGAGAAGAAATGAACAAAAATCGCATAAGATCGCACATGATGCAAGCTAAGGAAGAATGGCATGTGAATATGAATGAAATGATTATGGGTCAGTAGCATACAAGGTATGAGATGCAATTAGAATTCATTAATAGGCATTAATGATTTCCACATAATTCAAGTTATTATTTAGAGGAGAAGAGAATCTAGTTTAGGTTAAAGATTAGTTCACATAAGTATGCACTTTAAAGCACCAAAACAAACCAAATGAGTATGGTTCAAAAAATGACCTATGACTGGAATTAAAGACATAAAAATTACCTATAATCAACTCCTAAAAGCTACCAAAAATCCCCTCAAGAAAATGGCATGAATGCCTTCTTAACATTTAGGTTATGCGACACATAAACACATGAATCAACCTAGGATCTAGGTGACATGGAAAAATAGCAAAAAGCCTTTAAAAATTATGAAATTAAATCCCTGGAATGATATAGTTATTATCTCACATGTTCTAAAAGGATTCCACAAAATTATGCACCAAAGTGCCAAAACAATTCCTTGATTAGCAAGGTAACAAAGCATGGTTATCGAAAACAACTCCACAAAGTGGATCAAAAAGGGCACTAAAAAATTATGAAAAAAATGCCTAATGAGCATCAAAATGTCACAAATTACAGTGATTAATCACACACAAAAAATAGGTTTCACACCTATTGGGAAAAAATCGATTTCGGTCCCTTATGCCAAAACCTTCCTTTTTGGGACAGCTTGTGATCTAAAATCCAAATAAAATATTGAAACCACCCAAATCTGAAAACAAAAAATATGACAAATTAATTAAGAGGATGAGGATCACTCATGAATTTTCCCAGAATTTTATCACACCTAAAACTATTTTTAATAATTGCGACGAAACGGGCAAAAAGGTGGATTTTAAGGGGACGTGAAAGGAATCGATCCTAATGGTTTGTAACCTAATCCCTAAGCTCCGAAATCGACACAAATCAACATATATCACAAATAAATCCAGTGCCTCAGGTGGGAGGGCTCAATATGCACCTTAAATTACATGGTCCTAGGCCGCATACAACTATAGTGATGCTTAAAAGTGGAGAATCGAAATTACTTACTTGATCGAAGTGCCGATTCTTCACATAAAATAAATCCGAAAGAATCCCCAAGCAAACTTTGTAATCTCCCATGAGCAAAATAAATGCTCATCTCTATAATTGCTTTTGTGATGCTTCACCATGATCGAAGTCGATTCAAGTCGATCGAAAAAAACAACTCACAAACGAACCATAATCCATACTTAGTTCTAAACAATAATTAAAATTCTCACCAAAAATTCTAATTAATTAAAAACATGTCAAGAAATGGATTAAAATATAAATCCACAAAAAGGATTAATCAACAAAAAAAGTCAATTCATATATTTTTCTCTAAAAATAATATATATAAAAAAACAAAGAGACATGGGGGTGCAATTGAAAATTCAGTGAGCAGCAGATATACAAAGAACTGGCCCACTTCACATATATCCACCGCAGGGAGGGGGTGAAGAACGAAATGTAGAGGAGCGAATAGAGATTTAATGGGCTCCGGCCCAAACCATAACTGATGATGCAGGAAGGGGTATGAACCTGATTTTGATGGTGTGAAGAGTGAATCTATGGACGAAATTGTCAAGCCCAATACAATTTTATTTACCCTAAAATATTAACTCTTTTGAACATAGCATAACCATGTTCTTGTTCATGAAACCCTATCTCCCTTTGAACATCATGCGGCTACAATACAACCCCGCCGTCGCCATTCTTCAACGCCGTCGTCTTCAATCGATGACAACTTCCCTCATCTCCGTTTCGAAAAAACGCCATCGGTACTCTCTTCACCATCCTTGAATCAAAGCACCGCCGAGACATCTCATAAATTTCGACCGGCTCTTCCCTCGACTCCGACCTTCCGTTTCCGCTCCAACAACACCTCAGTTTCCTCTTTCTCTTTCACTGAGTTCGCTACCGTTCACAACCACGACCTCCCCACCGACGACCTCATTCCGTCGCCGAAATTACATCTCACACCGCCGGACAACCACACAACGCCAAGCTACCCCTCACTGATGTCGCAAAGCTTCAGCGGCAACAAACTCTTCCACCGGCGCAATCGAAACCTGCTCGCATCACCACGACATCAATAGTATCACTCTTCCTTGTTCCCGTCCTCTCGTTTTGACGAACTCGTCGGAAGAACAAAAACCTCGTCGCAACTGCTTCCATCGTCATTACCTTCTCCATTCGTTCATCACCTCAAATCCGTGCAACAATTATGCCGACAATGAGATGGCGTACTCCGATGTGATACGGTGCTATGAGGTAACCGCGAGATTCTCCGCTGCGATCGCACCGTGACTATGAGGGTGACAACACGGATCTTTAGGTACGAACACTCAATCTAATCTCCTCTTATGTTTTGCTATCGATCTCACTATCCCTTTAAACCTCTTTAAACCTCACCTCGTCCTCCTTCTGAAATGCCATGCTCTTGATATGGATGATCTGCATTGTACTATTTGTTTTGATTTTCGTTGATATTGTTCTTGATGCAGGTTGATGATGAAAGCTTGAAGAAGACGATGAAAGCCTTAACGATTCAGTGAAAGCTTACTGTTGGAAATTGACGGAGATTACGGGTTCCTGAAGGTGATAGAAGTGGTTCTTGAAGGTTGACGAATTTGTGAATTTGAGTTTTGCAGAACGAATTCCCTTTTTTCTTTGTGAGGTATCAATGCTGAATCTTGTTATTTCGAGTGTGAATTCTTTACTCTTCTTCAGTTCTGTTTCTGCGATGTCGGCATTGCTGTGATTCTAAATTGTGATTTTTGCAGTGTATTTGTGTGATGTTGAACTGTTGATGATGAATTTGCAGGTTTTGGTTTTTTGCATCTTGGTTAAGATTAAGATGAAGAGGTCGGAGAATCCTGTGAAGGAGGATTGAAGAAGTTGCGATTTCGTAGAATCCAAGATGGAGATTGATGGAGCTTGAGGTTGCAAGAGGTGAATTTTGGAGATTGATGAAGTTGCCAAGAGGGAATTGATGAAGTTTTTGCAGAGCTTTTTCCCTTGAGTTCTATTTCTTGAAGAATGGAAATTAGAGAGGATCTCAGTTATTGGTTTGAGAGGCTGATTGATGATATTGAAGAGTGAATTAGTGGTGAAGAAGTGAGAGAGTGATTCCGTTTTTTTTTTCTTCTTGGTTCTGTTATATCAGTTATCTCTATAACTGATTTTTCCCCCTTTTTGTTATCAATCCTTTTTCTCACTGAATTGTATTGTAGCCCTTTTTTATTGATCTCCTTCCTGTTATATGGTTATCCTCAATTTTTTATTGTATTTTTTGAACCTTTACTGCATTAACATGAAAATAGTGATTAAAAAAACAAGGTTCTAGGGGACTCTAAAAAACAAATAATTTTTGACTTCATTTTTTTTGTGTTGGTATTGGACTTTAACTTGGATAATGAATGACCTTGGTTATTGAATTTTTTTTTTGGGCAACAATGGATCTAAAAAGGAATTGGATTGAATTTGGATTTAGATGAAATCTGGGCTTTGAAATGGACAAAAAGAAATAGAGATGTAATAGTTTGTAATTAGATTTTTTTGGAAATTGATTTAAAAGGCAGTGCAAAATTCGTTATAGACAATGGATCTAATCGAGAAATTAAAGATGGTAAACATGGATTTAATGAGCTTATATCTGAAATGGATAGTGAATAATTGGTTCAGATAAAAGAAATTCAAATATGGATAAGTGGATTTTCACAATGGAAGATAGAAATATGAATGAGATAAAAATGGGTAAACTGATTAGAAAAAAAAATGGTTTATGGGTAATGGGCTTGAAAATTGTCATGGACCTGGAATAGTTGAAACATGAATCATAAACAATGAACTAGCCCAATACTTTAAACAAAGACTCGTCATTTGAAACAAATCTTCCCTTCAATAACCAAATTAATCTGAATCACAACCAACAACCAACTGGGAGGGCAGTAATGTCCTGATCACCATTCGTACCCAGAACTCGATCTACTGCACTAAGAATACCAATATGCCTTTTCCATGAAACCCTAAGTCATTCCATACGCGCAAGACTGAAACCTCGATCTTTTGAGAAATACTGAGAAATACACTTTGTTTCACGACCTCAATCACATAATAATACCCATATGTAAAATCCTTGAAGACCATGTAACCAGGGAAGCAAACCCTGATCGAGGAGCATAGGCACAGAAAATGGTGTTATTGATGGTCGTTTAATCAACCTTGGATTCCTTTGACAATTACATATAGGGTGTGTAACCCTAACTTCAGATGGCATCGATCACATGCCTTAGGAGCCAATGCAATGCATGAATATGCAGATGAATGCAAAGTGATAAGCCAGCTAAGGTAAAAAGGAATGAGGGCAAATTTTGAGGTATTACAGCTGCCCCTATTCAATCAACTGCAGACCTGAACGGATAATTGCAACAGCTTTTAGACGTTTGAGGTATGGAGTGATTGAATACTCGAATAAAACCTGAAAATTTGCACACTGAGGGTAATGGAAATGCCATCTGCCTATTTATTTATTTATATATTTTTTGGTTTTGACCTCTGAATAGGTAACGGAGATAGAACCGGGTGGAATAGAATCAATGCAATCACTGCGACTACTGAACGAATCAAAGCCACAAAGAGGGTGCCTGTTGGCGAAACAGGGCTTAACGAAACCATTAGCGGAATGGAACTTAAATCAATATGACTACTGGGCATGACCAAGCCATAAAGAGGACACACGCGACTGCTGGGTAGGACCAAGTCACGGAAGATGCCTGTTATCGGAACAGGACTTAATGCAACATCAACCGATTTGCGACTCAAATAAGATCAACCGATCTAACACTGAGATGGTATCAACCGATCCACCCCGGAAAGCAAGAATGTAATATCATCTGATTTACAACTTGAAGAGAAATGATATCGACCGATTCATAACTCAAATAAGATCAAACGATCTAACACGGAGATGGTATCAACCGATCCATAACCAAGAGACACGAGAATGTAATATCATCTGATTTACAACTCGAAGAGAAATGATATCAACCGATTCATGACTCAAATAAGATCAACCGATCTAACACGGAAATGGTATCAACCGATCCATTATCTTCGCACTGAAACGAGACCATTGTACTTAAATGGAGACTCGAAAGGAACGGGATCGTTGTACTTAAACGAGAGCCCAAGACGCGACCGTTGTACTGAAACGGAGATGCGAAAAATGAGACTGTTGTACTGAAACTAGACTCAAAGATGAGACCATTGTACTTAAATGGAGACTCGAAAGGAACGGGATCGTTGTACTTAAACGAGAGCCCAAGACGTGACCGTTGTACTGAAACGGAGACGCGAAAAAATGAGACTGTTGTACTAAAACGAGACTCAAAGACGAGACCATTGTACTTAAATGGAGGCTCGAAAGGAACGGGATCGTTGTACTTAAACGAGAGCCCAAGACGCAACCGTTGTACTGAAACGGAGACGCGAAAAAATGAGACTGTTGTACTGAAACAAGACTTAAAGACGAGACCATTGTACTTAAATGGAGACTCGAAAGGAACGGGATCGTTGTACTTAAACGAGAGCCCAAGACGCAACCGTTGTACTGAAACGGAGACGCGAAAAGATGAGACTGTTGTACTGAAACAAGACTCAAAGACGAGACCATTGTACTTAAATGGAGACTCGAAAGGAACGGGATCGTTGTACTTAAACGAGAGCCCAAGACGCAACCGTTGTACTGAAACGGAGACGCGAAAAAATGAGACTGTTGTACTGAAACAAGACTCAAAGACGAGACCATTGTACTTAAATGGAGACTCGAAAGGAACGGGATCGTTGTACTTAAACGAGAGGCCAAGACGCAACCGTTGTACTGAAACGGAGACGCGAAAAAATGAGACTGTTGTACTGAAACAAAACTCAAAGACGAGACCATTGTACTTAAATGGAGACTCGAAAAGAACGGGATCGTTGTACTTAAACGAGAGCCCAAGACGCGACCGTTTTACTGAAACGGAGACGCGAACAAATGAGACTGTTGTACTGAAACAAGACTCAAAGACGAGACCATTGTACTTAAATGGAGACTCGAAAGGAACGGGATCGCTGTACTTAAACTATAGCCCGAGACGTGACCGTTGTACTGAAACGGAGACGCGAACAAATGAGACTGTTGTACTGAAACAAGACTCAACCGGGGATAACAACAAGACGCGGTAGAAGTAACCACCCTGGGAAAAGAAGTTGCATTCTGTGGGTAGCACTTCAATCTGATTGGAGATGTAACAGGTCTTATGTAATATACCTCAAAACTGGCCCATGCTGGTATGCATATGTTTGAATTTATGGCGTAATGCTCCATGACGATGGGAATGCTACGCTTTGGAGGATGCAAATGTGATGATGATTATACATATGCAAATGCAAGGAGATCTCCTGATAAGGAGACTGCAGGTATCCCAGATGGCTTGACTGGGGAGGAACGATAATCACTGCATTGATTTGGTTCATCCTGATAAGGAGGAAACAACTCTGCGGGGAAAGTTGTTAATAATTCACCGGCTTTGAACAGCCGCCACTGCCAAAAATAAATTGGACTTTGAGATTGGAGTACCAAGACCCGGCTGGAGATGGACCCTTCTTGAACTCTGGTGAGGAAGTGAGGACTTCCTGATCTGGCTGCGAACCGAAGGCATGACACTGCCGAGGAAGAAATTGTTGGGGAGGAATGACACTCCCTATACTGCTGAGGATTGCCCCTGTCTGAAGGGAAACTTTTGCTTGGGGATGGCACCCACCTCTTGCTACCTTGCTGGGAGAGATTTCAAATTCCCACTCTACTGGGGGTGATGGAGGATGTCAATGATAAAGCTTCATGCTGAAGATAAGAGTTTAAGTTGCCTCTCGCTGGGGATGAGCGACGATGATACCCTTCTGCTCAAGAAGTATCCTTCCTTTTGCTACACTGCCGGAGCAGGGATTGTCTAACGAGACTTGCTAAGGAATTCTGATCAATGAAGCCTGCTGATGAAACAACTCTTGAAGTATTGTGCTGACAATGGCTTTGCTTCCAGCCTCTGGGTTGGTAGGTTGCCAAGTAATCATGAGTAAAAAATGGTTCTCTGAAATTTTCAACTCGCCTCAGACTAAGGTCCACTGGAAGAAAATGTCTCAAGAGGATTTTACAGAAAACATGACATACGAAATGCCTCAGTGTCTTCAAACTCTTGGAGAGATTCGTTGGATCTCGAAATAACTGCCCCAGATTGCATGGTCTATGAAAGAAATTTGCCTCGCGAGGATTCATGAAAAACCTCATATCACCGTGAAATATTCTGCCCCAGTATTTTGACTTTTGGATAGGTTCTTTGGATTTACCGTCTTCGGGAAAAAGTGATTTCTCATGCTCTCGTGGTAGCCGGCTCCAGTACAAGTCTTGAAGTGATCACCTTTGAATGACTGTGCTTTGAAGAAAACACCCAGATCAACTGTTCTTTGAGAGATTGGATCTCGAAGTAATTGCTCCAGTTTGGCTGAAATTTGAATACATGCCTCAGACTAATGGCTCTTTGAGAGATTTGAATCTCAAAGTGATTGCCCCAGCTTGGCTGAATTTTGAAGAGATTGCTCGACATGATTGCCCCTGATTAATTGGCTCTTACTACGACTGCTGGGAAAGTCCTAACTAAAGGGAGTTTTCTTGAAAAGTGCACCTCGACAGATTGTCCTTCGGAAGTTTCAGACTTCTCAACTTGGCAAGATTAAGCTTCTGGACTGAAGTTTCATGTGTGAATTTTTATGATGCCCAACAAATATATGCAAGCAGAAAATGTTTATTCTAAGAATGAAAATTCTAATGCAACACACATGTCAATCTTGAAGTTTTACTGAAAAAGATGTCGCAAACCTTTGTGAGCGAATCACTGGTTAAGATACGACATTAATTTTTTTGAATAGTAGAAAACATGCACATGCAATACCAACAAAAATCTTTCAACACCACTCATAGGAGTCAGGAATGCGGTCTCGTGGTAGTACGCTCTCAAAAATAACCCTGTTTCAGTTAGGACTTTTGAGGGTCGTATCGTGGCCTGGTTCACGGTTATAGAAACAAAGGATATAGGCTCGAAATTTATTTGTGCCCACCCATCTTCGTGATGTTCTCCATTCCTATTTTCAGCTAGCTTTCACAAGTGCTCACTTCTCAAAAAGGGTTTTGCGATGGTCGAGGAACCAATTACACTAACGGTTTAAGCACCAATTAGGTTGTCATTTGGAGTCAGTCGCCCCTTCGCCTTTCGTGTCAGTATCACACGACTTTGTTCTTATTCAAGAATCTTTCTTGTGTAATCCTTTACGTCTTTTGCTTTTGCATTATTTTTCTTATCCCTAACTTTTGCCTGGACTGATTTTTGTAAATCTTTGATTGTGAAGTCCAACGGGATGCCCTAATTTTTGCCTAAGTCGCTTGTTTTCAAGTTTTGACTTAGCGGGCTTTTTTATTCATTTTTTCTTTTTTCTTTTTTTTGAACAAATCGTGTGACACTGTTTGTCTTGATTGCTTTGAAAGGATCGTGATTGTCTCACTTCTTGGTTGAGGAAGGATAACCTTTGTGGTTTCCGGTCTCTGGACTCTTGATTGGGATAACCATTGTGGTTTCTGGTCTTTGGACCTCTTGATTTGGTACAACGAAAGGTAATGGATCCTCAGATTCACACTCCTTTTGAAATTTGAACGCTCGGTCAAACTAACTGACGCCTACCCTGCCCCTGGGTTAAATGCAAGGGTTTTTTCATGCGAAAAGAAACTCCTACTTCAAGGCTCAAATGGGTTGGCGAGGGTCTATCTCCCTTATATCTCCGGTGTTTAGGATTTGATACAATGCCTGTACATCGTCAACAGGGTCTTTCTCAAAAGCACACAATTAGAGATTTTTGCGTTTTCATTTCGTCATCCTCCCTGATAGAGTTTAAGCACAACAGTTGGTATTGCAATGCACATACACAAAATCATGAGTGAATACGAATGGATTACTTCAAGAAAAACATGTGCATTTTATTATGATTATCATTCAAAAACAAATAAGTTCCATGCATGCATACAAATGTTTAAACAAACAATATAAACTATAAATGAAAATGCAGTAAAGAAGCTGAACATTGCCGTCATTGAGGAGACTTGACTCCGTCTGGACTTATTGCTTCTGAAGATGCCCTTGCAAACTAGGATGCCAATTTGATGAGGATATTTCAATATATGGGCAGACTTCCTAGCATGATGACCTTTGATTCGATCGAATTTTGCACCTTGTGCCTGAACACATCATAGTTGTCGAATGGTATGCCTAAATGCCCCTGGGTGGTACTTGCATCTATCCTTCACATCATGGTTGCCATTATTGAGGAGGCTTGACTCCGTCTGGAATTATTGCTCTTAGAGACTTTCAACATTCAGCAATCTGTATGTTCATTCCATTACTATTTTGGTGCCATATTTCCACTTTTACCTAGTGTGAACACAATAATTTCGGAGACAATCGAATTCGCGACCTTGTCTTCACCTTTGCCTCTGAAAGACTTGCAATCTTCAGTTAAACGACCAGGTGCCCCGGAATGGTAATCATACTTGGCATGGAAACCCCAAAGGAAGCTTTGTCGGAGATGGTCCTGATGCAACTAGCTTAACCAGTTAGAATTTGAGCAAATGAGGAAACTAATTGCGTGTATGACCTCGGAATATGATCAAACTTCTTCTCAAGTTGTTTTGGCCTTTACCCTTATGCTCTGCCCGCTGGACTCTCTTGGGAAGCTGAAATTGGATGCCGACAAATGACGTCTGGAGGGAAGAGGGTGATAAATGAAGTTGATAAATAAAGTTGCTCGGAAAGATCTTGCACGATCTCCTGCCTACGTATCTCCATTGACCAATGGAGAATCAGAGCAGCGTAGTTCCCCTCAATAGGGATGAAAATAGCTTCGTTCAGAATTTCTGTAACCAAGATAATCTGAGTCTTCATCTGGTTGACTTCATGTTTCAGCAGCTTCTGATTCTGAAATAAAGCTTATACCTCGGCCCTGAATTGCCCCAGTTGGGTCTTCCTTTGCTCACCTCCGCCCGGAGTTGCTTCAAATATATACCTTAATGATTGTGATTCAAGTTGTCCATTCTGATGAGAAATCAAGTCAGGAAAAGAATTTGTCTCTGAACACCTGTCAAGAATGCAAGGATGTATGCAAATGCCATGTTCAATTATTTCTGAGGAATCTATCTGCTTTGATTGAAGTTTTGACACAGAAAAATCTAACAGCATGATTCAGATATGTGATCCTCGGAAATAACTGAACATGTGTGCAAAAATGCTATGATTCCATGTATGCAACAAGCATGTGATCAATAGTCTGATGTTGGTGCCGGTGTTGAATAATGAGTCAAGTGTCTGAATAGAATCATAATAGTAACACCATCTCTGTATAAAACCCCCATAACTGAGAACCCAATAACTGTAGAACTGGATCACATAATAGAGTAGTCACTGATGGTATTGAAGCTGAACAACGAGCCAAGTGTCTGTGGAGAGTCATAATAATAGTCACAATATCAGGGTCATAATGGTAATCAAAATAACAATTTCTCTGAATAGAAATCCAGGATCTCTGAATCAAAGGACCATAGAACACTGAACAATACTGACAAAGTGGGTATGTTGAAGTTTAGGGTTCCTGCAAACCTGTAAACCCCTCCCAATCTCACGGGTGTGCTACTCGGGTCAACATCACGGACTCTCAAAGCCGAATAGCAATAATACGTTCACCATTTCCGAGAAATGGCTCATGACCAAATCAGGGAATCGGTTTGGCATTATGTACTACTCAGGGAGGCCTCAGCTGAGTCCAAGGAAACAAACATCCCTCATAAGTCCTCAGCTTCAAGCACTGAATCGAGAAACAATAGTACATTCATCCCGAAGGGTACAATACTATTGTCATACGAACAGTTTGCCTTGACTGGATTCCTATGAGAGAACCAGGCCATCCTATGCGAGTTCCCAGTGGGCCCTCGGATGCGAGTGGGTTTGCCAACAAATGTGGTCTGCCACTGTCATCACTGGAGAGGGTTGTTTCCACTAAGGTTCTCAATGATCGGTCCCCAGCTGCACATAACCATCAAGGTTGTATCCCGAAGTGGGGAAGAACCCCCACACAAGATAGTTCTAAGACGGTCGCAACCTGGGTATGGAACACATCGCCACTCATCATGTAACCATGCGAGTACAACATGTCCACGCTAATCCTATAGTGCACTCAAGCCGGGTATTTGGCTTATCTCACAGTAACTCCCACCCCACAGAAAAAATGAAAACCAGCACAGCCAGACAGTCCAATATAATATGATGCATGGAAAATAAAATACTGAAAACGGTAAATAAATGCGGTAAAGTAAAGTTGTAAATGAAAACAGTAAAGCTAAACTAAAACACACAGCAACAAACAGATAAACACCCAAAGAAACAAAACCAAACAGGCGCTAGGATTGACTCTACAAGGGAAACCAGAAGAATCAGGTTATGTCCCCAGCAGAGTCGCCAGCTGTCGCTCCCGGGATTTTCATCCTAGTACAAACGCGAAAGTGGCGCGGAAAGGTAGAGTCGCCAGCCAGACATTTTTATCCCGAATGAATGGGAAAGGTAATGTTGCACAAACCTAAGGAAGAAGGAAAGGACAAGGTCCTGCGTACCAAAGATCTGAGTTCGGGAGTCGGTTATGACCTGGGAAGGTGTTACCACCCCAGATCGTCCGTCGTACCCGACGGGATCCACGCTTGCTTGCTTGTTTCAAAGGGTGAGAAATAAGAATGCTGCTGAATAAAACCGCTAACTGGAAGAAAGGGAATGGAAAATGAGAAATGAACTGAAATAATAAAATGAGAATAAAAGGGGAAATGTAGGGAAAATAAAGAATGTGCTCGAATGGGCCCTACCCCGCTGCCTACGTACCTCATCGGGATAATGAGGATCAGAGTTGACGTAGTTCGCCTAACTAAGGCGGGAACTATTTGTTTGTGTTTTTTACAGCTGGAACTGCGTATGTCTGTACTCAGGTGTTGCAGGCTCGTCTGGTACGAGTGTGTTTACCGTCTTGCATGCGAGACAAGTCGTCGCGAGTTCGCGTTGTGAGTGAATGAGATGAGAAGAGAAGTTCCCGCAGGATAGTCGCTTGTTATTTGTTTTTTTGTCTTTTATGAGAAGTGTTTTGAATTTGTTTGTGAACTGTCTTGTGCTAAGACCTATCCATCGCGGTGAGTATTTACACCTCGCCCCGAAACAGGACGCGTATAAACACTCCGCAACAAAGTCTCGTGTCGTACAAGATTGTTCGGCTTTTATTCTTAAATGTTTTATTATTTTCTTTATGAGATGAGAAAGAAAGACTCAAGTTGGAAAAAGGACAAAATCTAAGGGACTAAGACTCAATCCTAAGTTAATTGATTTATTCACAAGAGAAGTCCTATGGTTAATGAGGTTTCTAATCCTAAGAAAGAAAAGGAAAGGAAGAAAAGAGAGTTAGAAACTAACTTACTTCCTAAGGAAGTTAAGTTGTCTCTAAAGAAAGGGAAAACCTATAAGCAAGCACCAAGTGCTAAGGAAAACACATTTAGAATGCATAAAAGATAGGAATGAAGTGAGGCTTACCTCAATCTTCCCCCCTACAAAACAAAGATTAGCACGACAATGCATATTGAAAGTAAAATCGAAGCATGAAAGCGATTAAGTACCATAAACATCCTAGAATGGAACTAGGGTTCAAAATAAGACCTAAGTCTAAAGGTGAAGGTACCTAAAGGTCACATGACTTCTAAAGTCAGTATCTACATGATATAGGTCCCTAAGTATGCTAGGATATCTCACAAGACCAAACTATGTCAAACTATGTACAAAAAGTTCACCTAAGTTCACCTAAATGCAAGTTAAGGCTCATGGATGAAGTATGGATGCATATGGCTTACAAGCATGAATTAATACATGAAATGAACATCAAATTCAGTAGTGAATGCTTATGAATATGGATGAATGAATATACAATCATGGATGCAATGGATTAGGCATATGGAGCAAGGAGAAGAATACATGAGAAGAAATGAACAAAAATCGCATAAGATAGCACATGATGCAAGCTAAGGAAGAATGGCATGTGAATATGAATGAAATGATTATGGGTCAGTAGCATACAAGGTATGAGATGCAATTAGAATGCATGAATAGGCATTAATGATTTCCACATAATTCAAGTTATTATTTAGAGGAGAAGAGAATCTAGTTTAGGTTAAAGATTAGTTCACATAAGTATGCACTTTAAAGCACCAAAACAAACCAAATGAGTATGGTTCAAAAAATGACCTATGACTGGAATTAAAGACATAAAAATTACCTATAATCAACTCCTAAAAGCTACCAAAAATCCCCTCAAGAAAATGGCATGAATGCCTTCTTAACATTTAGGTTATGCGACACATAAACACATGAATCAACCTAGGATCTAGGTGACATGGAAAAATAGCAAAAAGCCTTTAAAAATTATGAAATTAAATCCATGGAATGATATAGTTATTATCTCACATGGTCTAAAAGGATTCCACAAAATTATGCACCAAAGTGCCAAAACAATTCCTTGATTAGCAAGGTAACAAAGCATGGTTATCGAAAACAACTCCACAAAGTGGATCAAAAAGGGCACTAAAAAATTATGAAAAAAATGCCTAATGAGCATCAAAATGTCACAAATTACAGTGATTAATCACACACAAAAAATAGGTTTCACACCTATTGGGAAAAAATCGATTTCGGTCCCTTATGCCAAAACCTTCCTTTTTGGGACAGCTTGTGATCTAAAATCCAAATAAAATATTGAAACCACCCAAATCTGAAAACAAAAAATATGACAAATTAATTAAGAGGATGAGGATCACTCATGAATTTTCCCAGAATTTTATCACACCTAAAACTATTTTTAATAATTGCGACGAAACGGGCAAAAAGGTGGATTTTAAGGGGAAGTGAAAGGAATCGATCCTAATGGTTTGTAACCTAATCCCTAAGCTCCGAAATCGACAAAAATCAACATATATCACAAATAAATCCAGTGCCTCAGGTGGGAGGGCTCAATATGCACCTTAAATTACATGGTCCTAGGCCGCATACAACTATAGTGATGCTTAAAAGTGGAGAATCGAAATTACTTACTTGATCGAAGTGCCGATTCTTCACATAAAAGAAATCTGAAAGAATCCCCAAGCAAACTTTGTAATCTCCCATGAGCAAAATAAATGCTCATCTCTATAATTGCTTTTTTGATGCTTCACCATGATCGAAGTCGATTCAAGTCGATCGAAAAAAACAACTCATAAACGAACCATAATCCATACTTAGTTCTAAACAATAATTAAAATTCTCACCAAAAATTCTAATTAATTAAAAACATGTCAAGAAATGGATTAAAATATAAATCCACAAAAAGGATTAATCAACAAAAAAAAGTCAATTCATATATTTTTCTCTAAAAATAATATATATAAAAAAACAAAGAGACATGGGGGTGCAATTGAAAATTCAGTGAGCAGCAGATATACAAAGAACTGGCCCACTTCACATATATCCACCGCAGGGAGGGGGTGAAGAACGAAATGTAGAGGAGCGAATAGAGATTTAATGGGCTCCGGCCCAAACCATAACTGATGATGCAGGAAGGGGTATGAACCTGATTTTGATGGTGTGAAGAGTGAATCTATGGACGAAATTGTCAAGCCCAATACAATTTTATTTACCCTAAAATATTAACTCTTTTGAACATAGCATAACCATGTTCTTGTTCATGAAACCCTATCTCCCTTTGAACATCACGCGGCTACAATACAACCCCGCCGTCGCCATTCTTCAACGCCGTCGTCTTCAATCGATGACAACTTCCCTCATCTCCGTTTCGAAAAAACGCCATCGGTACTCTCTTCACCATCCTTGAATCAAAGCACCGCCGAGACATCTCATAAATTGCGACCGGCTCTTCCCTCGACTCCGACCTTCCGTTTCCGCTCCAACAACACCTCAGTTTCCTCTTTCTCTTTCACTGAGTTCGCTACCGTTCACAACCACGACCTCCCCACCGACGACCTCATTCCGTCGCCGAAATTACATCTCACACCGCCGGACAACCACACAACGCCAAGCTACCCCTCACTGATGTCGCAAAGCTTCAGCGGCAACAAACTCTTCCACCGGCGCAATCGAAACCTGCTCGCATCACCACGACATCAATAGTATCACTCTTCCTTGTTCCCGTCCTCTCGTTTTGACGAACTCGTTGGAAGAACAAAAACCTCGCCGCAACTGCTTCCATCGTCATTACCTTCTCCATTCGTTCATCACCTCAAATCCGTGCAACAATGATGCTGACAATGAGATGGCGTACTCCGATGTGATACAGTGCTATGAGGTAACCGCGAGATTCTCCGCTGCGATCGCACCGTGACTATGAGGGTGACAACACGGATCTTTAGGTATGAACACTCAATCTAATCTCCTCTTATGTTTTGCTATCGATCTCACTATCCCTTTAAACCTCTTTAAACCTCACCTCGTCCTCCTTCTGAAATGCCATGCTCTTGATATGGATGATCTGCATTGTACTATTTGTTTTGATTTTCGTTGATATTGTTCTTGATGCAGGTTGATGATGAAAGCTTGAAGAAGACGATGAAAGCCTTAACGATTCAGTGAAAGCTTACTGTTGGAAATTGACGGAGATTACGGGTTCCTGAAGGTGATAGAAGTGGTTCTTGAAGGTTGACGAATTTGTGAATTTGAGTTTTGCAGAACGAATTCCCTTTTTTCTTTGTGAGGTATCAATGCTGAATCTTGTTATTTCGAGTGTGAATTCTTTACTCTTCTTCAGTTCTGTTTCTGCGATGTCGGCATTGCTGTGATTCTAAATTGTGATTTTTGCAGTGTATTTGTGTGATGTTGAACTGTTGATGATGAATTTGCAGGTTTTGGTTTTTTGCATCTTGGTTAAGATTAAGATGAAGAGGTCGGAGAATCCTGTGAAGGAGGATTGAAGAAGTTGCGATTTCGTAGAATCCAAGATAGAGATTGATGGAGCTTGAGGTTGCAAGAGGTGAATTTTGGAGATTGATGAAGTTGCCAAGAGGGTATTGATGAAGTTTTTGCAGAGCTTTTTCCCTTGAGTTCTATTTCTTGAAGAATGGAAATTAGAGAGGATCTCAGTTATTGGTTTGAGAGGCTGATTGATGATATTGAAGAGTGAATTAGTGGTGAAGAAGTGAGAGAGTGATACCGTTTTTTTTCTTCTTGGTTCTGTTATATCAGTTATCTCTATAACTGATTTTCCCCCTTTTTGTTATCAATCCTTTTTCTCACTGAATTGTATTGTAGCCTTTTTTTATTGATCTCCTTCCTGTTATATGGTTATCCTCAATATTTTATTGTATTTTCTGAACCTTTACTGCATTAACATGAAAATAGTGATTAAAAAAACAAGGTTTTAGGGGACTCTAAAAAACAAATAATTTTTGACTTCATTTTTTTTGTGTTGGTATTGGACTTTAACTTGGATAATGAATGACCTTGGTTATTGAATTTTTTTTTGGGCAACAATGGATCTAAAAAGGAATTGGATTGAATTTGGATTTAGATGAAATCTGGGCTTTGAAATGGACAAAAAGAAATAGAGATGTAATTAGATTTTTTTGGAAATTGATTTAAAAGGCAGTGCAAAATTCGTTATAGACAATGGATCTAATCGAGAAATTAAAGATGGTAAACATGGATTTAATGAGCTTATATCTGAAATGGATAGTGAATAATTGGTTCAGATAAAAGAAATTCAAATATGGATAAGTGGATTTTCACAATGGAAGATAGAAATATGAATGAGATAAAAATGGGTAAACTGATTAGAAAAAAAAATGGTTTATGGGCAATGGGCTTGAAAATTGTCATGGACCTGGAATAGTTGAAACATGAATCATAAACAATGAACTAGCCCAATACTTTAAACAAAGACTCGTCATTTGAAACAAATCTTCCCTTCAATAACCAAATTAATCTGAATCACAACCAACAACCAACTGGGAGGGCAGTAATGTCCTGATCACCATTCGTACCCAGAACTCGATCTACTGCACTAAGAATACCAATATGCCTTTTCCATGAAACCCTAAGTCATTCCATACGCGCAAGACTGAAACCTCGATCTTCTGAGAAATACTGAGAAATACACTTTGTTTCACGACCTCAATCACATAATAATACCCATATGTAAAATCCTTGAAGACCATGTAACCAGGGAAGCAAACCCTGATCGAGGAGCATAGGCACAGAAAATGGTGTTATTGATGGTCGTTTAATCAACCTTGGATTCCTTTGACAATTACATATAGGGTGTGTAACCCTAACTTCAGATGGCATCGATCACATGCCTTAGGAGCCAATGCAATGCATGAATATGCAGATGAATGCGAAGTGATAAGCCAACTAAGGTAAAAAGGAATGAGGGCAAATTTTGAGGTATTACAGCCACGCACTTGCTTTTCAGTCTTCGGCTAAGGCATTTCTTGGATAGCTTTCACCTTAGCTGGATCAACCTCAATTCCTCGTTCACTAACAATGAAGCCGAGTAACTTGCCAGAACGGACCCCGAAGGTACACTTATTCAGATTCAACCTCAGTCTGAACTTCCGAAGTCTGTCAAACAATTTTGCTAGATTAACCAAGTGCTCTTCCTCCGTTTGGGATTTTGATATCATATCATCAACATAAACTTCAATTTCATGATGGATCATGTCGTGAAATAGCGTCACCATTGCCCGTTGATAAGTAGCTCCTGCATTCTTCAAACCAAACGGCATGACCTTGTAACAGAAGGTGCCCCAAGGAGTGATGAAAGTTGTTTTTTCCATGTCATCGGGAGCCATCTTAATCTGATTATAGCCGGAGAATCCGTCCATGAAGGAGAACACGGAAAACTGAGCAGTATTATCGACAAGTAAATCTATGTGAGGTAGAAGGAAATCATCTTTGGGACTGGCCCTATTCAAATCCCTGTAATTCACACACATCCTGACCTTACCGTCTTTCTTAGGAACCGGCACAATGTTAGCGACCCACGGAGGATAACTGGTCACGGCCAAGAAGTCAGCATCAAACTGTTTTTGCACTTCTTCTTTTATTTTAATCGCCATGTCTGGACGCGTGCGCCTCAACTTCTGCTTTACCGGAGGACAATCTTCTCTGAGAGGCAACTTGTGTACCACAATGTCAGTGTCTAAACCAGGCATATCTTGGTAGGACCATGCAAAGACGTCAACATACTCTCGAAGCATAGCAATCAAACGAGTCTTAACAGATTCTTCTAATGCAGCTCCGATCTTGACTTCTTTCTTGTCTTCTTCAGTACCCAGGTTTATTACTTCGACATCTTCTTCGTGCGGCTGAATCATCTTCTCCTCCTGTTTAAGCAGTCTGGCCAATTCTTCAGGTAGATCGCAATCCTCTTCACCTTCCTCATCGGCTTGATAAATTGGATTGTCGAAGTCATACTCAGCCATAACAGGGTCGTCATTGATAAGATCCGGTGACGAGCACCTGCATGAATGGTGATTCATGCAAGGCTTTAGCAACAACTTGAGAAAATGAGAAACATTTCCATTTTAAAAACCTTTCTTTCTTTTTGAAAAACAAAAGTAAAAAATGAAAGACATAGAACAACATGAATGAATGTGAAACGTCAGCTTTATTTATGATTGTGTTAATGAACAAATGAACCCTTACAAAGAGCTACTATGCCCCGGGTAAGACATAGTGCTTTAATACAGGAAAAACAGAAACAAAAAATTATTACTCTTCGAAAGAGGTGACCGAAATAAGCCTTTCTGATGTCTAGTTGCTAAGCTGAGTTCCTGGAGCGGCATGCCTGATCCATTCATCTAGGTCACAGTCACTATCAATTGTGTCATCCTGTACAGCACTGATATTTCCGTAGTCTACCACTCCCGCACTCGTGAAAGTGACCGGGCTCTGACAACCTTTAACACTTGGTTCAGACGATGATTTCCCAGGATGATAGCCAATCCCGAACATATCTTTCTTCTCTGGCACTTCCACTGGACTGCCCCAACCTTCTCGTATCCCAGATTCTACCAATTCAAGCGCTTGCTTATAAGAGGCTATGGAAACCCCCTTCTTCGGTACTTCAGGAGAAGTTGCCACTATAGATGTGTAACACGGTGGGAGAACTGACTTTAGTTAAATGTTGCGGCTAGCAAGAGTCGCCACCGACTTTTATTTTATCCAAAGGAAAGGGCATAAAAGAACAGGAAAGACCTTAAAAGATTTTTGGGTTCGGGGGGTAGGTTATGTAAAGGGAAGGTGTTAGCACCCTTTACATCCATGGTTATCCATGGGCTCTTAGTTACTTAGCTCACTTTAAATTGTTTTTTGAAATGTGAAGTGTGTGAATAGAAATTTTCATAAGAGTTTAATAATGATCCATGTACGGATGCGTAAAATTTTCATAAATTGTTTTAGCTCACTTTAAATTGTTTTGAGAAGTGTAGTGTGTGATTAAAAATTTTCTTAAGTACTTTATAATGATCCAGGTACGGATATATATAAAGACTTTGTTTTGAAAATTTGTTTGGAAATGTGAAGTGTTTTTGAAATGTTTTGAAAAGGTGAGCAAGTACATAAGAGGAACCTACCCTAAGTTAAATATTTTATGTTCTTAAATGTCCTTTAAATGGTAAGACTATCCCTATTATTAAGGAATAGGTAGTCATTACCTTGGATGTTATAAGGGACATGTGAAGGGACATCTGTGATTAGGCAATTGTAAGGTGTACTTAGTAATTCGAAGGGACTTATCATCTTTTATTCGAAAGGGACAAGATCATTTAAGAAGACAACCATGAAGGGACTTGATCTTTTAATCTTTTAAAGGGACTAGATGATATTAATAAGATAAGGGACTTTGCTTTATACACCTTACTTGACTTTTTTGTTTAGGCAACATGAGAGGTAACCCTTAAGAAGTGAGATGGCGATCCAAGATCGACTTACGTGTGTGCTTGTACAAATTTAAATATTTATCTTATAATTAGTGATCTAAATTCAATTTTAAACACAAACAAGTTTTCACGCCCTATTTTACTAACCATGGCAATTTAAATAAATAATAAAAATTATACCACTATTACATATTTTGCACAATTACATTATAATAAAACAATTTAAATAATAATAATAATAAATAAAAGGTTAGTAATAAAAATAAATATAAGAGAAAAAGGGGTTAGCACAATAATATACAATATAGAAATCAAACTAAAATTTTAAATTTAGATAAATTTTTTAAGAATTTTAAGATGAGAACAAAATAATAATAATTATTATATACTAATTTATTTACATGAATAAACATGATTTAGAAATATTTATAAAGTATAATTAAACAAAAATAATTAAAATAAGAAATTAAAGTTTTAAAACAAAATTAGGGTTTAAGTAATTAGAAAATAAATTAGGGTTTTTAAAAAATAATTGGGGTTTTATTTATTAATTTACAAAACAAATCCATTTATTTACAAATTATATATATATATATATATATATATATATATATATATATATATATATATATATATATATATATATATATTTAATAATATGAACATATAATATATAAATATAAATAATTAAATTTTGAAAATAAAGTTTGATTTTTAAAGATATGAATTTTTTGGTATAAGAAATAATATACATTTATTTTAACATTTAAGAAACTAATTAAGTTAAATTATAAAATATAAACAAAATAAATAAAAGAACGAGAAAAAAAAATACATACCTGGGGCTGGGATTCGAACCCAGGCCCTAGGCTTTGTTCATCTTGGACCAACAGCACAACCACCAGGCCAGGCGCGCGCTGGTGTTAGTGTATGAGCAGCAATGCCTTTTGTTACTAACCTGCAAAAATCATGGAAAATAAAGCAAAACAAAATGGCCTGGGGGGAATCGAACCCAGGACCATTCGTTCACAGGCAAACACACAAACCAGCTGAGCCACATGAGGCGCGTACAACATAGAATCAACAACAAACTCTTTTATTTTAAAACAACTTTTTAAACTGAATTTTGGCGCCATCTGAACTTCATCTTCTCCAATTTACCTGCGAAAATTCCTTCAACATTTCCTGCGAAATTTCCTATGAGTTCTTCCCTTCAAGAACCTGCGAATTTGAATCTCTCACAACACGTAAAATTTCAACAAATTTGTTATACAAACATGATCCACACATCAAATCCAATTCAATGATGTCTTTAGAATTCATTTATATTGGTTTAAATGAGAAACCCTAAACGGCCACTCTAAACCCTAACAATGGCAACTTCATGATCCTGTATCGAAACTCAAATTGGATTGCCCAGAAACGTTCCTAAGCTTGTCACAAACACAAAACAATCATCAAACATAATTTATAATGCATAAACAATGGAGAACGAAAAAAATCATAAAAGTGTGATAATATTGATTCGGTTTATGCATATGGAGGCATTTTAGGTGTTGTTTATGATCCAAACATGTTATATTAACATCATAGAACGCATTGCAATGCTCAAAACTCTTTGAAATCCCCTCTACCTTGGAATCCGAATTGGAGTTTTTTGAGTGATTTTGTGAAGTTTGAAGATGGTTTTGGAGGCTGCAAATTCGTCCATCGTGTATTGCTTCATGTTGTTTATATAGGACACAATAAAATTAGGTCAAAAACTTGATAATTCTTTTGGATATTTGGACCACATGAGATTGAAAAAGATTTGTTCTTAAAACTTGATTTATTTTGATCTAACATTGCTATGTTTGGATGATCTGATTTTAAATGGTACCAATCAAGTTTAAATGTTTTTTAAGACATTCTAGAAACCAAATCCTTTTCAAATATATGATTTTTATATTTTATTTCAATTTAAATTGTATTTTAATGAATAAAATTCAAATAAATATGAAATAAAAAATAAAAAATCAGAAAATAGGTGGGTTGGGTCGTGCTTGATGATATTGTAAAGTTTGGATGGCAATTTGGAGGGCTCATTTAGCAAAACTTGGTTTTAAGGCCTTATTTGCTTCATAAACTTCCCAAAAATTTCCCAACTTTGCAAGGGCACAAATCCTTCAATTTTAATGCTATGAAGGTGTTCTTGGACATTTTGGAAAGCTTAAAGAGTCCTCTAACCAACCTCTTTGGTCTCATGTCCGTATCTTTTACCATTCTCAAGTTATGCTCTTTTGAAGTTGTTGACTTTTTGTTGACTTTTAAAAGGACCTATAATGTCTTAGCTCATACCTTCCAAATGAAGCATTTTTGGGCTTGGCTTGTGAGACACAAAGTTGTAGAGAATTCAATTTCCTTCAAAATGAGCTTTTGATGGAATATTTTTGATGAAGCATGTGAAAGTTATGGCTGGTCAAAGTTCAGTTGACTTTTCCTGTGAAAACCCTAATTTAGAAACTCCTGATTCTTGATGATCTGAAATCTCCTTGATGAATCATGATCAAGCCTTGATCAAATGATGAATTTTATTTCATATACTTGATGTTGGCAAAAAATCATGAAGTTTGACTTTGGTTTGACCACAGTTGACCTCAGTTTGACTTTTTAACTACTTTGACTGATTTTAACCTATCTGATCATCTGACTGAGCCAATCTTTTGGGAAAGTCTTGAAACTTGACATGGGGATTCTTGAACACATATAAGATGTTATGAAGCTCACTTGAAGTCTTGGAAGTCCATTTATCCTGATTAAAGTCAAAACCCTAGTTTAGGATGCATTGTTTAGGAGGATGTATTGTCTGACTAATTGTGAACTTTGTGAACCTTGTGAACCTCATGAGATGTCATGTGAAGCTTGTGAAACTTGTGAGCCTCTTAGTACACAATGACTTGTCTTGTGGAGGGCAAATTTTGGGGTGCAACAGCTGCCCCTGTTCAATTTTCTGAAACCTGAGGGGTTAGATTGGTATATGTGCCATTCTTGACCTGGAAGGTTGAAGGGGATTGAACACAAAAGCCCAAAAATTTGCACTCACCGGTGCGTAAAATAACACTGATGATTAGTTGTATATGCTTGATTGGGCTTAAAGATGCCACTTGGAATAATTGGAGATGGGCTTAGAGATGCCATCTGGAGATGGGCTTGGAGATGCCATCTAAAGTATCAGGATGTGATGATGTCTTTATGTTGATATTGGATCTCAGTACTAGGTCTTCGTATAGGCCGTCTCTGAATCATTTATGCAAAATGATTTGTATTGTTGAGTGGACCAGTAGAAATAAATCTTCGTGGCGATTATCTTTTCTGGAAATATCATGGATTAGGGAATGGATCTTTGTACAGACCGTTTGCCTACTCTCCAAGGTCAAAAGAACGTCAGGATTAGTTCTTCTGAAAAATATCTTGAACTAGGGAATGGATCTTTTTACAGACCGTTTGCCTGTTATTCAAGGGTCAAAAGAACGTCAGGATTTGTTCTTCTGAATAATATCTTGAACCAGGGAATGGATCTTTTTACAGACCGTTTGCCTGCTATTCAAGGGCCAAAAGAACGTCAGGATTAGTTCTTTTGAATAATGTCTTGAACCAGGGAATGGATCTTTTTACAGATTGTTTGCCTGCTATTCAAGGGCCAAAAGAACGTCAGGATTTGTTCTTCTGAATAATGTCTTGAACCAGGGAATGGATCTTTTTACAGATCGTTTGCCTGCTATTCAAGGGCCTAAAGAACGTCAGGATTTGTTCTTTTGAATAATGTCTTGAACCAGGGAATGGATCTTCTTACAGACCGTTTGCCTGCTATTCAAGGGCCAAAAGAACGTCAGGATTTGTTCTTCTGAATAATGTCTTGAACCAGGGAATAGATCTTTTTACAGACCGTTTGCCTGCTATTCAAGGGCCAAAAGAACGTCAGGATTTGTTCTTTTGAATAATCTCTTGAACCAGGGAATGGATCTTTTTACAGACTGTTTGCCTGCTATTCAAGGGCCAAAAGAACGTCAGTATTTGTTCTTCTGAATAATGTCTTGAACCAGGGAATGGATCTTTTTACAGACCGTTTGCCTGCTATTCAAGGGCCAAAAGAACGTCAGGATTTATTCTTCTGAATAATGTCTTGAACCAGGGAATGGATCTTTTTACAGACCGTTTGCCTGCTATTCAAGGGCTAAAAGAACGTCAGGATTTGTTCTTCTGAATAATGTCTTGAACCAGGGAATGGATCTTTTTACAGACCGTTTGCCTGATATTCAAGGACATCTTGAGCAAATGTATGGATCATTTCTGACCCGTTGTAAGTTGTTGATATTGTTTTACCTTCATATAACTATCCTGCAAGGAGAATGTTAGTCTATGCAATATGTATGCATGTATAGTATGATGCATGTATTATGTATTTATGGACATGTATGTTATGGTATGATGTAAATGATGTATGTATGAATCATGCAGCTTGAAGCGTCTGAATATCTTCGTATAACAACTGCTGGCCAGGGAAAATAAATCTCGATTCGTTGCTGAAGAATATGAGGAACTCGTTCCCGTCTCGTTTGATAGTATAATATTCATAACTTCCCGTTTTTGTTCGTCGTACTCCTTTTGAAGGAATAAGTTCCTGAATATCCCGACTGAGGATAAAAGAGATGGACATAAATTCAAGGGGAGATGTAACTCGAAGTATCTATGATGGTAGATTTGCCCTACTGGGGGATTTGTAGCTGTCTTGTGGGAGTGAACCGGCGAAGCTTCATTGAATTCCTTCCCTCGTTCGTCCTTAGTAAATACTATTACTGCATTTTCATGCATTTCTGGTAAACATCAATCATATTAAGCATTTTATGCATTTCTGGTAAACATCAATCATATTCAAAAGCATACATACATTCAAACACAACCAATGGACGTCTCGTTTATGTAAATAGGGTAAAAGTAAATCTGGATTCAAAGATGAAATTTTATTTATATCACAAAGTGACCTATACATAGGCAAGTTTGTACAAGGAGACAAAAATCCTAGTAAGAGGAATTTGTCGTAAAAGTTTACAAAACAAAGAAAATCAGCTATGTGGGAAATAATCCTATTAAGTTTCAATTCTACTATTGCCATTATCTTCAAGTATCTCATCTTCTGCTGTTGAGACGGAAATGATTGGATTGAGCTTTATCTGTTCGAGCTTGAATTAAGTAGCACAACTGGCTGGAGTTACATGGGTGATCCAAACGAGACATAGTCATACGCTCTAATCCCTAACTTTTGCCTGGATTGCCCTTTCAGGTTTTCAATCCACCGGGATACCCTTTTTTTGCCCAAGTCGCCTTTTCAGGTTTTCGACTTGCCGGGTGTACATTTTTTTTTATATATATCCCTAATTTTTGCCCGAACCCTTTTGGTTCGCCGGGATGCCCTTACTTTTGCCTAGGCCAGTCAACCTAGCGGGTCTCTTTTTATGCGTAGTATTTTTTAACTATGTCTGCGTTTACAGGTTGTCGGAAGTCTTCACCATCCATAGTAGTAAGCATCATGGCACCTCCTGAGAATACTGTTTTGACCACAAATGGTCCTTCATACGTAGGAGTCCACTTGCCCCTAGGATCACCCTGTGGTAATATGATACGCTTGATTACCAAGTCACCAGCCTGATATACCTTTGGCTTAACCTTCTTATTAAAAGCTTTGATCATCCGTTTCTGGTACATCTGGCCATGACAAACTGCTGCTAACCTCTTCTCATCAATCAAATTTATCTGGTCAAGTCGAGTCTGAATCCACTCATCTTCATCCAAGCATGCATCCTTCATGATTCTTAAGGAGGGTATCTGAACTTCAATGGGCATAACTGCTTCCATACCGTAAACTAAGGAGAATGGGGTTGCCCCTGTTGAAGTACGTATTGTAGTACGATAACCATGAAGAGCAAATGGTAACATCTCATGCCAATCCTTATAAGTAACAGTCATCTTCTCTAGAATCTTCTTAATGTTCTTATTAGCAGCTTCTACTGCCCCATTCATCTTCGGACGATACGGAGAAGAGTTGTGATGCTTAATCTTGAACTGCATGCAGAGATCAGTAATCATAGTGTTGTTCAGATTGGAGCCATTGTCAGTAATAATCCTTTCAGGGATGCCATACCTACAAATGAGATTATTCTTAATGAATCGAGCCACAACATTCTTAGTAACAGATGCAAATGAAGCTGCCTCCACCCACTTTGTAAAGTAATCAATAGCAACCAGGATGAAACGATGACCATTAGAAGCAGTAAGTTTGATCTCACCAATCATATCAATGCCCCACATAGCAAAAGGCCAAGGAGCAGTCAACACATTCAATGGTGATGGAGGTACATGTACTTTGTCAGCATAGATTTGACACTTGTGGCACGTTCTGGAATGTTGATAGCAGTCAGCTTCCATGGTAGACCAATAGTAACCTGCTCTCAATATCTTCTTTGCCATGGTATACCCACTAGAATGAGTTCCAAAGATCCCATCATGCATGTCTTCCATAATCTCAGTTGCTTCCTTCTTATCCACACAACGAAGCAAAGTTGAATCATGGTTGCGCTTGTACAAAATTCCATTACTCAAGAAGAACTTAGCAGAAAACCTCCTCAGAAACTTCTTATCTTTGACAGATGCCCCTTCAGGGAACTCCTGAGCTTCAAGATATCTTTTCACTGTTGGTGTAAGCCCTAGAGGCCAATACGTTTTGGTACTTGTATCGGATTATTCGTTTAATAATAAAAGGCATTTCTTTATTATGTTTGTCTTTCAGAATAATAAAGTCCCTAGAATAGTTAGTCTGTTTAATGAAATGTTAAGTGTGACTTAATCATGAGATCCCATTAAACATAAAAACATTATTCTTAAAATATCCGTAGTCAAGCTTTATTGCAAAGTGGGATAACATTAAAGCATTGAGACTATTATGAAGATAGACTGATGATCACATCTCATGGATCATGGATAAAGAGTTATCAAGTATTGACATAGGTATAAATATTAGGAGTAATATTTATACCGGATTGACCCGCTATGAGAATACTACATAGTATGTTATGCAAAGTGTCATAAGTTATTCTCATGGTGATAATGGTGTATTACCACCCTTCGACCTGAAACCACTATGGACCCTAGATGTAGAGTCGGGTGCTTTATTGTTGATCAAACATTATCCGTAACTGGATGATCATAAAGACAGTTGATGGGCACTCCACGAAGCATGCTGAGGGACATGAGTGTCCTAGATGGAATTTGCCAATCCTGCATAACAGGAGAAATGTCTAAGGGCCCAATATTGAACTGGACAAGGATGACACAGTGTATGCCTTGTGTTCAATATAGACATAGGGGCAAAAGGGTAATTGTACAAACATATATTATCACGAAAAAGGTTTTGTCAGATCACATGACATTTTCGTGACTTGGGTAGCAGTGATGTGTTGCTAGATACCGCTCACTGTTTATTATGTTAAATATATAATTTAATATAATTACCAACGTTACGAAATCCTACAGGGTCACACACATAAGGACAGTTTGATGAGAGATAGAGAAATCAAAGGAACACCGTAAGGTACGGTGCACTTAAGTGAAAATAGAAATTCGGATAATATAATAATAATTATTGTTATTTTATAATGGTTATAAAATAATAATAAAATAAATATATTTATTATAATAATAGTTATTATAATAATATATAATATTATTATGGATCATGTGAATTGGGCTTTTAGCCCGCAGCCCACAAGAGAGTCTATAAAAGGAACCCTTGTGATGAAGCTTTCACTTGATGCAATTTCGTTTTTGATTCTCTTTTCTCACTCAAATAATTCCGTTCGTAAGCAGCTAGCACTGTGACCAGAAGCTGTTCGTGTGGACTGAGTAGAGGCGTTGCACTTCATCAACGCTTGTGATTGTAACACGGTGGGAGAACTGACTTTTAGTTATGTTGCGGATAGCAAGAGTCGCCACCGACTTTTATTTTATCCAAAAGGAAAGGGTATAAAAGAACAGGAAAGACCTTAAGAGATATTTTTGGGTCCGGGGGGTAGGTTATGTAAAGGGAAGGTGTTAGCACCCTTTACATCCATGGTTATCCATGGGCTCTTAGTCACTTAGCTCACTTTTGAATTGTTTTTGAAAGTGTAATGTGTGAATAGAAAAATTTTCAGAATAGTTAATAATGATCCATGTACGGATGCGTAAAAACTTGTTTTTTGAAAATTTGTTTGAAATTTGTTAAGTGTGAAAAGTTTTTGAAGTGAGCAAGTACATAAGAGGAACCTACCCTAAAGTTTTAAGTCTTTCTTGTTCTTTATCCTTTCCTTGGTAAGACTATCCCTACTATTAAGGAGTAGGTAGTCATTACCTTGGATGTAAGGGACATGAGAGGGACATCTGTTTATGAAGGCAACTGTGGGGTATAATAAGCATATAGGAGGGACTATCATCATTATTCGAAGGGACTTGATTCATAAAGGCAACCATGAGGGACTTGATGATTTTTCTTTTTAAAGGGACTTGCTTTATACACCCCACTTGACCTTATGATTTAGGCAACTTGAGGGATAGCCTTAGAAAGTGAGGCGGCGATTAAAAATCGACTTACGTGTGTGAGTGTTTAATATTAATTATCTTTGATTAAAATGATCTAATTTATTTTAAATAAAATACATATTTGCACTCCCTAATTACTAACCATAGCAACAATTAAATAATTACAAAATTTACATCCAGGAGCATTTACATAATAATTATAATAAGCAAAAATAAATAAATAAATAGCAAAAATAATTAATTAGCAAAATATAAATAAACAAGCTAAAATAATAAATAAATAATAAATAGGGGTTAGTGGTAAATATAATAAAAAAAATAAGGTTAGTGAAAATAAAATAATAATAATAATAATTAGAAATAATAAACAAGGTTAGAAACATAATAATAAAAATATAATATAATAATAAATAATAGTATGGTTAGTAACAATAATTAAAGTAAAAATAAATAGAAAAATATTATAATGACATGATTAGAATAATAAACACAAATTTCAATTTTAATGTATAAGCATTTATTTAGAAACATGGATAATTAAATAATTACTATAATATAAAAATTTTAAACATAATATAATTATACATTTTAATCATTACAAAAATTTAATTATTTATTAAAAAATATTTATACATTATATGAAGAAAATAAATTTTAAGTATCATATTCACAAAAAATAATCATATTTACAAAATTTGCATGAATCATATTAAATAAATACATAATAATTACATTAAGAGCTAGAAAATAAAATTATTTAGAAAAATAGAATTAGATTTTTATTTTAGAAAATAGTTTTAGGGTTTTGAAAATTAGGGTTTAGTTATATACAAAATTTTATTTTAACTAACTATATAAAATTATTTTAACTAATATAAATTATACAAATAAAATTTGAATTGAGAAATCAAGAGTTTTAGATTTTTTTAGAAAATAATATTAGGAATTAGAATACATAATAGATACATATTTTATAATATAATAATATAATTTTAATTATTTAAATTAATTAAATTAAAAGAAAGAAAAGAAAAGAACAAAAAGAAAGAAAGAAAAAAAACCTGGTGGGGCTGGGATTTGAACCCAGTCCCCTATGGTTGACAACAACATGCATTCACCACTGGGCCATCCACGTGCAGGCAACAATGAAGGGAGGAGAATTTGGTTTTGTGCTTTACTTTGTAAAATCCAGAAAATAATAAAAACGAAAGGGCCTGGGGTGGTGTTGAACCCAGGACCCTTGTTCCTTCATGCGCATGCCTTACCGCCTGGCTGGGAGAGCCTTTCTGATAGTGGATTGGCAAGTAACTATAATATATTAAGTTTGCTCTTAACCTGAAAAAATAACAAAAAAACAATGCACCAGCCAAGTATCGAACCAGGGACCTCACATCATACACGCCTCAGTCTTACCACTAGGGCAAACATACGTTTGTGAAATAAATCCAGGATTAATTCATATTATTTTTTAAACAAAATTTGAATTTAAAAACAGGCGCGAATGATCTTCATCTTCTTCCCTATACCTGCACTTTTTCCTGCGAAAATTGCTGGAAATTTACCTGCGAGTTCTTCATGGTTCTTGACCTGCGAAATCCGAATACTCATGAAACAACATCAATTTATGAAATTGGTTAGTGATTTACAATCCTCACAGTTCACACAACAATTCTACAATTCCAGAATTCATTTATATGCACTCAAACGATAAACCCTAATTGTGAGGTTATGAACCCTAACATGGTCGTTTGCGGTTTAAGCATTCATTCTTCAATCTAATTGTCCAGAATCACTCTAAGCATCAAAACAAACACATATTAGTCATCAAAATCAATTTATAATGCATATATTAATAGGTTCGAAAATTTGAGTTTCAAGAGAAAGATGAATTCGGGTAGTGCCATATGAGATGGTATTGATGCGTATGAGTGATGATATAGCTTCCACAATGTCCAAAGAACATCTCTATGTTCTTACTTTACCTCAAAATCTCTTGTATGAGTGAATCCGAATATGGCTTTTTGGATGAATTTTTGAGCAATGGAGCTTACCTTTGGGCTGCTGGAATTTTTTCTTTGATCAATGGCAATGAGTTTAGTATATATAGGAGACTCAATTAGGTCAAAAACTTTGATTGATTATGTGGAAGTTTTGATATTTTAAGATTGAGAAAGATCATGCCATGAAAGTTCAATATTTTTGTACCAATGCTTTCTATTTCAAACCACTCCATATAATTCTTGCATCAATTTGTTCCATATTGATTTTATGACTTTCTAGAATCAATAAATCAATTAAATCTTCACATTTAATATTTTATTTAAATTTAAAATGATTTTAAGAATAAAAAATCATAATAAATTAATTAAATAAAATAAAAATTATGAAAATATTATGGAAATTTCGTGCAAGATGTTATTGTATGGGTTGGGTCATAATTTGGTCAGCCCATTTGGAGAAAATTGTTTTTAGGCCTCCATTTTCAACATAAACCATCACAAAATTTCCCAACTTTGCAAGGGCACATCTCCCTCAATTTTAAAGGTATGAGGGTGTTCTTGGACTTTTTGGAAAGCTTGAAGAGTCCTCTAAACAACCCCATTGGTTTCAGGTCCATATCATTTACCAATATCAAGTTATGCCCTTTTGAAGTTGTTGACTTTTTGTTGACTTTTGAAATGACCTATAATGTCTTAGGTCATATCTTCCAAATGAAGCATTTTTGGGCTTAACTTTCAACATAAAAGTTGTAGAGAATTCAATTTCCTTCAAAATGAGCTTTGGATGGAGACTTGGTGATGAAGTATGTGAAAGTTATGGCTGGTCAAAGTTCAGTTGACTTTTACTGAGGAAACCCTAATTTAGAAACTCCTGATTATTGATGATCTGGAATCTTCTTGATGAATCATGATCAACCCTTGATCAAATGATGAATTTTACTTCATATACTTGATGTTGGCAAAAAATCATGAAGTTTGACTTTGGTTTGACCACAGTTGACCTCAGTTTGACTCTTTAACTGCATTGACTGATTTTGACTTATCTGATCATTTGACTGAGCAAACTTTTGAGAAAAGTCTTGAGACTTGACATGGGGGTTCTTATACACATATAAAATGTTATGAAGCTCATTTGAGGTATTGGAAGTCCATTTAGCCTGATTAAAGTCAAAACCCTAGTTTTGGATGCACTGCTTAGGAGGTGCATTGTCTGAGGGAATTGTCAACTCTTCTGACCAATTGTGAACCTTGTGAACCTTGTGAACCATCATAAAATGTCTTGTGATACTCATGGGAGGTATTGTGAACCTTGTGAACCTTGTGAACCTCATAAAGTGGCTTTGTAGACCTCATGAACCTCAGGAAAGCTTTGTAATCATTGTGAACCTTGTGAATCTTCAAGAAGTGACTTGTAGACTTCATGAACTTCATGAAAGGTTATGCAAGTGTTGGAGGACTTGTGAACCTTGTGAACCTTCTTAGAACACAAAGTCTTGTATTGTGAGGGCAAATTTTGGGGTGCAACAGCTGCCCCTGTTCAATTTTCTGAAACCTGAGGGGTTAGATTGGTATATTTGCCAGTCGTGACCTGGAAGGTTGAAGGGGATTGAACACAAAAGCCCAAAAATTTGCACTCACCAGTGCATAGAGTGATACAGATGGCTAGTTGAATATGATTTGAGTGGGCTTAAAGATGCCACTTGGAAAGTTCTTCAGATATATTTCTTGGAAGATAAAGCAGTCCAAAATATGGAGGTATAATGAAAGCTGTCAGGAGTCTGGAGCAGTCCTGAGGTATTGATGATATACTTTCAGGATACTGGAGTAATGTTGTTGTAACAGCATGTCTTCATGAGGATAGAGCAATCAATAATGATAACCCTAGAGCAGTCTTGAAGTAATAATATGGCTTCAGGAGGATAGAGCAATCAATAGCTCTAAAGCAGTCTTGAAATAGTAATATGATTTCAGGAGGATAGAGCAATCAATAGCTCTAAAGCAGTCTTGAAATAATAAGATGGCTTCAGGAGGATAGAGCAATCAATAGCTCTAAAGCAGTCTTGAAGTAATGATTTCAGGAGGATAGAGCCATCAATAATGATAACTCTAAAGCAGTCTTGAAATAATAATGATTTCAGGAGGATAGAGCCATCAATAATGATAACTCTAAAGCAGTCTTGAAGTAATGATTTCAGGAGGATAGAGCCATCAATAATGATAACTCTAAAGCAGTCTTGAAATAATAATGATTTCAGGAGGATAGAGCCATCAATAATGATAACTCTAAAGCAGTCTTGAAGTAATAATTTCAGGAGGATAGAGCAATCAATAATGATAACCCTAAAGCAGTCTTGAAGTAATAATTTCAGGAGGATAGAGCAATCAATGATGATAACTCTAAAGCAGTCTTGAAGTAATAATTTCAGGAGGATAGAGCAATCAATAATGATAACCCTAAAGCAGTCTTGAAGTAATAATTTCAGGAGGATAGAGCAATCAATGATGATAACTCTAAAGCAGTCTTGAAGTAATAATTTCAGGAGGATAGAGCAATCAATGATGATAACTCTAAAGCAGTCTTGAAGTAATGATTTCAGGAGGATAGAGCAATCAATAATGATAACTCTAAAGCAGTCTTGAAATAATGATTTCAGGAGGATAGAGCAATCAATGATGATAACTCTAAAGCAGTCTTGAAGTAATAATGATTTCAGGAGGATAGAGCCATCAATAATGATAACTCTAAAGCAGTCTTGAAGTAATGATTTCAGGAGGATAGAGCCATCAATAATGATAACTCTAAAGCAGTCTTGAAATAATGATTTCAGGAGGATAGAGCCATCAATAATGATAACTCTAAAGCAGTCTTGAAATAATAATGATTTCAGGAGGATAGAGCCATCAATAATGATAACTCTAAAGCAGTCTTGAAGTCATGAGAAGTTATCAGGAGGATAAAGTAACCCTGAGGTAACAATAAAGCAGTCCCAAAGTAATAAGGAGCTTATCAGGAGGATAAAGTAACCCTGAGGTTACGATAAAGCAGTCCCAAAGTAATAAGAAGCTTATCAGGAGGATAAAGTAACCCTGAGGTGACGATAAAGCAGTCCTGATGATTGTAAGTCTGTTTGTTGGATAATTAACCTGAAAACAAGGTAGCCTTCTGTATGGTAATATTAGTTTATATATTATGTATGCATGTATGATATGATGCACTTAGGTAATGTATTATGCATTCATGGATATGTATGTTATGGTATGATGTAAATGATGTATGTATGGTATGATACTGCCGGGAGCGTCTGGATATCTTTGTATAATAACTGCTGGCCAGGGAAAATAAATCCCGATTTGTTGCTGAAGAACATATTATACATAACCCTCCGTCTGCTGGGATAACAGGGTATAGATAACCTCCCGTCTGCTGGGGATAGTAAGGTATACATAACCTTCATCTTCGTTTGATAGTAGAGTAGATACAACATCCCGTTTTCGTTCGTCGTACCCTTATTGGAAAGTAAATTCCCGAATATCCGTATGAGGATAAAAGAGATGGATATAAATTCCAGGGGAGATGAGACTTTATGAAGATGGATTTGCCCTACTGAGGGTTTTGTAACTGTCTTGTAAAGGTGAACCGGCGAAGCTTCGTTGAGATCCTTCCCTCGTTCGTCCTTAGTAAATACTATTACTGCATTTTCATGCATTTCTGGTAAACATTAATCATATTAAAAGCATACATGCATTTCTGGTAAACATCAATCATATTCAAAAGCATGATACATTCAAACATAACCAATGGACGTTTCGCTTAGGGTAAAAGTAAATCTGGATTCAGAGGGAAAAGTAAAGCTGAACTTGAAAACAGAATCGTTTCAACTTCGAGAGTGTATAACCAATTGGATCTATAGCTCCTGAGATTCTTTAACTTTCCTGAGTACCTTTCCAGAAATCCTCATAGCTGGATCTGAATACATGATATTGACACCATCTGATACTACTGGCGTAGACAACTAATTTCCATCATGGTTTCAGCTGAGAATCCAATATCAAGGTAATACAACGAGAGGAATGTGTCTTCAAATTGTGATGGACCATATGCGCTCCGGGTATTAGATTTGAAGAGAAAGCATTGCCCCTTGGTTGAGGATGAATTGCCTCATAATGGAAGTATCTGAATGTAGTTACCTCAAGAGAAACAAGCAGAATGCCCCATAAGCATATGCCCCTGGCATTGTGAACTCTGTAATGTCACCTTTGGTAATTCAACTGTATGAGGGAAAATGCCCCTGGCTATTAAGCACAGTTGAGTCTGGACCTAATTGCCCCAACTGAATTGAACAGTAACTTGGTATGTCTCTTGACTGGGAAACAGTGACTATGCCCTTGGCATTATGAACTTTGTAATGTTACCCTTGGCACTTCAGATAGATGAGGAGATCTGCCTCTGGCTGCTTAAACATAGTTGAATCTTGTCCTGATTGCCCCAAATGAGTTAGGAAGTATCATGGCCTGCCCCCTTGATTGGGAGATAATGACTATGCCCCTTTGTATACATGGACTTTGATCCAGGAAACAACTTTGTTTATCGTAAGGACTTTGGTTCATTGAACATTCATCCTGTAAGCTTCTCCATTTGTCAAACACTCAGGTATATGCAAACAGATATATTCAAAAATGCAATGCTTATGTCTGTCTTGAAGTTTTGAAACAAGTTATTTTAGAAAAACTGTTTTTTTTTTTTTTTTTTTTTTTTTTTTTTTTTTTTGTGAAAACTGTGATATTAACTCAAGTTTTATAACAAGCCCTAAAGGAGTCAGGATACCTTTTTGTAGCAGTACGCTTTCGAACTAACCATGCTTCAGTTAGGACTTTTAAAGGGTTATAACGTGGCCTGGTTCATGGTTTAAGAAACAAAGGATATAGGCTCAAATTTTATTTGTACCCAACCCAATCTCCATGATGTTCTTCAGTCCTACACTCAGTTAACTTATGCATTGAAGTTCCAAAGAGTTTTGGTATTGTAACACTGATATTTGTGATGGTTCAGAAACCAAAAATTTATTTGAACATTCGGTCATCTTTCTTTGTTGAGGATTCATAGTGACCTCTTTTTTCTTTTGACTTTATTATCCCTTCTTTTTGCCTGAACTGTTTATTTCAAGGTTACAGTCAGCGGGATGTCTTAATGTTTTACTAAGTCTCCTTCATAGGTTTTGACTTAGTAAGCTTTTCTTTTGCTGGATATTGACTGTCAGGTTTAATGATTACCGAGAACCATCATTAGTTGTGTACAACACAGATAATTGGCATATTTGATTTAACCGAGTAACTACCCTGCCCCGGGTTATGAATAAGGGTTTTAATTTGTGCGAGAATAAAAACTCCTACTTCATAGGCTCAAAAGGGTTGACTAGGGATTAACTTCCTTATATCTCCACTGTTTAGGAATTGAAACAATGCCTGTACATCGTCAGCATAGTCTGTTCAAAAGCATACTACATAAGATTATGGTATTGTTTTCGTCATCCTCCTTCTATAGGCTTATAGCTTTATCAGGAGTTAAATATCACAAGATAAGAAACACAGTTTTTAAATATAGTGAAACGAATGGATTAATTCAAGACAAACATACGCAATGCATTAATGAAGACAAAAGTTTTACATAATAGTAAGTGTTCAAACAAATAAAAGAAATTACAAATGAAAATTCAAATGTTGTCCCATCCAGTTGGCTGAATGTCCTCAATTGCAATCTGTGAACTTGGAGGAGCAGTATACTTCACCATGAAATCAAATTTACCACTTGGATGTCCCAAGGTGCCCCATATTTCAACAGGAACAGGTAGGCTTTCTTTCTTGCAACCTTGGGCAACTTGTCTTGCAGCTTCGGTGTTTGATGGACAATAGTAGAACTCAACTTGACCTTCTGGAGTAACCTCTAGGATTCCTTCGTCAATCAGGTCTTGAATCTTTTTCTTCAGTGCCCAACAGTTATTAGTATCATGTCCAGGACTGTTGGAGTGGTACTCACATCTTGCCCTGGGATTATAGCGGGGAGAGAAAATTTTAGGATTTTGAGGAGGATTTTCCAAGGAAATTAGCTTCATCTCCAACAAGCATTGCAGAACTTGTGACATTGGAGTGCTGAACTTGATAAACTGCCTTTTATATTTCTTGTGTTGAGGTGGATTAACCTTATCAGGTCTTTCTTCTTCAATTGAAGAACAATCAATGGCAACCTGTTTCTTACCTTCTTTTATCCTCATCTTCCTTTCAACCAAATCAGCTTGTTTTAACGGAGGTTGACTGACAATTAGATCACTGGCTCTATCACTTTGAAGTTTGTGGACAAAGGTTCTCAGCTCTTCTTGCCCCTGAGCTAACCTTTGAATAAGAGCCACCTGGTCATTCATCTGGGTCCTCATTCCTGTCATCTCAGCTTGTAGTTGTTTCAGCTGATCATCCTTGTTGTCCTCAGGATTCTTCTTCTTAGCCAGCAGTGTCTTTAATTCATCCTGCCCCTTGGACAAGTTCAGGATCAACTCTTGGAACTGTGCATTTTGTGCCTGGAGATCCTTAACTGTTTGTTCAAGAGCCATTGCTGAAATAAACAGCGAGGAGATAAGAAACCTGTGCACAAGAAACCTGTGATGCAATGATATGGTATGCATATGCAATGTTTTTCAAGGACCGCAGGATTTAAATCTGTTTAAACAACCACGAAAGTAAACTTTTATTAGTAATAACTTTGTTTTGCCTTTTAGGCTTACAAAAATGAAAGTGAAATAAGTACAAAAGATGGGGTTTTAAGTCTCCCATGGACGTTTCCTCTTTGTGTTGAGGTAAGAGTTGAGGTTCCGTTCCTCATGAAGTAGCTTTGTTAGTTCCAGAACCTTTTCTTGGCTTGCTTTGTAATGAGCCTCGAAAGTATCCCTTTGCTCCTTCAGTTGGATCCATGATCTCTGCAAGTCTTCCATATCAGTAGGCATGTCTGGGTGAAGGATGGTATAAGCTGTGTCTCCTTCAGCAACAGGTTCCATGGTAACTGGTAGGACGGCAGGATATGGCATCATGAGTGTCTGAGCACGAGATCGTACCCATCTGAGATAAGCCTCCATAGGAATAGTGTACTTAGGCTCCAGTGTCTTGCTGTCAATCCTGTTTACTTTTCCCCAAGCTCGTATAAATCTCTGACGGTAACCCTGAAGATCGTTGTCATAATCAAACACAATGCCCTGAATCAACATGTCATGTGGGCCATCACTTCTGGCGTAACCAAACTGTCGTAAAGATAGAGAGGGGTTGTAGGTGATGCCTCCTCTTATGCCTAGAAGTGGCACATTAGGAAACTCCCCACAACGGTCAATGATGGTGACATTCTCCATAGATCTGGAGCACCAATGGATGTCTGAGTGAGAAAGTGACATGATCCTCTTGGACCATCTGAACCCTTGCTCATTCTTCATTACTGAGCGAGGAAGGTGAGAAATAAACCACCTTGTAGTACGAGTATGAAGAGAATGCAGGATGTCTTCAAGCAATGTAGGCACTGGATTGTGACTCAGGAAAATGTTGATGGCATGAACATCTATGAACTGATCTGGATTGGGGAATAATACTAAGCCATATATCAGCAAGGCTAAGATTTCCTCAAAAGCATCATAGCTCATGGCCTTCAAGAACATTTGAGCCTTATCCATTAGCACCTTGGCAAGAATACCCTTGACTCCGCTTCTCGTCTCTAGAACAATGTCAGACTTCTTCAGATGTAGGGCTGCAGCAATAACCTCTGGTTTGGGCTCCTTCTCCAAGCCTGTGAAGGGTCTTTGATCAAGAACAGGTATACCCAGAAGTTTAGAGAATTCCTCCATGGTTGGAACCAGCTGATAGTCAGGGAATGTAAAGCAGTGGTGCTTAGGGTCAAAGAACTGAAACAGGACACCCATCATGTCTTCACTGAACCCTGAAGTAACTAGATCCAATAGGTGACCATGTCTCCTGTTGAACCGGGAGTGATCAGACACTTGAGAAACCAACTCTTTAAGCTTGGGAGGTATCCCCACAAAGTTGATCCTGATGGTGTTTCTACGAGCAGAAGCCATGACCTGCAACAAAGAACAAAGATAAATCCTTTGGTCCTTGAAATGGTTAGTGAAAATGCTATGCTCATGATGCATGATGATGTCATGATGTTATGCTCAATCAAAGACATGTGGCACACACAAACAAGTCACACCATAGCCCTAGGTTTAAAGGCTTGCATGAGGTTTAAGGTAAGTACCCTCCCCTGAAGTTAGATGGTTCATCCTGTCCTACAAAAGTAACCGGGTTCTAAGGGATCTCAATATCATTGATCCTTCACAAGGGTGGTTGATCAGAAGGCAACTTACTTGCCAACCAAAACCCTCCAAGTTTAAGATCTCAATGAGTGTAGTATCGAGTGTCAACCAACTTCAGTCTGCACCAAAGTCGGTTACCTCACTACTTTCTAAAGGCCAAGATGAGTTAACTAGGGTTCTAAAAGTTAGTTAGTGCATTGACAACATATGGCAGCCTCATATTATCCTCAACTTGACTTAAGGAACATAAGCACCAACCAAGAAGTCACACTAACTATGGCCACCAGATCAACCGTATCGATATACGTCGTACAGTTTCCTTGGTCTATTGCCATTTACCTAAGGTACACTAGATCCGGGTTAGGATCTTTCACACATAAGAGCCCAACAAGTAAGTATAAAGCAAACAAGGCAAACAATTTTAAAGTGATCTTAATTCCTAAGGGTACCCCTCTTAAAATAGATCCCCAGCAGAGTCGCCAGTTCTGTAACACGGTGGGAGAACTGACTTTTAGTTATGTTGCGGATAGCAAGAGTCGCCACCGACTTTTATTTTATCCAAAAGGAAAGGGTATAAAAGAACAGGAAAGACCTTAAGAGATATTTTTGGGTCCGGGGGGTAGGTTATGTAAAGGGAAGGTGTTAGCACCCTTTACATCCATGGTTATCCATGGGCTCTTAGTCACTTAGCTCACTTTTGAATTGTTTTTGAAAGTGTAATGTGTGAATAGAAAAATTTTCAGAATAGTTAATAATGATCCATGTACGGATGCGTAAAAACTTGTTTTTTGAAAATTTGTTTGAAATTTGTTAAGTGTGAAAAGTTTTTGAAGTGAGCAAGTACATAAGAGGAACCTACCCTAAAGTTTTAAGTCTTTCTTGTTCTTTATCCTTTCCTTGGTAAGACTATCCCTACTATTAAGGAGTAGGTAGTCATTACCTTGGATGTAAGGGACATGAGAGGGACATCTGTTTATGAAGGCAACTGTGGGGTATAATAAGCATATAGGAGGGACTATCATCATTATTCGAAGGGACTTGATTCATAAAGGCAACCATGAGGGACTTGATGATTTTTCTTTTTAAAGGGACTTGCTTTATACACCCCACTTGACCTTATGATTTAGGCAACTTGAGGGATAGCCTTAGAAAGTGAGGCGGCGATTAAAAATCGACTTACGTGTGTGAGTGTTTAATATTAATTATCTTTGATTAAAATGATCTAATTTATTTTAAATAAAATACATATTTGCACTCCCTAATTACTAACCATAGCAACAATTAAATAATTACAAAATTTACATCCAGGAGCATTTACATAATAATTATAATAAGCAAAAATAAATAAATAAATAGCAAAAATAATTAATTAGCAAAATATAAATAAACAAGCTAAAATAATAAATAAATAATAAATAGGGGTTAGTGGTAAATATAATAAAAAAAATAAGGTTAGTGAAAATAAAATAATAATAATAATAATTAGAAATAATAAACAAGGTTAGAAACATAATAATAAAAATATAATATAATAATAAATAATAGTATGGTTAGTAACAATAATTAAAGTAAAAATAAATAGAAAAATATTATAATGACATGATTAGAATAATAAACACAAATTTCAATTTTAATGTATAAGCATTTATTTAGAAACATGGATAATTAAATAATTACTATAATATAAAAATTTTAAACATAATATAATTATACATTTTAATCATTACAAAAATTTAATTATTTATTAAAAAATATTTATACATTATATGAAGAAAATAAATTTTAAGTATCATATTCACAAAAAATAATCATATTTACAAAATTTGCATGAATCATATTAAATAAATACATAATAATTACATTAAGAGCTAGAAAATAAAATTATTTAGAAAAATAGAATTAGATTTTTATTTTAGAAAATAGTTTTAGGGTTTTGAAAATTAGGGTTTAGTTATATACAAAATTTTATTTTAACTAACTATATAAAATTATTTTAACTAATATAAATTATACAAATAAAATTTGAATTGAGAAATCAAGAGTTTTAGATTTTTTTAGAAAATAATATTAGGAATTAGAATACATAATAGATACATATTTTATAATATAATAATATAATTTTAATTATTTAAATTAATTAAATTAAAAGAAAGAAAAGAAAAGAACAAAAAGAAAGAAAGAAAAAAAACCTGGTGGGGCTGGGATTTGAACCCAGTCCCCTATGGTTGACAACAACATGCATTCACCACTGGGCCATCCACGTGCAGGCAACAATGAAGGGAGGAGAATTTGGTTTTGTGCTTTACTTTGTAAAATCCAGAAAATAATAAAAACGAAAGGGCCTGGGGTGGTGTTGAACCCAGGACCCTTGTTCCTTCATGCGCATGCCTTACCGCCTGGCTGGGAGAGCCTTTCTGATAGTGGATTGGCAAGTAACTATAATATATTAAGTTTGCTCTTAACCTGAAAAAATAACAAAAAAACAATGCACCAGCCAAGTATCGAACCAGGGACCTCACATCATACACGCCTCAGTCTTACCACTAGGGCAAACATACGTTTGTGAAATAAATCCAGGATTAATTCATATTATTTTTTAAACAAAATTTGAATTTAAAAACAGGCGCGAATGATCTTCATCTTCTTCCCTATACCTGCACTTTTTCCTGCGAAAATTGCTGGAAATTTACCTGCGAGTTCTTCATGGTTCTTGACCTGCGAAATCCGAATACTCATGAAACAACATCAATTTATGAAATTGGTTAGTGATTTACAATCCTCACAGTTCACACAACAATTCTACAATTCCAGAATTCATTTATATGCACTCAAACGATAAACCCTAATTGTGAGGTTATGAACCCTAACATGGCCGTTTGCGGTTTAAGCATTCATTCTTCAATCTAATTGTCCAGAATCACTCTAAGCATCAAAACAAACACATATTAGTCATCAAAATCAATTTATAATGCATATATTAATAGGTTCGAAAATTTGAGTTTCAAGAGAAAGATGAATTCGGGTAGTGCCATATGAGATGGTATTGATGCGTATGAGTGATGATATAGCTTCCACAATGTCCAAAGAACATCTCTATGTTCTTACTTTACCTCAAAATCTCTTGTATGAGTGAATCCGAATATGGCTTTTTGGATGAATTTTTGAGCAATGGAGCTTACCTTTGGGCTGCTGGAATTTTTTCTTTGATCAATGGCAATGAGTTTAGTATATATAGGAGACTCAATTAGGTCAAAAACTTTGATTGATTATGTGGAAGTTTTGATATTTTAAGATTGAGAAAGATCATGCCATGAAAGTTCAATATTTTTGTACCAATGCTTTCTATTTCAAACCACTCCATATAATTCTTGCATCAATTTGTTCCATATTGATTTTATGACTTTCTAGAATCAATAAATCAATTAAATCTTCACATTTAATATTTTATTTAAATTTAAAATGATTTTAAGAATAAAAAATCATAATAAATTAATTAAATAAAATAAAAATTATGAAAATATTATGGAAATTTCGTGCAAGATGTTATTGTATGGGTTGGGTCATAATTTGGTCAGCCCATTTGGAGAAAATTGTTTTTAGGCCTCCATTTTCAACATAAACCATCACAAAATTTCCCAACTTTGCAAGGGCACATCTCCCTCAATTTTAAAGGTATGAGGGTGTTCTTGGACTTTTTGGAAAGCTTGAAGAGTCCTCTAAACAACCCCATTGGTTTCAGGTCCATATCATTTACCAATATCAAGTTATGCCCTTTTGAAGTTGTTGACTTTTTGTTGACTTTTGAAATGACCTATAATGTCTTAGGTCATATCTTCCAAATGAAGCATTTTTGGGCTTAACTTTCAACATCAAAGTTGTAGAGAATTCAATTTACTTCAAAATGAGCTTTGGATGGAGACTTGGTGATGAAGTATGTGAAAGTTATGGCTGGTCAAAGTTCAGTTGACTTTTACTGAGGAAACCCTAATTTAGAAACTCCTGATTATTGATGATCTGGAATCTTCTTGATGAATCATGATCAACCCTTGATCAAATGATGAATTTTACTTCATATACTTGATGTTGGCAAAAAATCATGAAGTTTGACTTTGGTTTGACCACAGTTGACCTCAGTTTGACTCTTTAACTGCATTGACTGATTTTGACTTATCTGATCATTTGACTGAGCAAACTTTTGAGAAAAGTCTTGAGACTTGACATGGGGGTTCTTATACACATATAAAATGTTATGAAGCTCATTTGAGGTATTGGAAGTCCATTTAGCCTGATTAAAGTCAAAACCCTAGTTTTGGATGCACTGCTTAGGAGGTGCATTGTCTGAGGGAATTGTCAACTCTTCTGACCAATTGTGAACCTTGTGAACCTTGTGAACCATCATAAAATGTCTTGTGATACTCATGGGAGGTATTGTGAACCTTGTGAACCTTGTGAACCTCATAAAGTGGCTTTGTAGACCTCATGAACCTCAGGAAAGCTTTGTAATCATTGTGAACCTTGTGAATCTTCAAGAAGTGACTTGTAGACTTCATGAACTTCATGAAAGGTTATGCAAGTGTTGGAGGACTTGTGAACCTTGTGAACCTTCTTAGAACACAAAGTCTTGTATTGTGAGGGCAAATTTTGGGGTGCAACAGTGATCGCTGCATCAAAGATCTGAATCGCCACAAAGAGGTAACGATTCTATCACTGACCATGCTCATTCGTAAGGATCACTAAAGGAAATTTTTGTTTTCCGCTGCGTTTAGATCGCAATTTTCCTTCAGTGGTATCAGAGCCACTTACGAAACCATGGATCTGATAGCTGTTAAATTTCCGTCTTTTCTGTATTTGATTCGATTAAAACACAGAATGAATTTAACAATAAACGATTAATTAAATTTGGCATCTGTTGTGTACGATTTGGATGATTGATGTTGATTATGCTTCAGAAACCGACATTAGTATGGTGAAGTTGTGCGATACATTGATCATCCATAGGTTACACAATTAGATCGATCACTTTTATATAAGATATAAGAAATTCTGATGCAAAGATGGTATATGGGATATACTGTTTTGATTTCATCCATTCAATCACATAAGGATTGTAATTCTTTTGAAAGATCATCATTTTCATTCGCTTCGGAATCCGACGTTAGTATGGTGAAGCAATGACATGTTGATCTATCATATTGAGTTATCAATCGAGTTGTGTTTGACAGCATGAAATTGTTGCATTAGGATTAATGGCAGTACAAGTGTTGTATTGCCGCAGACTTTTCCGGTTGGGGTTGTAAATGCACAAAAGTTGTGCAGGAAACGACGTGAAATACAATGAAGTGTTCATAAAATTTTTCGTCGGGGCGCTGCCCCTAACAACCCCGCAAGGAGGCGCTGCCCCCTTGACCCCCGTCCACTGAACGGTCAGCGGAACCACCGTCCGCTGACCGGGCAGCGGAAACCCCGGCTAATTCTGCAAAGTGTGATCAATCAGCCGAAATTTAATTTAGTTTATTTAATTATCGGAATTTTAAACTAATAATAAAAGTGTGTTTATTATTATTTATTTGTGGTGATCAGTTATGGCCTTAGTTTATCCTTTATTATTGTTTTGGGATTTTTAAATACGGCCTGCGTGTCGTGCCTCTCTCTCAATCTCTTTATGTAACTTCTTTTCTCATCTCACTCCCTCGTATGTAAAACGAGTTTTCTTATATGTAATGTAATATTATGTTATGAAGAAAAAAAAAAAAGAAGTATTCAATATTAAAGGAGGATAACCTTGGAGATCATTCTTGGAGAAGCTTAGATCGTTATTAGGTTAGCTTAGGTTCTCTCATTGGCTTGAGAGAACAATTGCGTTAGGGGCCATAATTGTATCTTTTTATATGTATGTTGATGCATGTAATTGTATGTTGATGCATGTGAGAGACGTTTTGCATGTTAAGCCGGTGAGATCAAACTAATAACAAATTCCCTCAAAATTAAATATTAAGTTTATGCTTTCCAATTTTTAGCACTCATCAAGACTAGTATCGAGCATTGTAGGTTTCGCCTACGCGAGGTGCATGTTCTATATTAGTAAGGTGTGATGGGATAATTGTAATATCCAATTGCTAAAACAATGGGTCAAACTTAACTAAACAAATTATAATAAGATTATACATGTTTAGAAGCAAGAATTAGGAATGATTCATGTGATGGATCAGAATAAGGAGTTATTCACCCAATTGAAAATATTCGAGAGTTGTATGAGATACAATTGGAAGGAGTTCCTACCTAAATAACTTAGTTTTGTGTAATCAGCCTAACGCTGACTTAAAACAAAGTGAAACATGGATCTCGACCCACTAGAAAGTCTTCCAACGGGATTTTCCGAATCAAATGATGAGGGTCATTTGTTTTGAATAAAATAGTGGGAGCATATTTGATTAAAGGCCTAATTAAATATGTTGTTTTTAATGATACTTATATTTTCATATTTCTCTTGTAGATTACCATGACAACAAACACATCGAACAATATTTTGCGATCCATCCTAGATAAGGAAAAATTGTCTGGGACAAATTTCCTGGATTGGCACCGTAATCTGAGGATTGTCCTCAAGCACGATAAGAAGCTGTATGTCTTGGAGACACCAGTTCCTGAGGAGGAACCTCCTAGTTCTGCACCAAAGGCAGAAAGAGATGCTTATAAGAAGCATTTCGATGATGCCAATGAAACCGCTTGCCTCATGCTTGCTACCATGAACTCTGAGTTGCAAAAGCAACACGAGAACATGTCTGCGTTCGATATGATCGGACATCTGAAAATGCTTTATCAAGAGCAAGCAAGAAATGAGAGGTTTCAGGTTTCAAAGTCCCTTTTTAACAGCAAGTTAGCTGAGGGAGCCCCTGTAAGTCCCCATGTACTCAAGATGATTGGGTATGTGGAGAACCTTGACAGATTAGGGTTTCCCCTTGGAAAAGAACTTGCGATTGATCTGATCTTGCAATCGTTGCCAGAGAGCTTCAGTCAGTTTGTCCTGAATTTCAATATGAATGACTTGGACAAAAGTCTTCCAGAACTGCTAGGCATGTTGAGAACTGCTGAGCAGAATATGAAGACAAAAGGGAAATCCATTATGATGGTCAGTAATGGAAAGAAACAGAACAAGAGGCCCATCAAACAGGGTGGTAGAGGGAAAGGCAAGGAAGTTGCCAAACCCAAACCCACTCCTCCTGTTTTGAAGCCTAGTGGAGGAATAGCAAAGGAGGGCACTTGCTTCCATTGCGGTAAGACCGGACATTGGAAGAGAAATTGCCCAAAGTACCTGGAAGATAAGAATAATGGAGTAGAGACTTCAAATTCAGGTATTTTTGTTATTGAAATTAATTTATCTACTTCTGCATCATGGGTATTAGATACTGGATGCGGTTCTCACATTCGTACTAATGTGCAGGGGCTAAAAAGGAGTAGAGATTTGGCAAAAGGTGAAGTTGACCTACGAGTTGGCAATGGAGCAAAGGTTGCTGCTTTAGCTGTAGGAACTTATGTTTTAACTTTACCTAGTGGTTTAATAATTCAGTTAGAGAACTGTTATTATGTACCTGCAATTAGCAGGAATATTATTTCCGTTTCTTGTTTGGACAAGTTTGGTTTTTCATTCATAATAAAGAACAATTGTTGCTCCATTTATTTGAATGATATATTCTATGCTACTGCAAAAATGAATAATGGACTATATGTCCTTGATCTTGAAATGCCAATTTATAACATTAATACTAAAAGGTTGAAACCTAATGAGTTGAATCCAACTTACCTTTGGCACTGTCGATTAGGCCACATAAATGAGAAACGCATTTCCAAACTCCATAAAGATGGACTCTTGGACTCTTTTGATTATGAATCATATGAGACATGCAGATTTTGTTTAATTGGAAAGATGACAAAGTCCCCATTCACAGGAAAAGGTGAAAGGGCTAATGATCTTTTGGCACTCATACATACTGATGTATGTGGACCACTGAACATACCAGCCAGAGGAGGTTTTCAGTACTTCATCACTTTTACTGATGACTTCAGTAGATACGGATATGTGTATTTAATGAAACACAAATCTGAGTCCTTTGAAAAGTTCAAGGAATTCAAGAATGAAGTACAAAACCAACTAGGTAAGAATATTAAAGTTCTTCGATCAGATCGAGGCGGTGAATATTTAAGCCTAGAATTTGATGACCATCTAAAAGAGTATGGGATTCTATCCCAACTTACTCCTCCTGGAACACCACAATGGAATGGTGTATCTGAGAGAAGAAATCGAACCTTGTTAGACATGGTCCGATCCATGATGAGTCACGCCGATCTTCCAAACTCCTTTTGGGGACATGCATTATTAACAGCAGCTTACACACTTAACCGTGTTCCATCCAAAAAGGTTGATAAGACACCATATGAGATATGGAGTGGTAAGAAACCACATATGTCTTACATGAAGATTTGGGGTTGCGAAGTTTACGTCAAACGACAAATTTCAACCAAGCTTGAGCCCAAATCTGACAAATGCTTATTTGTGGGGTATCCTAAAGAAACAAGAGGATATTACTTCTACAATCCTTCTGAGGGCAAAGTGTTTGTCGCTCGAACTGGAGTCTTTCTGGAAAGGGATTTTATTTCCAAAGGAAACAGTGGGAGGAAAATAGAGCTTGAAGAAATTCAAGAATCACAAAACATTGAAACACCTATGGAGGAACTAGAGCAGGAAACACAAGTAGTTGTGGAAGAGCAACCTGCTCAAGTAGAACAAGACCAGCGTAGGTCAAGCAGGATACGTCACCAACCTGAGAGATATGGATATCTCATAAGTGATCAGGGTGATGTATTACTCATGGATCAAGATGAGCCTGTGACCTACAAAGAGGCCATAACTGGTCCTGAGTCTGAGAAGTGGCTAGAAGCCATGAAATCTGAAATGGATTCCATGTACACAAACCAGGTTTGGACCTTGGTAGAACCTCCTATAGGAGTTAACCCTATAGGATGCAAGTGGGTCTTCAAGAAGAAGACTGACATGGATGGTAAGGTACATACCTATAAAGCAAGACTGGTTGCAAAAGGCTATAAACAAATTCATGGGGTTGACTATGATGAAACCTTTTCACCAGTTGCAATGCTTAAATCTGTTCGGATTTTACTTGCCATCGCTGCATATCATGATTATGAAATATGGCAGATGGATGTCAAAACTGCTTTCCTTAATGGGAATCTTCTTGAGGATGTGTACATGACACAACCTGAAGGATTTGACATACCACAAGATGCCCAAAAGATATGCAAGTTACAGCGATCAATCTATGGATTGAAGCAAGCTTCCAGAAGCTGGAATCTTCGTTTTGATGAAACCGTAAAAAATATGGATTCATCAAAAATGAAGATGAACCTTGTGTCTACAATAAGGTTAGTGGGAGCATGATCGTGTTTCTGGTATTATATGTAGATGACATATTACTCATTGGAAACGATGTCCCTACCTTGCAACAAGTGAAGACTTGGTTAGGGAATTGTTTTTCTATGAAAGACCTAGGTGAAGCAGCCTATATATTAGGAATTAGGATCTATAGAGATAGATCACAAAAACTGCTTGGCCTAAGTCAGAGTACATACATAGATAAGGTGTTGAGACGCTTTAATATGCATGATTCCAAGAAAGGATTCATACCTATGCAACATGGTCTGTGTTTATCAAAAACACAATCCCCTTCAACTAAGGAAGAAAGGGATCGCATGAATAAGATTCCATATGCATCTGCAATATGATCTATCATGTATGCCATGTTATGTACTCGACCAGATGTCTCGTATGCATTAAGTGCAACGAGTAGGTACCAATCTGATCCCGGTGATGCTCACTGGGTAGCTGTCAAGAATATCCTTAAGTACTTGAGAAGGACTAAGGATTCATTCTTGATATATGGAGGTCAGGAAGAGCTTGATGTAATTGGTTACACTGATGCTAGCTTCCAGACAGATAAGGATGATTTTAGATCACAATCTGGTTATGTGTTCTGTCTCAATGGTGGCGCTGTGAGCTGGAAAAGTTCAAAGCAAGAAACAGTTGTTGATTCTACAACTGAAGCCGAGTATATTGCTGCCTCAAATGCAGCAAAGGAAGCTGTTTGGATCAAGAAGTTCATTAGTGAACTTGGCATAGTCCCTAGCATTGTGGATCCCATTGGTTTATATTGTGATAACAATGGTGCTATCGCACAAGCTAAGGAGCCTAGATCTCACCAACGATCCAAACACATACTTAGGCGTTATCACCTCATTCGAGAGATAATCGATCGGGGAGATGTGAAGATATGCAGAGTACCTACACTTGACAATATCGCTGACCCATTAACAAAGCCTCTTGCGCAACAGAAGCATGATGGTCATACTAGATCTATGGGTATTAAGGGTATGCCTAATTGGCTCTAGTGCTAGTGGGAGATTGTTGGTGTAAGCCCTAGAGGCCAATACTTTTTGGTACTTGTATCGGATTATTCGTTTAATAATAAAAGGCATTTCTTTATTATGTTTGTCTTTCAGAATAATAAAGTCCCTAGAATAGTTAGTCTGTTTAATGAAATGTTAAGTGTGACTTAATCATGAGATCCCATTAAACATAAAAACATTATTCTTAAAATATCCGTAGTCAAGCTTTATTGCAAAGTGGGATAACATTAAAGCATTGAGACTATTATGAAGATAGACTGATGATCACATCTCATGGATCATGGATAAAGAGTTATCAAGTATTGACATAGGTATAAATATTAGGAGTAATATTTATACCGGATTGACCCGCTATGAGAATACTACATAGTATGTTATGCAAAGTGTCATAAGTTATTCTCATGGTGATAATGGTGTATTACCACCCTTCGACCTGAAACCACTATGGACCCTAGATGTAGAGTCGGGTGCTTTATTGTTGATCAAACATTATCCGTAACTGGATGATCATAAAGACAGTTGATGGGCACTCCACGAAGCATGCTGAGGGACATGAGTGTCCTAGATGGAATTTGCCAATCCTGCATAACAGGAGAAATGTCTAAGGGCCCAATATTGAACTGGACAAGGATGACACAGTGTATGCCTTGTGTTCAATATAGACATAGGGGCAAAAGGGTAATTGTACAAACATATATTATCACGAAAAAGGTTTTGTCAGATCACATGACATTTTCGTGACTTGGGTAGCAGTGATGTGTTGCTAGATACCGCTCACTGTTTATTATGTTAAATATATAATTTAATATAATTACCAACGTTACGAAATCCTACAGGGTCACACACATAAGGACAGTTTGATGAGAGATAGAGAAATCAAAGGAACACCGTAAGGTACGGTGCACTTAAGTGAAAATAGAAATTCGGATAATATAATAATAATTATTGTTATTTTATAATGGTTATAAAATAATAATAAAATAAATATATTTATTATAATAATAGTTATTATAATAATATATAATATTATTATGGATCATGTGAATTGGGCTTTTAGCCCGCAGCCCACAAGAGAGTCTATAAAAGGAACCCTTGTGATGAAGCTTTCACTTGATGCAATTTCGTTTTTGATTCTCTTTTCTCACTCAAATAATTCCGTTCGTAAGCAGCTAGCACTGTGACCGGAAGCTGTTCGTGTGGACTGAGTAGAGGCGTTGCACTTCATCAACGCTTGTGATCGCTGCATCAAAGATCTGAATCGCCACAAAGAGGTAACGATTCTATCACTGACCATGCTCATTCGTAAGGATCACTAAAGGAAATTTTTGTTTTCCGCTGCGTTTAGATCGCAATTTTCCTTCATTCACTTCATAGAACCAAGGCTTCCCCTCTGCTTCTTCAGTATCAATCTCATTGCAGTATGCAGGCTTCTCAAATCTGTCAATAGTAATCTTGGGAGCTTCATCATCCCAGCTAATCTCAAACATAGATGCCATGGTGGCTAATGCATCTGCCAACTGATTTTCTCTTCGTGGAATATGTCCAAAGGTAATCTCTTTAAAATATGGGATTAAAGACAACACATGCTCTCTGTAAGGAATGAGATTATCATGCTTGGTATCCCAATCTCCTTTAATCTGACTTACTACCAGGGCTGAATCTCCATATACGTCTAGGAACTGAATCTTCATATCAATGGCAGCTTTGATGCCCAGGATACATGCCTCATACTCAGCCATGTTATTGGTACAATAGAAACAAAGTCTTGCAGTAATTGGGGTATGACAACCTTCAGGGGAAATGATCACCACACCAACTCCATTACCCAGTGCATTAGAAGCTCCATCAAAAACCATAGTCCATCGGGATCCTTGTTCAGGTCCGTCATATCGTCCAGGTTCTTTGGTAATAATCATAATGTCTTCATCAGGGAACTCAAAACTCATTGACTGATAATCATCCACTGCTTGATGAGCCAAATGATCAGCTACAACACTTCCTTTAATGGCCTTCTGAGTAGTATATTGTATATCATATTCTGTCAAGATCATTTGCCATCTTGCTATTCTTCCGGAGAGAGCAGGTTTCTCGAATATGTACTTGATTGGATCCATCTTCGAAATTAATAAGGTAGTATGAGTCAACATATACTGTCTTAGTCGGCGAGCAGCCCATGCCAAAGCGCAGCAAGTTTTCTCGAGCAGTGAGTATCTTGTTTCACAGTCGGTAAACTTTTTACTGAGGTAGTATATTGCCTGCTCTTTTCGACCAGACTCGTCATGTTTCCCCAACACACACCCCATTGAGTTGTCTAACACTGTTAAGTACATGATCAAGGGTCTTACATCAACTGGTGGCATCAAAATTGGAGGTTCTAGAAGATATTTCTTGATTTCATCAAAGGCATTCTGGCACTCATCATTCCATTCCATTACCTGATCTTTCTTTAATAACTTGAAGATTGGCTCACAGGTAGCAGTTAATTGGGAAATAAATCTTGCAATGTAATTCAATCGTCCTAAGAAACCTCTAACTTCCTTCTCAGTACGGGGAGCTGGCATCTCTTGTATAGCTTTCACTTTTCCAGGGTCTACCTCAATACCTTTTCCACTAACAATGAAACCCAGGAGTTTACCAGATCTAACTCCAAAAGTACACTTGTTTGGGTTCAATCTCAACTTGTATTTCTTCAGCCTTTCAAACAACTTATGCAGATGATCAAGGTGTTGCTCTTCATTCTGGGACCTGGCTATCATATCATCCGCATATACCTCTATCTCATGATGAATCATATCATGAAACAAAGCCACCATATAACGCTGATATGTTGCCCCGACATTCTTCAAACCAAAGGGCATCACTTTATAACAAAAAGTCCCCCACTGTGTAACAAATGTTGTCTTCTCCATATCTTCAGGTGCCATCTTGATTTGATTGTAACCAGAGAAACCGTCCATGAAAGAGAATACCTTATGCTGAGCAGTGTTGTCTACCAGAACATCAATATGAGGAAGTGGAAAGTCATCTTTAGGGCTGGCCTTGTTCAAATCCCTGTAATCCACACACATACGTACCTTACCATCTTTCTTAGGTACCGGTACCACATTTGCAACCCACTGAGGATAAGAAGTCACAGCTAAGAACCCTGCATCAAAATGTTTCATCACCTCTGCTTTAATCTTCTCTGACATTTCAGGACGCATGCGGCGAACCTTCTGCTTCTTTGGACGACAATCTTCTTTTACTGGTAAACGATGAACCACAATGTCTGTATCCAACCCTGGCATATCCTCATAGGACCAAGCAAAGATCTCCACATAATCATGTAATATCTAAATCAATCTGCTCTTAACACCATCCTCTAATTCAGCCCCTATCTTGACTTCTTTCCTGTTTTCTTCAGTTCCCAGATTCACAACTTCGACTGGCTCTTCATGTGGCTGTATAGCTTTCTCTTCTTGTTGTAACAACCTAGCAAGCTCTACAGGTACTTCACAATCGTCCTCATTTCCATCTTCAGCTTGATAGATTGGATTCTCGAAATTATAACTGGCAATAGTAGAACTATTATCAACAGGATCCAGAGTGGATGAGGATCTGCATTTTAGTGATGTGGGTGTGTGTAAGAACACATAGCTGATAAAACAAAAATAAAATAAAAGAAAGACAGGGAACACAATATTTACGAAAACGAAACGTCCACTGATTTTTATTGAATGAAGTATGCAAATGATATGACATCCCGAAACAATCATACCATTGTGCCCCGGGTAAGGCACAAGGCTTAAGAATTTAATATTTCAAAAATTACAAACTTAAAAGTAACAACACAGTAATAGTATTTACTCCTGACTAAAGGAGATAGGAATAACATCTTCAGCTTTCCAGTTATTGAGCCCATCACCCACAGTAGGAAAAATCCAAGCATCCAAGTTGTAGTCTTCATCATAGTCACCTACAGCATTGATCTGGTCTTTCATGACCCCTTGATTGGTGATACGAACAGCACGAGCACGACGAACAGCCTTCTGGGACTCTTCATCCACCACAACTCTAGCATCTTTGAGGGAGGCCATTGTAGGAGGTACTCTGGTGACCACAGGAACTTTCTTGACAACAGGAGGAGCTTCAAAATTATTAACAACCCAAGGAACTACTTCAAACGTCTGGCATGGAGTTTCAACATATTCACCTTCCACTTTGAGATATTTGAATGTGTTCACATGGATAATCATATGTCCTTCCTCTCCGTAAATAGTGACAACCTTTCCCTCTACTGGATATCTCAGCTTCTGATGTAAGGTGGAGGTCACAACACCTGCCCCATGGATCCAGGGGCGTCCAAGCAAACAAGAATACGAAGGACGAATATCCATTACATAAAAGGTAGCATTGAAGACCTAGGAACCTAATTTGATTGGGAGATCTATTTCTCCGTGCACCACTCTTCTTGAACCATCAAAAGCCTTTACCACTATATTACTGGGCCTCAACACAGCATCTTCAGGACTAAGCTTATTCAGAACTTCTTTGGGCAGCACATTCAGCGAAGAACCATTGTCTATTATCACATGTGACAGGGTAGTGCCCCTACACTCAATAGAGATATGTAGAGCCCTGTTATGATCCCTCTTGGCAGGAGTCAAATCAGCATCGGAGAAACCTAACCCATTATCATAGGTCAAGTGTGCAACACAATTTTCAAACTGGTCTACAGAAATCTCATTTGGTACATGAGCAGTCTTCAAAAATTTAATCAAGGCTTTAGCATGAGCCTCAGAACACAACAATAAAGACAACATGGAAATCTTAGAGGGGGTATGCCCCAATTGATCAACAACATCATAATGACTCTTGCGAATGATCTTTAGTACTTCTTCCATCTGCTGAGAAAGGTCATCAGCAGTTGGTACATTAGTTTGCACAGGTTCAATAACAGGACCTTTGCCCCGAGCATCAGCAGTGGAGGTAGTAGTTGGAGTAACTGTATTCTTGGAAGCAGCCGGAGGAGAGAAAATTCGTCCACTTCGTGTGATCTTACTAGATCCATCAATATTGTCGACATCAAGGTTTTCATCAGCAACAGGTGTCTCAGATAAGGGTTCCTGCTTAACACCATGAATGTAAACATCGGAGCCATAAGGCCAAGGCACCGCTTTATCAGAAGTATACGGAATAGGACCAGGAGTGGTAATAATCATAGGAGCCACTCTAGCTTCAACAACAATCTTCACAGGGCCTTCAGCAGTAATCTTAATTGGACCCTTATGAGTGATTTTGATAGGGCCCTTGGAAGTAATTCTTACCGGCACTTTATCAACCATATCCACCTCTTCAACCTTTGCACCTTGAGTTATATGCTCAACCATGCTCTCTACAGAAGGTGTCTTCTCAAACAATATGGTGTAATTTTCCATGAGGCGTTGAATACCGTCTTTCAACTTCCAGCAACTATCCGGTTTGTAAGCACAATAGAAACAATCTTCATTACAACCTGGAAAGAACCCAGCTTGTACCAACTTCTTCTTAATAACAGACAATGGTGTGGTTACATCTACAACTGAGGAAATATGTGAAACTTCATCAATGGCATTGACAGTCTTCTCATGATTTAGCATGGGAGCAGTAATCACATTTGGAGTACCCGGAGGGTCAAACTCAATTTCTCCAGCATCAATCATATCCTGAATCTTATTCTTCAATATCCAGCAATTATTGGTATCATGTCCCGGGCAATTAGAATGATATGCACATCGTGCATTAGGATTGTACCTGGGAGAGGTAACATTGGGGTTCTGAGGAGGGTCTTTCAAAGTGATGAGTTCACCCTTCAACAAGTGTTGCAAGGCTTGGGCCAGTGACATGTTGAACTTGGTGAACTGTCTTCTAGGCCTTTGCTGATTGCTCTGTGGTTGTTCTAGTGTTGCAGGAGTAGGATTGGAGATATGAACTGCACTCACAGATTGGTGCCTCCTATTATGATCAGGTTGACCATAAACAGCATTTGACTCTTTCTTCCCACTAGAAGGCTTCTTTGTAGTACTTGATGAAGAAGCACCCACTTGGATCTTGCCACTCCTTATACCACTTTCTACGCGCTCTCCTGTCATTATCAACTCAGTAAAGCCAGATGATGAGCTTCCAATGAGATGACTATAAAAAGGACCATTCAACGTACACATGAACATATCCACTAACTCCCTGTCAGTTAGAGGAGGTTGTACCCTACCAGCCAAATCTCTCCACTTCTGGGCATACTCCTTGAAATTTTCTTTAGCACCCATAGACATGCTCTGTAGTTGCATGCGAGTAGGGGCTAGATCAGCATTGTATTGATATTGCTTATAAAAGGCTTCAGCAAGATCATTCCAATCACGGATGTTGACACTCTCCAACTGATAGTAGCATTCCAATTGAGCTCCAGACAAGCTCTCTTGGAAGAAATGGATCCACAACTTCTTATCAGCAGTATGGGGTTGGATCCTCCGGACATAGGACCTCAGATGCAGCTTGGGACATGAAACACCATCATACACTACAAAAGCAGGGACCTTGAAACCAATGGGTATAACCACTCCAGATATCAAACTCAGGTCTTCAAAATCCAGTCCAGAAGACTTTTGCAACTCCATAACATCCATTTTATCCACCAGCATCTTGAACTTATCTTCATTAGGATCATGATAATAATTAGCTTCAGAATCAGAATCCCCCATTGTATTGTGGAGACTGCCTCCCTCTTTCTCAGACTCTTCATACTCATAATCTTCAACCTGTTCCTTGGTCTTGACAGGACCTCTGAACCTTCTTCCCATGTTGATAAGGCCTCCTGACCTTCTAGTCTTCTTGGTCTTCTTGGCCAGCAGTGTCTTCAATTCATCCTGCCCCTTGGACAAGTTCAGGATCAGCTCTTGGAACTGTGCATTTTTTTCCTGGAGATCTTTGACTGTTTGTTCAAGAGCCATTGCTGAAATAAACAGCGACAAGATAAAAAACCTGTACATAAGAAACCTGTGATGCAATGATATGGTGCATAAATGCGTATGCAATGTTTTCAAGGACCGCAGGATTTAAATTTGTTTAAACAACCAAAAAGTAAACTTTTATTAGTAATAAATTTGTTTTGCCCCTTGGGATTACAATAAAAATGAAATGAATACAAAAAATGGGGTTTTAAGTCTCCCATGGACGCTTCCTCTTTGTGTTGAGGTATGAGTTGAGATTCCGCTCCTCGTGAAGTTGCTATGTTAGCTCCAGGATTCTTTCTTGACTTGCTTTGTAATGAGTCTCAAAAGTATCACTTTGCTCCTTCAACTGGATCCAGGACCTCTGTAAGTCTTCCATGTCAGTGGGCATGTCTGGGTGAAGGATGGTATAAGAAGTATCTCCTTCAGCAACAGGCTCCATAGTAACTGGCAGGATGGCAGGATATGGCATCATAAGAGTCTGAGCACGAGATCGTACCCATCTGATATAATCTTCCATAGGAATAGTGTACTTAGGCTCCAGAGTCTTGCTGTCAACCTTGTTCACTTTACCCCATGCTCGTATGAACCTTTGACGGTAACCTTGCAGATCGTTGTCGTAGTCAAACACAATACCCTGAATCAACATGTCATGAGGACCATCACTTCGAGCGTAACCAAACTGACGTAAAGCTAAGGAAGGGTTGTAAGTAATGCCCCTTCTTATGCCTAGAAGTGGCACATTAGGGAACTCCCCACAACGGTCAATGATAGTAACATTCTCCATAGATCGAGAGCACCAATGAATATTTGAATGAGAGAGTGACATAATCCTCTTGGACCACCTGAACCCTTGTTCATTCTTCATCACTGCTTGAGGAAGGTGAGAAATAAACCACCTAGATAACAAAGGTATGCAGCACATAAGAGTTCCTCGTGCCTTCGTAGTACAAGTATGAAGAGAATGCAAAATGTCTCCAAGTAATGTAGGCACTGGATTGTGACTCAGAAATATGTTGATAGCGTGAACGTCTATGAACTGATCTGGATTGGGGAACAACACTAAGCCATAAATCAACAAGGCTAAGATCTTCTCAAAAGCATCATAGCTCATAGCCTTCAAGAATACTTGAGCCTTATCTATCAACACCTTAGCAAGAATACCCTTAACTCCGCTCCTTGTCTCTAGGACAATGTCTGATTTCTTCAAATGTAGGGCTGCAGCAATGACTTCAGGTTTAGGCTCCTTTTCCAAACCTGTGAAGGGTTTCTGATCAAGAATAGGTATACCCAGAAGCTTGGAGAACTCTTCCATTGTAGGAACCAGCTGATAGTAGGGGAATGTGAAGCAATGATGTTTAGGATCAAAGAACTGAAATAGGACACTCATCATGTCTTCACTGAACCCTGAAGTGACTAGATCTAGTAGGTGACCATTCTTCTTGATGAATTTGGAGTTTTTAGGAACTTGAGAGACCAATTCCTTAAGCTTAGAAGGTATCCCTACAAAGTTGATCCGGATTGTATTCCTATGAGCAGAAGCCATGACCTGCAACAAAGAACAAAGATAAATCCTTTGGTCCTTGAAATGGTTAGTGAAAATGTTATGCTTATGATGCATGATGATGCTATGATGTTATGCTCAATCACAAACATGTGGCACACACAAACAAGTCACACAATAGCCCTAGGTTTGAAGGCTTGCATGAGGTTTAAAGGTAAGTACCCTCCCCTGAAGTTAGTTGGTTCATCCTGTCCTATAAAGTAACCAGGTTCTAAGGGATCTCAATATCATTGATCCTTCACAAGGGTGGTTGTTCAGTAGGCAACTTGCTGGCCAACCAAAACCCTCCAAGTTTAGAATCTCAATGAGTGTAGCATCGAGTATCAACCAACTTCAGTCTTCACCAAAGCCGGTTATCTCACTACTTTTCTAAAGGCCAAGATGGGATAACTAGGGTTCTAAAAGTTAGTTAGTGCATTGACAACATATGGCAGCCTCATATTATCCTCAACTTGACTTAAGGAACATAAGCACCAACCAAGAAGTCACACTAACTATGGCCACCAGATCAACCATATCGGTATACGCCGTACAATTTCCTTGGTCTATTGCCATTTACCTAAGGTACACTAGATCTGGGTTAGGATCTTTCACACATAAGAGCACCCAACAGATAAGTATAAAGCAAACAAGACAAACAATTTTAAAGTGATCTAATTCCTAAGGGTACCCCTCTTTAATTAATCCCCAGCAGAGTCGCCAGTTCTGTAACACGGTGGGAGAACTGACTTTAGTTAAATGTTGTGGATAGCAAGAGTCGCCACCGACTTTTATTTTATCCAAAGGAAATGGCATAAAAGAACAGGAAAGACCTTAAAAGATTTTTGGGTTCGGGGGGTAGGTTATGTAAAGGGAAGGTGTTAGCACCCTTTACATCCATGGTTATCCATGGGCTCTTAGTTACTTAGCTCACTTTAAATTGTTTTGAGAAGTGTAGTGTGTGATTAAAAATTTTCTTAAGTACTTTATAATGATTTAGGTACGAATATATATAAAGACTTTGTTTTGAAAATTTGTTTGGAAATGTGAAGTGTTTTTGAAATGTTTTGAAAATGTGAGCAAGTACATAAGAGGAACCTACCCTAAGTTAAATCTTTTCTGTTCTTAAATGTCCTTTAAATGGTAAGACTATCCCTATTATTAAGGAATAGGTAGTCATTACCTTGGATGTTATAAGGGACATGTGAAGGGACATCTGTGATTAGGCAATTGTAAGGTGTACTTAGCAATTCGAAGGGACTTATCATCTTTTATTCGAAAGGGACAAGATCATTTACGAAGGCAACCATGAAGGGACTTGATCTTTTAATCTTTTAAAGGGACTAGATGATATTAATAAGATGAGGGACTTTGCTTTATACACCTTACTTGACCTTTTTGTTTATGCAACATGAGAGGTAACCCTTAAGAAGTGAGATGGCGATCCAAAATCGACTTACGTGTGTGCGTGTACAAATTTAAATATTTATCTTATAATTAGTGATCTAAATTCAATTTTAAACACAAACAAATTTTCACGCCCTATTTTACTAACCATGGCAATTTAAATAAATAATAAAAATTATACCACTATTACATATTTTGCACAATTACATTATAATAAAACAATTTAAATAATAATAATAATAAATAAAAGGTTAGTAATAAAAATAAATATAAGAGAAAAAGGGGTTAGCACAATAATATACAATATAGAAATCAAACTAAAATTTTAAATTTAGATAAATTTTTTAAGAATTTTAAGATGAGAACAAAATAATAATAATAATTATATACTAATTTATTTACATGAATAAACATGATTTAGAAATATTTATTAAGTATAATTAAACAAAAATAATTAAAATAAGAAATTAAAGTTTTAAAAGAAAATTAGGGTTTTGAGTAATTAGAAAATAAATTAGGGTTTTTAAAAAATAATTGGGGTTTTATTTATTAATTTACAAAACAAATCCATTTATTTACAAATTATATATATATTTAATAATATGAACATATAATATATAAATATAAATAATTAAATTTTGAAAATAAAGTTTGATTTTTAAAGATATGAATTTTTTGGTATAAGAAATAATATACATTTATTTTAACATTTAAGAAACTAATTAAGTTAAATTATAAAATATAAACAAAATAAATAAAAGAACGAGAAAAAAAAAAATACATACCTGGGGCTGGGATTCGAACCCAGGCCCTAGGCTTTGTTCATCTTGGACCAACAGCACAACCACCAGGCCAGGCGCGCGCTGATGTTAGTGTATGAGCAGCAATGCCTTTTGTTACTAACCTGCAAAAATCATGGAAAATAAAGCAAAACAAAATGGCCTGGGGGGAATCGAACCCAGGACCATTCGTTCACAGGCAAACACACAAACCAGCTGAACCACATGGGGCGCGTACAACATAGAATCAACAACAAACTCTTTTATTTTAAAACAACTTTTTAAACTGAATTTTGGCGCCATCTGAACTTCATCTTCTCCAATTTACCTGCGAAAATTCCTTCAACATTTCCTGCGAAATTTCCTATGAGTTCTTCCCTTCAAGAACCTGCGAATTTGAATCTCTCACAACACGTAAAATTTCAACAAATTTGTTATACAAACATGATCCACACATCAAATCCAATTCAATGATGTCTTTAGAATTCATTTATATTGGTTTAAATGAGAAACCCTAAACGGCCACTCTAAACAATAACAATGGCAACTTCATGATCCTGTATCGAAACTCAATTTGGATTGCCCAGAAACGTTCTTAAGCTTGTCACAAACACAAAACAATCATCAAACATAATTTATAATGCATAAACAATGGAGAACGAAAAAATCATAAAAGTGTGATAATATTGATTCGGTTTATGCATATGGAGGCATTTTAGGTGTTGTTTATGATCCAAACATGTTATATTAACATCATAGAACGCATTACAATGCTCAAAACTCTTTGAAATCCCCTCTACCTTGGAATCCGAATTGGAATTTTTTGAGTGATTTTGTGAAGTTTGAAGATGGTTTTGGAGGCTGCAAATTCGTCCATAGTGTATTGCTTCATGTTGTTTATATAGGACACAATAAAATTAGGTCAAAAACTTGATAATTCTTTTGGATATTTGGACCACATGAGATTGAAAAAGATTTGTTCTTAAAACTTGATTTATTTTGATCTAACATTGCTATGTTTGGATGATCTGATTTTAAATGGTACCAATCAAGTTTAAATGTTTTTTAAGACATTCTAGAAACCAAATCCTTTTCAAATATATGATTTTTATATTTTATTTCAATTTAAATTGTATTTTAATGAATAAAATTCAAATAAATATGAAATAAAAAATAAAAAATCAGAAAATAGGTGGGTTGGGTCGTGCTTGATGATATTGTAAAGTTTGGATGGCAATTTGGTGGGCTCATTTAGCAAAAATTGGTTTTAAGGCCTTATTTGCTTCATAAACTTCCCAAAAATTTCCCAACTTTGCAAGGGCACAAATCCTTCAATTTTAATGCTATGAAGGTGTTCTTGGACATTTTGGAAAGCTTAAAGAGTCCTCTAACCAACCTCTTTGGTCTCATGTCCGTATCTTTTACCATTCTCAAGTTATGCTCTTTTGAAGTTGTTGACTTTTTGTTGACTTTTAAAAGGACCTATAATGTCTTAGCTCATACCTTCCAAATGAAGCATTTTTGGGCTTGACTTGTGAGACACAAAGTTGTAGAGAAATCAATTTCCTTCAAAATGAGATTTGGATGGAATATTTTTGATGAAGCATGTGAAAGTTATGGCTGGTCAAAGTTCAGTTGACTTTTCCTGTGAAAACCCTAATTTAGAAACTCCTGATTCTTGATGATCTGAAATCTCCTTGATGAATCATGATCAACCCTTGATCAAATGATGAATTTTATTTCATATACTTGATGTTGGAAAAAAATCATGAAGTTTGACTTTGGTTTGACCACAGTTGACCTCAGTTTGACTTTTTAACTACTTTGACTGATTTTAACCTATCTGATCATCTGATTGAGCCAATCTTTTGGGAAAGTATTGAAACTTGACATGGGGATTCTTGAACACATATAAGATGTTATGAAGCTTACTTGAAGTCTTGGAAGTCCATTTAGCCTGATTAAAGTCAAAACCCTAGTTTAGGATGCATTGTTTAGGAGGATGCATTGTCTGACTAATTGTGAACTTTGTGAACCTTGTGAACCTTGTGAACCTCATGAGATGTCTTGTGAAGCTTGTGAACCTTGTGAGCCTCTTAGTACACAATGACTTGTCTTGTGGAGGGCAAATTTTGGGGTGCAACAAGATGCTTGTTCAGACTTTAAGGGCTCAAAAGCCTGACATGGGGTCTTAACTATTTCGCCGTCCATCTCCACATATTTGAATGAAGCCAGATGACTAACAAAGATATCTTCTTCCCCACTGACAGTCACAATTTGACCCTCCCAGACGAACTTTAACTTCTGATGGAGTGTAGACGATACCGCTCCTGCTAAATGTATCCAAGGTCTTCCGAGTAAACAACTATATGCAGGTTGGATATCCATTACGTAAAACGTGGTATTGAAGATCTGTGGACCTACCTTGATGGGTAATTCCACCTCTCCAAACACCGATCTCCTCGACCCATCAAATGCTCGAACTACTAGGTCACTGGGCTTTAGAACCACTCCATCATAGTCCAACTTCATCAGTGCTTTCTTAGGCAAGATGTTCAAAGATGATCCAGTATCTACCAACACGTGGGAGAGTACTGCACCTTTACATTCTAGAGAGATATGCAATGCCCGATTATGAGCACGCCCATCAGAAGTCAAATCCAAGTCCGTGAACCCCAATCCGTTACTGGCATTGACGCTGGACACCACCGCTTCTAACTGATTTACAGAAATATCCTGAGGTACGTATGCTTTGTTCAGAATATTCAGGAGAGCCTTCCTGTGAGAGTCAGAACACATGAGCAAGGACAAGATGGAAATCTTCGACGGCGTCTGCTGCAGATGGTCCACAATCTTGTAGTCACTCTTTTTGATGATCCTCAGGAATTCTTCAGCTTCTTTATCAAAGGTGAGGTCTGGATCAGTTGATGGTGCAGGATCATTGACAACTACTGGCTGCTTCCCTCTTGCTCTAGCTTGGGCTTTTGCGGTGTCCCTGGGTGGTATCACATTACTTCTCAGTGTTTCCGGCGCGAACAACCTTCCACTTCTAGTAAAGCCCCCTACTCCAACATTTTCTACTTGAGCTGGGGTTATACTAGTCGTGGCCAACTCTTGCTTCTGGCCGTTATAGTATACTTCACCACCATAATTCCAAGGAACAACTCTGTCACTTTGGTACATTACTGGTCATGCAGTAGTGATGGTTATCGGTGCCACTCTGGCCTACGAAGGAACTTGAGATGGATCATAGAAGATAGTTACTGTGGAGACTTCACTTTCTTTTACAACCTTGTCAAACTGCAACATTCCCTCATCAACCATGCTCTGGATTCCGGCTTTCAACTGCTCACAACCATTTGTAGCTTCAGCTCATTCCAGACAATCTTCTTCACATCCAGGGAAGATACCTCTCTTTAACAAACAACCCTTAACAACAATCAATGAAGTCTGTAAGTCATTAACATCACACACCAAATTCAGGTTCTCCCCTTCATCAATTGCCCCAACCGTACCTCTGTGAGTAGGCATGGGATTCTGAAGCACATTAGGAGAAGGAGAAAAGTTAATTGCTTTAGTATCCAGTAGGTCTTGAACAACATGCTTCAATGCTTTACAGTTCTCTGTGGTATGTCCGGGAGCTCCGGAATGAAATTCACATCTGGCATTTGAATCATAACCCTCGGGGAGCTGGCCTGGCTTCGGAGGTTGTAGAGTTCAGAGTTGAATCATCTGGAGCTGTAGAAGATTCTTCAAAAGCTGCGAATAGGACATCGGCGGAGCTTCGAAATGTCTATCCTTGGGTCTCTGAGGGTAATATGAACGAGGAGCTCTTTGCTGATACCCTTGCGAGCGTTGCGGCTGCGGTGGTTGGACTTGCTGTTGAACAGGTGGAGTTGAAATAGTGACAGGAGCCACTTGCTGATAATATCCTCGGTTGATCACTCCCTTTTGTGCGTACACTGCACCTGTTTCTCCCTCTCTTCTTTTCACAAAGGGCTTCTTAATACCAGAACTTGAGGCACCTCCGTTCTGAATTTTCCCTTGCTTAAGCCAACTCTCTATCCTCTCTCCAATCAAGATGATATCCGAAAATCCACTTGAAGAACAACCAGCTAGCCTTTCCATGAAATGCCCAGGGAGGGTATCCAGGAAAAGGTCAACCATCTCTCTCTCTAACAAAGGTGGTTGCACTCGAGCGGCTACCTCACGCCATCTTTGTGCGTAATCTTTGAAGCTCTCCGAGCTCCTCTGAGTCAAACTCTGAAGTTGAGTGCGACTGGGTGCCATGTCGATGTTGTACTGATACTGCTTGAGGAAGGCTTCTCCCAATTCCTTCCAGCTTCTTACAGAACTCCTCTCCAGCTTCATGTACCATTCCAAGGACCCTCCGGAGAGACTATCCTGGAAGTAGTACATCCAGAGTTTTTCATCCCTAGTGTGAGCAGCGATCTTTCGATAGAAAGCCTGCAAATGAGTCTTTGGGCAGGAACTACCGTTGTATTTGTCAAAAGCTGGTGGCCTGAATTTGTGAGGGATAACCACCCCAGGGACTAGACCCATGTCGGACACATCAATCCCTAAAGTGTCTCTACACTCGAGAGCTTTGACTTTCTCAGCAAGCACGAAAAAGTCATTAAGATTTCCTTCTCCGCCGAATCCCATGTCATTGTTGAAATACTGGAATTGATCTTCCTGCCTGTTGTGCACTGGAACGAAATTGGCCATGGCTGGATCTGGAATATAAGGTCCACCTGGGCCATTGCTGGTGTTAGGATGAGCCCCTTGCCCGTCAGAAGTAGTCGCAGGAGTATTAGTATTAGGAGGGTTGAGCCCTTGAATTGCATTCCTCAATTCTTGCTGTCCCTGAGCCATCCCTTGCATCATGGTCATGAACTCTGCCATCTCGGTGCGAAACTCATTAAGCTCTGTCTGCATAGCATCCATGACTGACTTATGATTGCTGCGAGTCGCGTAGCGATGCGGGATATCTTGTCGGAGATGCCGGGTCTTGGCAGCTCTCGCAATCTTTGCCTGAAACACAGATAAATTAAGCATCCCGTAGAAAAACCTGCAAAAACAAAGACAAAATGCGAATGATGCGTATGCAATGCAATGTGTTCCTTTTATTCCCAAGTCTTTCCTTGTTTCCGGTCCTAGCATTAAGAGAAAATAAGAATCGGGAAGAAGACCCAAGCAATATTCAGATATAATGATGGCCGTGGAGAATTGGTGCTCACTACCCCGTGTCGGTGCAACAAATAACAAACAAGAGATTCAGAACAATTCAATCACATAAACTGAAGTTTGAAATAACAAAGTCCCTGAAGGGTGCCAATCACAAGAACAACAGAAATACATCAAATAAAAGGAATCCCACAACAAGCCTGTGGGTAGTCCAAGTACAATAACATGAAATTAAACCCTAGGGAACTCTAAGTCTTGCAACCTCCAGCTAAGACGCTTGACATTCTGGAACAACTGAACAATATCTGGATGGTCGGGTTCCTGGATGAGTCTCTGGATGAGGAGGTCCCTTGTATCAAAAGAAGCATGTAACTCCTTAATCTGCTGCAGGAACGTTGTCTCATTCTCTTTGCTTGGACCCGGCTCGGCCTTTGACCTCTTCACATCAGCTTCCAACTTCAAGTCTTCTATTTCCTTTTGAGCTTCCTTTAATGCTTGTTGACTTTCTGCTAAACGTTGGAGACGACCCTTCTCTTGATGATAAGCCTTCCGCAGGAGTTCTTTCTGTCCATCCAAAGAATCCTGAAGACTCTTAATTTCCAACTCATGCTTGACGTCTAGCTCCTTTTGCTTCTTCAAATTGTCTGCCCATTTATCTTGCCATAAGGTAAAAGCTTCATTGGCTTCATTCAGATCTTTCTTCTCTCTTCGACGCTGGGCCGTCTTGTGAGTCTCAGCTAACCCTTTTTTCCTGAAGTAAAGCTCTCTCTCTTCGAAGTCCTTCTGCTTGAGACAAACTGCTTCCTCAGCTTGTACAGCTTTATCCTCTAATTGACGGTTCTGAATCATCAATTTCTGACAAGAATTATGAGCCTCTTGATTCTCAACCCTAAGATGCTTGACCAAAGCTTCCAACTTCTGATAATCTTCTAAAGGCACCGTTGCTGGAGGCGGAATTGGTACAGAAAAAGGGACTAGAGCCGTTTGAACCTCCTTCTTTATCCAAGCTTCAAATTTAGGGAACATTCGATTGTTGCTCTTGCCTAGACATGTTGTATCCTTTCTCTTGATCACCTTCCAGGAACCTGCAACTTTTCAGACCAACGGAAGATTGTCTTTCACCGGGAAGTAGAAAGTTTGGAATAATTCAGATTCATCAGGAATCTCCTTGAGTGCATATCCTAATTGTCTTCTTAAGAGGATGGGATTGTAGTTGATACCTCCTGATACTCCCAACAAAGGCACATTAGGGTAATTTCCACAACTGGTAATGAAACTCTTTCCTTTCAACCTCAAAGTAAACCACCTGATATCTCTAGCAGACAAAGTACTCAGCTTTTGGGCCCAAGTAGAATTAGGATCGGTAAAACTCTCAGTAGTAGGCAAGTGTCTCATAACCCACTTGTAGAATAAAGGAGCACAACATCTAACAAGACCTCCTCGCTTCTTCTCATTCTTATAATGCACAGAATAATACAAGTCACCTAAGAGGGTGGGCACCGGATTCTTCAACACAAACAAATGAATAGAATTTATGTCCACAAACTTGTCCATATCAGCAAACAAAACTATCCCATACACAAATAACGCCAAGATGGCACAAACTGAATCCCACTGCTTTTCCACGGCACATTCTTCAGCTCTCCTGACCAGAAACTCTAAGAGAAAACCAAGTACTCCTGCCTTGGTGGCAACCAGATTAGAAGATACCTATGATGGGCTCAAATAAAGAGCCCTAGCAATGTCATCATGAGTCGGTCTTGTCATTTCTGAGTTGAAAGGAAGCTGATCCTTGATTAAAACTCCCGTAATCTCAGCATACTCTTCCAGCAAAGGACCCAACTGAAAGTCATGAAATGTGAAACACCTGAGCCGTGGATCGTAATACTGCAACAAAGTGTGAACGGCGCTTCTCTGAGAACTATCCAAGTTGAATACCAGATCCAGAATATCACCATACTTTTCCTTGAAGTAACCCAAATGACCCGGGGTAATCAGAGACACCAATTGGTTTATCAGGTCCATCTTGGTTTCAAAGAATTTGTAATGCACAGTTCTCTTTTTGACGTCTTCCATTCTGAAGCAATGATATGACCAGGAACCGGGAATAAATGCAGACCCTGAGAATAAAAGAAACACAAATGATTAATGATGATATGATGTTTATGCAAGACAAGGCATATGATCAGTGAAGTGTCTGTGATGTGCCAATCATATAATCAGGTGTCGGTGCAAGGTCTCAAAATCCATATATCACAATAATCATCCCTCTGATCCGGGATCCATATCTTAAAACCAGAAATCCAGATCACAAAACTGAACCAAAGGCAAAGTGGGTATGCTAAAGGTATTAGGGTTCCTGCAAACCTGTAAACCCCTCCCAATCTCACGGGTGTGCTACTCGGGTCAACATCACGGACTCTCAAAGCCGAATAGCAATAATACATTCACCATTTCCGAGAAATGGCTCATGACCAAATCATGGAATCGGTTTGGCATTATGTACTACTCAGGGAGATCTCAGTTGAGTCCGGAAAAACAAGCATCCCTCACAAGTTTCCAGCTTCAAGCATTGAGTCGAGAAACAATAGTACATTCATCCCGAAGGGTACAATACTATCGTTATATGATCAGTTTACTTTAACTGAATTCCTATGAGAGAACCAGGCCATCCTATGTGAGTTCCCAATGGACCCTCGGATGCGAGTGGGTTTGCCAACAAATGTGGTCTGCCACTGTCATCACTGGAGAGGGGTGTTCCCATTAAGGTCCTCGAAGATCGGTCACCAGATGCACATAACTATCAAGGTTGTACCCTGAAGTGGAGAAGAACCCCCACACAGAATAGTCCCGAGACAGTCGCAATCTGGGTGTGGAACACATCGCCACTCATCATGTAACCATGCGAGTACAACATGTCCACGCTAATCCTATAGTGCACTCAAGCCGGGTATTTGTCTTATCTCACAGTAACTCCCATCCCGCAGAAAAAATGAAAACCAGCACAGCCAGACAGTCCAGTATAATAAGATGCATGGAAAATAAAATACTGAAAGCAGTAAATAAATGCGGTAAAGTAAAGCTGTAAAGTAAAACTGTAAATAAAAACAACAAAGCTAAACTAAACAACAAATAAACACCCAAAGAAACAAAACCAAACAGGCGCTAGGATTGACTCTACAAGGGAAACCAGAAGAATCAGGTTAATCCCCAGCATAGTCGCCAGCTGTCGCTCCCGGGATTTTCATCCTAGTACAAACGCGAAAGTGGCGCGGAAAAGGTAGAGTCGCCAGCCAGACATTTTTATCCCGAAAGAATGAGAAAGGTAATGTTGCACAAACCTGAGGAAGAAGGAAAGGACAAGGTCCTGCGAACCAAAGATCAGGGTTCGGGAGTCGGTTACGACCTGGGAAGGTATTAGCACCCCAGATCGTCCGTTGTACCCGACGGGATCCACGCTTGCTTGTTTTGTTTCAAAGGGTGAGAAAAAATATGCTGCTGAAATGAAATAATGGCTATCTGGAATGGAATGGAATGGGAATGAGAAAAGAAAAGAAAAGAGAATGGAAAGAAAGAGGGAAATGTAGGGAAAATAAAGACTGTGCTCGAACGGGCCCTACCCCGCTGCCTACGTACCTCATCGGGATAATGAGGATCAGAGTCGACGTAGTTCGCCTAACTAAGGCGGGAACTATTTGTTTGTATTTTTTTATGGCTTAAACTGCGTATGTCTATGCTCAGGTGTTGCAGACTCGTCTGATACGAGTGCGTTTACCCTCTTGCATGCGAGACAAGTCGTCGCGAGTTCACGTTATGAGTGAATGAGATGAGAAAAGAAGTTCCCGCAGGATAGTCGCTTATTATTTATTTTTGTTTTTTAGGAGAAGTATTTTGAATTTTTTTGTGAACTGTCTTGTACTAAGACCTATCCATCGCGAGAAGCATTTACACCTCGCCCCGAAACAGGACGCATATAAACACTCCGCAACAAAGTCTCGTGTCGTACAAGATTGTTCGGTTTATCCTTAGATGTTTTATTATTTTCTTCATGAGGAAAGAAAGAATGACTCAAATTGGAAAAGGGAAAATCTAATGGGAACTAAGACACACCCTAATTTTATTGATTTATTTACATGAGAAATCCTATGGTTTGTGGGGTTTTCTAAACCTAATGGAAAAAGCACCTAGAACTAATAGAATGCAACTTACTTCCTAAGGAAGATAAGTTGATTCTAAAGCTAAGGGAAAACCTAAAGCAATTGAAGAATTAATCAACAAAAAAATATTGAAATTAAATGACTAGCTAGAATTCAAAGACAATTCAAATAAAAGCATGAACTAAAATAGTCTTATTTTTTTTATTCTAAGTCTTAACTAAAATGAATCCTAAGCCTAAATTCTAAACTAAGGTCATACCTAATGTTTCTTCTAAAAAATCAAAATCTAAACTAGCCTAAGTCCATATTAAATTCTAAAACTAAATTTAAACTAAACTATTTTTTTATTGAATTTAATATCAAAGCCTAAACTAAGAGAAATTATATGTGACAAAGCCTAAGAATTAATATTCTAAAAAAAATCAAAACCTCTGGAAAAATTATGAAAATTAATCTATGGGGTCCTAAGATTACCTATAATATTGTGTTAAAAGGGGTCCTAAAAAATCCTAATTTTGCTATGTCTAAGAATTGTCTATTTTCAACTAAGAATTATTCATTAATTTCTAAGGATTAAGCCTCTAAACCTAAGATAAAGTGATCTAAAAAATCCACAAAAATTAACCTAAGTACTACTATGGGTCCTCTAACTACAGTAAAAAGAATGCGCAAAAAAAAGTTACTGGAAAGTAAAAATATAAAATCTACAAATTTGTGTACCATTGAAGAAATCCCTTAAAAAAACTAATTACGAGAAAAACCTAATAAAATCAAAAATACAAGAAAAACAGAAAAATAAAACGTCAACTATTTCTAATGGGGATTAAAAATCTATTTGTATTTTTATCGAATTTTTCTATTAATTTTGCTATTTTTTATGAATTATTTCCTAAACTAAAAAATCTAAAAAAGAGAGAAAATAAAGAGAGGTGGATTTAGAAATTTCTTCTAGTTTATTTATGTATGGGCCTTAGAATGGGGGTGAAATTAGCACAATTCCAGGCCCACATGCGCAAGAAATGGAGGGTGCATACTATGAGTCTTCGGTCAACTGTATTGACCTGATCCAAGCCGTCTGATTGGGTTCTATCCACTAGTATTCTCATCCTGGGTCTTACTGCGCATGCCTATGGGAACTATGGTGGTATGAACACATAGGATCACCGCAGAATATGCCAATCGGACGGTGACAAGTGTCACCGCCGGTGTGGCTGAAATTCAAACAACCCACCTCTTCCTCTTTTAACGGCAATATTAATGGGATTTATGAGAAGTTAATTAAAACTAAGGGATTAAATTATTATTATTATTCCTTTAATATTCTGCTAACAGCCTTAATTATCCATTGATTTTCTCTTATCTCTTAATATGGAAATTAATTAAAGCTTATAACTTAATAGAACAAAAGAGTCTGTTGAAGAGAAAACCCCAGACGAACCCTAAAAACAAATCCCTCTCTTCATCGCACCCTCTCTCTTCTCCCTCTCTCTGAATTTTCCGCCGCCGCCGACGAAACCTAAACTCCACCTTCTTCTCATCCACCGTCCTCCTATTCTTCTCGCGCCACCATCCCCTAAACCTCTTCTATCTGAACCTTCCTCAACCCGACATGAAGAACAAACCCTAGCCTAACCTCTTCATGGCCTCCGCAAACATCGCGAAACTCGCTGTCATCCTCACTCAACCCCTCTTAACAGTCTCATCAATTACCAGCTCGAATCATTGAAAAGAAACAAAATCGCACACCCAAATCCCAACATGGTAAAAAGAGGATAGATCGTATGTACCTGTATCTACGACGAACTGCGATGCGATTGAACACTTGCTGTGAAGGGTTACAGCGTCGTCGTTCCTGCTTGATTCGAAGCCGCGCGTCAAGAATCCAATTCGTTTGATTGACAACGACGAAGCTTAAACTGTGATTTGTGTCGAGCGAGGAAGATCAATTCGCTTCAAAGATTCAGGTAAGCTTTTCCTATCCTTCGATTACGCGTTCACACTCGTGAGCTCTAGGCAATTCTGCATTTGACTATTGAAACTCTCTAGCATCATGACCTGATACATGCCCTTGTTGGTGATTCTTCCCCTTTTTCTTTCAGGTTTCAAGGACCCTTGGTGCTGCTGAAACGTTGTTGAAAGTTGAGAAAGAGGATGAGCGAAGAAGAAAGATGAATGATGAGGTTTAGTTTGGTGGAGGTTCGGATTTGGGATTGGTGAAAGCAGAAGGTTGAAGAAGATGTTGAAGCTCAGTGATGTGAGAATTATGTGTAGGACAGAAGAAAAAAGAAAGTAGTGAAGGATTAGTGAAGAAGTTGAGAAGAAGGGTTGAGAGATGGAGTTTTGTAGAATGGGGGAAGAATGGTTGCAGGGAGAGGCTGAGCAAATGGTGAAGAGTGGAAGAAGGAGAAGGTTGAAAGATTGGAGAAATTATGGGAGAGACTTCAGATTGAAAGGGTGGTGAGTCAGGAATCCGAACCTGTGAGGAGAAGTGGTTTTCGGATTTATAGGTGTTTGGAGGAAGCTTCTGGAAGAAAGTTAGTTAGGCAAGTTTTGTTGATTTCTGTTAGAAATCTGTCCTTTTCTGTTGGTTAGTTGTGAAGTCTAATTGAATGCTGATTTGTGATGTGCAGGTGAGTGAAGTTGAATGAAGTTTCCAGAAGAAATTTCAGTTGTAAGTCTGTTACAATTCTGTTATACCCTTCCTTTGATTCGGTTATGCAATTGTGAGATTTTGACTTCTCTTGGATTCTTTCTTTGTTTCTGAAATGCATTGCCTCTGTGTACAGATTATGGAAACTCTCCTTGGTTGATGAATATGGGCTTGGGCCTAATGAGAATGCCAAACACACGGAAGAAACCGGGCTGTGGAATAAACCTTCCTGCGGGCCTTGATTATGAGATGGCCGGAACACAACGAGTCTCCACCCTCCTTCTTATTACATCAGTTGTAAAACTGATTCTGTTTTGGTCTTCTGTTAACTGATTTTGGCTAGGATCTGTTACAGTTCAACTGTGATTAACTGGGCTCATTTTGTTTTCTTTTTTTTCATTCTGTTATACAATTCAGCTGGCAACATCGATAGCTTCTTGAAACCATGCTCTATTTTTGCAGATACGCTTGTGAACGAACTCACGGATCAGCTTCAAAAGCTTAAGGTGGAACCCGCACTACTGCACTATCTTTTATTCCAGAATTTTTGTTTGAAACCTGAATTGTACAGGTTGATAAGGTTAAAGGTTATTTTTTTTATTGTTCCTTTGTTATAATTTCCTGTAAGTATTTTTCCTTTTTCTTTTCTAGTAAGACCAATAAATATGATGCTATACTCTTCTACTCCTAATTTTGTCATTGTGATTCTCAAACTGAACTTGGTCGTATTGTAGGTTGAATGAGGAAGCTCGCGGTGATTCACGAGTATTAATGAAACGGGGGTGATGATGAAGAGATTGAAGAATGTTGTGCGGCTCTTTGATTCTGCAGTTCGTTGTTGTGACAGGTTGTTGAAGTATCAACTTATTGATGGTTGCTGGTGAATCTTGCAGGCCTTTGCTGAAGCTGTTGTGCGATGGGGATGATGGCGATTGCGAGGAGCTAACTAATTGAAACAGAAGATCGCAGAGGAAGAATAGAGTAACTGGTGGAGTTGGGGGGTTTCTTTGAAGGTTGATGAAGTTGATACATTGATGAAGTTGAAATTTTGCAGAAGAAGAGTAATGGAAACGCGGTGAGGCCTGAAGATCAAGATTGATGGATTTGCCGGTCCAATACCGAATCTTGTTCCTGATTTATTTATGCTCGCAGTTCTGGCTTCTTGACTCTCCTTGTTTTCTGAATTTGTTGCAGGTTTGGTGACGATAATGAATCGTTGAAGAATCTTGACGAAGTTTCCATAATGAGATGCTGAAGACCATCCAGTTTCTTCGCGATTGATGATGTTTATGAATGATGAAGGTCAACCGATGGAGTTTTTTTTTTGAATCATTGTCAAAATTGCTGATAGTGATAATTAGAGATCAATGAAGGTGACTCGTGATGAAGGTTCAGGCTATTATGCAGGTCGGTCAAGATGACGTTGAAGATGCAGTTTTTGCAAATCGAAGGTTGAAATAAAAGCCACGGTCTTTTGATTGGCCAAGGTGAAGATGTGATGAAGATTTTGTATGGAACTCCATAGATTTTATGGTTATTTGACTAAGTGTTTTTTCAACTCACATAACTGAATCTTGCAATTGCATTGATTTTTTTTCTTTTATTCAATTTTTTTGCAATTCAATGTATCCTGGAATACTACTTTGGGCTTATGAATGATATTTTTTTGTAATAGAATTTATGAAATGGTTTACAAAGATGGACTCTCAAGGATTGATTAATAACAAAAATGAATACTTAAATGGATTTTTTGCTTGGATCTTTTAAAAAAAATGGATCTTAATTAGTTATGGCCTTCAAATGAATTCGGATTTGTGAGATGTAGAATGGGTAATGACTATGGTTCCAATGACCATGAAGAATAATGAAATAGACTTAAGAAAAAATGATTAAAATTAAAATGAATTTTGGAGAAGAATGTGGTTTTTTTAATTATTAAATGGGCTAACTAAAAGAAAGGTTTGGTTTTAATGGGCTCATATCTTCGAATTTCACTTAACACATCTGACTCCAATTAATGTGTTTAGATCAACTCAAAAGTTCAATCCGCACCAAACTTGTATCCTCCATGAATCCCCAAACTCAAACTTCAGTCAGTAAAAATTTCGACCTTATTAACTTGCACCATCAGCAACGAAGCACATGGTTCTAATCACCATACGAGTCCATAACTTGATCTCTCATACCATGAACCAATATTCCTTTGCCATGAAACCCTAATCAGCTCCGCATGTGCTATGGTCTTCGATAAATTTTGTCTCAAATAATGATGGAATTCCTTGAACGACAAGGCCACCTATGAAAATATTATGCAAGTGACTTTATCGAGTATTACTTAATTAGGGAAATAAACCCTAATCAGGAACTGGGAATACAAGCAGATGTTATCAGCCACATAACCCAAAGCCTTGAATTTATCTTACGACTGTAGATAGGACATGAAACTCTAATTCCAACCCCAGTAGAGTAGTAACCTCAAACCAAGGGAACAACTTGATTCTCCAGAGTGCAACAATCCTATGCCTTAAGAGCCAATAAAATGCATGATTGTGAATGCTGATGACCTAATGAAAGATGCGGATGAATGCGAAGCGACAAAACAGTTAAGGGAATAAATATGAGGGCAAATTTTGAGGTATTACAACTGGGTCATTTGATTTCTCATTTCGACCCTTTCATTTGCCATCTGATTTCTCACCTCAGTCAGGTCCTGCTGTACCTGGTCCATTTGAATGCCTGGAAGGTTGTTACGGGTAGGGTACCGGTGTGTGCGGTTGACAGGGAACACTCGGCGACGAGCAATGTTTATGAAAGCATAACAAAGTGAGAAACAAAAATAATAAACAAAACCTACAAAACAAAGAAAAGGTTAGTATGCAATGCAGTATGCTTATTTGTTTTCCAAGGTATCCGGTTTGGTTCTTGGTTTTGACCTTCCCAGACCTCGAGGAGATGCTTGATGATGTTGAGAGAAAACCCACCAATAAAATGAGACAAACTGATATATTACAAAATAAAGGAAATACATAGTCTGTTTACAAAATATGCCCTTGGTGGGTCAAAAATACAACAAACAAAAAGCAAAAGTACAAAGAAATTCAAACAACAGGATCAGACATCCAACCCGAAGTCATCCTCCTTGACTTCCTTCAGGAGAGCCTCTGTCACTGGACTAGCTGGGTGCTCTGTAATAGTCCGAATAAGGAGGTTCCTGGTAGCAATGGCATTAGTCAGCTTCTTATGCCTGTCCTGATCTTTGGATCTCTATAACCCCGCTCGGAGCTTTAATTCTGATATTTCCTTCTGGGCTGCCAACAAAGCTTCCTGCTGCTTCTTCTCATTGGCTTCCAATTGCTCAATCTTGGCTTGAGTCCTCTGGTCTTCTAGTGTGCGGGCTTCGGTGATCCTGACCCACCTAGCCTGGCTTTATTCTAGATAATGTTCTGCTCTAGCTTTTTGAATCTTGGCCTCCTTGCAGGCATTCTTTAATATCTGTTCCCCGGCTCTTTCTTTCCTGATGTAGTCCTCTGTCCTTTCAATCTTGGTCAGATGCTAAATTTTGAGCTTTTCCAATCTCTCAATGTCCAGACGACCGTCACTTCTTTCCCAAAGAGTCTTATTTAGAGCCTCAGATAACCTCTCATTCTTTTCCTTCAACTTTTCAAACTTTTCCAGGCTGACAGTTGCTGCTGGCTGTACTGTAGAGGGCCCAGGGGTGTCTTCCAAGGTGAAAGGCATTATGGTAATCTGAGCTCTAGCACGGGACCAGTCTGAGTACTAAGCTGAAGCAACATTATTACATCTCCCAAGAATAGCTGTTCCCTTGGTCTGGATGTTGTCCCAGGCCCAAACAGCTTGCCTAACAATAGCAGAGCCATACTGGATCTCACAGTATAGGGTCTCAGCTAAATCCTGTTCCCTGGGAGGGTGAACCAAGGCATATCCCAATTTCCTTTTAAGAAGTAAAGGGTTGTAGTTGATGCAACCTTTTACTCCTATTAGAGGCACATTAGGGTATTGCCCATAGTTGGTGATAATATCCTTGCCTTTGGTGCTCTGGGTACACCATCTGATGTCATCTGAAGTCAAGGAGATGAACCTCTTGGCCCAATTCTTCTGCTGATGTGGGTTCAAGAAGGCATCTGATTTAGGCAGGTGTCTGAGTAGCCAAGAGTAGAACAAAGGAGCACAAAATCTAACCAACTTCTCCCTTTGCTTTTCATTTCTCTGGTGGATGGAGTAGTAAAAATCCCCTAACAGTGTAGGCATTGGGTTCTTCAGCATGAACAAATGGATGGCATTCTTACTAACAAACTTGGGCTCATCTGCAAACAATATAGCCCCATATATGCTGAGGGCTAAGAGTGCATAGACTGCCTTCCATTCTCCCACTGCGGCCTTCAGGATGGCCTGAGAAATCAAAAAGTCCAAATGTAAACCAGGAATCCCAGCTTTTGTTGTCATGTTTTGCTCAATAAGGGCAGGCTCTAAGTACAGTGCCCTTGCTATCTCTTCACTTCTGGGAGCAGTCATCTCCGGGTTGAAGGGAATTCCTTTCCTGACAGGTACTCCAATCAATAAAGAAAACTCTTCCAATAGAGGCCCAATCTGAAAGTCTGGAAAGGTGAAGCATCTAAGAGGAGGGTCATAGAAATGCATGCATGTGTGGATCATGCTTCTCTGAGATGAATCAAGATCCATAACCATGTCCAAAATTCCCCCATGGTGCTCTCTGAATAGAGGGATGTGGTCAGGGGTGATGAGTGACTGGACCTGCCTGATACCAGTCAAGTAAGGCTCGAAAAAGTTATAAGATATGTTGCTTTTCCTTGGAGTAGCCATGTGTGCTGATGAAGAGGCTGGAGACAAGTGCGGATGAAGATCACAGACTGGGAAGCTGAAGGTATGTCTCTGGCAGACTGACGCAGGTGAGTCTCTGACAGATTGAAGGAGATGCTGAAGGAGATAGCTGAAGCAGATGCTGAAGAAGATGACTGAGGCAGAGGTCTAAGCAGTAGAAGGGGTCAAAACCAAAACCAAGATACAATGAGGTGGATACACTGAAAAACAAATAAACAAATGTTAAATGATGCAATGATGATGTATGCAAATGATATGCAAAGGGTTGTGATCAAGAGCTGGATCTGATTATCTGTCTTGATATAAGGCCCATGTATGTTTAGATGAAGGCTCAGAAATCCAGTAACCAGGGTGGGGGACTCAAATAAAGAGTCACATATCCGGGGTAATCACAAGAACTGTCCAGAGTGGAGTATTCTTAAACAAAACAGTCACAGGGTATGATGTGGGTATGGGTTCCTGCAAACCTGTGAATAGCCCAACCCCCCTCACGTGTAGTGTTCTAGAACAAGGATCCTCAGACTTGGATCAGTTATGAGAAGTGTAAACACTTCTAACCCGGAAGTACAATGTTTACAATAGCCATAAAGGATCCTCCTCTAATTCTCCCCAGATTCTGAAGGTCATAATAAAGGTCATCCAGACTTAGCAGGCTTCCCAGATAGCCCTAGCACTACAGGAAATCTGTAGCACAAAGTTCTCAAGAAGAAACCCACATCTGAACCGTGTTTCATATTCCCGCACCAGACCGAAATGGAATGGTAAATAACATGAACCACTCTAGCCTAGGTGTCACTCAGGTCCCAGGTATAGGACCTTAATCACTCAGTGAAACCCCACCCACCAAAACAGAAAACCAGCTCCAGCAATGATAATGACAGTATGATGTATAAAAACTGTAAAGAATGCAGTAAATAAAGCTGTACATAAAGCAATAAATAAAGCAACTAAAATAAACACAATTAGCACATAACACCCCAGTAAACACAAATCAAACAAGCGCTAGAAGGAACCCACAAAAAGAACCAGAAGCCCTGGTTGCAGTATAAGGGTCCCCAGCAGAGTCGCCAAGCTGTCGCTCCCACCAAATGACACCTAGGTCAGATAGGGTACAGACGCGAACGGTCGGCGAAAGATGAGCTAAAAAGATTCGCCAGCTAGGCATTTTTATCCCGAAGGAAAGGTAATGCTGCATAAACCTAGGAAAAGATGGACAAGACTGTTGTGAACTAGAGAAACTGAGAAAGGGGGTTGGTTACAACCTGGGAAGGTATTAGCACCCAGATTGTCCGTCGTACTCGAAGGGATCCATGCTTGAATGTTTGTGCTTAAAGGGGGTAGTGTCAGTGCTATTTTGTGTGCAAAAGCTGGAAAAAAGAATGCAAGTGTCAGTGTAAAAGAATGTGAAGTGAAATAAAGGAGTGTCATTGTAAGGAAAGAGTGCAAAGCTTAAGACTATGAGGCTTAAAGAATAATACTGGAAGAGGGGGAATGTACAGAGACTTTTGTTCGATAACAGTTAAGTTATGCCTACGTATCCTCTCGTGCAATGAGGAAGTCAGAACACCATAGTTCGACTCGAAGAGACTGAAAGATAAATTTACTTGTGAACTGCTTACTTGTCTATGCTCAAGTGTATGACCTGTCTGGCTCAGGTGCAAACTGTCTTGCATTAGACGGAAGAAGCAAATTCTCGTTTGTGAGTGAAGATGATGAGAAAAGAATCCCGGAGGAGACGATTATTGTTTGTTTTTGAGTTTTCAATCTTTTATTACTTTTGGAGTTTGTCATAAGAAAATGAGCTTAAGCTTGAACCAAAGATTAGTAATCATCACATCCTCCCTCTGATTAGGGGTAATGAGAATACCTTAAGTATGAAGTAAACACTTCACACTTAATCACCATGGTGTAGGATTAAGATCATTAACCTACTTGTACTTATTTAGATGTTTTTTGGAGTTTTTGTTTAGTGTTAAGTAATGAGTTTAAGCCATAATCAAGGATTTAATGGACCCATTACACCATCCTAATAGAAGGATGAGAGATGAGAACATTTAAGCTGAGGAAGGCTCCTCAACTTAATCCATGATTAGGGATTAACCTCATGACAAAACAAAGCCTTTATTAAGGTGTATTTTAGTTAATGGTAAGATTAAGAAATGGGTTTTATGGTTTGTAAGACAACTTGAGGGGGACTTGTCCATTAACACTAGGGTTAGTCCTTCTTAACCAATTAAGGAAGAATTAGAACCCTAATGTAAGGCCCAAGTTACAAGCTTCATGTCTTAGTGATTATTAGATGAGTTGATTAAGGGATTTAAACACATTAAGGGTTTAACACTTAGGATCAAAGTTATACACGCCATCCTAATAGAAGTATACATGCATAACCTTAATCACAAAGCCTTAAAACCTTGAAGGTTTAGTCCCAGATTAAGAGATGAGAAGAGAAGACACAAAAGATGACACAAAGGTAAAACTAATGGGGGGACTAATCAAACCCTAAATATTATCATGCTTGGGTGTTCCTAGGGTTTATGAGGCTTGCAAGAAGTCTTCAAGATGAGCCACCAAGGAAGAAGAAAGATGGAAGGAGAAGAAGCAGAAAGAAGCAAGTCAACTTACTTCACTTGAGAAGATAAGTTGCTTGAAGAAAGAAGGTGAGGAGGGAACATGAATGAGTAATCTCACTCTAATACAAATACAAAATGCAGCAATGATTCAAGAGAGAGAAGAGGAGAGATTGTGAGAAGTGAAGGCAAATTCACTTCTCAAAAACACTTACCACCTGAAAAGTTAGCAAAAGGAAATGAAAATGAAATGAAAATGAAAAGTATGCATTGATGCAAACCAAAACCAGAAGCAAGATCAAGATGCAAATGATGCTAAGAGATGATACAAATGTATGTCATGAGATGCAAATGATCATACAAGCAATGAGGATGCAAATGAAGCATAAAAGAAGTATAAAAGTTCATGAATGCATATGAAATGAAATGAAGACATAACATGGAAAATGGATGATGCAATGATCAAACATGATTCTAATGTGTCCTAAGATGTCTTATATGTCATGTGGGTGCATAAAATGTCATGGCAAGTTCTTATATGCAAGCATATGCAAGATGAATGCAAGTGAAGGCACAAAATTAGGGTTTATATGCAACATAAGATGAAAATGGAAAAGACAGAGGCAAATGATAAGATAAAAAATTGAAAATGCACTAAAAGGAGCCCTAAGCTTATACTAAGTCACCATCCAAAGGGGGAAGTCAGAAACTTAACCTAGAAGGACTTATGATTTTTCTAAGTTTTTAGGGTTTTAGGGGTGATCCTAAGGGTAAAATGCCAAACAAATTGAAAATGAATTATAAAAATGAAACAAAAATGTTTTTAGATGTTTGAAACCATGCATAGCACAATGCAAAAAGAATCATTCACAAACTCACTTTGGTTCAAAAGTTATGAATTTTTGAAGTCAGGGTTAAAAATATTCAAATTTAAGAACCCTAATTCAATTGAAAAATGTCAAAGTATGATCAAAACCAAAAATAAATTTGTGTGATGAGTTTGTAAATGTTTCTAAATGTTTAAATATGCTCTCTAATTTTTTTTTTGATTTTTAAATACTTAAATGTATTTTTAATTAATTAATTCTCATTAACTAATTAAAAATAATTATTTAAATGATTTAAAAATATTTTTTAATGCAAAAAATAAAAATAAAAATATTTTTGGGTTCTGAAAATTAATTAAAGGCTGGATAAAAAATTTCAGAATTTTTTGATGTCTTTTTCTATTTTTAAAAATTCGTATGAAATAAAATAAAAGAAATGAATTAAAAATGAAATAAAGAGAAAGTAAACAGGATGAAGGGCTGAGATGCAATCTGGGCTTGAAAAGGTTGACTGGGCGCGCATCTGGACGGCCCAGGTTCAAACCCTAATAATCCTAATTAATTAATTCATTAATCCAGATTAATTATTAATGGGAAGATCTTGGCCATTCACTGCACGCGGGAAAGACAAATCAGAGGGTCCACATTCAAACTCAGCCTAATTACGCAGTTATCCCTAATTGTGCCCTAATTACTTTCAGGTGGCCGGAAATGACCTCCGGTCATCATCTCCGGCCACATCTCCCCTGAAAATTTCCCAAAACGCTCCCTAGGTCATTTATGGAGCTCTAAAGCTCCAGATTGATTCCTCTCACCTTCCTAAGCTCAACCCCACCCTCAAACTTCATTTCTTTTCAACCATTAACAAGATTCGAATCAAAGAACAAAAAATGCAAAACTTTCAGACAGACCATACATCCTCAATTCTCAACCATTTTCAAAACTACAAAGCTCAGTGTAATCAGGAGAACAAACTCAACCATTTAATAACTTAAAATAAAGCTTATGGAAAAATGAATTCGTAGGGCTACCTGAGGTGAAGCTTTCAACCCTGGAGCTTTTTGGCTGCTTCTTTGGTCCAAGATGCCTCTAATGAACTTCCTGAAGAGTTTGCAATGCTTGAATGGAGTTTTTTATGGCTGGTTTGTGACTTTGTGTTCAACTGGCCAGAAAATCGTGTTTTGTTTGTGAGGGATTCTTGATTGTTTTGAGGGGTGGGAAATGATCAGTGATGAATTTAGAGATGAATGGTGGAAGAAGTTTTGAGTTTTGTTGAGTATGCTGAGAGTTTCGAATGAAAATGCAAAGGGGGATGATTTTGTGAACTATGAGAATGATGTGTGTTCAGGCTTGCTTCCTGTTGTGTTTGGCTTGCTTTTGATTATTATAAGGTAATGTGATTGGTCAGAAAGTTGGTAATGGCATAGTGTGATTGGTATGGCTTGTTTTGCAAAAAGTCAAGGTTATGTGTCCTTTGAGGTATGGGCGAGTTCAGGCCAAGGACAAGGGGGTGTCTGGCGCAGCTTGATTCAAGGATGTCCATGGAATGCAACTTGTGCAAATTCAGCAAGTTTGTGAGGAGTTGTGGGAGATTTTGCAATTTTGTGAACTTTTGGCCCTTTTGGAATTTCTTCATATGCAAGTCATGAAATCTTGAGGTTCCTTGGGCAATTCTGAGTTTTAAGCATTGCATAATGATGTTATGATGTGTAGAAGTCACTTTGAGGCCACAAAAATGGTTTGGCATGAGGTTTTGCAAAAAATCCCTTTTGGCATGAAACATGAAATTATGTGATTTTTGCCAACTTTGGAAAGCCATAACTTGAGTTCCAAAATGAATTAGATCTTGTTCTTGTACTTTTTGAAAAGGGAATGATCCAATCTACAACTTTCATGACCAAGAATTTTTCATTTGAAGCATTTTTGGTTGAGAAAGAGGAGGTTGAAAAACTTTCCCAAAATGGAAAGTTTACATTACAAGTCATTTCCATTTTTGGCAACTTTTGGTTTTGCTCACTTTTCTTCAAATTTGTGAACTTCTAAGAACTTCAATGATCAAATAAAGACCATATAACTTCAATTTGATGAAAAATACACTTTGGGTCCATTGATGGGGGCCTCAGATGAATCATGGATTGCTCAGATCACAAACCCTAGATGCAGATGAACTTGACCTAATGCAGTGAAGCAAAAATGCAACATGATATGCTATGATTGAACTAATGAAAAGATCACAAGCCATGGTGTGAACTTAGTGAGGGAAAATTTAGGGTGTTTACACATACTATGTAAGTCCCCGGGGCACATGTGTGTATACTGTTGTTGCAGGTTTTGCAGGGCGATGTTGTATTTCCCCAAGTAGAGAGTGCTCCCCAACTGAGCTATAGCAAGTGGAATCACCAGCAGAATTTCAAACCTAATCAAAGAGGTGTCCTCCCCAAGCGGAGGTTGTTCTTCACAAGAAAGACATGGTTATCCCCAGTAGAGTTCAAATGGAACCTTCCCCAGCTGAGTCAGAGTAGGGTGGTATCCCCAGCAGAACTTCAAATCTAGTTGAACAGTCCTCACCTCCGAGCGGAGTCTTTATGTCAGAATGGAGTATTCCCAGCAGGTAGTTGAATGCCTGATTCCCCGCAGAGTTGTAACTGTCAGAACTCTTTCCCTAGCAAAGGTTATGTGACCAAGTATTCCCCTAGTCGGGTTGGAAGATCGTTAATCCCCACAGAGTTCATGTTTGGGACTTGCTCCCATCGTGGGAATATTCCCAGTGAGTTCGCCAATTTATTTTTGGCCAGTGTGACAAAGTAGTGCAAACTTTTGTTCACATTTCATTCCTCAACCAAGTATTGCAAGGATATCTTGGACATTTCCCCAACAAAATTCCAAGGCGAATTGAAGAGCTTTCATCCCCAAGAGGAGTATCTTTCCACAAGCGAGATTATCCCCAGCGAGCAGCTGTGCGCCTGATTTCCCCACAGAGTCAGAATTTTCAAAATTCTCTCCCCAGCTAGAGTCTTGACCAAGCATTCCCAACCAAGTCTGAAGGCGGTTATCCCTCGCAGAGTTCATGATTGGTACGCAACCATCGTTGAAATATTCCCCAGAGAAGTCGCCAATTTATTTTTGGCCATTGTGATGATACAAACATGTATTCATCTCCCCATTCAGAGATAAGCATCGTCGAAGCCTCTTGACCTAGTTCTCCCCTGCAGAGCCATGATTATTGTTGCCAATCAGGGCACTTTGTTTGATGCTCGTTTGCATTTCCTGGCACTCGTCTGTGCTCACACTTTATTTGATGCTCGTAAGCATGCCCTGGCACTCGTCTGTGTTTGCTATTTGATAGTTGCTCGTCTGCATTCCCCATCACTCGTCTGTGTTTGATGTTGATATTTGTTGGATGCTCGTTGGCGTTCTTTAGCACTCGCTCGTTCGTGAATTATTTTTCTTTTGATCCTCCCCGACAGAGTTATGGTTCTTATCAGGCATCTGTTCGTTGCTCGTCTGCATTCCTCAACACTCGTCTGTGTTTGAAATTTGTTTGATGCTCGTTTGCATTTCTTGACACTCATTTGTGTTCGCACTTTGCTGATGCTCGTCTGCATTCCTCAGCACTCATCTGTGTTTGATACCTGCTTGATGCTCGTCTGCGTTTCCCAGCACTCGTCTGTGCTTGATATCTGTTTGATGCCCGTACGCATGCCCTGGCACTCGTCTATGTTTGTTATTTGATAGTTGCTCGTCCACACTCTCCAGCACTCGTCTGTGTTTGACATCCGTTTGATGCTCGTATGCATTCCCCAAAACTGGTTTGTTGTTTGTTATTCGTTTGAAGTTCGTTCGCATTATTTGAATACTCGTCTGTATCATCCTCCACACTCGTCTGTGTTAGCTTATACCCATGAATGTTGATTTGATAATCACTCTGATACTCGTCTGTATTGCTACTCCAAATGCTCGTCTGTGTTGGATCTCTGGTATTCGTCTGTATCAGTGGCTGATATTCGTCTGTATCATCACTGGAAGCGCTCGTCTGTGTTTCTTATATCATCGTCTGATATTCGTTTGTATCATTGACTTACGACGCTCGTCTATGTTCTTTTGATGATCATCCAATACTCGTCTGTGTTGAAGAGGTTTGAAGTCCTGACGGTGGGATTAAACGTCGAAATGGTTACCGGTCCTGGCGTAACAAGTTTATCCCAAGGAGGTTCGTCTGTCTCAGAGACCACTTATCTACGCAAGATTTGTGAAGAGGGTTCGTCAAATCCTAATGTTGCACCTGGCGTAACAGGTTATCTGAAGAAGGCTCGTCTGTCTTGGACCATATATCCACAGAGGATATGTAAAAAGGGTTCGTCTATCCTGATTATGCATGTCTATCCCACATACTTAAGAGCATCACCGGTCTTGGCGTAACAGGGTTATCCGAAGGAGATTCGTCTGTATCAAGTCATACATTTTTTGTAAAATGTAGGATGAGGGCTCGTATGTCCAGTTCCTGGCGTAACAGGTTTATTTGAAGAGGGCTCTATGTCCGTTCCCGGCGTAACAGGTTTATTTGAAGAGGGCTCGTATGTCCAGTTCCTGGCGTAACAGGTTTGCTTGAGAAGACTCGTATGTCTAAGATTTTCTTATCCGGAGTAATAATCCAATTTGGAAGTAGCTCGTCTGCTTTGTCTTCACTTCAGTCATCCAGAGCGTCATTTGATTGGCTTTATTTCTCATTGCTGGCATTCTCCGGCAGAGTCCAAATTTCAGGTCTTCTTGGTATTCAACCACAATTTTTCTTGAACGGTCGATAGCCCGCGCTACGGTCCTTTTCAGATTAACAGTTGTTTGAATATGGGCAGTTGTAACACCCCAAATTTGTTCTCTTTTGTTTAGCATCATCATCATATCATAATCATCATAAGCATGTCATGTCCTTAGCATGTTGCATAGAAAAATGAAGCATGTCACTCGCATGTTCTAGCATAAGGCATATGATCAACCATCCGGGAAATTAGAAGAAGTACAAGGAAAAAATCAAGAGTATGGTGACCTGACAAGAAGCTCACAAGACCTTTTAGTACAAGCTTTGTATCATATTCAAAGCCCTAAAAAGGATCGAGGATCAAAATCAGCTTGAAACGGTTGACGTCAGGTTATTCCTGAAGTTTCCCACCAAAAGGAGGGAGAATCCAAAATTCACTGGCGTTAACCGGTTAACGGCTGTGAATTTTGAATTCCAGCAGCAAAATTCAGCATGTGTTTTGGCTCCAATTTTCTGATTTTTATTCATTTTGAATTATGGAGAAGGATCTAGAGCATTTATCCAAGCCTAATTCCAGTGCTAGGTCCTAATCACTTTCTAACCCAATTCCAAACCATATTTTTTGGATCCCAAGCCAAAATTTTGGGCCCCAAACCTAAACGATATTTATTCCATTTCCCTCCAAACCAAGAGGGAGCTCTCTCATAATTCACTTTTCATTTTCTGATTTTTGATCTCTCTCACCATTCTCTCACTTTTCTCTCCCAATTTTCCAAATCACTCAAAGTTCCTCTTTGAAGATTACATAACTTTGCATTAAAGTTTGTAGATCTTGGAACTAAACCTCCATCCATAGCTTCTTTGCATCCATTTGCTAGTTTCATTACTTGGTTCAGATCTGGTTTGGAGATTAGAAGTTCTTTTGGAACCAAAATTCTGCATCAAGATCCTTTGCTTGCATTTATTTTGCATGATGTGTGGAGATTAGCACCGAATCTTCGATGTTTTCCGCGTAATTCCTCATTTCTAACTTAAACAACAATTACCAAAGCATACCTCAGCTTTGTAGGTTGGTTAAATTCAGACCTAGCTCTGTTTTTAGCTTATTTGCATCCTTGTGCTTAGATCCACCATGTGCTTGTGTATTTGCTTGTTTTGCTTGAAATGATTGGTTGATTTGTGATCGGATCCGCGTGTTAATGTTCATGAGCTTAATGGTAGTGATTAATGTGAATTGATCCATTTATTTCATGCTTAATTGATTGCTGGTCTAGTATGGAATTATTTGAATAAGCTGGATTTGAGCTGATTTTCTGCAGGAAATTGTTGCTGTTTTTACAGTGTTAACCAGTTAACGCACCTGTTTCTGTGCTGTTTTTCTGCAGGTCTGGACTGGTTAACCGGTTAACGCTTTAGTTAACCGGTTAACACTGAAGCAGAGTGACATTTTTGAGCTATTTTGAGCTTGTTTGATCCCCTTTAATTGCTTTAATTGCCATGGATCATTGTATGATCATTGAATATGCTAGTTTAGGGCTATTTGCTTGCTGGTTGATGTATGCTTTCATGTTCTCGACGCGTAAATTCATGTATGTGCAAAGCTTAGCATGATTATTTAACTTGGTTTTCTAGAACTTTGAACATACTAACATTTCAGGGGCTCATGGTAAGAGAAGTGTGGATGTTCATCCACATTTCAACTCTTCATCTTTTCTTTTTAAGTTGCTTTCTACTTTTTGATTTTGATGTGCCTTATGCCATCATGTGATTCAATTCTTATCTTTCCCCTCTAGTAGCAACTTATCTCCTTTAGAGGAGTAAGTTGCTCTCCAGCTTTCCTCTTCTTTCTTTTGCTCCTCCTTGGTTCTTCTTTTCTCTTAGGATAGTTGAAACCTCACTAACCTTAGGACCACCTTTTGCATGATAACTTTAGGTTTAGTCTTTCCCCATTAGACTTTTGCCTTTTGCTCCTTTGGTTCTCTTTCTCTTCTCATCTCAAAACAAAAGCATAAAAAACATTAATAAAGAAAGAAGTGACTTCTTGTGTAATAGCCTTATTCCATGGGGCATATGTATTCATTCCATCTTGGAATAATGCATTTGTCTAGCATGATGCACAAGTCGGATCATGAGGTCAACTTCATCAAGAAAAACCATAAAAAATACTTCTTCATTTTAATCACTAAAACACCTAATAAATTCAACAAGTCAATGAAATTAGGCCCTTGCCCTTGGAAACGACTCTTGGATAAATTCTCATTACTTGGTGTGCTTGTTCTATTATTCCATCTTGGAATGTAATAGAAAGTACACATTCCATGGAAAAGAGTCTAAGTTTATTCTCTTGTGCCACACTCCTAAAAAAAACTCATAAAAAAAAGCACAAACAAACAATAAGCGTCTCCTTCAGGATTTCTTTTCTCATCACCTTCGCTCCGTACGCGAACTTGCTCCTACTTGTCATTTTGCAAGATGGTAACGCACTCGTCGTCCGAGCCTGCAACACCTGAGCATTGACATAGGCAGCTCAAGCCTTAAGACACAAGCAATCTTTTCCACCCCTAGTTAGGGGAACTACGGCGTCTCTGATCCTCATGTCCAGTGAGGTACGTAGGCAGCAGGGTAGGGCCCGTTCGAGCACACTCTTTTATTTTCCCTACATTTTCCCCCTTTCTTTTCTTTCTTATCCAGTTTCAGTTTCATTTTTGCAACAACTTTCATTTCTTCGCCCTTTGAAATATTTTCTTTGCAAGCGTGGATCCCGTCGGGTACGGCGGAAGATCTGGGGTGCTAATACCTTCCTAGGTCATAACCGACTCCTGAACTCAGTTTCTTTGGTTCGCAGGACCTGTGTCCTTCCTTTTCTTTTCTTCGGTTTGTGCAACATTACCATTCCCGTTCCTTCGGGATAAAAATGCCTGGCTGGCGACTCTACCTCTTTCCGTGCCACTTTCGCATTTGTACCAGGATGGAAATCCAGGGAGGGACAATAGGTAACTCTATTATTCCCTTAACATCATCCTTTTCACAAATCAACTCAAACCTATGTTCCACACAACTTTATACACCACCACCATCACCACCTATATCTTTTACTAGACCTTCCCCACCGTATATTCTGCAAATTCTGCATTTCATCCTTTTTCTCAAACCTTCACAAACCCATTCCAACCACATTACATACAACCACCACACATTCTCACATAACCACAATTTCTTCTTCTTTTCTCCAATACAACCCCCTAACACAACCTATTATTTACCCTAATTTCCCATACCCAAATCCTCTCCAACAAAACTCCTCTTACTTTAACATACAACAACCCAACACAATGCAAATAATGATTTTTAGATAGCCATAGATTGAGTTGAGTATTTTTTATGGAAGTGGTGTCTTGGAGTTGCTTTTCCAAGCTGAACGATTTTTTGCATTTTACAATATCCCTCATGCAAATCGTTTACCGATGGTAGCATTTTGTATGAAAGGTGAGGCTCTTGGTTGGTGTAAATGGATGTTTCAAAGTAATGAACTTAGTACTTGAGAATCTTTTTCTAGGGATATGGAATTACGTTTTGGTCCCTCGACATATGAGAACCACCATGCATAGTTATTCAAACTAAGACAACAAGACATTATTACCGAATATCAAGCTAATTTTGAGAAACTTGGAAATAGAATGTTTGGATTACCACCTGTAGCTATTCTAAATTTTTTTATTTTGGGTTTAACTCGGGAAATTAGAAATTAATTGGTTTTCCAACAACCTCACTCACTTTTGTCGCTCCTGGGATTTCCATCCTGGTACAGACGCGAAAGTGGCTTGGAAAATAAAGAGTCGCCAGCCAGGAATTTTATCTCGGAGGAAGGGTAATGTTGCACATACCCGGAAGAAGGAGAAAGTGGGGGTCTCGCGAACAGAAGAGAGATGGTAAGGGAGTCGATTACGAACTGAGGAGGTATTAGCATCCCAGATCGTCTATCGTACCCGACAGGATCCATGCTTGCTAGCACTGTTTCAAAGGGTGAGGGTATCTATTACTGCTACAACTGCTACCAGAAAAGGACTGAAAAGAAATAAGGAAGAATGAGATAAAAGGACAAGGAGATGAAATGGAACAAATAACGAGGAAAGAGACTGAAGGACTGGGGAGGTATTAACATTTTATAATTTCTGCTATCTGTCTTATTTTATTCCTCTTTTCTTCTTCTTTCTTCCTTCTTTACTTCTTTTATAAATTAATCTGATTTAATCCAAGTTACCTGAAATCATAATAAATGTCGGCATAATAAAACATAAATCAAGGAAATATAAAATAAAACTAAAATACATGTGAATCAGGTCTAGAAATACGATACATTTTCGTGTTATCAAACTCCCCCACACTTAGACCTTTGTTTTTCCCCAAGCAAACGATGACTCGTAAGGAAAATAGTACATATGGATACTCATCTAGGTTATCGACTCTACTTTGGTTAAGTTTGTGTCGATAGGTAATTGCTCACACACTAAGGATATCGTAACAACACAATTCCGCTTTTGCGGTCATCAACCTCCCTCCTATACAAACAAATCTGAATCATGTCATTATACCCAAGTCTAACTTACTCATCCCTTTTCATTCTGGCGCAATCACATTAAGCCTGTTATCCTTTCACACTCATGGTAGGACAGCCTGTTAGTGACTATGAACTCATTATCTTCATCTTTTCTCTTTTGCACATATTAATAAAGAAGTTTGCACCAATGGGCTAAGTGATCGAGTGAGGATCACCTAACTTAGAAGGAGCATTTCTTTTGAATCATTAATTTTTTTTCTTTTCTTAATTGACCTTTTAACCTTGAGATCATACACTTATTTGTATTGGCTTCCTACTTAGTGTGTGCTTAGGATGGTACTGACTGCTAAATAAACTAATTAGTGACTACTAAAGGGGTGAGAATTTGCCATGGCATAACAAGTATTCAAATTTATTTCCATAATTGGGAGACTCACGATGTTAAGACGATACCGATCTTGTGGAATTTTCCCAAGTCTCACAATCTAACCTCAATTTCGTTTGTAACCTAAGATTTTCAAAAGAAACATTGTTTTTAACGCAAAAATTTTCATAATATGTTAGAAGGTAATAACTTAACAACACATGCAAAATTTTAAAATTATGTTAGAAGGTAATAAATCTAACTAAATCTAATTAAAAAGCGTTAAAATGAAAGCAGTAGAGTTCCCCCCCCCCCACACACACACACACACTTAAACACAACATTATCCTCAATGTTTTGATAAAAGGTGGTAAAGGAAAAATAGAACCTGTATGACTTCCATTGCGTGCCACCACAGCCAAATTCACTTTGACTCTTCCCTAGTCATCCCTGTCTTTGCTGACCACTTCTAGGGATGACAAAATTATTCGTACCCACGAATATCTGCGAATAAAATCCATCACGGATATGGGGCAGATAACTTAATGGATATTCACGGATAAAATAAATGGATATTTAAATATCCGTTTGTTAATGGATATGGATACGGGTTTAATGATATTTGTACCCGCAGATATCCGTACCCGTTAATAAATTATAAAAATCATTTAAATATTATTAGTTTATTATACTTTTTTTTCATCTATAAAAAAATTAGTCTTCTTATATTTCTTACTTTTTTTTGAAATTTTCTTTTAAGAAAATATTTTACATTTCATTCAAATTCTATTAGCCATTTTATATTTAAACTATTCAATATTTTATACCTCAATTCAACAATTTCACTTTCCAACCAACTAGTGTCGTCATTCCTCTGGCAAACCAATGACTTCTTCCTACTTCTCGGTCGTCTGCTGTTAAATTAAGAGCAAATTGTATGAATGTTATATGATAATAACTTATTGTGTCTTTCAAAGAATTTTAAAATTATTTTTTTAAAAATAATATAAAAAATAATATATTTTTAAAAAATATTATCCATGAATATCCGCGGATACCGTTAAACCTGCAGATTACCTGTTTAACGGATATCTGCATAGATATGAGGCGAATATGGATATCATTTTTATCTAACGGGGCGGATACATATATCATAATATCCGTCCCCATGGATATCCATTTACATATCTAACCACTTATACTCCGGCGTCTTGTACTACGAGATTTTTGGATTTGCGAAAACTTCATTTTTTAGGAAGCCGCTCGTCATACTATCTATTTCCGAAGGAAGTACCTACAAAAATTGTTAGAAATATAGTGCGGTATGTGCAGGTGGAACTAGACAGTGTGAAAAGACAACAAGGAGGAGATGTGTTACGAATAGGAGGGACATGTCATCTCCTATCATACTCATCATTGGTGTTACCACCAGCAGCGACATTCGTAGGAATGTCAGCGGGCACCGACTCGTCTTAAGGGATTGTCATTTAGAGGTCTTTTGCCTAAATGTGGCTTAAATGAGGCAAACGATACATTTCTTTATTTTCTGCAGATAAAAACAATAAAATAAAAACATTAAAATAAAAGTTGGTGGGTTGCCACCCATACAATTTTTTGTTTAAGGTCGATAGCTCGATGGTTAGGAGCGTTAATTCTTCGGTTTCCATGGACATTTATCAAGCCATCTCAAATATCCCTCACCTTTTCTTTTCTTCCTTTTATGGGGGGGGGGGGGGGGTTTACTTTTTTTGAACATGTAGTGGTGGTTCTAGATCTATGCTAAGTATTAGCTTTTCAAGTTCGGGCTTAATTATTTCATCCAACACGTCAAAAGTTAACCTTACCCGCTTAAGATTAATAATTTCCCTTGTTTCAAGGTCCTCTAGTTTTCTCTTTTTATGCAAGACTTCAGATAAAGGTGCTTTGGTGTGGATATTGTCCAATTCCTTCGCATACGTTTTGGGTTTAGAGTTTGCAAACTTATACGAGAAAGGATATAACGAGGTATAATGAGGAGTATCGATAGTTGCTTCATCCTCTACCTTTTTGACAACCTCCCATTCAGACGACGTCGGAGGATTTTCCTCACCAGTACTCTCGTTATCCTCATAATCACTCTCCTCAACCTCATAATCACTTTCCTTAGGAATTTTGAGCTGATTTTCAGTAGTAGTTGTTATAACATACACAATTTTCTCAGGGGAAGGTCCTATAGGTGTCAGTGCAAGTAACAAGATTTGGGTATCCAATGTCGTAGTGTGAGTCACGAGGGACTCGACTATTGTGTTTATCTGCCTAAGAGTTTCATGAGTATCGAGATGTTGTATTCTAAGCACTTCATTCTGAAGATTTTGTGCCTCCATAAAGTGTTCCATCATCGATTCTAACCTAGCATTAGTTGTTGGTTTAATGAAATCTTCCAATAACGTTTCAAGGTTGGAATTAACGGATTCTTTCTATTCCTCGAAGTATTGGGAATGGTGATCATGGAGGAAATTCGGGTGTGGTTCCAAGAGTTATTCAACCCAAAGGGCATAACGTTGTAGAAGTGATTGGCCATCGGGGTCATGAAGGTCATGTGTCGCTTGTCTGTGTCTGATATGTGGATTTGGTTGTACCCGTTGTATGTATCCATGAAGGACAAGAGTTTAAAACCTGCAGAATTGTCTACCAATTTATCAATATTAGGTAAAGGGAAAGCATCTTTGGGACATGCCCTATTGACATCGGTATAGTCAACGCATATTCACCATTTTCAATTATTTTTCTTAACAAGGACTACATTAGAGATCCAGGTTGTGTACTGGGCTTCAGAAATAAAATTTGCCTCTAAGAGGTCTTTTACAGCTTGCTTGGTAGCCTGCTTTCTCGGGAGACTGCTTGCACCTACGCTATGATATGACCCTAATGGCTGGATCTATGATTAATTTATAGCAAGCGACCTCAGAGTTGAGACCGGGCATCTCAGTAACGCTCCACGCGAACAGGTTTGTGTTCTCTCTGAGACAGGTTGCGAGCTGCTTCCTTGTTGCTGATGGGAGTCTGGTGCCAATCTTCATACTTTTGTTGGGGTCATCACCTAGAGGGACGAGCTCGAATTCGTTTCCGGTGACTGGGCGCACTAGGTGGGTTAGAGCCTTCTCGTTAGTGGGGGTCTAGTCTTTAGTGTCGTCTTTGCCGAGACGACTGTCGAGGTCGATGGAATTGATACGCGGGGAAGGTGACTGCTCCTCGGCCTGAGGCTTTTTGTTTCCTTTGGAGGTGTTGATCATAGCTTATCCTTTGACTGCTGCAATGTAGCATCTTCGGGCCACCTCTATGTCCCCGTGAGCTGTGACTACGCGGCCCAGCTTGGTGTAGTATTTCATCTTTAAGCGGACCTTCGAGAGCACTGCGGTCAGCTTGGCCAGGATGGGTCGGCCAAAAATGAAATTGTACAGTGAGGGGAATTCGATCACCAAGAACTGGACTTTGACTTCCCTGGCTGTCTCATTTTCCCCGAACAGAATGAGGAGCTCCACGTATCCCCACAGCCTCGTGGTAGCCCTGTTGAATACTTGAAGGTCGGATCTGACGTACGAGGATATGTTTGTTTTGTCAAGCTTGAGGGTCTTGAATAGGTGGGCGTACGTGATATCCACAGAGCTGCCTTGGTCGACCATAATGCGTCGGACATCGAAGCGCGCCATTTTTGCCCTTATCAGCAAGGGGATGCTCGAGTTAGGTGATCCGCTAAGTAGTTCCTCGAGGAAAAAGGAAATGGGGTTGGATTTTCCCCGAGACTTGGTTAATGTTTCTAGTTGATCGGGTGCGGTCAGGAAGAGCTCGTCGAACTTCCGTTTCAAAGAAATCGCGGCATTCTCGTTGTTCACCCCGCCTCCGGAGATTACTAAGGCTGCTGGGATGTTTTCCTCGGGCTGTGAGCAGCAAGATATCCTTCTGTGTGGATGTCGGGGAGGTGGAAATCTTCAGGGCGGGATACATAGAGGGCTATCGGAAAGGGAAATCCGTCGGACGGGGTGCTTCGCGACTTCTCTTTGAGACCTGGTCCTCATGTCGGGGTGTATCGTTCTTCTTGGTGTACTGCTTGAGGTGGCCTTCCTTTATCAATATCTCAATTACGTCCTTCAAATAAACACAATCTTCGGTCACGTTCCCACTACTTCTGTGGAAACAGCAATACTAGGATTTATCGGTGTGGGGTTTGGGTGTTATCATTTTGGGTAACCTTACCCTACCCTGTTTGAATTTCGAATTAATACATTCGGCGAGAATGCGCTCGCAGGAAAAGGTCGTCAATGTGTATTTGGAGAAGCGCCTAGCTAGTCCTCTTCCTTCGCGGACCTCTCGGGACTTGTCGTCTCTCTGCTTCTCTCTGATGCAGCGAGGTGCAGTATAATCCTCATGTTTAGAGTTTTTGGTGTCGTCCTGACTGTGATTTCTCCTGACGTTGTGGGCGACTTTTTTCTCCTTGTACTAGATATACGCTCGGGCTTTATGCAAGAGTTCATCGAGAGTGCGGGGAGGCTCGATCCCACCTGCTCGGTTGAGCTCGCTGCCGGGGAGGAGTCCCTTCTCGAGGAGGTACTTCTTCATATAGTCAGTTGTATCCACCTCGACAACCTCTTGGTTGAATCGTTCTATGTATGAGTGCAGTGTTTCATTTATCCCCTGTATGATGGCTTCAAGGGTAGCCTCCGTTTTTGGGTGGCGCCGAGAGGCTGTGAAGTGCCTTGTGAATGCCGATCTCATGCTTCTCCAGGACGTGATGGATTCGGGGGGGGGGGGGGCAGACTTTTGTACCATGCCATAGCTCCCTTTCTAAGTGTCGTGGAAAACAACCTACATTTGACATTTCCCCCGATGTTATTGCGGTAGTCTAGCATGGTGTTGATGTTGTTGACGTGATCATCAGGGTCGGTTGTCTCGTCGTATGTAGCGAGATGAGGGGGCTTCTCCATGCCCGATGATAGTGGAGTCTCCTTGATGGCCCGAGAAACCGGGCAGCGAGGGTCGTCCTCGTCGCTCTTCAGGGGTGTGTAATCATCGTTCATGGGGATTTGGTCTCAACGAGGAGATGTCATTGGCTGGCTGTTTGGCTGCTCAGGGCGTCCCCTGGCTCTGTTCCTCTTTGGCTTAGGGGAGCACTTTCCCTGTCGAGGGGAGTGTCCGCGTTTCTTGGTGGCCTCTGGCTAAGTTCTCTCGAGCTGAGGTCCATGACCGTGCCTGCGGGGTCAGGGGTTGCGTGATCTGCGAGACCTTTACCGGGGAGAGTCGGCTTGACGCTCTGTCTCTAGTGCCATGATCCTCTCCTCCTGTTGAAATAACATGAGGTTCGTCTGGTTGAGCGTATTCGCCATAGCTATGATCGTGGCATCTCCTTCGACTGGTATCAGGATGGGTTGGAAGGAAGCTGCGAGCTGAGGCTGGGAAACGCCGTTGGCATCTGGTTCAGGTAAATGGCTGGCAGGTTGTCAGTCTCTTACGTTGGACTCATGAGTGACATGTTGATCTTCGTCCCCACATGTGGTGTAGTCGACAAGGCCATGGGCGCAGTTGTCGCCGTGTTCACTGGTCATGTTGGATGGTTGAAGAGACGAGGTGAAGTTTTAGTCTTCTGTTTCAAAAGACGGGGAAAACTTTTAGCTTCCCACAGGCGATGTCACTGATCTAACCTGATCAGGAGGAACCTTCCAGTGATGAGCGGCTACGGAGATGAACTGTGGGGTGTACCTACAAGGTACACCGATGCCAAAGTGAGAAAGTGTATACGGAGTACAAGTACAGAATAGGTAAGAGTGGAGAATAGAATATCAAGAATACCTAACTCTCTGGTGAAAGAGGGTATTTATAGTGTGCCCCTAGCGCTGGGCCAAGATTCTCCCCTTGGGCTGGGTTAGCTAGGCCCAAGGAAGAACTCTCAAGGATTGAGTAGGAGCAGATAAGACCTAGCACATGGTCTTGCCGTTGGTCCAACTGCCCCTAGGTATCAGGAGATAATAGTGGACAATTGGGTGACGTGGAACACGTGGGAGAAACGTTCTCCCAAATCCCCTTGTATTGGGCCTTGGGCTGTGTCCGACGACTTAACCTATGCTCGACACACACTGTGTTGGCCCAATCAAGAAATATATATATATATATATATATATATATATATATATATATATATATATATATATATATATATATATATATATATATATATAACTTTTAAACTTAAATTTTTAAAAAATTCTACAATAATAATTAGCATAATATATCTTTATAATTTGTTCAGAGGTTTCCTTGTATTTTTGGGTAGGAGAATCTTTAAAAATTTTAACATCTCAGGCAACACTTTTCAAATAAGTGTTGATGAAGATGCGATATCTAAAGCAACGTTTCCCAATAAGTGCCGGTGAAGTACAATTTTAAAGTAGACATATCACAGCGCTTTCCATGAATCATCCAACATTACCTATATTAAGTCAATGACTTGGAGATTAAAAATGATGTACTTTTCGTAATATTCTTTTATTTCTGCTACTCAACCAAAGTAAAGAATTTTTCCAACCATGATGAAAAAAGAGGATAAATGATGTCGTTTTTCCATGAACAAACAAACAAAAGCCAAAGCCGTTTATGGCTTTGCTTTTGCCACCCAACATATTTCAAAAGTCATTCTTTTAATCACTATCACTGAATTTTCCAAAACTTTATTTTTTATAAATTTTTCCCTCTAGTTTTCTTTGCCGACCTACAGAAAAATAAAGTAGCAAAACAACAACAGCAATACTCCATATTTTTCCTACACGTCTCTCTATAATATTTCCTTTATAATAAAGTTTTCTTCTAATCTTTCATAGCTAAAACTTTCATTCAAACCACACTTTTTTTCACATGGCTTCCAAAAACGTTAAAATTCACAAACATTTCAAAGTTGTTCCGACATCATCAACTCAAATAACAACAACAACAACGCCTCTCACTTTCTTTGATTTATTCTGGCTAAGGTTTCATCCAGTTGAACGTGTCTTCTTTTACACCCTCCCAATTTCACAATCACACCCCTCTTTTTTCTTCCAAGAACTTCTTCCAAAGTTCAAATCTTCACTTTCCTTAACCCTCCAACACTTTCTCCCTTTAGCTGGTAAAATCGTTTGGCCTTCTGATTCTTTAAAACCATTCATACAATTCAATCCCAATGATGATGGTGATGGAGTGTCATTGCTCATTGCAGAATCTGATTTGGATTTCAACCATCTCATTGAAAATTCACCACAAGAAGCTTTGTTGTCTCGTTCTCTTATACCCGATTTAGAATCAACAGATTCTTATGCTTCTGTTATCTCAATTCAAATAACCCTTTTTCCAAAAAGTGGTTTTTCCATTGGTATCAGCACACACCATGCAGTTTTTGATGGAAATTCTTCAACAATGTTCATCAAAGCTTGGGCTTATTTATGCAACAAAGTGATTAAAACCAAAGAAGAAACGCCAACTTTGTTGTCAGAGTTAGAGCCTTTATTCAACAGAGAAATCATCAAAGATTCCAATGGAAAAAACTCAATGGAGAGCTTTTCCAAGTTGTTTCCAAATGACAAAGAAAGCAAAAGAAGCTTAAAGATTTTTCCTTTCGAACCAAAACTCGATGAATCTGTTCGTGCTACGTTCAAGCTCACACGAGAAAATTTGGATAAAATAAAGCAAAGGGTGTTATCCAAATGGGAAGTATTCGATACAAATGAACCAAAGCCAAAATATTTATCCTCGTTTGTTCTCTCATGTGCTTATTCACTTGTTTGTATGGCAAGAGCTTTTCAAGGAGTCGAAAAGGAAAGAGAGAAGTTTACTTTTGCTTTCAATATTGATTGCAGATCAAGGTTAGAACCACCAATACCAAATAACTATTTTGGCAACTGTGTAATAGGGTATTTCATTGACACACAACCATTGGATTTCATTAAAGAAGAAGGTTTGAATTTAGTTTCAAAAAGTATTTATGATAAAATAAAGATGATAAAAGAGAAGGGTGTTTTTGAAGGAATTAACGATGTGTTTGATAAATATACTTCTTTGGCAAGAGAAGGAGTTGAAATTATAGGAGTGGCAGGGTCTAATAGATTTGGTGTTTATGAGACTGATTTTGGTTGGGGAAGGCCGGAAAAGGTGGAGATAGTATCGATTGATAGAGGTTTAACAATTGGTTTAGCAGATAGCAAAGATGGCAATGGTGGCATTGAAGTAGGGCTTGTTCTTAATAAAGATGTAATGGATCTCTTTAGCAATTTGTTTCTTGAAGGTCTAAACATTGATTGATTGTGTAGAGAAAGTATAACTATAGTGATTTTTCTTGAATTACATTTCAAATATATTTTAGCAATAGTAAATTTTAGTTTTATTTTAATATGTATGTACATCATGGTTATATGTTGATGCATACTATATTGTTTTTACTCTTTCTCTTCTTTTTGCTTTCTGTGTATATGCTTGGAATCTTAAAACGATATATGTTCTATCACTCAACAGACAGAAAGAGACGGCGAGCAAGTAACATGCAGCCTGTGACAAATAGTTTGGTGTGTTAGGCAAAGATAATGACATGTCTTTGTGGTGCATATTAGAAAGATAATAATGTCCCTTCAAGACAATGGTATTGGTATTTTAAAGATGTGACTTACTGGTTTAATAGATTAATGATGGACAGTTTTGTTCCACACTTTAAAATATTACTATTAGGAAAAAGTTTATATCGATAAATATTAATGTTACACTATTACGAAAACTACATTTTACCTCGGTTGGGAAAACACTTTTATCTATCTTGGTAAGAATTTGAGGTTATGTAAGGTGTCATAAAAAGTACGTTATTTTTCTCTTCAAGCTATTAATTTAGGTTAAAAACTTGAAAAATCACTACTTTTCTCCTCGGTTGAACATGTCAACCAAAGTAAAAACTGCACTCGTCACGAGTTCAATTCTCAATAACTGTATTTTTGTATTTTGAAAAGGACACATTTGGATGAGGTGTGTGGGGATCACATTTTTCCTAGGTTGGTAGGTCAAATCGAGGGAAAATCCATAATATTTTTAATATATACATATTTTTTAATTTTACATGTGACGCGACTGAAATATCATATAATTGACATCATCTTTTATTTGTTCTTAAGGAACAGGGAAATAATGATAAAACCAAAAAGGTAAGGATAAGACTTAAGGTTCGAGAGTTTGTTAAGTGAGAGGAAGATATTAGACATCACTCACCTCCATTTTACTCAATGTGATCCTTCTCTAATTCTAAGGGTGTGTTTGTTTCATGGATACAAAATATATTCCTAGGAACTTAAGATTGGAAATAAAAATATCCATGTTTGTTTAAAAGGGAATACAAAATTATTCTCAGAAAAAATTATACCTAGGAAACAATTTTTCACATGTTTAGTGGCTTTCTAATCCCCTTTCATAAGTGTGAGAATCTTTTATTTCTGGAGGTTACCATTAAAAATAGTTGGTTATCTCCACTGTTACATACAATTTTATTTTTATAATATTATTTTTATTTATAATAATAATATATTATTAATTAGAAAAAATTAAAAAAAAAAAAGATTTCTAAGATTTTAAGATACTATCCAAACACTTTTTATAAAAATTTATTCCTTGGAATATTATGCCAAGGAAAATTATTCCTAGGATTAATTTTTTATACCGTGAAACAAACGCCCCCTAAACTAATTAATTACAGATATATTATGAACTTAACTATCATGCTGATTAAAAAAACCTAAATATATCAATTATGCTAATTGCCTATTTGTTACACTGGATTTTTCGACATGACTATAAATGGTGAGTACTCGTGAGGTCAATCATAAGTATGTCATGTGAAATATCAAAAAAAGAGAAGACTTAGTTTACATGATCAATATGACTCAAGGTCTGAAGTCAAACAAGGTGATACCGGTCAAAGGTGGAAAGGTCGAAGGACGTGGTGAGGAACTTGGAGACTTAGTGAAATTGAATTTTAATCTATGTTGGTTAAGATTGGAGTTCATCACTACAATGGAAGTAATGTCGACTTAGTTACTACATGTGAAGTTCATCACTATAATGGAAACAATGTTGACTTGGATGTCACATGTGGAGTACATCATTACAATGGACAATACGATACAACATTTTACCTTAACATGGTCGACGTTGAAGGTCTCAACGAGGATAGTTAGTTCTTGACGCCCAGTAAAGCAGTTGAGAAATTCAAATGATCACAAGACGGGAACTACGTCAACATCGACTGTTATTTAGAAACATGGGAACACGTCGGGTAAAACCGCTACATGACTTAGGAAGTGTCACCATGGGAGTAATCTATTAGTCTTAAACATATATTTTTAGAGTAGTATATAGGCATACTTAGGTTCATTTATTAAGGGCTCCACAAATTATACATATTATTGTAATTCTAAAAGTACTTGCGTTTGAGAAATGAGTGAGGAAAGATATATGTATGCATTACACCATTTTATACATTTTCAACAAGTGCCCTTTTGATTTCAAATTATTTTCTTTACTTTATTTGCATTTTATTTATAGTTTATTTGGTCTTTGATCACTTTTCTTATTCACAAGTGCTCACAAACATTTTTTCAGAAGTTTATATTAACTTTTGACATCCCTATTGATCTTCATAAATAAAAATATACACAAATATGTTTGGGAGATTATCTTCCAGGAAAGACTAAAGATAGTAAGCAATATATTCTTGATATGGAGACGATGGGTATACGAAAAAAATTGGCTCCAATAGAAAAAGGGAAAATAAATTATCTGCCTCTGGCTCCATATTTTTTTAACATTATGGTTCACTTACTTGTTTATATAGTCAGAGAAATCAGAATTTGTAGTCCAGTTTATTAAGGTGGATGTATCCAACAAAGCGATACATGAAGATCTTTAAAGGATATACAAAGAATCATCATCGATCGGAAGCTTCGATTGTTGAAAGGCATATCACAGAAGAAGTTGTTGAGTTTTGCACAAACTATTTGTCGGAAGTATAGTCTATATGAATTCCAAAGACTCGTCATGTTGACAATAAAGATATAGGTATTCAAGGTTTAAATGTTAAGTCGATGACTCAAGATGTAGTTATTCAAGCATATTTCTATATAATGAATAATCTTGAAGAAGTTCAACCTTATGTGGCTACTTACAAAAGACTTTATAAGAAATGATATCCACAAATGAGTTGCAAGTTGTTGTTGATCGAGCATAACAAGAAATTCCTATATTGGTTTAATAAAAGGATTCCAAAAGATCATAGTTCATACGAGAAAATTAAATGGTTGTCGTTCATGTCAAAATTTAAAGTGACATTTGTCATTATACCTTATATACAAAATCAATAGATGATCGTAGTACAATGTCGAATAGTGGAGTTATGGTTGAGGCTGAATCCATGTATTTCTCTAGTTCGAAAGATAAGAGTCCAATATTGCCGTCTAGTGCGTTCTATGGTGTATTCAGGAAATTTGGTAGATTGATTATGTTATCTTCAAAGTGTATTTATTTAAATGCAATAATATTAATGGTGTACAAATTGATGACTTAAGATTCACCTAGGTTGACCTTGGCAAGGCAAATTATATGACTGAACCATTCATCATGGTTTCACGAGCAAAACAAGTTTTTTATGTGACCGACCCTTCAGACTCATCGGGGGAAATGATTAATCGTTCTCAAGGGGAAAACCATTCCTAGTAGTTATGAAAGTTTTGATATTCCTTCTACTCCTTCTTATCAATAGGCCAAAATTGAGTTTTGACAACGCAACATATACAACGCTTTTATGCAAATGTGCTCTTATATGTTTTAAAAAAAATCGCTCAAAAATAGCGCTTTTATAGGGTAACCTTAGAAAGCGCTTTTAAAAAACGTTGCTAAAGATCCAACGTTAGAAAGCGCTTTCTAGATAGCACTCTTATAGGTAGCTTTAAGAAACGTTTTTTAAAAGCGCTCTCTAAGGTCAATTATTAATTAAAATATATAAAACTTTTAAAATCACAAAAATGACACAAGGGGGATCGAACCCACGCCCTTGAGGTTCCTGAAAAGAATATTATTATTTTTAATATATTTTTATATTATTTTTCAATTAATTATTTAAACACTCAAAATAAATCATTTTTGAATAAGTTTTTGCACATAATTCATTCATACATTCAAAATATTATTTTCAAAAAAATAACAAAAACATTATCATTATTTGATTAATTTTAAATATTTTAAATAATAATAATATTTGATTAATTTCTTTAAAATATTATTATTTGATTAATTTAAAATATTTTAAAGAATTTTAAATAATTATAATTTTTGATAAATTTCTTTAAAATATTAGATTAATTTATTTAAAATATTTTAAAGAATTCTTTGATTAAATATTTAATAATAATAAATATTAAAAATAATAATATTCTTTAAAATTCTTTAAAATATTTTAAAGAAATTAATCAAATATTTTAAAAATTTAATCAAATATTATTATTATTTAAAATTATTTAAAATATTTAAAATGAATCAATTATTATTATTATTTAAAATTCATTAAAATATTTTCAAGGTTATTAATCAAATATTTTATTTAAAAATTATTATTATTTGATTCATTTAAAATATTCTAAAGAAATTAATCAAATATTTTCTTTAAAATTCTTTAAAATATCTAAAATTAATCAAATATTATTATGATTTAAAATTATTTAAAATATTTTAAAGAAATTCTTTAAAATATTTTAAAGAAATTAATCAAATATTTTAAAGAAATTAATCAAACATTATTATTATTTAAATTTATTTAAAATAACTAAAATTAATCAAATAATAATATTTTTTTGTTAATTTTGTGAAAATAATATTTTGAATGTATGAATAAGTTATGTGCAAAAAATTATTCAAAAATGATTTATTTTGAGTGTTTAAATAATTAATTAAAAAATAATATAAAAAAAATATTAAAATTAATAATATTCTTTCCAGGAACCAATATATAGTTATTTTTGTAGTTTAATTCATGGATTTTATAATTTTTTATTTTAAACTAACTAATGCATATTTTGTTTTGTTATGTAGTACTTTGATGAATACGCGTGTTCTATTTACACGCCCTCAAAAGTGGGTGAAATTATGGAGGAATTGTGTGAATATAATATTGAAAAAAGAATAGTTTAAGGTATATGATTATGAGATTATGTGAATGTTATTGACTTGTGGTTTATGTAAATGACTTGAATTGTATAGTTTTGGATTGAAATGATATTAGTGGTATTAGTGAAATGGTATTAGTTTTGAGATGTAAATGACTTGAATTGTATATATAGTTTTGGATTGAAATGGTTTATAATGGTATTTGTGGTTTATACATGTTTATTGAAATGTGAATTATACAGGTTTATTGAAATGGATTGAACTATACAAGTTTCTGCATAAAAAAAATGGTTAAAATGAGATTTTTAAAAAAAATCATTAAAATTATAAGTATAGAAAAAACAACGCTTTTAAGAAAAAACGCTCTCAATAATTCATAAAAGAAAGCGTTTTCTCGAAAAAGCACCCTCTAAAGGTATTTAAAAAAAATCATTAAAATTATAGGTATACATTAGAGAGCGCTTTCAAAAACGTTGTCTAAAGGGGGACAAAACAAAACGTTTTTTACTCAAAAAACGCTCTCTAAATATATATAAAAATATTTATTAAAATTTTATATGTATACATTAGACAACGCTTTTAAAAACGTTGTCTAAATGTCCACTTTAGAGAGCGCTTTTTAAGAGAAAAAACTCTGCTAAATGTCAATTTTAGAAAGCGCTTTTAAAGGTAAATCGCTTTCAAGAGAACCACTTGTTAAGATTTTTTAAATTTTTTTAATAAAAAATCATTTTATACTTTTTAAAAACATTTTTTTATCACTAACATGGAATTTAAAGTTATCTAAATTTAAGCATCCCAATTAAAACTACAAACCTATTAAAAATATGATTTAATTGAAATACACTGACAGTGTAAAGAAGTTTTACACGGTCAGTGAGTCATAGCTGTTGGATGTTGGAACAATTTTGATTTTTATTTTAAAAACTTATAAAATAATACAAACGGATGATGACAATGAATTGACGGTGTAAAACTTTTTACACGGTCAGTGCATAGCAATTAAACCCTTAAAAATATACAAAACTCAAAATATTATTTGATGTCATATTTCCCAAATCAAATATTACTCTTAAAAAATGAAGCTCTTAAAATTAGAAATCATACAAAATTAAAAAATAAAAAATTCCTCAAATTTCTTTTAATTACTATTAATTTTTATTACATTTTATTCTTTTTATTTTTTAATTAAATACAGTTACATAATAAAATTTTAACATCAAAGGATTTATATGGACAATCATTTTAACATCACGAGGATTTGTATGGATGAAATTCTAAGAAACATCTAACAACATTACTTTTGCATAAAACTACCACACATATCCAATCTTATCATCATAGGACCATCTTTTTTCCAAATTTATCATTAAAATCCATCAACACTTCAAAGTTTCCTTCTAATATTCCATTGCAAGGAAATCAACTATAGCTTTCCATGTCTTCCAACAAAAACCACATTAAAATCCATGAACACTTCAAAGTTGTTCCTCCAACATCATCAACCCAAACAACATCAACAACAATTCCTCTCACTTTCTTTGACATAATTTGGCTATAAAACCGTTGGATTTTAACAAAGAAGATGGCGTCTTTGTAGTTGCCAAGTGTATTTATGAGAAAATAAAGATGATAAAAGAACCGATATGAAATGTGATATTATATTTAAAGTATTATCACAATTTTTTATTTTAACTCTCATGAAATGTGATATTATTCTTTAACCCTGAGATGGATTCCTTTCAATCCTGAGATGGCTGCTCCCAAAAATGAAGACATAACCAGGGCATTGCATTTGGAGCCTGCCCTCATTGATCAGAATATGACAACCAAGGTTGGGGTTCCAGGCCTTCACCTAGACTTCCTGATTTCCCAGGCTACCCTGAAGACTGCAGCAGGGGAATGGAAGGCTGTCTGTGCACTTCTAGCCCTCAGTATATATGGGGTTATCCTGTTTGCAGATGAGCCAAAGTTTGTGAGCAAGAATTCCATCCACCTGTTCTTATTGAGGAATCCAGTTCCTACCTTTCTTGGGGATTTCTACTACTCAGTACACCAAAGGAATGAAAAGAAAAGAGGAAGACTGGTCAGATGTTGTGCTCCTCTCTACTACTCTTGGCTGCTGAAACACTTGCCAAAGTCAGATACCTTCTTGAACCCTCATCAGCAGAAGAATTGGGCTAAGAGGTTCATTGCCTTGACATCAGATGACATCAGATGGTGCACTCAGAGCACCAATGGCAAGGACATCATTACTAGCTGTGGGCAGTATCCTAATGTGCCTTTGATAGGAGTGAAAGTTTGCATCAACTACAACCCTTTACTGTTTAAAAGACAATTAGGGTATGCTTTGGTTCATCCTCCCAGAGAGCAAGATTTGGCTGAAACTCTTTATTGTGAAATTCTACCCAACTCTGCTGTTGTCAGACAAGCTGCCTGGGCTTGGGATAACATTCAGACCAAGGGAACAACCATCCTTGGCAAGTGCAACAACATTGCTTCAGCACAGTATTCTGATTGGTCTCGTACCAAAGCTCAGATCACCCGGATGCCATTTACTTTGGAAGATGTACCTGGACCTTCTACAGTACAACCTGCAGCTACTGTCAGTTTGGAAGAGTTTGAAAAACTGAAAGAGAGGAATACTCAGCTATATGAAGCCTTGAAGAAGACTCTCTGGGAGAGAAATGATAGTCATCTAGATAATGAAAGATTGGAAAGACTCAAGATTGAGCATCTGACCAAGATTGAGAAGACGGGTGACTACATCAGGAAGGCAAGGGCAGGGGAGTTAGTACTGAAGAATGCTTGCAAGGAAGAAAAGACTCAGAAGGCTAGGGCAGAGCACTATCTGGAAGAAAGCCAGACTAGGTGGATCAGGATCACTGAAGCCCGTGCACAGGAAGATCAAAGGACTCAGGCTAAGATAGAGCAGTTGGAGGCTAATGAAAAGAAGCATCAAGAGGCTTTGTTGGCAGCTCAGAGAGAGATATCTGAATTGAAACTCCGGGCGGGGTTGAAGAGGTCAAAGGATCAGGACAAGCATAAGAAGTTGACCAATACCATTGCTACCAGGAACCTCCTCATCAGGACTATCACAGAGCACCTAGTGGGTCCAGTGACTGAGGGCCTCCTAAAGGAAGTCAGAGAGGATGACTTTGGATTGGATGTCTGATTTCTTTTGCTTGTACTTTGCTTTTGTTGTACTCTTTCTTTTGTTGTTGTATTTTGACCCACCATGGGGATGTATTGTAATCAAACTATGTATTTTCTCCACTTTGTAATATATCAGTTTGTATGATTTATGGTGGGCTTTATCTATCAACATCATCAGCATTTCCTCGAGGTCTGGAAAGGTCAAAACCAAAGAACCAAACCGGATACCCTTGGAAGAAAAATAGGCATATTGCATCGCATACTAACATTTTCTTTGTTTTGTAGGTTTTTGTTTGTTATTGTTTCTCACTTTGTTGTGGTTTCAGGAAACATTGCTCGCAGAAGAGTGTTCCCTGTCAACAGAATACACCGGTACCCGACGCGAAACAACCTTCCGGGACTCCAGATGGATCAAGTTCAGCAAGACTTGAATGAAGTAAGGACCCAAATGGCAAACGAGAGGGTGGAGATGAGAAATCAGATGACCCAATTCATGACTGTAATGACTGGCTTAGCTCAAAGCCAGGAAAGACTAAGGGAGCTGGTTGAAAGGCAAACTCCTGAAGAACACCATCCAGGTACAGGAGGTACCAGTAACAACGATCACGTGCAACCTCGCACTGATCTACCAGAGTTTGGGCCTCATCTAAACCCAGAAGTTAATGCCATAAGGAATACTCAAGGTAACACTGCTGGAGAAAGGATCTTGCACGAGGATCCTCAAGAAGAGCAGTTTACAATTGTTGGTGCTGGGGATGAGGCTTACGACCGTAGGCTGGATGAAATTGCAGAGCAGCTGAGGTCTCTTGAATCCCAGAATTCCCTAGGGTTTAATGTAATGGACATGGGACTAGTGGAAGGGGTGAAAATTCCTCACAAGTTCAAACCCCGTGTTTTGAAAGGTATAATGGCACATCCTGCCCACGCACCCATCTTCAATCATTCTTGGGAAGGTTAAAAGCATACACCATGGACGAGAAGTTGTGGATGTTTTACTTCGAGGACAGCCTAACAGGGGCATCCCGAGAATGGTATTCCCATTTGACCAGAGCCACAGTGAGGAACTGGAAAGACTTGGTTGAAGCTTTTATCCGTCGGTATCAGTATAACTTTGACATGGCCCCAAACAGGACCCTCCTAATGGGAATGTCTCAATCTTCCCGTGAAAGCTTCAAGGAATATGCCCAAAGGTGGAGGTAACTTGCGGCTGCAGTACAACCTCCCATGTCTGAAAGAGAAATGGTTGACATGTTCATGAATACTCTTCAAGGAAGCTACATTGACAGATTGGCTACTTTTTCTTCTACCAACTTTGCAGATGTGGTGATAGCTGGGGAAAGAATAGAGAGCCTGTTGAAGATGGGAAAGATCTCCGATAACGGTGCCAGTTCCAGCAGTACAAGAAAGCCTTTTGCTGGGCCCCGTAGATCTGGTGAGACAAATTATGTGCACATGGGAAGAGGGAGACCCCAATACTTGCCCAGGACAATTGCTGCTGTTACTATCCCTACTCCACCTCCTCAGTATGTTCAACAACCACAACAGTTTCCGCAACAACAACAGTTTCCACAACAGAGATCTTACAACAACAATAACAACAATCAACAACAACGTCCGTTTCAACAACGACCATCTCAGGTCAACCGGGTAATTGACCCCATTCCAATTCCGTATGATACATTATTGCCACAACTCCTAAAGCTCAATCTGGTTGAGTTGAGGACATTGGCTCCACCTGATCCTCAAAACCTTCCTAGGAATTATGATGTCAATGCTAGGTGTGCTTTTCCTTCAAACGCACCTGGCCACTCTACGGAAAAATGCAGAGCCCTGCATATGAAGGTTCAGGATCTAGTAGATTCAAAAGCCCTGAACTTTACACCTCCTCCCAATGTAATGAAAAATCCTATGCCAAGCCACAATGGGCCAAGGATTAATGCTGTTGAGGATGGTTCACCCCTGAGTTTAATAGAAGACATTGCATGTATTCAAACACCTCTGGCAAAGGTTAAAGCCCAGCTTTTAAAGTGCCAAGTGTTTCCAGGTTGTGAGGCCTGTTGCGAATTATGCAAACTCTTTGAGAATGGGTGTGCCAGTTTGAGGAAAGGAATTAACGGCTTGATCAGAGAAGGCGTTCTGCAAATTACAACCACAGCTTCTACAACACCAACAACTCTTTTGTCAACAACAAGTGAATCTTCTACAAATGCAACAACCATCTTTCCAAGTGTTTCTTCTACAACTGCAACAACCATTGTTCCAACTGATTCAGCTACAACTTCAGCAACCATTCCATCTGTCACTTCAACATACAACGATTCATTTTCACCAGCTACCACAACTTCAACAACCAACAATGATGTTTCCACTGTCACAATTTACTATGACCCGGCAACGGTCCCGAATTCCAGCAACTTTCAACAACATCAACAACAGTCTCAACAAAGCTTCAATTCACCGCCACCAACATCCACCAGAGGCCCTGTTACTATTTTTTATTATCCACAGAATATTACAGTCCCAACATCTGCTGCAGTGAGTCCAGTCACTACCACAATGCCCGAACCAATCCCATATGATAAAGACAGTGATATACCATGGCATTATGGTGCTGATCTGTACTGCAATGGAGAGAAGGTCCTTCTTGATTCTCCAATTCTCACTCCCCAAGTGGATAATGTTGGGGGAGGGGGATGCTTCACCCGAAGCGGACGTCTCTTCGCTTCACAAGTCCCTAGAACTAACACTGAAACAGAGGTTGCTGCCAGAGCCAATGGGAAGAGTGTGATACCGGAAGAATCTGCACCCAAAGAAACTCATAAATCATCCTTCGATCAAGATGTGGATGAGTTTATGAGAATCATTAAAAGAAGTGACTATAAAGTCGTGGACCAGCTCCACCAGACTCCTTCAAAGATCTCAATCTTATCTCTGCTGCTGTGTTCCAAAGCCCATCGGGATGCCCTACTCAAAGTTCTGCACGCTGCCTACGTGCCAGAAGAGATCACTGTAAATCAGCTGGAAACAGTGGTATCAAATGTCAATACTAGCCATGGGTTAGGTTTCACTGATGCTGATTTGACAACAGAAGGACGTCTCTACAACAAAGCCTTGCACACAACCCTGGAGTGCAAGGGAGCTGTACTATCTCATGTGGTTGTAGACACTGGGTCCTCACTCAATGTCTTACCCAAGAAAGCCCTTGTCAAGATCGAGAATGATGGGATAGCTCTCCGGCCAAGTAACCTTGTGGTCAGGGCTTTTGATGGCTCCAAAAGATCGGTTCTTGGAGAGGTGGAGCTGCCAGTGATGATTGGTCCACAAGTCTTCAAGACTGTTTTCTATGTGATGGACATACATCCTGCTTATAACTGTTTGTTAGGTCGACCCTGGATTCACGCCGCAGGCGCTATAACATCGACCCTTCACCAGAAACTGAAGTATGAATGGGAAGGACAAATTATCACCATCTGTGGTGAGGAAGACATATTTGTTAGCCAGCTGGCTACTTACAAGTATATTGAGATGGATGGTGAAATCCATGAGACAATGAGCCAAGGGTTTGAGGCCCTAAATGTCAATGAGGCTACTGGAGTATTGGCTGCATCCCAGGAAGACAGGATGGGTACTTCAATCATCTCTTATCAGCAAGCCCGGGAGGTTATTGAAGAAGGTAGTGCTCAAGGCTGGGGCAAGCTGCTGCCAGTGGAGAAGAAGGAAGATAGATTCGGTTTGAGTTACAACCATTCCGACAAGATCAATCAGAGGCTGCCAAAGAGCCCAAATTTGTCAGTGGGGGGATGCTCACCCCAGATGCTGTTAACAATCTGGAAGACGAGGAGGAAAGCGACCGCAACTGGAGAGCTGGATACGTCCAAAGATCCCAGGGAATCAAGTCCTTAACTGGTCTTCCCAGGAAATTATAAAGGTTACTCCTGCAGAGTAATTATTATTTCCTGTCTTTTTAGCATGCATCAAGTCCTGCATCTTGCCCAAGATGTCAGAACTCATTTTGTAATAGGGCCATATTGTAATTTTGTGCAAATGAATAATCAATGAATATCGGACATCTTTTGCAAACGAGTCTCTTTTTTGCTCACTGTCTTTTCATTTTTCACTTTTGTACAAAACAATAAAATGGCAATGTTTTCAAAATAAATAACTTCATTTTCACTTTTCTAAACAAGATTAAAACTGATCACTAAAACGAACCAATCTCAACCCTTGCAGAGATTATCCTCCAGATTGCACCGACAACAGCACTACTATGACCTTGTATGACTTTGGCAATCTGATTAATCAAGCTGATGAAGGGGTTGAAGAAGACTATGAGTTACCTGAAGAGCTAGCTAGGTTGTTGAGACAAGAAGAGAAGGTGATCACTCCTCATCAGGAGGAGGTTGAAACAGTTAATCTTGGTACCGGAGAAGACTTGAAAGAAGTGAAGATCGGGGCCAGCCTGCAAGATTCAGTGAAGGAACAACTTATTGACATGCTTCGAGAATACATTGACGTATTTGCTTGGTCCTACCAAGATATGCCTGGTTTAGACACTCACATTGTGATGCACAAGCTGTCTTTGAAAGAAGATTGTCCTCCAGCGAAACAGAAGCTACGCTGTACTCGTCCAGATATGGCCATGAAGATTAAAGAAGAAGTACAAAAACAGTGGGATGCCGAATTCCTTGCTGTAACTAGTTACCCACCATGGGTAGCTAACATTGTACTAGTGCCTAAGAAGGATGGCAAAGTACGAATGTGTGTGGATTACCGGGATCTGAACAGAGCTAGCCCAAAGGATGATTTCCCATTACCTCACATTGATATATTGGTCGACAACACAACTCAGTTCTCGGTATTTTCCTTCATAGATGGCTTTTCAGGGTATAATCAGATCAGAATGTCACCCGAAGACATGGATAAGACTACCTTCATCACACCTTGGGGCACGTTCTGTTACAAGGTAATGTCGTTCGGGATGAAGAACGCCGGTGCTACTTATCAACGGGCTATGGTAACATTGTTCCACGATATGATCCACAAAGAAATTGAATGTTACGTGGATGACATGATTGCCAAGTCCCTCACTGAAGAAGATCATCTGGTGAATCTGCTAAAGTTGTTCAAGCGTCTGAGAAAGTACCAGTTGAAGATAAACCCCAACAAATGCACATTCGGGGCACGTTCCGGTAAACTGCTGGGGTTCATTGTAAGCGAAAAAGGAATTGAAGTTGATCCTGACAAAGTCAAAGCCATTCAGGAGATGCCTACACCTAGGACTGAAAAGGAAGTCTGGGGGTTCTTAGGTAGATTGAACTACATATCAAGGTTCATATCTCATCTTACTGCAACCTGTGAGCCCCTGTTCAAATTGTTAAGAAAGGAACAAACGGCCAGGTGGAATGAAGATTGTCAGAAGGCTTTTGACAAAATCAAGGAGTACCTACAAGAACCTCCAATTCTTATGCCTCCAATTGAAGGAAGACCTCTAATAATGTACCTGACAGTATTAGAAGGATCAATGGGGTGTATGTTGGGCCAGCATGACGAGTCTGGTCGAAAAGAGTATGCAATATACTACCTAAGCAAAAAGTTTACCGACTGTGAACAACATTATTCACTGCTCGAGAAAACTTGTTGTGCTTTAGCGTGGGTTGCTCGCCGACTAAGACAATATATGTTGACTCACACTACCTTGTTGATTTCAAAAATGGACCCCGTCAAGTACATATCTGAGAAGCCAGCACTTACCGGAAGGGTTGCAAGATGGAAAATGATCCTAACAGAGTATGACATTCAGTACACATCTCAAAAGGCCATCAAGGGCAGTGTACTGTCTGACTATCTAGCTGAGCAACCCATTGATGATTACCAACCAATGAGATTTGACTTCCCTGATGAAGACATCATGTTCCTGAAAGCAAAAGATCATGAAGAGCCTGTTCACACTAAAGGGCCTGACCCAGAAGAAGAATGGACAATGACGTTTGATGGGGCTGTCAATATGAATGGTCGTGGAGTTGGTGCAGTGCTCATTACACCTAAAGGAGTTCACATGCCTTTCTCGGAAAAACTCCCCTTTGCATGCACTAACAACGAAGCTGAATATGAAGCCTGTATCATGGGTCTTGAGGAAGCCATTGACCTCAGGATCAAGACCTTAACTGTATTCGGAGATTCAGCTTTGGTAATCAATCAAACCAACGGGAAATGGTACACTCACCAAGAGCATCTGATTCCATACCGCGACTATACAAGGAGATTATTGACTTTTTTCACAACAGTCAAACTTGAGTATATCCCTCGAGACGAAAATCAGTTCGCAGATGCTTTAGCTACCATTTCCTCCATGATCAAGGTTCAGACTGCCAATTTTGTGCCTAGGATTTCGGTATCCAGACTTGACCGACCAACATACGTATTCTCCGTGGACATTGCTAAAGATGACAAGCCTTGGTTCCATGACATCAAATGCTTCTTGGAGGATTAAACATACCCACCTGGGGCATCATCCAATGATAAGAAGACATTAAGAAGGTTGGCTGGTAGTTTCTTCCTCAACGCTGATGGTTCATTGTACAAGCGAAACTTTGATATGGTTCTTCTCAGATGTGTTGATAAGAAAGAGGCAGACTTACTGATGCACGAGGTGCATGAAGGATCTTTCGGTACCCATGCTGGAGGACATGCAATGGCAAAGAAATTGTTAAGATCAGGTTATTACTGGATCACAATGGATGCAGACTGTTGTGCCTATGCCAGGAAATGCCATAAATGCCAGATTTATGCAGATAAAGTGCATGTGCCTCCCAATCCTTTGAATGTGATGTCTTTACCTTGGCCCTTTGCTATGTGGGGCATTGACATAATTGGAAAGATCGAACCGACTGCTTCAAATGGCCACAGATTCATCTTGGTAGCTATTAATTATTTCACCAAATGGGTTGAAGCAGCTTCGTACGCAAATGTCACCAGACAAGTGGTAGTCAGATTCCTAAAAAGAGACATCATCTGTCGATATGGAGTTCCCGAGCGAATCATTACTGATAATGTTTCCAATTTGAACAACAAAATGATGGCAGAACTGTGTCGGGACTTCAAAATCCAACACCACAACTCTTCTCCTTACAGGCCAAAGATGAATGGCGTTGTTGAGGCAGCTAATAAGAACATTAAGAAGATTGTGCAAAAGATGGTGGTTACTTACAAAGACTGGCATGAAATGCTACCATTTGCCTTGCATGGGTATTGAACCTCAATCAGAACGTCTACTGGGGCAACACCGTATCAGCTTGTGTATGGTATGGAGGCAGTCCTACCTGTTGAAGTTGAATTACCCTCCTTACGGGTACTGATGGATGTGAAGTTGAATGAAGCAGAATGGGTCTGATCTCGGTACAATTAATTTAATCTGATCGAAGAAAAGAGATTAGCTTCCATTTGTCATGGGAAGTTATATCAGAAAAGGATGAAGAAAGCCTTCGATCAGAAAGTCAGGCTTCGGGAATACCAAGTGGGAGATCTTGTGTTGAAAAGACTTCTTCCTCCTCATACGGACCACAGGGGCAAGTGGACTCCGAACTACGATGGTCTATTCATAGTAAAGAAGGTTTTCTCTAGTGGAGCACTGATGCTCACTACTATGGATGGTGAAGATTTCTTATCCCCTGTGAATTCAGATGCAGTTAAAAAATACTTCGCATAAAAAGACCCGCTGGACATAGAAACAGAATGTAAGTCCAGGCAAAAATAGGGTATCCCGGCGAGTCAAAAACAGAATAAGAGACTCGGGCAAAAATAAGGGAAAATTGAAAAAATGTACACCCACTGAGTTGAAAAGCCGCATTGGACAGCTCAGGCAAAAATGGGTATCCCGGTGGATTGAAAACCCGAAAGGGAGATCCACGCAAAATCAGGGAATAAGCGAACAACTACATTCTGAATTCGTCTGTATCATTTACAACACGGCAAGCCTCGAAGGGATAAAGCATCGATAGGAATCAACCTTCTTCAGAAAGCAGGATAAGAAGAACGTCAAGGTCATACGGGTTATAGCAAAGGAAGCTCGCCGGAGCGTCATCAACATTGCCAGTGCCTTTATTTTTCTCAATTTATAACAATCTCCTCATTTTAGGGGATCTGTTTCTTTGACTGTATTTGCCAATTCAGGGCACCCAGATTAATAAAATCAGAGTTTTCAGTCAAACCTCATTTCTTACATTTTGTTTCGTTTGCAAAATGTCCAGTATCCATGATATAATATTTGCATAAAACAAGTGAGCCATTCTTAATAAATGCTTGCGGGAAATGTGTTTACTCTCAGGAATATCTAACTCCTATGACGGAATCCGGTAAGGGATACCTCGGGGTACTTGTGCGTTTCTTTGTCTTAACAGGTTGCAGGTATTCAAACATAAGGGCATGCCAAGCATCACTTCCCCAAACATCACCTCCTCCAAGCAGCCTCTGAAATGCTTTCTCCCCAACAGAGTTATCAAAGCATCCTCATCCTCAGCCGGAATCCCCACAGATATCATTGGGAAGATCGTTCAGTGATTTTTCCTCCCCCAAACAGAGTGTCGGGTTTCAAAGACAGAAGAACCATTTCCCCGCAGAGCTCCAGCCTCCCCCAGAAGAGCAATGCCTGAAATTCTCACACAACAAACTGGCGGAAACTTCCTCATCCCCAGCCGAGTTTTCTCCTTACAAGATGGGTCTATCAATGATCTATTTCCCCAGGTAGAGCTGTATATCTTAATAGAACTACCAATGATCTCGTCCCCAGCTGGGATTCTCTTCCAAGAAGATCAGACAGAGGTCTTCGCAACAACGGGATCCAAAATCCCAGATCGGTATCTTTTGCATAATCATGGCATTCGCATAATCTTTCCCCACAAAGTGTAGCATTCCGTCTAATACGGAGCATTACGGAAAAAATCAAACATTTGCATGATCACAAGTCAGGTTCGAGCCAGTCACCTGCAGATACCATTAGTATTTCATCAGCAATATATATAATAAAAGCCAAAGTGTCCCCTTTGCACTCCCCAACGCAAATACTTGCCCATAACATGTTCTTCTCGACACTCGTCTGTGTCATCTCAATCTCCCCACAGAAAGCCAAAGCGTCCCATTTGTACTCTCCAACACAAATGCCTGTTTATATACCTTTTCGACACTCGTCCGTGTCATTTCTTTCCACTGCAGATATATCTATATACCCTTTGACACTCGTCTGTGTCACCTTCCCCAGCATGGTTGCTAAGTCACTTGTTGCGAACCAAGTACCTATTTATAATACACTCTCATTGACACCCGTCCATGTCATCCTATCCCCACAAGTCTCCGGGACACCTTCTACACTCATAAGTTCATAACTTATACACTTTCTCTTCTGACACCCGTCCATGTCACCTTTCCCCAGCAAGTTGAACACCCGTCTGTGTCTTGCTCATACTTCATAATATTTGTTTTTACTTATGCAGATACTCGTCCGTATTTTGTATACACTTATTCCCCACAGATTCGACACTCGTCTGTGTTCTTTGTTAACTAGTTGGTACTCGTCCGTATCATCATCTCTGAACACGCGTTAGCATTTGTTTCTACCGATACTCGTTCGTATCACGGTCTTAAGGATGCTCGTCCGCATCTTTAATCTATACACATTGTCAAAACACTTATACCTTTTATTTCTTGAGCGTAAGCACTCGTCCGTGTTTATCATTCCCCAACAAATCGCCAGCAAAGCAACTTTTTCTTCTATCCGACATTCGTCCTATGTCGTGATACTTTTGGCAGTCGTACCCTGCCAGGTGATCGTCCTTCACCTTCAGATGACCGTCCCTCATCCCTTTCCCCAGCGGAGCCTCCATTATTGGAACCTTTCTATCCTACATTCGCCCTATGTCGTGATATTTAGCAGCCGTCCCCTACTAGGTGATCGTCCTTCACCTTTTGATGATCGTCCTTCATCATTTTGTCTGATGGCCGTCCCCATCATTGATCTTGTTATCTGACATTCGTCCTATGTCATGATACAACCCCGAGAGCAGTCGTACCCTGCTGGGTGATCGTCCTTCACCTCTTGATGATCGTCCTTCATCATGCTTATCCGATGGTCGTCCCCATCGTCGACCTTTTTCTATCTAACATTCGTCCTATGTCGTAATAAAGAGCAGCCGTCCCCTGCTAGGTGATCGTCCTTCACCTTTGATGACCGTATCTCATCATTATTTCATTTATTTTTTAACCCGATGGCCGTCCCCATCGTTGTTTACTTTATTTTCCGAGCATGATGGTCGTCCCCGTCATGGTCTCTTTATTTCCCTAGCTTGTCGGTCGTCCCCGTCATTGCTTTATCCCCAGCAGTCGTCCTCTGCTCGATGGTCGTCCTCCATCTCCTTCATTTGGTAATTATACTACACTTTCTTTTGCAGTTTATATCCTTTTTCTTCTTCTCCCCAGCAAGTGCAAATTTTGGACTGTCTTTGGTATTCAACCACAAGTTATCTTGTTTGTCTGTTAAGCCAGGCGCTTACATCCTGCACAGCTAACTCATGTTTGAATAGGGGCAGCTGTAAACACCCCAAATTTTCCCTCACTCAGTTCACACCATGGCTTGTGATCTTTCATTTTACATAAGTTTAAACATATCATCTCATATTGCATTTTTGTTTCACTGCATAGTTCAAGTTCATCTACATCTAGGGTTTGTGATCTAAGCAATCCAAGGATCCATCTGAGCCACTCCAAAGGCTTCCAATCATTCCAAGATGGTACATGTATATTCAATCATCATATTATATACCTCAAAGATCAAGGAAGTCAAGAAATCACAAGAACTGGCAAGTCATGGAAGTAGAGCTAGGGTTTCACTGCACAGATGGCCTGAAATTAGGGTTTTGGTTTCAGAGGCCATAACTCCAAATTTTTTGGTCATTCTTGTTTCTAATGGTCTCAATATGTTATAAGGGTCATGTATACCAAGTTTGATGAAGAAATTCATTGTGGAAGTCATCTGTTCACTGGGTAACTTCTTGAGCAAGTCAGTGCAAAATCAGGGCATCTGAGGCCCCCAACAATGGAACCAAAGTGGATTTTTCATCAAATTGAAGTTATATGATCTTTATTTGATCATTGAAGTGGTTGGAAGTTCACAAAATTGAAGAAAAGTGAGCTAAACCAAAAGTTGCCAAAAATGGAAATGACTTTTAATGTAAACTTTCCATTTTGGGAAAGTATTTCATCCTCCTCTTTCTCAACCAAAAAAGCTTCAAATGAAAAATTGTTGGTCATGAAAGTTGTAGATTGGATCATTCCCTTTTCAAAAATTACAAGAAAAAGTTCTAATTCATTATGGAACTCAAGTTATGGCCTTTCAAAGTTGGCAAAAATCCTATAATTTTCAAGAATACACCAAAGAGGGATTTTTGCAAAACCACTTGCCAAGCCATTTTGTGACCTCTAATACACTTCTATGCATCATACCAACATAGTACATTGTCTAAAAATCAGAATTGCCCAAAGAACCATTTCATTTCATGCCTTGCCCATCAAGAAATCACAAAGGGGCCAAACTTCATAAAAATTGCAAAATGATACACAACCATGCTTCCACTTGCTGAATCACCACAAAACCAAATCCATGGCTCTCCTTGATCTCTGATGAGCTAGGAAAAGCCAAAATCCAGGTGCAAAACCAGCCCATACCTCAAGTACAAGTCATGTTGACATTTTGGCAACTTGCCCATACCAATCACCACAGTCCACAACAACTCCTCTGACCTCTCAAACATTGTTATGTGGACAAAATGCAAACCATAACACAGCACAAGTAGGCTTAAATGCTCAGAATCATCAAGCTCTAAAAAATCACCCCATTTGCAAAAGCATTTGAAGCTCTCTGCTCACACACTAAAACTCCAAACTTTTTTCATCAATCACCTCAGCTTCATCAAAGGATCATTTCCCACCCTTCATTGCAACCACCCCCCCCCAAAACGGAAACACGATTTCTGGCCAGCAAGAGTGTAAGCTTTCATTTCAGCCATTACAAACTCCTTCCAAGCATCAAAGCTTCATCAGAGGGATCATTGGAGTGAGTTTGCACAAGGGAGGAGGTCCAAAAGCTCCAAACTGAGGAAGCTCAAGCTCAGGTAACCTCTTCAAACTTTTTTCCAGAAATGCAATTTTAAGTTCTTAGATTGTTCTTTATGCTTTGCTGATCACCATGATAGATTTATTTTTGAAAATGGTTGCGAAATGAGCATGTACTGATTGTCTGAAAGTTTCACCCTTTTTGAGTTCTTCTTCGAATCTTGATTTTCAGCCATGAAAAATTAATTTTGAGGGTGGATTTAGGTTTAGGAAGGTGAGAGGAGTTGATCTGGAGCTTTAGAGCTCGGGAAATGGCATAGGGAAGAAGTTGGTGTTGGGGTGCTGCCGGAGAAGATGACCGGAACACTGTTCCGGTCACCAGAAAAGGATTAAGGTTTTAATTAGGGTTAGCGTGAGTTTGAATGTGGGCCATTTGATGGAGATTTCCCGCGTGTAATGAAAGGCTCAGATTAGATCATTAAGCTTAATTCAGGATTAATTAATTAATTAATTAAAATTAACTCAGATTGAACCACAGACCTTAGATTGCGCGCTGGTCAACCAAAATCTTCCCAGTTTGAATCCAGTCCATTGGATCAGCCTACTTTCATTTATTTTGATTTTAATTTCATTTTTTATCATTTGTTTTGTATAATTTATTTAAAATACTTAGAAAATCCTAAAAATATTTTCCTTCTGCATTTTTAATTCAAATATTTTTCTCAACCCAAAAACATTTATATTTATATTTTTTGCATTAAAAAACCATTTTAAAAATATTTAAATGTTTATTTTAATTAATTAATGGAAATTAATTAATTAAAATATCCTTTAGGTTCCTAAAAATCCCAAAAAAAATTCACATTGCATATTAGGACATTTAGAAACATTGTCAAATCATTCATACAAATTTCTTTTTGGTTTTGATTCAACTTTGACATTTTTCTTTGAATTTAGGGTTCATAAAATCCCATTTTTGAACCCTAACTTCAAGAATTCTTTTCTGCCTAACCATGAAGGGTTTGACATTGGTTCTTTTTGCATTGATCTTCATATGACATGTAGTATCTAGCATATTTTTGACATTAATTTATCTTGCATTTTCCATTTGATTTGCATTTTCCCTTTTGAGGTACCTTAAAACCCTAACAAACTTAGAAAAATCACAACTTTCTTTAGGTTAAGAGTTAGGCCTCCCCCTTTGGGGTGTGATATCATATGGGGTTAGGGTTCCTTTTAGTTCATTTGCAATTTTTTATCTTATGTTTTTCTTCTGTTTTTGACTTTTGCATCTCATGTTGTCATAAAACCCTAATTTCACATGTTCATTTGCATACATCTTGCATATGCATCCATTCATGAACTTGCCATGACATTTCATGCATTCACATGTCATCTTAGACATCATAGGACACATTAGAATCATGTTTGATCATTTCTTCATTCATTTGCCATGATATGCATTCATTTCCTTCCATGAACTTTCAAACTTCAAAGCATGCATCATTTGCATTCCATCTCTTGTATGAACATTCATAACACTTGGCATGTCTTTGCATCATCTCATAGCATCATGTTTATGCTTATGGTTTTGGTTTGCATCTTTGCATACATTTCATTTTCATTTCATTCCTTTCTTTGTGCTAACATTTCAGGTGGTAAGTGATTTGAGAAGTGAATTTGCCTTCACTTCTCATCTCTCTTCTCATTCTTCTTATGCATCATTGCTGCATTTTTTTTCTTTGCTTTAGAGTGAGCTTTCTCATTCATGTTCATCATTCACTTTCTTTCTCCAAGTTACTTATCTTCTTCAGTGAAGTAAGTAACTTGTTTCTTCTGCTTCTCCTCCTTTCATTTTCTTCTTCCATTGGTGGCTTCTCTGAAGGTCTCTTGCAAGCCTTACAAACCATAGGAACATCCAAGCATGACAATAATTAGGGTTTTGATTAGTCCCCCTTTAGTTTTTACCTTTGTGTCTTCTTTGTGTCTCTCTTCTCATCTCATAATCAGAGACTAAACCCATAAGGTGTTTAGACTTTGTGATTGGGGTTATGCCTGCATCCTTCTCTTAGGATGGAGTGTATAACTTTAATCCTAAGTGTTAAGCCCTTAATTTGTTTAAACCTCTTAATCAATTCATCTTAATAATCACTAAGACAATAGCTTGTAACTTGGGCCTTGCATTAGGGTTCTAATTCTTCCTTTATTGGTTAAGAAGGACTAACCCTAGTGTTAATGGACAAGTCCCCCTCAAGTTGTCTTACAAACCATAAAATTCACTTCTTAATCTTACCATTAATTAAAATCCACTTTATTAAAGGCTTGTTTTGTCATGAGGTTAATCCCTAATCATGGATTAAGTTGAGGTATCTTCCTCGGCTTAAGAGTTCTCATCTATTATCCTTCTTTAGGATGGTGTAATGGGTTCACTAAATCTTTGGTTATGGCTTAAACTCATTACTTAACACTAAACAAAAACTCAAAAACATCTAAATAATCACAAGTAGGTTAATGATCTTAATCCTACATCAGTATGGTAATTAAGTTTGAGGTGCTTACCTCATACTTAAGTTATTCTCATTATCCCTAATCAGAGGGAGGATATGATGAGTTTACTAACCCTTGGTTTAGGCTTAAGCTCATTAACTTATGACAAACACAAAAAAAAGCCATAAGAGATTGAAAACACCAAAAAACAAACAATAATTGTCTCCTCCGGGATTCTTTTCTCATCATTTTCACTCACAAACGAGAACTCGCTTCTTCCGTCTAATGCAAGACAGTTAGCACTCGAGCCAGACGAGTCATACACTTGAGCATAGACAAGCAAGCAGTTCACAAGTCAATTTATCTTTCAGTCTCTTTGAGTCGAACTACGATGTTCTGACTTCCTCATTGCACGAGAGGATACGTAGGCATAACTTAACAGTTATCGAACAAAAGTCTCTGTGTCTTCCCCCCTCTTTCAGCATTCGTTTTAAGCCTCATTCCTAAGCACCTCACTTCACTTTCTTGCACTGACACTTGTACATTCTTTTCCAGCTTTTGCACACAGATAGCACAGACACTACCCCTTTAAACACAAACTTTCAAGCGTGGATCCCGTCGAGTACGACGGACAATCTGGGTGCTAATACCTTCCCAGGTTGTAACCAAACCCCTTTCTCAGTTTCTCTGGTTCGCGACCGTCTTACCCATATCTTTCTAGGTTTATGCAGCATTACCTTTCCTTCGGGATAAAAATGCCTAGCTGGCGACTCTTTTCAGTTCACCTTCATTCTCTTTTCGCTGACCGTTCGCGTCTGTACCCTATCTGACCCGGGTGTCTTTTAGTGGGAGCGACAGCGGTATGGCATGCAACATGAACATTCTATTTGAAGATATTCTGGTTTCCATTATCAAACCACTTTCAGGGTGGAAAACTTTGCATTTTCCATGTTGAAACAAAATACTAATCCCTTTCTCTTGCAATTGTCCAATACTTAGCAAGTTATTCCTTAATTCTGGCACAAGAAAGACTCCAGTAACAATATTTGTTACGCCATTTATGTTTAATCTTATGTTACCTATTCCCGTTACAGCCATGGTGGAATTATTGCCTAACTTGACAGAATCTTTGTAACTCTCGTCAAGATCTGAGAAGTAGTCCTTCTTCCCGCACATGTGATTGCTACATCCAGAGTCAAGAAACCAAACAACTTCTTCATTGGCCTTGTTCACATCTACGTAGGCCATTAACAACATTTCTTCTTGAGTCTCTACATAGTTGACCTCCTTCCTTTGGTTTGAACATTCCCATCTAAAATTCCCGAGTTGATGACAATTAAAGCACTCCACTGTGGATTTGTCAAATCTTTGTCTGCCTCTGCCTCGTCCTCGTCGTCCAAAACCTCCACGGCCTCGACCCCTTTCTATATATTGAGCATATTGATTATCTTGGTATCCATGAGTAATTTTCAAAGCATGTTCTTCTTCAACAAGAGAACACATGCATTGTTCATGAATAAGTAGGCTGCTTTGCAATTCATCAATAGTCAAAGTGTCTGTATCCTTAGATTCCTCAATAGAACACATGAGATAATTGAACTTGGGAATCATGGATCTCAAAAAAATTTCAACTACTGCAACATCTCCCTTGTTTTCACCATTAGTTTTCATCTTGTTGGCTATGGTAAGTGTCAGAGCAAAATAATCATTCACAAATTCTCCTTCCTTCATATGGAGAGCTTCAAACTCTTTTCTTAGGGCTTGCAACTGTGTACGCTTGACTCGTGTTGAACCTTCATACTTCTGCTTCATGGAGTCCCATATGTTCTTTGTTGTATCTTTGTTGAGAATCGTCTCCAGAACTGAACGATCTAATGCTTCTTTGCCTTCAAATCTTTTAATTTCTGATAATCAATGCCGCAGGAATGCCATTTTCCACCAGACCCCAATATTTCTTTGAACGCAAAAAGTTTTTCATGAGCATCGCCCAGTGGTCATAATTTTCCACTCTTAGAAGACTACAGCATCTACTTTAATCAGGCCCCGTGGCTCTGATACCAAATATTAGGAACTAAAATACTTTGGAAGAATATTTTATGTATTGAAAGAAACAACTTGGCTCATATATAGCCTTACAGATGAGAAACTGAAATAAAAAAACTACCCATATTTTCAACCAACTACCAGCACTTCCTAATAACATGGTAGACTAATTCAAAAGGAAATAACTACTCCAAAAAAACAGAGAAATCATAAAATTGACTAACATTGTTGTTGTTGTTTGGGTTGACGACGATGGAGGAACAACATTGATGTGTTGATGGATTTTAATGTTGTTATTGTTGGAAGACATGGAAAGTTTAGATGAAGTATTATTGATTTCTTTGTAATGAAATACTAGAAGGAAACTGTATATATATAGGAAAATGCACATTTAATTCCTATTTTGAAACAAGTGTTGCAACACGTTACAAATATTTAATTTAGGTTGGTAAATGCATGATCCATTCTTAAATATTTCATATTGAGATTCATCTTATGAAATAGCGCTGTTTTCATTTTAATATCTTCAGATCTGTGAATGAAATCTTCGTTTGGATGTATTTGGCCAACTTTCCCTTTATTTTCAAAAAACTAATCTTATATAAATACTGGTATTCATACTCCATGTTTCCCTTGGCGATTATCACTGCATTATATTATTCAGAGTGTTCGTGTTGTATCGTGTTCCGATATTCGTGTTGGAGTCCGTATTTCATACTTCATAACCAATTATAACTCAATTCTAATTGCAATATATTATTCAGAATTATTCCACTTCAACACAATTTGTTTTCGTGCAATGCAACTTTTTTCTCAATAAGCAAAAATTATATTAATAAGAGCAAAATAATACTCAAGTAATACAAATAAGATGGCTCCTTTATCTCTTACAACACTTAAAAGAATAAGTGCGCCAATCATGAAAAAAAATGTTGCAAGAAAGAGTATAAGATAAACTCGCCCAGACCCACGATCTATAGACAGTTACTAACACACATTCATTAAAGCTGAAGATATTCCCGTTGAATTGAATGTCATCACGCAAAGCCCATATACTCCACACAGTAGCGAACCATATCACTCCAATCGTGTTTCTATCGACGGAATTGTTCACATTATTACACTTCAAAGCATATGAGAGAACAAATTATAGAATGAAAAATAACACAATTTATTTTCCTGCAATGCAACTTGAATCTACACTTACCCATAAAGAAACTCAAAATGTAATCCCTTTGACAAAGAGTGAGGCAAAAGCTTCCATTGCTTTTTTCTTTGACACAAAACCTATCTCAACACCATCACCATTTCTACAATCCGAAATAGAAATCGCACTAGTTCTATCAATAGAAACCATTTCAACTTTCTTTGGTTTTCCGCAACCGAAATCAGTGCTATAAGCCTCAAATTTAGGTGAACCAGCAGTACCAATTATCTTAACATCAGCAGTGCCAAAACCATCAAGTAACCATGAAGACCAATTTTCAGCTCCATTCAACACTCCATCTTTTAGAGTTTCCAAAGCTTCACTTAAATGCTTAACAGCCACAATTAGTCCATCTTCTCCCAATATCTCACTTGTTTCAACAACTGCTAGTCTTCCTCCAATACAATTTCCAAAATATCTTGCAGGAATAGGCGGATCTAACCGATTCCTGCAATCGACATTCAAACCAATTATAACATTTTTGTTCTCAATTTCCTCTGCCTTCACTCTACATACCAATGCATATGCAACAGATACCACAAAAGTTGACAGGTGAAGATTTTTATTCTCATTCCTAGCACACTTTTCTTTTGACACTACAAATTGCTTAAGTTTTTCAATATCCGAACGAGTTAATTGAAATAACCCTCTAACCGAGTCTTGTGGAACATCAAGATCCCAAACCTTTAAGCTTCTGTTGTTTGTTCCTCCATGCTTTAACCAATCACTCAAATATTTTGCCTCTAATCCGTTAGGATCCTTGATTACTTCTCTATCATAGAAAGGACAAAATTCATGCGGCAAAGCAAGTGATGATTCTGATTTGGATTCAGACTCAACTATTTCAAGGTTTTTACATAGATAAGCCCAAGATTTGACAAAAGAAGTTGAATTCTTACCATCTAAAACAGCATGATGTGAAGTGACACCAATTGAAAAACCAGTGTTAGGAAAAAGAGTAACTTGAAGAGCGAGAACAGAAGCTTGATCATGTGAAATATTCAAACTAGATAAAAGATGATGAACTTTTGTAGCTTGACAGTGATTATTACCAGATAGAAGATTGAAATCAGCATCAGATTCAGCAACAGTAAGTGGAAGAGTGTTGCCTTTGATGTATTTTATTATTGGTTTGTGAGAATCAAGAGGCCAAATGAGATGACCGGAAAGAGGATAAAAGTGAGAAAGAGCAAGAGAAAGAGATTGTTTGAGTTTGGGAAGAAATGTATTGAAGAAAAGGGAAGGTTGGTGTGGGAATTCATAGAAGAAAATTCTTTCAACAGGTGGTAATCTTAACCATAGTATGTCAAAAAAAGTAAGAGGAAGTGAAGCTTGTGATGGTAGTTCTTGTGGTGAAGATGGTGATACATTCAAAATTTCTATGATCTTTGTCATTTCTTGGAAATGGGAGGAACAGAAACGATGAATGTGGTAGGTAAGACAAAAGGTGTTTTAATGATTCTTAGAAAACCACACGTACAATCATTTTTAGTTACTAGACACTTTTGTAAAAAGTAGGAAAAAACATACTCCCTCTTGTCACAATTATTAACAAAGATTCTCTTTTAGGTTCATTAAAAAAATTATAATCAATATACTGTTATTGATGTTAGGAATATAATAAAAAAAATTATAATCGAAGGAAAATTCAATATCAAATGTATAGTCAAAAATTATTTTTTTTTTAAAGAAAAGACAATACAAATATATTTACAACCATCAATGACGAAATCATTCATTACTACCCATATTTTCAACTAATGCGTTAAAATTAAATGTCCAACATTTACCGACGCCGTCTAAATCATCAGGAGATGAAATGTCTTTTAGTTAAACTTCTCATAAACAAGTGAATAAATTGAAGATCACATGATTTGAATTATAAGATAAATTAATTTAATATTAATATATTATTATAAACATTTCATTACATTATATATACATGATCCAACGAATCAACAAAAGCTGACAAAGACAATTTTTAACACGTGTTTCATTACATATTAGTACCCACACTCATATCCCTTTGCTTGTTTTTAGTCTACAATTTAAATATTTCATGATTATATATATATATATATATATATATATATATATATATATATATATATATATATATATATATATATATATATATATATATATATATATATATATATAGAGAGAGAGAGAGAGAGAGAGAGAGAGAAAGAATCTGAACAGGTCTTCGCGGCCTTCAACTGGGATTGTGGTGTGTTGATAAGAGGAAATGGTGGGGTACCTGCAAGGTACTCCGACGCTCAAGTAAGTTTCAGAATGAGACAACTAAAGTGTAACAAAAGGGGAATTAGAAGTGAATACCTGACCCTCCAAATGTGAAGAGTTTTTATAAGGGCACTTGCTCGTAAGAAGCGAGCGCGTAGCCTTTGACCAAGCCTAACTGTTTCCACAAATCAGGTGGACGCATAGCCTTTGACCAAGCCTAAATGTTCTTCGAATGAACAATACAAACATATATAATTTCTGTTTGGTAAAAAATGAAAACTGACTATAATAGAGAAACCATAATTTTAATGTTAGTCACTTATTAATGAATGTTGCTAATTAAGTAACATTCTTTCTGCGCTGTGTTATCGTGATGTTATTTATTCTTTAATGTTTTTGTAGAATTACTTGTAAATCGTACTCTAACAAGATCCAATAATCCATAGTTATTCGATTTATTTAATTATATACAAGCACGATGAATATACTATAATGTGATCACTACTACAAAAAGCTCATTTAACGACATCCGATTTACAACGGATTTGTATCCCACTGCTGTAATAGGTTAAAATTTTCGCAGCTGGTTTATAACGCCGGATTTAACGATTGTAGTATTAAGACACCGTTGTAATACATGATGTGTAACAAACTTCGATTCCCAACAACTACATTTTTTTTCTATAGTTTACACTTTAAACATATATTTTATTTCTTTTGTTAAAGACATGAGTATCTATAAAATAAAACTTCATTATAATATCAGAAAAGGGGAGTACATTGATAATATTAATTATTACATATATTTAAAATAAATATATTTAAGGGGTATCACTACGGTTAATATAACTAACCGTTGTGATATATTTAAAATAAATATATAATTTCCCTTGCTGATGGTATACTTATCATTATGGTTCTTATAGATAACCTTTGTGAAATATTTATCTATATAAGGTAATTAACTTTCCCTTATTGACAGTATCGTCGTTTCCTTCACACCGAAACCCTAGCACCCATTTTTTCTCTATATTTTTTGCAGCAAACTTTATAAGATTTTAGAATCTGCCAAAAGTAATATAAAAAGTATGATACTTTTGATCTAAGCTTATTCCTCCGTGTATTTCTTCTTGTAGAGTCTAAAACTAGATGAACATGGTGATGATACTGGCGGTAACAAGCGTAATGTACATATTGTTTATGGGAAATAAGGTATTCTTTTACTTCAATATTTTCGTTAGATAGTTCTCATTATCTCATTTGCTTCATGTTGTTTTTGTTGATTGTTCTCATTTTTTGTAGATTCGACTTCAATGCTTCACAAGCAAGGTGAATTTCATTGTAATAGTACAGTCTCACTCCTTAGAATTTTGTTTCAACTTTTACTTGTTTTATTTTTAATACTAACTAATTTTCTTCATTGCTTCCCACTTCTTAGGGTTTTATTTCATATGGTAATGATGACGGTGGTAGCAAACTTATAGTATGAGTTGTTAAAGGTTTTGTAGATGATGGTGGTGGCGGCAAAGATGGTATGTTCTCTTGAAACAGTTTAAACTAGTCTGTGATATTGTATACAATTAGGGTTTTGTTGATAAATTTATAATATCTGGTTCTGGTGTATGATGTTTTTTTAGTTTATTATATCTTATATAGAGTGTTTGTTTCACTAATCCTCACTTAAAATACATTCATTTAAATTGATATAAATACTTATAATTTGTAAATTAAGTTGTATTTTAAAACCAAGTTAAACAAACCATTTTTATTTTTTAATTGCATGTGTCTCATCGTTTATCTCAGGTTGTTTACATATGTTATAGAATAATGATCCGCCTCCTTAGATATATCGCTGAATTCGAATATAGTTAAATTTACATACTCCCTTGTTCTCTTTTTAGATTCATTAAATAACCAATGTATCTATTCTACATAAAGAAATACAATAGTTATTCAATGAACCTAAAAAAGAGAATATTTACTTATAATAGTCATCAGAGAGAAGTTACTAATGTTAGGAGTATAATAAAAAATATATATTTGAAGGAAAATTCAATATTAAATGTATAGTCAAAATTTTTTTTTTTAAGAAAAGACAATAAAAATATATTTACAACCATCAATGACGAAATCATTCATTACTACCCCTATTTTCAACTAATGCGTTAAAAATAAATACCCAACATTTACCGACGCCGTCTAAATCATCAGGAGATGAAATGTCCTTTAGTTAAACTTCTCCATAAACAAGTGAATAAATTGAAGATCACATGATTTGAATTATAAGATAAATTAATTTAATATTAATATGTTATTATAAACATTTCATTACATTATATATACATGATCCTACGAATCAACAAAAGCTGGTAAAAACAATTTTTAACATGTGTTTCATTACATATTAGTACCCCACTCATATCCCTCAGCTTGTTTTTAGTCTACAATTATATATATATATATATATATATATATATATATATATATATATATATATATATATATATATATATATATATATATATATATATATACCGAAAGAATCCGAACAGGTCTTCGCGACCTTCAACTGGGATTGTGGTGTATTGATGAGAGAAAATGGTGGGATACATGCAAGGTACTCCGACGCTCAAGTTAGATTCAGAATGAGGCAACTAAAGCGTAAGCAAAAGGGGAATTAGAAGTGAATATCTGACCCTCCAAATGTGAAGGGTTTTTATAAGGGCACTTGCCCGTAAGAAGCGGGCGCGTAGCCTTTGACCAAGCCTAATTGTTTCCACAAATCAGGTGGGCACGTAGCCTTTGACCAAGCCTAAATGTTCTTTGAATGAACAATACAAACATATATAATTAGTGTTTGGTAAAAAATGAAAACTGACTATAATAGAGAAACCATAATTTTAATGTTAGTCACTTATTAATGAATGTTGCTAATTAAGTAACATTCTTTCCGCCCTGCATTATCCGTGATGTTATTTATTCCTTAATGTTTTTTGTAGAATTACTTGTAAATCGTACTCTAACAAGATCCAATAATCCATAATTATTCGATTTATTTAATTATATACAAGCACGGTGAATGTACTATACTGTGATCACTATTACAAAAAGCTGATTTAACGACATCCGATTTACAACAGATTCATATCTCACTGCTGTAATAGGTTAAAATTTTTGCAGTTGGTTTATAACGCCAGATTTAACGATGGTAGTATTAAAACATCGTTGTAATACATGATGTGTAACAAACTTCGATTCCCAACAACTACCTTTTTTTCTATAGTTTTACATTTTAAACATATATTTTATTTCTTTTGTTAAAGACATGAGTATATATAAAATAAAACTTCATTATAATTTCAGAAAAGGGGAGTACATTGATAATATTAATTATTACATATATTTAAAATAAATATATTTAAGGGGTATCACTACGGTTAATATTACTAACCGTTGTGATATATTTAAAATAAATATAAAATTTCCCTTACTGATGGTATACTTATCATTACGGTTCTTATAGATAACCTTTGTGAAATATTTATCTATATAAGGTAATTAACTTTTCCTTATTGACAGTAGTGTCGTTTCCTTCACACCGAAACCCTAGCACCCATTTTTTCTCTATATATTTTGCAGCAAACTTTATAAGATTTTAGAATCTGCCAAAAGTAATATAAGAAGTATGAAACTTTTGATCTAAGCTTATTCCTCCTTGTATTTCTTCTTGTAGAGTCTAAAACTAGATGAACATGGTGATGTTACTGGCGGTAGCAAGCGTAATGTACATATTGTTTATGGGAAATAAGGTATTCTTTTACTTCAATCTTTTCGTTAGATAGTTCTCATTATCTCGTTTGCTTCATGTTGTTTTTGTTGATTGTTCTCATTTTTTGTATATTCGACTTCAATGTTTCACAAGCAATGTGAACTTCATTGTAATACTGCAGTCTCACTCCTTAGCATTTTGTTTCAACTTTTACTTGTTTTGTTTTTAATACTAACTAATTTTCTTCATTGCTTCCCACTTCTTAGGGTTTTATTTCATATGGTAATGATGACGGTGGTAGCAAACTTATAGTATGAGTTGTTAAAGGTTTTTGTAGATGATGGTGGTGGCGGTGAAGATGGCGTGTTCTCTTGAAACAGTTTAAAATAGTCTGTGATATTGTATACAATTAGGATTTTGTTGATAAATTTATAATATCTGGTTCTGGTGTATGATGCTTTTTTAGTTTATTATATCTTATATAGAGTGTTTGTTTCACTAATCCTCACTTAAAATACATTCATTTAAATTGATATAGATACTTATAATCTGTAAATTAAGTTGTATTTTAAAACCAAGTTAAACAAACCATTTTTATTTTTTAATTGCATGTGTCTCATCGTTTATCTCGGGTTGTTTACATATGTTAAAGAATAATGATCTGCCTCCTTAGATATATCGCCGAATTCGAATATAGTTAAATTTCCTTAACAACAATTTTTTGTATAGTCTACCTCCTCTTCCTCATTGATAATCGTAAAAATTGTGAGTATAAAAATTACGATGATAATATGATGAGGAGAAGGTAGATTATCCAATAAATTGTTGTTATGGAAATTTAACTATAATCGAAGACAACAATGCATCTAAGGGGGAAGGTCAATAAACCATAGTATATCTAAAACAATATGGGATTCACGGTGAGACGAATGTAATCAGAAAACAACAATGGTTTGATTAAATTGGTTTTCAAGAATAGGTTGATTTTCAGATTATATACTTCTTCATAAATTAGAATCCTGTATTTCTTTAGTGAGGTGTATGGAAAACAAGCAATCTATATATAATATAATAAGCTCAGGGTACTTTCAACAACGGTTATCTATAGTAACCGAGGTTAAAGGTAATTTCTATTTTTTTCTTCTAAATTGTTGATGATGTTTCGAACTCAGAAACTAAGTGAATATATCATAACGGTTTATAAGCCTAACAGTTGTGATATATGGCCAACGACCTGGATTTCTACAACGATTTCCAGACCGTTGTAAAAATAATGAACTTACAACAATATTTTAGTTAACAATGGTATGACCAGCATGATGGTACCTCTTTTCCAACCGTTGTGAAATGGGTTTTCCGTAGTAGTGGATATACTTGTGTGCACCAAACTTGTAGTTATGTCCAGCCAACGTTTTTCAATAATCATATCCTTTATATCTTTAGGAATAATAAAGAATTCATTTTACCCTTAAATTTATGGATCATGTTCAAGCGGAAGAGTAAATAATGCGTCTTCGTTGCGCATAACGTTACAACTTGTGATTACAGCGGTACAACTAAGGCATTGAAAATCACGTGGATAACGGAATTTCCATCTAAATTGTAGGTGTTTTTATGGAGATTCTTCTGGGACAAATTGGCAATAAGAGAACAATTGACAAAGAGAGACATTAATTTTGGCAGCTCTAGCTCGTCGTGTGCAGGGTGTGGCGTATTTGTCGAATCATTTTTTCATCTTTTTATGGAGCGCCCGTTCGCAACTAGAGTTTGGAGAGGATTGGAGATTTGGCTTGGCTTATTAGTCAAGACGCGTATGAACTGTGCAACTTCCTTTTCCAGTTTTCATAGAAGTTTGAAGAAGGAGACGGGAAATGATCATGATATTATTATATGGGCTTTCTATGTTTGGTACATTTGGAATAGTAGAAATAATTTCATTTTTAGAGATGATCCTTATTCTTTAGTAGAATTTGTTAACTCTATAAAGTTTTTATCTTGAGGTGGTTATGTACCAACCGTCTTTTGGATCACTCTTGATCTTTTTACGAGTGGTTTATTTCGCCGATTTGTTGTATCAAGTAGAAGTAATTTCCCGTCATTGCCTCTTGTAAGGGATTTGAGTACCCCCTGTGCTCTTTGTTTCAATTCCATTGCTTATTAAAAAAAACATATAACACTTGGATTTTTCATGGTATAGTTTATTAAGATAACCGAAATGTACCAAACAAAACCATAATAAAAGATTACAAGAATCGAACAAAATCTTTTTTATTTGTCCATAATCAAACTAACCACATAATTGGTTCGATATACCCGTTCTTAATTCTAAATGGTACAAACTATTAGTAACAATTTTTCAAAAAAACTGCTTGTTATGACTTTTTATAAGCATTTTTTATCACTAACATGTAATGTAAAGGTACTTAAATTACAAATCCCAATTAAAACTACAAACCTATTAAACATATACAAAATTAAATATTATTTGATGTCATATTACCCAAATCAAATTTTAATCTTAAAAAATGACGCTCTTTAAATTATAAATCATACAAAATTAAAAAATTAAAAATTGCATCAAATCTCTTTTAATTGCTATTAATTTTTATTACATTTTATTCATTTTATTTTTTATTAAATACATTTACTTATTAAAATTTTAATTAAATCAAATACTACAACATTATTTTTTTTGCTTGTTTAAATTCTTGTTCTCTTTTTAATTAATTTTTTACTAATTATTATATTTAATTATTAATTTAAAAATTATTGCTATATTAATTAAGACTAAGAAAATTAAAAATAATAGGAAAGCCATACTACATTTGAGATGGCAGAAAGTATAATAAAAAAAAAACCTCGTGTCTTTGTGTAATACTATTAATGTGAATCAAATTTTTGAGATGGAACGATTGAATCACATTAGTCTAACCCAAGACATAGATGGAGATTATTATGATAGCTTCCATCTCGAGCTATATGAGATTGGCACTTTCAATGAAAGACCAATGCCAATGGGATACATAAGGCATTGACCGGGATTTATGATGTGGTGTTATTTTGTGTCTTTTTTTGTTGTTGTGTACTTTGAGTATCATCTATTTCATTTCTTAATTATGGTTGTTTGCTTGTTATTTCTTGGAGGTTAGAAGAATATCTTAAGTACCTACTTTGTTGTACTAAGTGTTGGCTTGTGTAATATATTGGTTTGTTTTTTTCTTTTTGATGTTGTAAAGGGGATAAGAAAATGAAAAGGAAAGCATGAATTTAGGGGGACTATCAAGGAAATGCATAAATTTAGGGAGAGCTGTGTATACTGAAGAAAAATGCAACGGGCTAAGATTACATCATTTTACGTTTGCTATCATAAAAAAAAGAGAGTATGTGAGTTTTACCTGCATATTTAACAAGGTTTTGTATGATTTCAAACAAGGTAGTATAGTGTGGAACTTTTGTATATTGGACAATATTAACCTATATTACCTATATTTAGATGTTCCTTTTTCTTTTTATCCTTAGGATTCATAAAAAGAGTCTTTGAACAAATTTGATTGTTCTTAGGCATGTCACACGTCAAAAACCATGTTTTGGGTGCCAACATAACTGCACAGGCCGACCTATACAAGTTCAGGTCTACCTATGAAAGCCTTTACTTCATTACAGGTTGACACATGCATATTTCAGGCCGGCTCCCATGCTCTAAGAACGAAGCATGTAGGCTCTGCCCACAAGTCACCTCACTAGTCGCCTCATATGTCGGCCTAAACACTTTCATAGGCCGACCTATGCAAGTTAAAACTTCAAAAATGGATATGGTTAAAACAAATGGTTTATGGGTTTGAATTGAATTAAAATGGAATTGAGTTTAAGAATGGATTAATTCTCTTATTGGATATTGGATTGATTTTTGATTATGAGAAGTGGTTATTTGTTTTTCTGAATGGTTTAATGGACATTAGTGGTTTTAAGATTGGATAAAAATGTGATGTATTACTTTTCCTTGATAACTTGAACTCAATATAATCCACATGAACCTTCTTCCATCTTTGAATTGAATCAAGAGCAACCAAATTCCATTTAATCAAGAAACAACTTAACTTAATGAAAACTCCTAGCAATTATTTAGACGATGATGAACTTGAATGATTTCTTCCAAATAAACCATAACCATGCACTTTCCATCCTTAACTTGAACATAATCCTTGAATAAGATCAATTATAAAGAGCTTTGACGTTATGATGAACTCTGAATAATCCTGAATCAATGCTCCATAAGAAAATGAATCCACATCAATTTGCAGTAACGACAACGAGTAAAATGCCTTGATCGTAATGAACCTTTTGATGAAGATAATTCTTGAAATATAGAAAGACGTATAACTAAGATAACCTTGACATAAGCACCTCAATCCAATGAACCTCAATTGATGAAATGTCATCAATCTTAAATAAGAAACCTTAATTCTTCTTGAGATGTACACTGACGAAGATTGCAGTCTTAGATGTTGAAAGGATATAAAAACCTAATCCATAGCCTTCTCAATTGAACCAATGAAAAAACCTCAAGCACCTGATACTCTTGAGAAATCTTGAAAAATATAAACTTGATATATGATGAACTTTGGCAGAGAAAATACTTGTAGTTGGATGAACTTTGATAGAAAGAAGCTCATGATGCTGTTGTTCGCTGTGATTTTTGACGAACAACCTCTGGTTAACCAACCTTTCACAGGACTGGGTTACTTGCAGGACCAACCAAACAAGTCCTAGGACACATGTGCAATTTTGTTGTCAAATTACTCTTAATGTTGATAATTGTTTATGGTTTATTTTGTCAATGATATTAAAATCTTGAATACTTGAATGTGAAAGTAAAGTAAACTAAAAGTTGAACAAAAATGAAGAAAAAATGGCGAAAAGACCATAAATTTTGCAGAAAAGTAAAGAGACTGGAAGTAAAAGAATTTGACGAAAAAGACTTGTAATTTAAATAACTTGAATGAAATTGGTGTTCAACACATACATTTCTCCACATATCAAACTCATTTCTCTCACACTGGGTACTTAGAGTATTTTTACAGGATTATTGTATAAGTTTTTCACACATGATTCTACAACAACTAACCTATTTATATACAAATAAAATAACTGCCTAAAACGGAAACATCCTAACTAATTGACACTTGTCAATCTGCATGTATTCTTCTTTTCCTGAAGCTTCCACGCGTCCAACTGCCAAATGTTGTAACTTTTAAATTTGAATTCTTCCTCTTGGTGACGAAACGCTGCATCTCTTCGTTTTGTCGAATTGTCGAAGAGAACAAACTCTTCAAACTTTATAAGATGATGCCTTTGTCGAAAATCTCTTCCAACCTATCTTCTGTCGAAATGTCGAAAAGCACATCAATTCTTCAAATTCTGTCAAATGCTGAACTATAATGAAAGTTCTTCAAACTTTGTTTGCTGAAACATTCCTCATATTCCTGTCGAAGTATTTGAGCATCTGGTCTTGTCGAAAATATCAAAACTTCTGAATATCTTCATTTTCTTTCTCCTTTATCTGGTGACCATTTCCTTAGAAAAAAATGATTTTATATCTCAACTCATGGTGTCGAATTTAGGTACCTACAAATTGCCCCCCAGCAAAGATATTTCGACTAACTCTGGAGAAATCATCCTTTGTTGTCGAAATTATTCTGACACCATGTCAGTTTCATTAATTGTGACGTGACTTTGTTAAGTCCCAAGAAAAACCATGATTTCACTTTTTCTGAAAACGTCTCATCTAGCCCACGTTTAGACACGATCTTTCATAACCCTACAAACTAGCTAATCATGGGTTTTCTCCAACTACCACTTTTTTGATCATCACCGTTGACCAACATGACACGTACCCCATGATCAAAAAACTGAAACATTTTTTCTTCTTCTTTTTTACTTTATCATTTTTTCTTCCTATAAATATCTCTTTTTTCAAATCTTTTAACTTTTTACACTCTTAAACTTCCTCTTCTTCATCAAACAAATATTTCCATTCCATTATTCCCTCTGCAACTCTTGCTCAAACTTCTCTCAACAATGGCTCCTCCAAAGAACACTGCTGATCAAGGTGATGAGAAAGCAAAAAGAACCACTGATCTTCCTCCTGCTCACACGCTACCTGGGCCAGTGCAGGTAAACCAACAACAATATATTCCAGAGCCTCCTAATGAGAGAGAAGGCTAGCATCTACCGATCTCAGGTATTTATCCCTGTTTTAATTTCTGGAGTCTGCCAAGCATTGTTAGGTCCACTCTCTGATCCTAACGCTGATCAGAACCGTTTAAAAGATTTTTACCCTTCTTATTCTGCTTCAAAACCCATAGGTGCAGGTAGAAAACCTCAACCTACGGAAACAACTTCCAAAAATCCTAAAACCCCTTTAGCTTCGACAAACCTAGATTTATCATATCTAAATCAAAATAGGATTTTTAGGAGCCCTCCATTGACAAAAGACCCCAAGGATTACCTAGCTTGGTTAAACAGAGTCGAAAGGGCTAAGGGAAAGTTTTGGAAGAAAACAGACATTTATGACCTAATCCAACTATCGAAAGATGGACCACGTTACTGCCAAAACATGTTGTTGCCTTCCCTATATTTTTGGGACAACACTTACAACAATTTTCACCTCCCTTGTGGGATGGTCACCCCAACCCTTTTTGATATAGCAGCCATCACAGGTCTTAGTCCTATAGGTGAAATTTTCAACCCTGAACATTTAAATAAATATCCTATAGGCTTCGACACCAAACATGTTGGTTACTCCCTGTTCATTGCGCACCACCATGGTGAAGACACTGAAGAGGTTTCTGATAAGGAACATGTGGCTTTCCTGACTTTGTGGCTAGCAAAATTCGACTTTTGCACTAGATCTCTTCAAGTTGCCAAGAGTTACATCACCATTGCTAACCAACTTCATGCCGGAGTTACTTTTTGTCTAAGTGAAATGCTTCTGGCGAATCTTTATGAATCCCTTAGCGAAAGTGTAAACGCCCTGAAGACCATCAAAGAAAAAGGAAATATCACCCTGACAGGTCCTTTTTGGCTTCTACAATTGTGGTTGAATGCCACTTTCGAAACCTGTATCCCCATCAAGAACAAAATAGACGAAGAAGAGGTTCAAAACAGGCGTGTCGAATGGCCTAGGCTGGTTAAACTGACTCCAACTGATGAAGGAATAAGCCTTCGACAAGCCTTTACCAGCTATGTGATGATGTTTGCCAAACGCTACAAATTCACACCATCCATGGCACCTTTCGCCAACAGGACTGTAGGTCCTAAATGATTCATCAGACAACTTCCTTTAGAACATCAAAAAGAAGAAGATTCATACATATCCATCTGGGCATCATTTCTCACACCAAGGCATCTCTTCTCTCACCATAGCCTGAATAACACAAAGATTTCTCTTATTGTCTATCAGCCTAATCTGGTAGCTAGACAATTTGGGTTAATCCAAACAAAAACCAAACCTATCTATCCCAAGAAAGGTTCCATTTTGTTTTACAATTCTTTTCACAACTTAGAAAAAAGTTTTGAACTGTATCACAAGTTTTTCGACGAAACCTTGGAGGTCCGACCCGTGATATTTCGACCAACCTACTTGTGCACTGAGGACTTCAACGTCTGGTGGAGAGAATACTATCTTACCAAATTCTTCGACGTAGAAGCTTTCACAACACAACTGACGAATGTTTTTGCTTTTGTGCAGGACAAAAAGAAGAAAGGTACGGACAAACACATCAAAGAGATTCAAAATTTTCAAAAATATTTTGAAACCATTTACAGGCCAAATGATCTTCGTCGAACCATAGGCGAAGCAGCAGTGACCTTAAAACAAAAGTTTTCAGAAAGAATGGATAAACTGGCGTTGCCTCCATATATTCCATCACATGCACGATATAACTATGCGTTTACCACGTATCCTCCAAGGTTTCCCCCACTTCCTTCTGCAGAATTTGGTGTGGCCCTGTGCCCTCCATTTCCAGATTGGTTTGTGTGTGGGTCTGACTTGAAGCTGCTTCGTGAGTCTCGCAAAAAACCTACTGATCGTGTGGTTCCGACGAAGTATCATTTGGACAACTTCCCAGGGCACCTTCATATTGGAATAGAACACGTTCACGTGGAATCTCCTATTCTTGAAGGTGTCGAAGAAATACAACCTCTCTTCTTATTTCTAACTCTCTTATATGTTTTATATCCATGTTCATTTATTTTCCATCCTTTCAGCTGTCAAGATAACTAGCAAGAAAACCCCTGGCGAAGGGACTTCCACCAAACAGGTCGAAAGATCACCTGCAGCTGCAAAGAAGGTTTTGACATGCAAAAGCATTCCACCTTTCTTATATAAGCTTTATTATTCTTAATGCTGAACAATATTTCTTTTTGTATGTCTCAGATAAGTCGCACACCAAAAACCAAGAGGAAATAAGAAGAGAAAAAGGTGGGTGTCGAAGAGTCCGAAGATGAATCCCCTGAGCCACAGCCTCTCAAAAGACAAAAGGGTATGAAAATAAAAACGGTAGCATCTCAGAGATCTATCGTCCACAGAAGAACTCCCCCTACCAGTCCAATCACCAAAACTCACTCCAAAGGTGAAAAGAGTGGGAATTCAAGTAGCCATACTGAGATCCCTCAGGTAATTTTTCTTCGACTGACAGTACTCAAATTTTAACTGCATTGTTTCTTCTTTTAATTTCCCTTTGCTGTTGACTCCAGGTTAATCTTGATGTCGAAGGGATTTCCAAAGTCCAAGAAAAGCTTATCCCTTCTGATTCTGAAAAGACCTTGGCTGAACGACTTCTGGAAGAGGCCACTCCAGACACTGGTATTTATTGACCTCAGACCTATAGTGACTTCGACATCAGTGACCAAGAATCCTCTGACAACAATTCCCCTGTTCGCCTAGAATTCACCGTGGAGGAAAAAACTGATAAGGACTAAGATGAACAAATGCAAGGGCCAATTGATACAGCTGAAGCTGACAAGAAGGTTGTCGAAGAGGAAAAAGATATGTCAAAACGATTAGATACTAGCTTGCATCCTGGAGGAAGTGCCCAACCCATTCCCATTCAAACAGAAACTCCTCCAAACACGGGTTCGACAAGCTTATCTCATGAAAAGATTGAGAGTCTGAAAGTGAAAAAACCTCTAGAATATCTTAAGGCTCTTCTCAGCTCTCGACATAACTTTCAGGATTCCTCCTACAGCAGTTCGACAACTTCTGGAGCTACCTCTGAAGTTCAATCAATTGATGTTGTCATGGCTGAGATCAAGACTAAAATCCTTGGCGTAGATTTGTTTAAAGTTCTGGTCGAAAAACCTTCTGCTCAATATGATTTGAAAAAACTTCTAAAACAAGCTAATCTCTTGGAGGCTTCTACTGAGGAAAGTTGTCTAGTAATGGACTTGATTTCTATGATCGACTCGGTGAGTGCTGACTTACTTCGTCAAAAGGAGTTTTCCCAGAACATCACAACTAAGTCTGAGAAACAAGTTTCAGAGTGGGATGCTGTAGCTTTTTCGACCGAAAAAATCTCAGAACTAAACAACTTTCTGAAGACTACTCCAAAGCTGCTGCTGAATGTGAAAGCAAAATCCAGACTTTCCAAGCTCAAATTGTCGAACTCCAGAAGAAAATCCTTCAAGAGAAAGAACGTCAAGCCAACCTTCAACAACCTAACCAAGAGGACATTGACAGAGAACTTCAAAAGGGGCTTCAACATGCAGAAATAGCTCAACAACTCAATCGAGAAATTGACGAGTTGTCTGTTAGTAAAAGCCTTTGTGAATGTCGAATTCAACTTCAACAGAAGAAATTTGACGAACTCAAAGAAACTTTTCTTCGACAATAGTTTGTAATAGAAATAGGTTTTTACATTTGTTTTGCTTTGGCAGCCTTTCAAGGCTTTTATCTGTAATGTTACCAACGCCCTCTGTTTGGCGAAGACATATTTTCAGTTTATGAATTTATTCCATTTCTATCTTTATTTCTTGCAATGTTGGCTTATATTTTTTCAAATACTTGCCATTTATTTTCAGTATCCTTTTATCTTTTTCTATTTCTTCGACATCATATGCGCCATTTGAAAAAACTCTTAAGATTTGGAAAGGTCCCTCCCATTTAGGAGACCATTTTCCCATAAATCTGTCTTTCTTGTCCATGGGCAAAATTACCTTCCAAACAAGATCACCAACTAAAAAGGCTTTAAATTTTACTTTCTTATTGTAAAACTTTTCGACTCTTTCTTTCTGCCTCTTTATCAACTCCAAAGCACGCAACCTCTCCTCATCTAAGTCAACTAACTCATCCATCATCATACTCCAATAAGTCTCAGATGGAATCTCATGATGCCTTTGAATTCGTATTGATTGTAAATAGATTTCAACTGGTAATACTGCATCATACCCATAAGTTAACTTAAATGAGGTATAATTAGTTGCCTCTTTAGGAGACGTTCGACAAGCCCACAGAATTTGATCCAGAGTCTTATGCCAATTTCTTGGTTTTTTACCAACATGCTTTTTTATCAGATTTATCACAACTTTGTTGGCTGCTTCGACCTGTCCATTTGCTTGGGCGTAATAGGGTGTCGAAGTTAACAACTTAAAACCTGTTTCTTTTGCAAATGCCTGCATGTTTTTTCCAGTAAACACAGATCCTTGATTAGTGGTTATGGTTTATGGTATTCCAAACCTATAAATTATGTGTTTTTGGATGAATTCTATAACTGCCTCCTGATCCACATTCGTCAGTGGTATAGCTTCAATCCACTTAGTGAAATAGTCTACTCCAACCAAAATGTATTTTTGCCCCTTTGAAGAAGCTGGTCGAATTTCCCCAACTAAATCTAAAACCCAACCTCTGAATGGCCAAGGCTTTATAATAGAGTGTAACTCATTTGCAGGTACATGAGGTATGCCTGCATGAATTTGGCATTCTTGACACCCTTTTGCAAATTCGACACAGTCCTTTTAGCATTGTTGGCCAATACATCCCTTGTCGAAATAGTAACCACTTTATCTTGTGACCTGCCTGGTGTGCACCACATGCACCACTATGCACGTTTGGCAAAGCTATATAAGCTTCAGTCTCACCTAAGAATTTTAGTAAGACTCCTTCTGCAGTCTTTTTAAATAGCTCATTTCCAAAAAGTACGTAGCTTAAAGCCCTATACTTTATTTTTCTTTCGACTGTCTGGTCTGGGTTTTGTAAATAATCCTTAATAGGTCTTCTCCAATCTCCCACCTCTGGATCATCTACATTAAAAATTTCAAAATTTTCTTCGTCACCATAACCCAGTCTTATTGTCTCCAGATCTGACGGGGACAATTTGGTGGATAATACTTTTCCTCTTACTTCAATAGCTTTATCCAAATTTCCTTTCGACACTTTGTAGCCTGATGCTACTTGAGCCGAGTCATTTGCTTCCTGATTTTCCAATCTAGGAATGTGTTTAAAGGCTACACTATCGAATTTCTTGAGGAGTCTATTGGCTATTACAAAGTACATGATCAAATTCTCTTTGACACATTTGTATTCTTTTGTCAATTGCTTTATTACCAACTCAGAGTCACCCATTATTTCGACTCTTGTTGCCCCCAATTCCAACAATATTTCAAGTCCAGCAATCAAAGCCTCATATTCTGCTTCATTATTTGAACACAAGCCTTCTACTTTGTACTTGAATTTTGTTGGAATTTTATTAGGAGAAATAATCAACATCCCAACACCAGTTCCATTCTTGTGACTGGAACCGTCGAAATATAATGTCCAAGGTTCTACTTCGACATTTTTTATTTCGCTTTCATTTATTGAGTGGTCAGCTATAAAATCAGCAACCACTTGTCATTTGACAGCCTTCAGAGGCATATACTTCAAAGAATATTCAGTTAATGCTAAGGCCCATTTCCCAATTCGACTATGTAAAATGGATTTAGATAACATATATTTTATTACGTCGAAATGAGAGGATATATATACATCAATGGGTTTTATATAATGCTTTAACTTTGTACAAGAGAAATATACACATAAACAAAGTTTTTCTATTATACTATATCTAGTTTCAGCATCATTTAAGACTCTGCTGAGGTAATAGATGGCCCTTTCGACGCCATATTTATCTTCCTGACAAAGCATGCTTCCCAATGTTCTGTCAGATGCCGAGATGTAAAGCCTCATACTTCTTTTTCGACAAGGAGACATTAGAACTAGAGGACTAGCCAAATACTCTTTGATTTTGTCGAAAGCATCTTGTTGCTCTTGCCCCCAAGTGAAATCTTCCCTCTTCAGTCGAAGTAGAGGTGAGAAAGCCTGTGTTTTTCCACTAAGGTTGGAGATGAACCTTCTAAGAAAGTTGATTTTCCCTAGTAGAGACTGCAATCCCCTTTTCGTCGATGGCGCTTTCGCTTCCATTATGGCTTTGGCTTTGTTCTCATTAATTTCGATCCCTTTCTTGTGGACCACAAAACCTAAGAAATCACCCGCTTGCACACCAAAAGCACATTTAAGGGGATTCATTTTTAAACCAAACTTCCTCATCCTTTCAAAGGATTGTCGAAGATGGTCAATATGGCTTGAACCTGAGACAGACTTAATCACAATATCATCTATATAAATTTGCATAAATGTCTCAATGAAATCATGAAAAATAGAATTCATTGCCCTTTGATAAGTGGCTCCAGCATTCTTTAAACCAAAGGGCATTACTACCCATTCATATGTTCCTATTGCCCCAGGACAACGAAAAGCTGTCTTTGGGACATCTTCTTCAGCAATAAAAATCTGGTTGTAGCCAGAGTATCCATCAAGCATACTCAAATACTCATGGCCTGCTGCAGAATCTATAAGCATTTCTGCTACTGGCATAGGATATTCATCCTTAGGGGTAGCTGAGTTTAAATCTCTAAAGTCAATGCATACCCTAAGCTTGCCATTTTTCTTAATCACAGGAACAATATTAGCAATCCATTCGACATACCTCGTTGTACGGATGAATTTGCATTTTAGAAGTCTTTCGACTTCTTCTTTAATTTTCGACAGGATCTCTGGTGCGAAGCTTTTGGGAGTTTGCTTTATTGGCTTTTTTCCCTCCATTATTGGCAACTTCAATTCGACCAAGTTCCTGTCTAAACCAGGCATTTTGTCATAATCCCATGCGAAGCAGTCTTTAAACTCATTCAGCAATTGGATTACTTCGACTCTGAACTGAGGATCCATCTTGGCACTGATGTAAGTTGGCCTTCTTTCTGCCCCCAGTCCTAAATTAATTTCTTCTAAGGGATCCTGCGCCACCATCTTCATATTTGTTGGGGCTGGATCTTTTTCAAACCCCAGGGGTTCGTCATCATAAATGGCATCAAGCCTTTGATTTTGCCATTCGCCATTAAAGTTTTCTTCAACACTTTGTTTTGGACACTGTTCCTCAACTTTCTCTTGAGGATGTTGTTTTTTGACAGTCTCTTGAAGATGTTGTCCTTCGACAGTTTGTGCATTGGCTTTGATAGCCATATATTCTACTTCGTCTTCAAGGGCCGCTTTGAGTTTGTTTTCGTCTATATAAGCCGTAATCCTTTTCATTGTTGATGCTTCAGTCATTTTCACTAAATTCACTTCCCCACACAGTTGGATTTACATGAGTGGTTCCCCAAGCATAATTCGTCTCTCCAATTATCTCTTTGTACCATTGGAATCCATGCGTAGGGTGGAGATACATGGAACAATATGCATTGTCGGAGGCTGTCAAGTCGAACCCAGCAGGGTTGCAAGGTGCTATGTGAGCCAAGTTTTTGTCGAAATTGTGACTACTAACGTTGTTCACATCAGCCATGAAGTAACTTTGGTCTGCCTCTATGTTCTCGACGATCCCGTCTGGCCTCCAAATTGCTATCCTCTGATGCATGGATGAAGGTACAACCCCAATCCCATGGATCCACTCTCTTCCCAACAACAGATTGTAGTTTTCTTTTGATGCTATAACCACAAACATTGTAGGTCTGGTAATGGTTCCCACAGTTAGGTTCAACTGTATCACCCCCAGTGTTGTTCCTACCTTACCTTCATAGTTAGATAACACCATGTTGTGAGGTTTGGTGTCTGAGTCATCCTTGCCAATCTTCTTTATCATGTAATGAGGGATTAGATTGACAGCTGCTCCTCCGTCTATCAAAATCTTGTTTACACCCACGTTCTCTACTTTCCTTTTTATAAACAAGGGCTTCAAATGGGCATTCATTGCATCGTCTGGCTTTTCAAAGAACGCATTCTGCTCTTCGACACAGCCATTATTCATTACATAGTAACACACAGGCTTAAGCCCTATGCTGTCATCTGCCATATCATCCTCTTCGTCCTCCACCTCCATTGTTCTGTCATAATCTCTAGGCAACACTGAAACCACTTTGCATGTTCCGTCGAAGGACACTTCAGAATCTGACTTGAAGTCATCAGTCACTTCTTCGTCTTCTGGCGTTTTGTTGTCAGTCTTTGACACTGCTGTTATGTTGCTTGATTTGTTTTTCTGAGAAGGCTCTTCTTTTGGAAGAGACTCTCCTTTGCTTATTGCCTGCATAAACTTACTTGATTCAGCTTTATTTTTACCATCCATGTTCTGTTCTGCAGTTTCTTTTTCGGCTCTCTTTTGCCTTTGGAACCTCCTCCATTGAGACTTCGACATGGGGTTCTTCCCCTTATAATTGTCAGAGATGTATTTTGGTCTTGGTTTTTCTACTTCTTTTCTTGCTTCTATCGAAGCACCCCTATTTACTTCAAAACGTTTCCACCTTTTCTGACCCTGGGCATCCCTTATAGGCTGGGCCCACTTGTCATCATTTGCCTTGTCGGATGGCTTATAGGTACTATAACGCCTTTCTCCCATTCTTTGGTTATGATGCTCCTTTTTTCTTGGATCAAACCTCTCATTTCTGACTGGTGGGATTGCTCCCCAGTTTCCTCTCTTTTTGGCCTTCTCTACTGCTTCCAGATTGTTGGCTGCTTTTTTGTCGAATACAGCACTACACCTTGGACAAAGCATGACCTCTGCATTCTTTTTCTGGCATCTTTGGATGAATTCCACCAGACTTTCGTCTTCTTTTGGATAAACAAACTTCTGATGTTCCTCTTGATAATTCTTTTTATTGGTATCTGGTTGTGTTTTCTGAGTGATCTCCACCATATAAATGTCTGCATTCTGGTCACTTGTAATCTTTAGTTTGTTCATTTTTTCGATTAACATCATTTCCTCAGGGATATTTCCTTTTAACTGATCCAAACTGCTTTTTGGGCGTAAGCCTTTGTGGATGTGCTTACAACATTGTGCAACTGACTTTTCTTTTGGATCTTCCATTATCCTGCGCAGAATTCCAGGAGGGGTGGGCTGCACGAAACATTCAGCAGGACCTTCTTCAATTCTGATGACACTTTTATTCACCGGTTCGACAGTGTTGACATTGTCAGCAATTCCTATTTTCTCAGTTTTGTCATGACTAAGGCCTTCAGGGGCCTCTTTTTTGGTAATGAGGACCTTGTTATCTGTTTCCTCGTCAACATCTCTGAAGAAATCTCCCCATCCTGTGGGCTTGATTTCATTGATGTCAGTTGTAGAGCTTGGTTGTGCAGAATACTTCACCATGAAGTCAAACTTTCCACTGGGCTCTCCTAGAGTGTCCCAAACCACCCCATGCTCAGTACCTTTGTTGTTATTCTTCTTGTCGAGGCCTTCAGTAGCTTTAATTATGTTCTCTCTGTCGAAGCCTTCAGTAGCTTTGACTTCTTTCTGGCTGTCGAAACTATCAGTAGTTTTTTCTGTGTTGGTGTAATCATTTATTTCTTCAGTGTCAAGATCCTCAGCAACCTTGATTATGGCTGGTTTTGTCACAAAGCCTTCAGATATTACCTCCTCAGCCTGATCAGTGAGATCATCAACACCCTCCACCATGTTTACATGGGTGTCGAATCCCTCAGCAGCTTCTATCATGGTGAAGTTGGTGTCGAAGCCCTCAGTAGCTTCCACCATTTCAAAACTTCCTTCAGACATTACTTCCATTTCAACCACGTTCACCATCTCTGGTTCAGCATGGTTGGCCTCCACCACCTGCATGGGATTAGAGTCAATCCTCATCTGTTGCTTAGCTTTGTCTCCAAATTTCAGCCTTCCGTTCTGAATTGCATTCTGGACAAGATCCCTGAAAAGGTAACATTGAGAAGTTTTATGACCCAAAAAATTATGGTATTTGCAAAAACCTCTCTTTTTCTGTTGATCTACAGGAGGCTCTTTAGTGCCTGCTGGTTTTATTAATTGACCATCTTTAACTAATAAATCGAAAATTTCATCACACTTGGTGATGTCGAATGTGTAAGTTCTTTTAGGGAACCTATCATTCCTTTCAATTTCGACTGGATTTTTTCCATTCGACGGAGCTAAAACTTTACACGAATACGGTGGGCCTTGTTTTAGTTCTGCTAGATCAATTTCTTGTTCGTCAAAAATGACGGATTCGTTTTCGTCATAATCTTCGTCTTGACATATCCCTACATAGGCCACTCTTTCCTTTTTATTTTTATTTGATCTAAATTTCTCAGTTTTCAGCCTTTCTATTTGTCTTACTCTATCTGCTAGTTGTGCCATGTCTCTTAAATACTGGGTGTCTAATTTTTTCCTTATGGAATAATCCAGACCCCCTGCAGCCATTTCGACTAATTCTTGTTCTGGAACTTGTGTAAAACATCTAGCCTTCAATAATCTAAAACTAGAATTTTCTTTTGGCACTTGCTAATTCCTTCAAACTTATCTTAGTTTGCCCCATATAGAATTGTTCATGGAACAATCTTTCTAATTGGGTCCATGTAAATATTGAATTCGCAGGCAAGGAAGTAAGCCAAGTAAAAGCATTTTTTGTCAAAGAACTTGAAAAATATTTCATTCTTAAGTTCTCATTATTGGTTATTTCCCCTGCTTCGATCAGATAACGTGCTATGTGCTCTATGGTGGATTCACTAGTATCCCCTGATAATTTGGTGAATTTAGGGACTTTCCACCTTGGTGGTAATTCTTGTTGCAAAACGTATTCAGACAAAGGGGAAGTATAACTAGGCCTTTGTAATCCTACGTTCACCCCATTTTGCGCCATTATTCTTTCGACCATGGCTGCAATGTTATTTTCGGCAGGCAAATTGTTGCAACGCATTCTTCGCTGCAATATTTCATCAGCGTTCTGGTCTCTTTGGACTATTATTCTCCTAGGTTCCTGTCGAATGGGATTTTCTACCCGAGGCTGTTCGACTACTATCTCTTGGTCCCTAGGATTTCCCTGAGGATTTTCTAATGGCCTTTGGTTTATGGTAAGTTCTTCTTCGTCAGGCCTATTAACAGGATTTTGATTTATTTGTATTCTTTGTTGTGTTTGAGGAACTCCAAAGAAACTAGCAATACGTGCCATTTGTTCTGCCAATATCTGGTTTGTTTGGGTAGTGTTTTGTATTAAAGGGTTGAACACCTCTCCCATTTGTTGTGTCAATGCCTGTACCATATCATGGTTACTTTCATCCATCTGTTGACGAATTACTTGCGCAGAATGGTTTGTAATAGTTGGCATTTGGAATCCTGGTGGAATCTGATTTAATCTACTCCCATTTCCACCATATCCTGACCCTTGTAATGGTGAAGACATTTGAACCATAGCATCAGAAAACAATGGTGATGAATTATGTAAATTTGCCATCATTGAAGTTGGCATTCCGTATGGTTGTTCTCTACCAGACATGGGCATTGAATAATTAAAGAATGGCCTAAAGGTATTTCCTCCAGGAGGAGGCGTTCCCATGGGCATTGAGTGCCCCATGGTGGAAGAACCAGGCGCATTTTGGGATCCTGAAACCGCTGGTATCGTATCTGCTGATGAAGGCACAATCTGTTCTAAAACAGGGCCAGAACCTGCACCTCCTTCTGACGAAGGGATAGGATTGGACACTGGAATGGTTTCGTTAGGACTGTTTGAAGTATTTGGCAGATTAGCCATCTTTCTTCCTCTTGTTCTTTTTGGTCTTTCTACGTCGGTTACGGCTAATTTACCACTTCTAAGAATCATACAACGCAGTAAGAAACTTTCTAACTAAGAGGATTTGTGTTAATTTTATAATTGCACTGGTCCCACCAGGTGTGCCAATTTGTTCGCTGTGATTTTTGACGAACAACCTCTGGTTAACCAACCTTTCACAGGACTGGGTTACTTGCAGGACCAACCAAACAAGTCCTAGGACACATGTGCAATTTTGTTGTCAAATTACTCTTAGTGTTGATAATTGTTTGTGGTTTATTTTGTCAATGATATTAAAATCTTGAATACTTGAATGTGAAAGTAAAGTAAACTAAAAGTTGAACAAAAATGAAGAAAAAATGGCGAAAAGACCATAAATTTTGCAGAAAAGTAAAGAGACTGGAAGTAAAAGAATTTGACGAAAAAGACTTGTAATTTAAATAACTTGAATGAAATTGGTGTTCAACACATACATTTCTCCACATATCAAACTCATTTCTCTCACACTGGGTACTTAGAGTATTTTTACAGGATTATTGTATAAGTTTTTCACACACATGATTCTACAACAACTAACCTATTTATATACAAATAAAATAACTGCCTAAAACGGAAACATCCTAACTAATTGACACTTGTCAATCTGCATGTATTCTTCTTTTCCCGAAGCTTCCATGCGTCCAACTGCCAAATGTTGTAACTTTTAAATTTGAATTCTTCCTCTTGGTGACGAAACGCTGCATCTCTTCGTTTTGTCGAATTGTCGAAGAGAACAAACTCTTCAAACTTTATAAGATGATGCCTTTGTCGAAAATCTCTTCCAGCCTATCTTCTGTCAAAATGTCGAAAAGCACATCAATTCTTCAAATTCTGTCAAATGCTGAAATGTAATGAAAGTTCTTCAAACTTTGTTTGTTGAAACATTCCTCATATTCCTGTCGAAGTATTTAAGCATCTGGTCTTGTCGAAAATATCAAAACTTCTTAATATCTTCATTTTCTTTCTCCTTTATCTGGTGACCATTTCCTTAGAAAAAAAATGATTTTATATCTCAACTCATGGTGTCGAATTTAGGTGCCTACAGCTGTCTACTCAAACATTGGTCTTAATTTGAGTGTAATAACCAAATAAATCACCTCTGACTGGGGAAGACCCCAAGTAACAAAAAAATATTTTGATCCCATATCTTAGGAGTTCAATGCAAATCAATGAATGGAAAGTTATGACCTAATGGAGATGCATATGAATGTAAAGTATAAGCAAGTTAGGGTTAGAAATAAGAATGCAAATTTTGGGGTGTAACAACGGCGTTCGAAGAAGCAAACTTTAATGGTTTAGAATGATTTATTAGAAACATTGAAAGTATTAGAGAAGTTGTATGTTACCCTAACAGCGAAGGAGAAGATGATTCAGAAAGCCCACAATGCAATTATTTTGAGCCTTAGGGATAAGGTTCTAAGGCAGGACTCACAAGAGAAAACTGTTATGAAATGTGGTTGGGTCTAACTCAATCTTACAAAACAGGTTGATAGGGTGATGATTGTCCCCACTTATAAACACTTGTTCAAAACATATATTATACGATGTGAGACTTTTAACACACTCCTTCACGTTTAGGACTAGACAACTTAGAGCATGAAAAGAAATTGTAGATGACCCAATAGTGGAAATCATAGTAAGTGGCCTATAGAATTTTAAACGAGACTCTTGATATTATATTAATAAATATGATTAGGTCTAACTCCACCTTACAAAAATAGTTGGTAAACATGATGAGAGGGAATGAAAAATTATTTGAATTCTCGTAGTGATTTTATTTATAAATTTAGACCAACTAAATTTCAATAATCATTTGAATAAAAAAATATCTAAATTCTTTGGTCGGTAGTGGAGCCATAATGATTGATACATGTGGTTGCTAAGAACCTTAAAAAAAAAACCTTTATCTTAACACATTCATCATTTCTGTTCCTCCCATTTCCAAGAAATGACAAAGATCATAGAAATTTTGAATGTATCACCATCTTCACCACAAGAACTACCATCACAAACTTCACTTCCTCTTACTTTTTTTGACATACTATGGTTAAGATTACCACCTGTTCAAAGAATTTTCTTCTATGAATTCCCACACCAACCTTCCCTTTTCTTCAATATATTTCTTCCCAAACTCAAACAATCTCTTTCTCTTGCTCTTTCTCACTTTTATCCTCTTTCCGGTCATCTCATTTGGCCTCTTGATTCTCACAAACCAATAATAAAATACATCAAAGGCAACACTCTTCCACTTACTGTTGCTGAATCTGATGCTGATTTCAATCTTCTATCTGGTAATAATCTCTGTCAAGCAACAAAAGTTCATCATCTTTTATCTAGTTTGAATATTTCACATGATCAAGCTTCTGTTCTTGCTCTTCAAGTTACTCTTTTTCCTAACACTGGTTTTTCAATTGGTGTCACTTCACATCATGCTGTTTTAGATGGTAAGAATTCAACTTCTTTTGTTAAAGCTTGGGCTTATCTATGTAAAAACCTTGAAATAGTTGAGTCTGAATCCAAATCAGAATCCACACTTGCGTTGCCGCATGAATTTTTTCCTTTCTATGATAGAGAAGTAATCAAGGATCCTAACGGATTAGAGGCAAAATATTTGAGTGATTGGTTAAAGCATGGTGGAACAAACAACAGAAGCTTAAAGGTTTGGGATCTTGATGTTCCACAAGACTCGGTTAGAGGGTTATTTCAATTAACTCGTTCGGATATTGAAAAACTTAAGCAATTTGTAGTGTCAAGAGAAAAGGGTGATAGGAATGAGAATAAAAATCTTCACTTGTCAACTTTTGTGGTATCTGTTGCATATGCATTGGTATGTAGAGTGAAGGCAGAGGAAATTGAGAACAAAAATGTTATAATTGGTTTGAATGTCGATTGCAGGAATCGGTTAGATCCGCCTATTCCTGCAAGATATTTTGGAAATTGTATTGGAGGAAGACTAGCAGTTGTTGAAACAAGTGAGATATTGGGAGAAGATGGACTAATTGTGGCTGTTAAACATTTAAGTGAAGCTTTGGAAACTCTAAAAGATGGAGTGTTGAATGGAGCTGAAAATTGGTCTTCATGGTTACTTGATGGTTTTGGCACTGCTGATGTTAAGATAATTGGTACTGCTGGTTCACCTAAATTTGAGGCTTATAGCACTGATTTCGGTTGCGGAAAACCAAAGAAAGTTGAAATGGTTTCTATTGATAGAACTAGTGCGATTTCTATTTCGGATTGTAGAAATGGTGATGGTGTTGAGATAGGTTTTGTGTCAAAGAAAAAAGCAATGGAAGCTTTTGCCTCACTCTTTGTCAAAGGGATTACATTTTGAGTTTCTTTATGGGTAAGTGTAGATTCAAGTTGCATTGCAGGAAAATAAATTGTGTTATTTTTCATTCTATAATTTGTTCTCTCATATGCTTTGAAGTGTAATAATGTGAACAATTCCGTCGATAGAAACACGATTGGAGTGATATGGTTCGCTACTGTGTGGAGTATATGGGCTTTGCGTGATGACATTCAATTCAACGGGAATATCTTCAGCTTTAATGAATGTGTGTTAGTAACTGTCTATAGATCGTGGGTCTGGGCGAGTTTATCTTATACTCTTTCTTGCAACATTTTTTTTCATGATTGGCGCACTTATTCTTTTAAGTGTTGTAAGAGATAAAGGAGCCATCTTATTTGTATTACTTGAGTATTATTTTGCTCTTATTAATATAATTTTTGCTTATTGAGAAAAAAGTTGCATTGCACGAAAACAAATTGTGTTGAAGTGGAATAATTCTGAATAATATATTGCAATTAGAATTGAGTTATAATTGGTTATGAAGTATGAAATACGGACTCCAACACGAATATCGGAACACGATACAACACGAACACTCTGAATAATATAATGCAGTGATAATCGCCAAGGGAAACATGGAGTATGAATACCAGTATTTATATAAGATTAGTTTTTTGAAAATAAAGGGAAAGTTGGCCAAATACATCCAAACGAAGATTTCATTCACAGATCTGAAGATATTAAAATGAAAACAGCGCTATTTCATAAGATGAATCTCAATATGAAATATTTAAGAATGGATCATGCATTTACCAACCTAAATTAAATATTTGTAACGTGTTGCAACACTTGTTTCAAAATAGGAATTAAATGTGCATTTTCCTATATATATACAGTTTCCTTCTAGTATTTCATTACAAAGAAATCAATAATACTTCATCTAAACTTTCCATGTCTTCCAACAATAACAACATTAAAATCCATCAACACATCAATGTTGTTCCTCCATCGTCGTCAACCCAAACAACAACAACAATGTTAGTCAATTTTATGATTTCTCTGTTTTTTTGGAGTAGTTATTTCCTTTTGAATTAGTCTACCATGTTATTAGGAAGTGCTGGTAGTTGGTTGAAAATATGAGTAGTTTTTTTATTTCAGTTTCTCATCTGTAAGGCTATATATGAGCCAAGTTGTTTCTTTCAATACATAAAATATTCTTCCAAAGTATTTTAGTTCCTAATATTTGGTATCAGAGCCACGGGGCCTGATTAAAGTAGATGCTGTAGTCTTCTAAGAGTGGAAAATTATGACCACTGGGCGATGCTCATGAAAAACTTTTTGCGTTCAAAGAAATATTGGGGTCTGGTGGAAAATGGCATTCCTGCGGCATTGATTATCAGAAATTAAAAGATTTGAAGGCAAAGAAGCATTAGATCGTTCAGTTCTGGAGACGATTCTCAACAAAGATACAACAAAGAACATATGGGACTCCATGAAGCAGAAGTATGAAGGTTCAACACGAGTCAAGCGTGCACAGTACTCATGGATACCAAGATAATCAATATGCTCAATATGTAGAAAAGGGGTCGAGGCCGTGGAGGTTTTGGACGACGAGGACGAGGCAGAGGCAGACAAAGATTTGACAAATCCACAGTGGAGTGCTTTAATTGTCATCAACTCGGGCATTTTAGATGGGAATGTTCAAACCAAAGGAAGGAGGCCAACTATGTAGAGACTCAAGAAGAAATGTTGTTAATGGCCTACGTAGATATGAACAAGGCCAATGAAGAAGTTGTTTGGTTTCTTGACTCTAGATGTAGCAATCACATGTGCAGGAAGAAGGAATACTTCTCAGATCTTGACGAGAGTTACAAAGATTTTGTCAAGTTAGGCAATAATTCCACCATGGCTGTAACGGGAACAAGTAACATAAAATTAAACATAAATGGCGTAACAAATATTGTTACTGGAGTCTTTCTTGTGCCAGAATTAAGGAATAACTTGCTAAGTATTGGACAATTGCAAGAGAAAGGGATTAGTATTCTGTTTCAACATGGAAAATGCAAAGTTTTCCACCCTGAAAGTGGTTTGATAATGGAAACCAGAATATCTTCAAATCGAATGTTCATGTTGCATGCCATACCGCAACTTGCAAAACCCATTTGCTTTCACACTGTTACAGAAGATTTAATGCATCTTTGGCACTGCAAATATGGACACTTGAGTTTTAAGGGTTTAAATATGCTACAACAGAAGAGTAGGGTAAATGGCTTACCAAAATTGAAGTCACCAAACAGGTTGTGCAAGGAATGTTTGGTAGGGAAGCAACCAAGAGATTCATTTCCAAAGAAGAGCGCTTGGAGGGCAACAAAATTCTGCAATTAATACATGTTGATATTTGTGGACCTATCAAACCTATCTCTAACAACAAAAAGAGGTATCTGATGACTCTTATTGATGATTTCAGTAGAAAAACATGGATTTATTTCTTAACAGAAAAATCAGAAGCATTTTCTGTTTTCAAAAATTTTAAGATCCATGTTGAAAAGGAAGCAAATTCGTTTATCAGAGGCTTGCGCACTGACCGCGGGGGAGAGTTTACATCACGCGAATTCACCAATTTTTGCTGTGAAAATGGTATACGAAGGCAACTAACAACTGCATATACGCCAACGGGGTTGCAGAACGAAAGAATAGAACCATTATGAACATGGTTTGTAACATGCTATCAGAGAAGAAAATGCCCAAAATCTTCTGGCCTGAAGCTGTAAACTGGTCTGTGCATGTTTTGAATCGGAGTCCAACGTTAGTAGTGAGGAACAAGATACCAGAAGAAGCTTGGAGCGGGGTCAAGCCTTCAGTTAATTATTTTAGAGTTTTTGGATGTATTTCTTATGTTCACGTACCATATGATAAAAGAACTAAGCTAGATGATAAAAGTTTGCGTTGTGTTTTGTTGGGGGTAAGTGAAGTATCAAAAGCATACAAGCTTTATGATCTGATTTCACAAAAGATCATAACAAGTCGGGATGTTGTTTTTGAAGAAGATCAGGGCTGGGATTGGGATAAGAAGTATGAAGAAGCCAACTCATGTGACTTAGATTGGGGTGATAAGGATGTGGAAGTTAATGCAGAAGAAGAAAATGAAGTCAGGCATGAATCTGATCATAATACTGATACAGAAGAATAGGAAAATGTCTCCTTTGATTCTACAGTAGAAGAGAACAATTCTAATCCCAATAAACAAAGGTGTAGAAGGCCACCACTTTGGATGGAAGACTATGAAACTGGAGAAGGACTTTCAGAAGGAAACGTCGATGTTAATTTGGCCATGTTTGCAGTTGGTGATGGTGATCCTACTCACTTTAATGTTGCTGTTAAAAGTGAAAAATGGAGGAAAGCCATGGATGTGGAGATGGAGGCAATTAAAAGAAATGACACATGGGAATTGATGGAATTACCTAAAGGAGCAAAGAAAGTTGGAGTGAAGTGGGTTCATAAGACAAAATTCAAAGAGAAGGGAGAAATGGATAAGTACAAAGCAAGGCTAGTAGTGAAAGGATATGCATAAGAGTATGGGGTAGACTATACAGAAGTATTTACACCGGTGGCTCGGATGGAGACAATTCGTTTGGTGGTAGCATTTGCAGCTCAAAAAGGATGGACAATCTATCAACTGGATGTAAAGTTGGCATTTTTACATGGAGAGTTGAATGAAACAGTGTATGTGGACCAGCCTTGTGGTTATGTACAAAAAGGTAATGAGCAAAAAAGTCTATAAACTGAAAAAGGCTCTTTATGGGCTTAAGCAAGCACCACGTCTTGGTATAGTCGTATAGAAACATATTTTCTGAATGAAGGTTTTGAGAAGTGCGACTACGAACCTTGTTTGTGAAGACAAAAAAAGAAGGTAAAATATTAATTGTAAGTTTGTATGTTGATGATCTCATTTTTACCGGAAATGACGAGCTGATGTTTCCAAAGTTTAAAAGCTCTATGAAGCAAGAATTTGACATGACAGATCTTGGTAAAATGAGATACTTTCTTGGTCTTGAAGTGATGCAACGACTGAATGGAATTTTCTTATGTCAAAAGAAGTATGCATTAGAGATGTTGCAAAGGTTTGGATTGGATAAAAGCAATTTGGTGCACAATCCAATTGTTCCAGGTGTTAAACTCACAAAGGATGAGTCTGGTGTGAAGGTTGATAAGACCTACTATAGACAAATTATAGGAAGCCTTATGTATTTGACATCTACTCAACCCGATATGTTGTTTGTGGTGAATCTAATTAACAGGTATATGGAGAATCCTACTGAACTCCATTTACAAGTGGCCAAAAGGGTGCTAAGATACTTAAGAGGAACAACTGAGTTTGGAATCTTCTACCGGAAGGAAGGAAACAGCGAGCTTGTCGCTTACACTGACAGCGAATATACAGGAGACTTGGATGATAGGAAGAGTACTTCGGGTTATATTTTCTTGTTAAGCTCAAGTGTTGTTTCTTGGTAATCGAGGAAACAACCAATTGTGAGTCTATCAACCACAAAAGCAGAGTTTATAGGTGCAACTTCATGTGCATCTCAAGCCATATGTAGGATTTAAGGACAATAGACAAAAAATTGCAAGAAGACATCTTTGTGCAAAATTGTAGGATAGAAGTAGGTAATGGTCATAATACCTCTTTTTGGTTGGCGAATTGGTTGGGAAATTTTTGTTTGAAGGATAAATTCCCGGTTTTGTTCTCTAGTTCAAGGCTTCAATTGGTTTCAATGGCAGGTATGGGAGGTTGGGTGGATGGGGGTTGGAGATGGGATTATTTTGGTGTCCAAGTTTCTTAGGATATTGTTATTGAATCAAGTCGCCTGTCCATCAAGGCTTTATTGGAGCATAATGGCCCTGTTACTGTTGATTGGGACATGGTCTTTTGGATTCTAGACGAAGTTGGCGGTTTTTTCGCTTAGTTCAATGGCTTCAATTTTGGAAGTGTGTAGAAGGGTTGTTTCTGTTGGTGGTACATGCCTTAATTTAAGTCAGGTAGTGGGAAATGTTCCCCCAGGTGTTTATATAAATTCAGCTTCAGTGGATGCAGGGCATGGGTCTGTTATGATGTATGTTCCGATTGTTTATGTGTGTAATACCTCAAAATTTGCCCTCATTCTTTTTGCCCTAACTGGCTTACCTTCGCATTCATCTGCCTATTCCACTAGGCCATTAACATTCATAATCATGCATTTCATTGATTCCTATGGCATGTGATCGACGCATTTCTTTATGATTTGATTCATAAGTGGTTCATTCGGCTATTGCAGTCAATTTAAGCGGTTCAAGGGTTCCCATGTCTGGTTTGGCCCTGTTGATGGTGTCGATCAATTGGAAATGGTGTTCAAGGTTTCATATCAAGGGTATCGTTATATTCAAGTCATTATGGTACAAGTTCGTGAGGTTTTAGACTGAAGTTGTTTGTAGCTTGTGGATTTGTTGAAAATACAAGTTTGATATGGATTGGGCGTTTGAGCTGATATAAGAAGGTTAAGTCGAATAATAGGGATTAAATGAAATTCGAAGATGCGAGTTTATGGAAATCATACCCTATCCAAAACGATTATGTCACGCCTATGTCGAAATCAAAGCTAATATTCGAGAATCATATCCATTAACCTTCATAATTCATTTTTTAGTCCATATCCATGTTCTTGCTTCTAATCGATTAATTCGATGTCCATCATCATTTCTAATTATGTTTCTATTATCTTCATGTCAAATTTTATTTATACTCAATCTTTTAAAGCCCAATTAAATCACTTCATTAGTCTCATTTTTGTCCATAAGCTAATGGCCTAAAGCCCATTTTCCATATCCATTTTTCATCCGCATTACCATCATATGCCTCATTTACCGTTATTATGGTCATATCCCATTTCTCTAACCAAATACATTTACTCGTCCCTACCGTAAGTCGATTTTTAATCCCATTACCATAATCTTTTTTTGTCCATTTAATGTTTATTTCTATCGTTTTGTTAACCATTTTCATTTTTTTTGATAACTATCATTCCCAAACAATCTTGAGCCCAAGGCCCATTACACATCCCAAAAATAATGACAAAAGAAAAGAGAAATTAATTAGTTAGAAACAAAAGGGAAGATGGAAAACTAGAGGAAAGGATGGGCTGAAAAATGAGTAAAAAAGGTAGTTACACAAAACAAAGAATTCAGTTAGAAAAATTTGGGCTCACAACTGATATAACAGGAAAAAAATGCAGATTGGATAACATATTTTTTTTCAATTACAAAGAAATGAGTGATCACAAGGAATGAGGAAAAAAACTGAAACAAAAAAAAAACAGAAAAAGAACTCTCAAGAAGAGAAGGCTATATAACAGAAAATCAACCTTCCTCTAAGCACCTTCATCACTCCGCAAAATCATCATCATAATCCTTTTTCTTCAACTCTTTCTATATCACCCTAAAAAAAATTCAATCTCCAAGCTTCTCATATATATCAATCTTTCTGCAACCTTCTTTGTTCTTCTTCTGTTTTCACCACCATCAATCTTAATCCTCTTCTCCAATCCATCAACAAAATTCAACAAAAATTCCAAGATCTTCATCATCTTCAGCCCTCCCTTCATCAATACAACCTTCAACAATTCCTTCATCTTCAACCCTGCACCCTTCACCATAATCTGAACCTTCAAGTTTCAATCGAGAATCATCAACGGAATCACAGACGAACACTCGACCTTCATCATCACTATTAATCCAACACCTTCAATCCTCTGCGATGATTCAGTTCGGCTCAGAATTGTCCAAGAAATCGGTTCCGCTTTGACATCGACGTCACAACCTTGATTACTTCAGCATCGATTCAAACCTGCGATTCAAGAACCCTGCAGAATCACATATCAACAAATATTTTCGTCATCAATAATTTATCAACTGTGAATCACAAGCATATCCATAGCTCTTCAAAGATTTTCGTCAACTCACATCATCAACCACCGCATCAACACTTCCATCTTCCTCACTTTGCATCGGATTCAGACCTGCAACAATCAATACACCGATTCAGAAGTACTCAACCACAACAATACTTCAAGAATATGATTCACCGCGAATCCATCAGCCACAATAACTCGGCATCAAAGATTGAAGAGGAAGATTTTCAGACCAATCGTACTCAACAATAAGTGATAACCTGCAAAATACAGAACAAACCACAAGAACTAATCTCAGATTCGAAAGAGAAGAAGAATAATGAGTTTCGTGACGAACTCGCAACAACAGACAGAGCTTCAGAGTTAAACACCAAGAAGAGTAAGGGATCATAATCAAAAGGAGATAAATGAATTCACGCACACCTTAGATCATAATCCTAGGCTTAGACGGAGCTCCGCAAGCAAATCGTGTTTGTCCTTCGAATTAGAGGTTTATCAGGGAAGACCGTTAGGGTTTTGTTGCAGTATGGAGGGGCGTTGTTATCCCGACGACGTTGTTGCCGAAGATGCATTTTAGCAGAGAGGACGAACAGGTTGTTGCTCTTCGACGGAGAGGTTTTCTTTGGGGATAATGGAGTACTCGCGGTGGGAGACCGAGGCGGAGTTATGATGAAGACGAAGCGGAAACGAAGCAAGTAAATAGCTGATGTTTATCGGCGGCACCATGAAGCTTTCATCGGCGAACAACCTTTGAAGACGAACGACGTCGTTACGGAAAGAGAAGAAGAAAACGAGGGTTTAAAGAAGAAAGACGGCGTTGGAGCAATTGGATCCGAGTTCGAGCTATCGGCGGTGTCCTTCTCGTCGCAAAGATCGTCGGGACGATTCTGATTTGTTTAGATTTCCTTAATTGTGCTTGCGAGTTCTTCACGGTTTGAGTCGCGAGATGAAGATGGAAGCTGATGAGACGAAGCTCGACACGATGGAGCAAAGGGCTATGGTCGGCGTTTGTTTCGGGAAGGAGGACAGGACGACGACGGAGAAATTGAGGGGGAAGAAGAATGGTAGCTAGCGGCGGAATGTTGGATGAAGAAGACGAGGGTTTCTGTTTGTTTCATAATGGAAATTAGGGTTTCTTTGCGGATTGGGCTTTACAAGTTTCGGATCCCCATGGATCCACTTCTCACACCCTCCAATTCCTATCCATACCTTCCTGCGGGTTCCTTTGGATTGGGCTTTTTGGGGCCATGGATTTCTTCCTGCACCATATATCCAATTGTTGTACCTTGTTTTTTCTCTATTATTTTTTTTTAGAAATTGTTATCTAATTTTCTTTTAAGAATTTGAAGATTAATTTCTTGTGAATTAATTTTGATGGTTAATCCATTTTGTTATTTTTTTTCTTTTATTGGCTTAACAAATTTATTTAAGATTTTGGTGATAATTTCAATTATGGTTATGGACCAATTTTGATGTGAATATTCACGTTTTTTGATCGATATTGAATCGATTTCGATTATGGCCAAAGCTTCACAAAGTGATTATGGAAGATAAGCATTTATTTTTCTTATGGGGATTACAAGACCTTGCTTAAGGTTTTGTTTTGGATTTCTTTTATGAAGAATCGTCACTTCGATCAAGTAAGTAATTCCGACTTTAACGGCTTTTACGCATCATTTTAGTTGTATGTGGCTTAGGACCATATAACTTAAGGTGCCTAATGAGCCCTCCCACCTGAGGCATTGGATATATTTGTGATATATGTTGATTTGTGTCGATTTCGAAGCTTAGGGATTAGGTTACGAACCATTAGGATCGATTCCTTTCACTTCCCCTTAAAATCCACTTTTTTGCCCGTTTCGTCGCAATTATTAAAAATAGTTTTAGGTGGGATAAAATTCCGTAAAAATTCATGAGTGATCCTCATCCTCTTAATTAATTTTTCATAATTTTTTTTCCAGGTTTGGTTGGTTTTAGTAATTAAATTGGATTTTTGATCACAAGTTGTCCCAAAAGGAATGGTATTGAAATAAGAGACCAAAAACCATTTTTCCCCATAGGTGTGAGACCTATTTTTGTGTGTGATTAATCACTGTAATTTGTGACATTATGATGCTCCTTAAGAATTTTTTTCATAATTTTTAGTGCCCTTTTTGATCCACTTTGTGGAGTTGTTTTTCGGCGATCATGCCTTGCTATACCAATCGTTAAGTAATTGTTTTGGCACTTTGGTGCATAATTTTGTGAAATCCTTTTATACCATGTAAGATAATGACTATATCATTCCAGGGATTTAATTTCATAATATTTTAAGACTTTTTGCTATTTTTCCATGTTACCTAGATTATAGGTTTGATTATGTGTTTATTGGCTCCATATCCTAGGATTTAGCAAGGCGTTCATGCCATTTGCTTGAGGCAACTTTTGGTAACTTTTAGGAGTTAATTATAGGTCACTTTTTAAAGTCCTTAATTCCAATTATAGGTCACTTTTTGAACCATGTCTCATTTGGTTTGTTTTGGTGTTTCAAAGTGCATACTTATGTGAACTAATTTTAACCTAAACTTGTTTCTCTTCTCCTCTAATTGTTAACATGAATTATGTGGGAATAATTAATGCCTATCCATGCATTCTAATTGTATATCATATCTTGTATGCTACTGACCCATAATCATCTCATGCACATTTACATGTCATTCATCTTTAACTTGCATCCTTTGTGATCTTATGCGATGGTTGTCCATTTCTTCTCGCATCTTCTTCTAATTGCTCCATATGCCTAATCCATTGCATCCATGATTTTATATTCATGCATCCTCATTCATAAGAATTCACTACTGACTTTGATGTTCATTTTATGCATTAATTCATGCTTGTAAGCCATATGCATTCATACTTCATCCATGAGCCTTAACTTGCATTTAGGTGAACTTAGGTGATCTTTTTGTACATAGTTTGACATTGTTTGATCTTGTGAGGTATCCTAGCATACTTAGGGACATATAACATGTAGCTACTGACTTTATAAGTCATGTAACCTTTAGGTACCTTCACCTTTAGACTTAGGTCTTATTTTGAACCTAGTTCCATGCTAGGACGTTTATGGTACTTAATCGCTTTCATGCTTTGATTTTACTTTCAATATGCATTGCCATGCTAACTTTTGTTTTGTAGGGGGGAAGATTGAGGTAAGCATCACTTCATTCCTATCTCTTATGCATTTTAATTGTCTTTGCCTTAGCACCTTGTGCTTTGCTTTTAGGTTTTCCCTTTCCTTAGAGACAACTTAACTTCCTTAGGAAGTAAGTTAGTTTCTAACTCTCTTTCCTTCTTTTCCTTTTCTTTCTTAGGATTAGAATACCTCATTAACCATAGGATCGCACTTGTAAATAAATCAACAAAATTAGGGTTGTGTCTTAGTTCCCATTAGATTTTCCCTTTTCCAATTTGAGTCATTCTTTCTCTCCTTATAAAGAAAAATAATAAAACATCTAAAGATAAACCGAACAATCTTGTACGACACGAGACTTTGTTGCGGAGTGTTTATACGCGTCTTGTTTCGGGGCGAGGTGTAAATGCTTCCCGCGATGGATAGGTCTTAGTACAAGACAATTCACAAACAAATTCAAAACACCTTCTCATAAAAGAAAAAAACAAATAATAAGCGACTATCCTGCGGGAACTTCTCTTCTCACCTCATTCATTCACAACGCGAACTCGCGACGACTTGTCTCGCATGCAAGACGGTAAACGCACTCGTACCAGACGAGCCTGCAACACCTGAGCATAGACATACGTAGTTCTAGCATAAAAAACACAAACAAATAGTTCTCGTCTTAGTTAGGCGAACTACGTCGACTCTGATCCTCATTATCCCGATGAGGCACGTAGGCAGCGGGGTAGGGCCCGTTCGAGCACATTCTTTATTTTCCCTACATTTCCCTCTTTCCTTTCATTCTCTTTTCCAAATCCCTTTCTCATTTCAATTCCATTTCCAGTTAGCGGTTCATTTGTTCAGCAGCATATTATTTCTCACCCTTTGAAACAAACAAGCAAGCGTGGATCCCGTCGGGTACGGAGGACGATCTGGGGTGCTAATACCTTCCCAGGTCGTAACCGACTCCCGAACCCAGATCTTTGGTTCGCAGGACCTTGTCCTTTCCTTCTTCCTCAGGTTTGTGCAACATTACCTTTCCCATTCTTTCGGGATAAAAATGTCTGGCTGGTGACTCTACCTTTTCCGCGTCACTTTCGCGTTTGTACTAGGATGAAAATCCAGGGAGCGAAAGCTGGCGACTCTGCTTGGGACTAACCTGATTCTTCCGGTTTCCCTTGTAGAGTCAATCCTAGCGCCTGTTTGGTTTTGTTTCTTTGGGTGTTTATCTGTTTGATGCTGAGTGCTTTAGTTTAGCTTTACTGTTTTCATTTACAGTTTTACTTTACAACTTTACTTTATCGCATTTATTTATTGCTTTCAGTATTTATTTTCCATGCATCATATTATACTGGATTGTCTGGCTGTGCTGGTTTTCATTTTTTCTGTGGGATGGGAGTTACTGTGAGATAAGCCAAATACCCGACTTGAGTGCACTATAGGATTAGCGTGGACATGTTGTACTCGCATGGTTACATGATGAGTGGCGATGTGTTCCACACCCAGGTTGCTACCGTCTTGGAACTATCTTGTATGGGGGTTCTTCCCCACTTCGGGATACAACCTTGATGGTTAAGTGCAGCTGGGGACCGATCATTGAGAACCTTAGTGGAAACAACCCTCTCCAGTGATGACAGTGGCAGACCACATTTGTTGGCAAATCCACTCGCATCCGAGGGTCCACTGGGAACTCACATAGGATGGCCTAGTTCTCTCATAGGAATCCAGTCAAGGCAAACTGTTCGTATGACGATAGTATTGTACCCTTCGGGATGAATGTACTATTGTTTCTCGATTCAGTGCTTGAAGCTGAGGACTTATGAGGGATGCTTGTTTCCGGACTAAACTGAGACCTCCCTGAGTAGTACATAATGCCAAACCGATTTCCTGATTTGGTCATGAGCCATTTCTCGGAAATGGTGAACGTATTATTGCTATTCGGCTTTGAGAGTTAGTGATGTTGACCCGAGTAGCACACCCGTGAGATTGAGAGGGGTTTACAGGTTTTCAGGAACCCTAAGCTTCAACATACCCACTTTGCCAGTATTGTTCAGTGTTATTTGTTTCTTTGATTCTGAGATCCGGGATTTCTATTCAGAGAGATTGTTATTGTGATTACCATGGTGACCCTGATATTGTGACTGTTATTATGATTCTCCACAGACACTTGGCTCGTTTTTAAACTTCATCACCATCGGTGACTATTCTATTATGTGATCCAGTTCTACAGTTATTGGGTTCTCAGTTATGGGGTTCTATACAGAGATGATGCTGCTATTATGGTTCTATTCAGACACTTGACTCATTGCTCAACACCGACACCAACATCAGACCATTGATCACATGCCTGTTGCATACATAACATCATAGCATTCCAGCACACATGTTCAGTTATTTTCGAGGATCATATATCTGAATCATGCCATTGGACTTTTTCTATGTCAAAGCTTGAATCAAAGCAGATAGATTCCTCAGAAATAACTGAACATGGCATTTGCATACATCCTTGCATTCTTGACAGGTGTTCAGAGACAGATTCTTTTCCTGACTTGATTTCTCATCAGAATGGACAACTTAAACCACAATCATCGAGGTATATATTTGAAGCAACTCCGGGCGGAGGTAACTGAAAGGAAGATCCAACTGAGGCCATTCAGGGCAGAGGTACAAACTTTATTTCAGAATCATAAACTGTTGAAAGAGGAAGTCAACCAGATGAAGACTCAGATAAGCCGGTTATGGAAATACTGAATGTGGTGTCAAGGAAATGAAGCTATTTTCAGCCCTAGTGAGGGGAACTACGTTGCTCTGATTCTCCATTGGTTAATGGAGATACGTAGGCAGGAGATCATATGAGATCTTTCCGAGCAACCTTATCTATTAACTTTATCAACATCTTCCCTCCAGATGTCGTTGTCAGCATCCAACCTCAGCTTCCCAAGAGAGTCCTAGGACCAAATCATATGGGTAAAGGCCAGAACAACTCGAGAAGAAGTTTGATCATATTTCGAGGTCGTACATGCAACGGGTTTCCTCATTTGCTCAGATTAAAAACTGGTTGAGCTAGCTGCATCAGGATCATCTTCGACAAAGCTTCCTTTGGGGTTTCAATGCCAAGTATGATTACCATTCTGGGGCACCTGGCCTTTTAATTGAAGATTGCAAGTATTTTAGAGGCAAAGGTAAATATAAGGTCCTGAATCCGATTGACTTCAAGACTATTGTATTCGCACTAGGTAAAGGTGAGAATAAGGCACCAAAGCTGTAATTGAATGAACATCCAAACTGCTGACTGCTGAAGGTCTCCTAGAGCAATAAGTCCAGACGGAGTCAGACCTCCTCAATAATGGCAACCATGATGTGAAGGCTAGATGCAAGTACCACTCAGGTACATTTAGGCATACAATTGACAACTGTGATGTGTTCAAGTACAAAGTGCAAAATTTGATCGACTCAAAGGTCATCATGCCAGAAAGTCCGCCCACATATTGAAGTCTCCTCATCAAATGTACATCCTAGTTTGCAAGAGCATCTTCAGAAGCAATAAGTCCAGACGGAGTCAAGTCTCCTCAATGACGGCAATGTTCAGCTTTTTTACTGCATTTTCATTTGTAGTTTATATTGTTTGTTTAAACATTTGTATGCATGCATGAAACTTATTTGTTTTTGAATGATAACCATAATAAAATCCACATGTTTTTCTTGAAGTAATCCATTCGTATTCACTCATATTTTGTGTATGTGCATTGCAATACCAACTGTTGTGCTTAAACTCTATCGGGGAGGATGACGAAATGAAAACGCAAAAATCTCTAATTGTGTGCTCTTGAGAAAGACCTTGTTGACGATGTACAGGCATTGTTTCAAATCCTAAACACCGGAGATATAAGGGAGATAGACCCTCGCCAACCCATTTGAGCCTTGAAGTAGAAGTTTCTTTTCGCATGATAAAAAAAAAACCTTGCATTTAACCCAGGGGCAGGGTAGGCGTCAGTTAGTTTGACCGAGCGTTCAAATTTCAAAAGGAGTGCGAATCTAAGGATCCATTACCTTTCGTTGTACCAAATCAAGAGGTCCAAAGACCAGAAACTACAATGGTTATCCCAATCAAGAGTCCAAAGACCGGAAACCACATTGGTTATTACTCATCAACCAAGAAGTGAGACAGTCACGACCCTTTCAAAGCAATCAAGACAACCAGTGTCACACGATTTGTTCAAAAAAGAGAATTGAAAAAAAAGAGAAATGAAAAAGCCCGCTAAGTCGAAACTTGAAAACAAGCGACTTAGGCAAAAATTAGGGCATCCCGCTGGACTTCACAATCAAAGATTCACAAGAATCAGTCCAGGCAAAAGTTAGGGATAATCAAAATAATGCAAAAGCGAAAGACGAAAAGGATTACATAAGAAAGATCCTTGAACAAGAACAAATTCGTGTGATACAGACACGAAAGAAAAAATGGTGACTGACTCCAAAGGACAACCTGATTGGTGCTTAAACCGTTAGTGTAATTGGTTCCTCAACCATCACAAAACCCTTTTTGAGAGGTGAGCGCTTGTGAAAGTTAGTTGAACATAGCAATGGAGAACATCACGAAGATGGGTGGGCACAAATAAACTTCGAGCCTATATCCTTTATTTTTATAACCGTGAACCAGACCACGATACAACCCTCAAAAGTCCTAATTGAAACAGGGTTATTTCGAGAGCGTACTACCACAAGATCGCGTTCCTTACTCCTATGAATTGTGCTAAAATTTCTTTATTGGTGTTGCATGTGCATGCTTTCATTCATCAAAAATCAATGTCGTATTTTAACCAGTGATTCACTCACAAAGGTTGGCGACATCTTTTTACAGTAAAACTTCAAGATTAACATGTGTGTTGCATTAGAATTTTCATTCTTAAAATAAACATTTTCTGCTTACATACATTTGTTTGGCATCATAAAAGTTTACATATGGAATCTCAGTCCAAAAGCTTAATCTTGCCAAGTTGAGAAGTCTGAAACTTCCGAAGGTCAATCTATTGAGATGCACTTTTCCAAAAAAAACTCCATTGAGTGGGGACTTTACCAACCAGTCGTGGGAAGAGCTAGCCAATCCGGGGCAATCATGTCGAGCAATCTCTTCAAAATTCAGCCAAGCTGGGGCAATCACTTCGAGATTCAAATCTCTCAAAGAGCCATTAGTTTGAGGCATGTATTCAAATTTCAACCAAACTGGGGCAGTTACTTCGAGATCCAATCTTTCAAAGAACAATTCGCATGGGTGTTTTCTTCAAAACACAGTCAGTCATAGGTGATCACTTCAAGGCTCGTACTGGGGCAGGCCACCCCAAGAGCACTAGAAGTTACTTTCTCCTGAAGACGGTTAATCAGAAGCACCTACCCAAGGTTCAAAATACTAGGACACACTATCTCACAGTGATATGAGGTTTTTCATGAATCCTCGTGAGGAAAATTCTTGCACAGACCATGCAGTCTGGGGCAGTTATTTCGAGATCCAACAAATCTCTCCAAGAGTTTGAAGACACTGAGGAATTTTGTATGCCATGTTTTCTGTAAAATCCTCTTGAGACATTTTCTTCCGATGGACCTTAATCTGAGGCGAGTTGAAAATTGCAAAGAACCATTGTTCACTCATGATTAGTTGGAAACCTACCAACCTAGAGGCTAGAAGCAAAGCCATTGTCAGCACAATACTTTAAGAGTTGTTTCATCAGCAGGCTTCATTGATCAGAATTTCTTAGCTTGTCTCATTAGGCAACCTCTTCTCCAGCTGTGTAGTAAAGTGAAAGTTACTTCTTGAGCAGAAGGGTATCATCGTCTCTCATCCCCAGCATGAGACGCCTTACATCTCTCATTCCCAACATGAGAGGATTTATCTCTTATCCCTAGCAAGTGGCAACTTGAACTCTTATCTTCAGCGGAAAGCTTTATCATTGACATCATCCATAATCCCCAGTAGAGTTGGAAGATGAAATCTCCCCAGCAAGGCAACAGAAGGCTGGTGTCCTCCCCAAGAAGAGACTTCTTTTCTATATAGGGTCCATCTCCAGCAGTGCAAGGAGTTTCTTTCCTCCCCAGCAGGTTGCTACTTCAGCAGTATCATACATCTGTTTCCTCAGCCAAGTCAGGAGGTCCTCACTTCTCCATCATAGTTCAAGAAGGGTCCATCTCCAGCAGGGTCTTGGCTCTCTAATCTCAAAGTCCAATTTATTTTTGGCAATGGCGGCTGTTCAGAGCCGGTGTATCATTGACAGCTGTCCCCACAGAATTGTCTCCTCCTCATCAGGATGGATCAGATCAGTGCAGTGATCATCGTTTCTCCCCGGTCAAGCCATCTGGGATGCTTGCAGTCTCCTTTCCGGGAGATCCTTTACATTTTCATTTGCATAATCATCATTACATTTGAATCTTCCAAAGCGTAGCATTTCCATCATCATGGAGCATTACGCCATAAATTCAAACATATGCATGCCAGCATGGGCCAGTTTTGAGGTATATTACGAACATCTTCACAACCTGAAGTACTCCGCACAGAGGATACCAATATCATTTTTCAGACATCCTTGTCTTTTCAAGTCAATGTTCGTCACTTATTCCGCGTCTTGTTTGGTACAACGGCCGCGTCGCAGGTTCCCGTTTTGTACAACGGTCCTATTTGCATGGGCTCTCATTTATGTACAACGATCCCGTTCCATCTTGTCCTTTTTTCTTTGTTGTTTCTGGTTACCGCCTGAGGCCGGTATACCAGTGCGTCTCCATTCTAGGATGGTTTCGTGTTAGATCCGAGGATCTTTTGAATTGTCATTCGAGGATGGCATTCTTTTCTTCAAGTCCTTCTGCGGTTGGTCTTGTCTTGTTTGTGGCTATTATTCGAGGATAGTAGTTCACTTTTTGAGCTTATTGATCGAGGTCAGTTTGTCTCTTTTGCAAAGTCTGTCTGAGGTCAACTTTGTGTTTGGTTATCAGTCGAGGCTGGTATACCTTTGTGTCTCCATTCGAGGATGGTTTCGTGTTAGATCCGAGGATCTTTTGAATTGTCATTCGAGGATGGCATTTCTTTTCTTCAAGTCCTTCTGAGGTTGGTCTTGTTGTTGTGGCTATCATTCGAGGATGATAGACCGTTTTTGAGCTTATTGATCGAGGTCAGTTTGTCTCTTTTGCAAAGTCTGTCTGAGGTCAGCTTTGTGTTTGGTTATCAGTCGAGGCTGGTATACCTTTGCATCTCCATTCGAGGATGGTTTCGTGTTAGATCTGAGGATCTTTTGAATTGTCATTCGAGGATGGCATTCCTTTCTTCAAGTCCTTCTGCGGTTGGTCTTGTTGTGTGGCTATTATTCGAGGATAGTAGTCCACTTTTTGAGCTTATTGACCGAGGTCAGTTTGTCTCTTTTGCAAAGTCTGTCTGAGGTCAGCTTTGTGTTTGGTTATCAGTCGAGACTGGTATACCTTTGCGTCTCCATTTGAGGATGGTTTCGTGTTAGATCTGAGGATCTTTTGAATTGTCATTCGAGGATGTCATTCTTTTCTTCAAGTCCATCTGAGGTTGGTCTTGTTGTTGTAGTTATCATTCGAGGATAATAGACCGTTTTTGAGCTTATTGATCGAGGTCAGTTTGTCTCTTTTGCAAAGTCTGTCTGAGGTCAGCTTTGTGTTTGGTTATCAGTTGAGGCTGGTATACCTTTGCGTCTCCATTCGAGGATGGTTTCGTGTTAGATCCGAGGATCTTCTGAGAATTGTCATTCGAGGATGGCATTCTTTTCTTCAAGTCCTTCTGCGGTTGGTCTTGTTTGTTTTGTTGTGGCTATTATTCGAGGATGGTAGTCCATTTTTCGAGTTTATTGATTGAGGTCGGTTGGTCTCTTTTGCAAAGTTTGTCCAAGGTCAGTCTTTGTTGTCGATGGTTATTGCCTGCGCCGGTATACCATTGTGTTTCTATTCGAGGAGGGTTTTAGTACTGGATCTGAGGATCCCGTGTGAGTGGTCATTCGAGGATGGCATTCTTCCCAGCATATTTCCACCTGGTTCTATTTTCACTACCTATTTAGAGGTCAAAAACAAAAAAAAACATAAATAAATAAATGGGCAGATGGAATTTCCATTACTCTCACTGTGCAAATTTTCAGGTTTTATTCGAGTATTCAATCACTCCATACCTTGAACGTCTAAAAGCTGTTGCAATTATTCGTTCAGGTATGCAGATGATTGAATAGGGGCAGCTGTAATACCTCAAAATTTGCCCTCATTCTTTTTGCCCTAAATGGCTTACGCTTCGCATTCATCTGCATATTCCACTATGCCATTAACATTCATAATCATGCATTTCATTGATTCCTATGGCATGTGATCGACGCATTTCTTTATGATTTGATTCATAAGTGGTTCATCCGGCTATTGCAGTCAATTTAAGCGGTTCAAGGGTTCCCATGTCTGGTTTGGCCCTGTTGATGGTGTCGATCAATTGGAAATGGTGTTCAAGGTTTCATATCAAGGGTATCGTTATATTCAGGTCATTATGGTACAAGTTCGTGAGGTTTTAGACTAAAGTTGTTTGTAGCTTGTGGATTTGTTGAAAATACAAGTTTGATATGGATTGGGCGTTTGAGCTGATATTAGCAGGTTAAGTCGAATAATAGGGATTAAGTGAAATTCGAAGATGCGAGTTTATGGAAATCATACCCTATCCAAAACGATTATGTCACGCCTATGTCGAAATCAAAGCAAATATTCGAGAATCGTATCCATTAACCTTCATAATTCATTTTTTAGTCCATATCCATGTTCTTGCTTCTAATCGATTAATTCGATGTCCGTCATCATTTCTAATTATGTTTCTATTATCTTCATGTCAAATTTTATTTCTACTCAATCTTTTAAAGCCCAATTAAATCACTTCATTAGTCTCATTTTTGTCCATAAGCTAATGGCCTAAAGCCCATTTTCCATATCCATTTTTCATCCGCATTACCATCATATGCCTCATTTACCGTTATTATGGTCATATCCCATTTCTCTAACCAAATACATTTACTCGTCCCTACCATAAGTCGATTTTTAATCCCATTACCATAATCTTTTTCTGTCCATTTAATGTTTATTTCTATCGTTTTGTTAACCATTTTCATTTTTTTTTATAACTATCATTCCCAAACAATCTTGAGCCCAAGGCCCATTACACATCCCAAAAATAATGACAAAAGAAAAGAGAAACTAATTAGTTAGAAACAAAAGGGAAGATGGAAAACTAGAGGAAAGGATGGGCTGAAAAATGAGTAAAAAAGGTAGTTACACAAAACAAAGAATTCAGTTAGAAAAATTTGGGCTCACAACTGATATAACAGGAAAAAAATGCAGGTGCAGTAAAAAAAAGAGGGTAACTGATACATAACAGAAATAACAGAAAAACTTCCAGATTGGATAACATATTTTTTTTCAATTACAAAGAAATGAGTGATCACAAGGAATGAGGAAAAAAACTGAAACAAAAAAAAAACAGAAAAAGAACTCTCAAGAAGAGAAGGCTATATAACAGAAAATCAACCTTCCTCTAAGCACCTTCATCACTCCGCAAAATCATCATCATAATCCTTTTTCTTCAACTATTTCTATATCACCCTAAAAAAAAAATTCAATCTCCAAGCTTCTCATATATATCAATCTTTCTGCAACCTTCTTTGTTCTTCTTCTGTTTTCACCACCATCAATCTTAATCCTCTTCTCCAATCCATCAACAAAATTCAACAAAAATTCCAAGATCTTCATCATCTTCAGCCCTCCCTTCATCAATACAACCTTCAATAATTCCTTCATCTTCAACCTTGCACCCTTCACCATAATCTGAACCTTCAAGTTTCAATCGAGAATCATCAACGGAATCACAGACGAACACTCGACCTTCATCATCACTATTAATCCAACACCCTCAATCCTCTGCGATGATTCAGTTCGGCTCAGAATTGTCCAAGAAATCGGTTCCGCTTTGACATCGACGTCACAACCTTGATTACTTCAGCATCGATTCAAACCTGCGATTCAAGAACCCTGCGGAATCACATATCAACAAATATTTTCGTCATCAATAATTTATCAACTGTGAATCACAAGCATATCCATAGCTCTTCAAAGATTTTCGTCAACTCACATCATCAACCACCACATCAACACTTCCATCTTCCTCACTTTGCATCGGATTCAGACCTGCAACAATCAATACACCGATTCAGAAGTACTCAACCACAACAATACTTCAAGAATATGATTCACCGCGAATCCATCAGCCACAATAACTCGGCATCAAAGATTGAAGAGGAAGAGTTTCAGACCAATCGTACTCAACAATAAGTGATAACCTGCAAAATACAGAACAAACCAGAAGAACTAATCTCAGATTCGAAAGAGAAGAAGAATAATGAGTTTCGTGACGAACTCGCAACAACAGACAGAGCTTCAGAGTTAAACACCAAGAAGAGCAAGGGATCAGAATCAGAAGGAGATAAATGAATTCACGCACACCTTAGATCATAATCCTAGGCTTAGACGGAGCTCCGCAAGCAAATCGTGTTCGTCCTTCGAATTAGAGGTTTATCAGGGAAGACCGTTAGGGTTTTGTTGCAGTATGGAGGGGCGTTGTTATCCCGACGACGTTGTTGCCGAAGATGCATTTTAGCAGAGAGGACGCACAGGTTGTTGCTCTTCGACGACGAGGTTTTCTTTGGGGATAATGGAGTACTCGCGGTGGGAGACCGAGGCGGAGTTATGATGAAGACGAAGCGGAAACGAAGCAAGTAAATAGCTGATGTTTATCGGCGGCACCATGAAGCTTTCATCGGCGAACAACCTTTGAAGACAAACGACGTCGTTACGGAAAGAGAAGAAGAAAATGAGGGTTTAAAGAAGAAAGACGGTGTTGGAGCAATTGGATCCGAGTTCGAGCTATCGGCGGTGTCCTTCTCGTCGCAAAGATCGTCAGGACGATTCTGATTTGTTTAGATTTCCTTAATTGTGCTTGCGAGTTCTTCACGGTTTGAGTCGCGAGATGAAGATGGAAGCTGATGAGACGAAGCTCGACAAGGTGGAGCAAAGGGCTATGGTCGGCGTTTGTTTCGGGAAGGAGGACAGGACGACGGCGGAGAAATTGAGGGGGAAGAAGAATGGTAGCTAGCGACAGAATGTTGGATGAAGAAGACGAAGGTTTCTGTTTGTTTCATAATGGAAATTAGGGTTTCTTTGCGGATTGGGCTTTACAAGTTTCGGATCCCCATGGATCCACTTCTCACACCCTCCAATTCCTATCCATACCTTCCTGCGGGTTCCTTTGGATTGGACTTTTTGGGGCCATGGATTTCTTCCTGCACCATATATCCAATTGTTGTACCTTGTTTTTTCTCTATTATTTTTTTATAGAAATTGTTATCTAATTTTCTTTTAAGAATTTGTAGATTAATTTCTTGTGAATTAATTTTGATGGTTAATCCATTTTGTTATTTTTTTTTCTTTTAGTGGTTTAACAAATTTATTTAAGATTTTGGTGATAATTTCAATTATGGTTATGGACCAATTTTGATGTGAATATTCACGTTTTTTGATCGATATTGAATCGATTTCGATTATGGCCAAAGCTTCACAAAGTGATTATGGAAGATAAGCATTTATTTTGCTTATGGGGATTACAAGACCTTGCTTAAGGTTTTGTTTTGGATTTCTTTTATGAAGAATCGTCACTTCGATCAAGTAAGTAATTCCGACTTTAACGGCTTTTACGCATCATTTTAGTTGTATGTGGCTTAGGACCATATAACTTAAGGTGCATACTGAGCCCTCCCACCTGAGGCATTGGATATATTTGTGATATATGTTGATTTGTGTCGATTTCGAAGCTTAGGGATTAGGTTACGAACCATTAGGATCGATTCCTTTCACTTCCCCTTAAAATCCACTTTTTTGCCCGTTTCGTCGCAATTATTAAAAATAGTTTTAGGTGGGATAAAATTCCGGAAAAATTCATGAGTGATCCTCATCCTCTTAATTAATTTTTCATAATTTTTGTTTCCAGGTTTGGTTGGTTTTAGTAATTAAATAAGATTTTTGATCACAAGCTGTCCCAAAAGGAATGGTATTGAAATAAGAGACCAAAAACCATTTTTACCCATAGGTGTGAGACCTATTTTTGTGTGTGATTAATCACTGTAATTTTTGACATTATGATGCTCCTTAGGCATTTTTTTTTCATAATTTTTAGTGCCCTTTTTGATCCACTTTGTGGAGTTGTTTTTAAGCGATCATGTCTTGCTATACCAATCGTTAAGTAATTTTTTTGGCACTTTGGTGCATAATTTTGTGAAATCCTTTTAGACCATGTAAGATAATGACTATATCATTCCAGAGATTTAATTTCATAATTTTTTAAGACTTTTTGCTATTTTTCCATGTTACCTAGATTATAGGTTTAATTATGTGTTTATTGGCTCCATATCCTAGGATTTAGCAAGGCGTTCATGCCATTTGCTTGAGGCAACTTTTGGTAACTTTTAGGAGTTAATTATAGGTCACTTTTTTAAGTCCTTAATTCCAATTATAGGTCACTTTTTGAACCATGTCTCATTTGGTTTGTTTTGGTGTTTCAAAGTGCATACTTATGTGAACTAATTTTAACCTAAACTTGTTTCTTTTCTCCTCTTATTGTTAACATGAATTATGTGGGAATAATTAATGCCTATCCATGCATTCTAATTGCATCTCATATCTTGTATGCTACTGACCCATAATCATCTCATTCACATTTACATGTCATTCATCTTTAACTTGCATCCTTTGTGATCTTATGCGATGGTTGTCCATTTCTTCTCGCATCTTCTTCTCATTGCTCCATATGTCTAATCCATTGCATCCATGATTGTATATTCATGCATCCTAATTCATAAGCATTCACTAATGACTTTGATGTTCATTTTATGCATTAATTCATGCTTGTAAGCCATATGCATTCATACTTCATCCATGAGCCTTAACTTGCATTTAGGTGAACTTAGGTGAACTTTTTGTACATAGTTTGATCTTGTGAGGTATCCTAGAATACTTAGGGACCTATAACATGTAGCTACTGACTTTAGAAGTCATGTAACCTTTATGTACCTTCACCTTTAGACTTAGGTCTTATTTTGAACCTAGTTCCATGCTAGGACGTTTATGGTACTTAATCGCTTTCATGCTTTGATTTTACTTTCAATATGCATTGCCATGCTAACTTTTGTTTTGTAGGTGGGAAGATTGAGGTAAGCATCACTTCATGCCTATCTCTTATGCATTTTAATTGTCTTTGCCTTAGCACCTTGTGCTTTGCTTTTAGGTTTTCCCTTTCCTTAGAGACAACTTAACTTCCTTAGGAAGTAAGTTAGTTTCTAACTCTCTTTCCTTCTTTTCCTTTTCTTTCTTAGGATTAGAATACCTCATTAACCATAGGATCGCACTTGTAAATAAATCAACAAAATTAGGGTTGTGTCTTAGTTCCCATTAGATTTTCCCTTTTCCAATTTGAGTCATTCTTTCTCTCCTTATAAAGAAAAATAATAAAACATCTAAGGATAAACCGAACAATCTTGTACGACACGAGACTTTGTTGCGGAGTGTTTATATGCATCCTGTTTCGGGGCGAGGTGTAAATGCTTCCCGCGATGGATATGTCTTAGTACAAGACAATTCACAAACAAATTCAAAACACCTTCTCATAAAATACAAAAACAAATAATAAGCGACTATCCTGCGGGAACTTCTCTTCTCACCTCATTCATTCACAACGCGAACTCGCGACGACTTGTCTCGCATGCAAGACAGTAAACGCACTCGTACCAGACGAGCCTGCAACACCTGAGCATAGACATACGTAGTTCCAGCATAAAAAACACAAACAAATAGTTCCCGTCTTAGTTAGGCAAACTACGTCGACTCTGATCCTCATTATCCCGATGAGGTACGTAGGCAGCGGGGTAGGGCCTGTTCGAGCACATTCTTTATTTTCCCTACATTTCCCTCTTTACTTTCATTCTCTTTTCCAATTCCATTTCTCATTTCAATTCCATTTCCAGTTAGCGGTTCATTTGTTCAGCAGCATATTATTTCTTACCCTTTGAAACAAACAAGCAAGCGTGGATCCCGTCGGGTACGGCGGACGATCTGGGGTGCTAATACCTTCCCAGGTCGTAACCGACTCCCGAACCCAGATCTTTGGTTCGCAGGACCTTGTCCTTTCCTTCTTCCTCAGGTTTGTGCAACATTACCTTTCCCATTCTTTCGGGATAAAAATGTCTGGTTGGCGACTCTACCTTTTCCGCGCCACTTTCGCGTTTGTACTAGGATGAAAATCCCGGGAGCGACAATGTGCAACATCTTATTGTCAACCCTTATGTTTTGAATCCTGCTTGGACTATTTTATATCCGTCAGATTTTTCTGCTAGAAGGTCGACTCAAGAACCCTCGGTGTCAGCGCTGGTTTTGAATCATCAAAGTCCTCATCATGCAGCATTTGTTGACAGTTCAGGTCCGACAACTTTGAACCCGGTTGTTTCTTGGCAGTTGTCAAAGGAAGAGGGTTCGGTTTCTGTGGAAAACATCGTCGAGGCTGCTGTTAGGGGATCAACGATGTCAACTCCTTTAATTTATGGGTTACGGACAGTTACTCATAGTGTCTAGAAAAGGAATGGAAATTGGCAGAACTCTATTCCACTTATTCATAACCGGGGCGACGTCTTTTTGTCATCAACGGGTGGCATGGAGGGTGTTTAGGGGAGTCTTTGGAAGTTGGTGGTTCCGATGCGTTTGAAAGCTTTCGTTTGAAGACTCTTTTGGAGGAGACTTCCGACGAGATATGCGTTTTGTTAAAGTGGTGAAAACACATCTAAAACAATGAAAACATCAAGCAAATAAAAAAATTAGAAACCATTATTAACAAGAAATGTAAATAAAATTGATGAATATATTTAATAAATGAATCTGGAAATGATTAAAGAGTGGGATTGATGTTGAAGTATGAAGAAAAATTTGAAGGTTGAAGTATCTTGAAATAGTGAAATGGTTGCTAAGGTTTTCATTTGGAAGAAACGACTATTAGAAAGAAAACATGTGAAGTGGATGCTAGGGTTACTGATGAACGATATATACTTTCTTTATAATAAAAAAATATCAAATATCATCACTGTTAGATTAAGAAACTGTAATAATACTTTAAAGAATAATATCATATTTCACGAATATTTGGAGTCTTAAGGCGATATTGAGGGATTTCGAACTAGTTTTAGGTCTTGGAGTGAATTACCACAAAAGTTGACTTATTGGAGTAAATGTTAGCACATATTTTTTATTGGCTGCGACAAACTTCCTCTCTTGTAAAATTAAATATGTAGCTTTTGACTTCTTGGGCATTCCAATTAGAAGCAAGGAGAATATACACTTGGAAATCGGTCATCAAGAAGTTCAAAGACAAGCTGGACAGATGGAATGGTCGTTTGTTGAGTAATTTACTCTTGATTATATTAATTAAATGACTTTAAATTCTTATTACAAAATAAAATAAAATAAACATCATAGTCCTTCAAGAAACAAATTGCTAAAAAGATCCATTACATGTTTATTAAGAACTACTCCAATTTCAACTCCACCATTGCCATCTTTACTATCTCCAAAACCAATTGATAAACCTTTATCTATGGAAACAATCTCCACCTTTTCTGGCCTTCCATAACCAAAATCAATCTCATAAACACCAAATCTATTAGACCCAGCCACTCCAAAAACTTCATATCCTTCATTAATTAAAGAAATAAATCTATCAAACGCATCAAAAATATTTTCTTCAAAAATACCATTTTCTTTTATCATCTTTATTTTCTCATAAATACACTTGGCAACTACAAAGACGCCATCTTCTTTGTTAAAATCCAACGGTTTTATAGCCAAATTATGTCAAAGAAAGTGAGAGGAATTGTTGTTGATGTTGTTTGGGTTGATGATGTTGGAGGAACAACTTTGAAGTGTTCATGGATTTTAATGTGGTTTTTGTTGGAAGACATGGAAAGCTATAGTTGATTTCTTTGCAATGGAATATTAGAAGGAAACTTTGAAGTGTTGATGGATTTTAATGATAAATTTGGAAAAAAGATGGTCCTATAATGATAAGATTGGATATGTGTGGTAGTTTTATCCAAAAGTAATGTTGTTAGATGTTTCTTAGAATTTCATGCATATAAATCCTCGTGATGTTAAAATGATTGTCCATATAAATCCTTGTGATGTTAAAAGTTTAATATGTAATTGTATTTAATTAAAAAATAAAAAGAATAACATGTAATAAAAATTAATAGTAATTAAAAGAAATTTGAGCAATTTTTTATTTTTTAATTTTGTATGATTTCTAATTTTAAGAGCTTCATTTTTTAAGAGTAATATTTGATTTGGGAAATATGACATCAAATAATATTTATGAATTTTGTATATTTTTAAGGGTTTAATTGCTATGCACTGACAGTGTAAAAAGTTTTACACTGTCAATTCATTGTCATCATCCGTTTGCATTATTTTATGTTGGTGATTTTAGTATCATCAATGTATTTTAGTAGTAATGTGACTTACTACAGGGCAATGCAATTATGCGTTAAAGCTTGAAAACGAGTTAGGGTAGTGTGGAGTGTACGCTCGTCGAGCCAACATATAATTGAATGCGAATAATTCAAACGGGGTTCCGAGGGGCGAAGCCCCTGGCGGGGTGCGGGGCAGTGCCCCGTTGGGGTTCCAAGCGGCGAAGCCCCTGGCGGGGTGCGGGGCAGCGCCCCGTGGGGTTCCAAGGGGCAGAGCCCCTGGCTGGGGTCCCGCTGTCTTTTCGTTTTGAATTATTGATCTCTTATATAAGGAGTCATTTGGTCTCAGTTTGTATACACATAACAAAACTGAAAACCTTCTACATTCTGAACAATTTTCTTTTGCCAGAAACAATTCGTTCTTCAAGAATTATCCCCACAAAGATTTCGTGAACCCAGACAAGAATAGAGTCGAAATACTTTGTTTGGAAAGTGTACGAACACGATTCTTCGAAGTAATCCTAGATTATCATACCCAATATCTAACATTTTATAAGTTTTTAAAATAAAAATCAAAGTTGTTCCAACATCCAACGGCTATGACTCACTGAGCATGTAAAACTTATTTACACTGTCAGTGCATTTCAATTAAATCTTATTTTTAATAGGTTTGTAGTTTTAATTGGGATGCTTAAATTTAGATAACTTTAAATTCCATGTTAGTGATAAAAAATGTTTTTAAAAAGTATAAAATGATTTTTTATTAAAAAAATTTAAAAAACCTTAACAAGTGTTCTCTTGAAAGCGATTTATCTTTAAAAGCGCTTTCTAAAGTTGACATTTAGCATCGTTTTTTCCCTTAAAAGGTGCTCTCTAAAGTGGGCCTTTAGACAAGGCTTTTAAAAGCGTTGTCTAATGTATACGTATAAAATTTTAATAAATATTTTTATATATATTTAGAGAGCGTTTTTTGAGTAAAAAGCGTTTTGTTTTGTCCCCCTTTAGACAGCGCTTTTGAAAGCGTTCTCTAATGTATACTTATAATTTTAATGATTTTTTTCCAATACCTTTAGAGGGTGCTTTTTAGAGAAAGCGCTTTCTTTTATGAACTATAGAGAGCGCTTTTTCTTAAAAGCGTTGTCTTTTCTATACTTATAATTTTAATGATTTTTTTTTAAAATCTCATTTTAACCATTTTTTTAATGCAGAAATCTGTATAGTTCAATCCATTTCAATAAACCTGTATAATTCACATTTCAATAAACATGTATAAACCACAAATACCATTATAAATCATTTCAATCCAAAACTATATATACAATTCAAGTCATTTACATCTCAAAACTAATACCATTTCACTAATACCACTAATATCATTTCAATCCAAAACTATACAATTCAAGTCATTTACATAAACCACAAGTCAATAACATTCACATAATCTCATAATCATATACCTTAAACTATTCTTTTTTCAATATTATATTCACACAATTCCTCCATAATTTCACCCACTTTTGAGGGCGTGTAAATAGAACACGCGTATTCATCAAAGTACCACATAACAAAACAAAATATGCATTAGTTAGTTTAAAATAAAAAATTATGACATCCATGAATTAAATTACAAAAATAACTATATATTGGTTCCTGGAAAGAATATTATTAATTTTAATATTTTTTTTATATTATTTTTCAATTAATTATTTAAACACTCAAAATAAATCATTTTTGAATAATTTTTTGCACATAACTTATTCATACATTCAAAATATTATTTTCACAAAAATAATAAAAAATATTATTATTTGATTAATTTTAGTTATTTTAAAGAAATTTAAATAATAATAATATTTAATTAATTTCTTTAAAATATTTGATTAATTTCTTTAAAATATTTTAAAGAATTTCTTTAAAATATTTTAAATAATTTTAAATCATAATAATATTTGATTGATCACTTTTCATTATTATCACTTTTCATCTTCCAATTTCTTCAAGTTCATTCTTGTTAGTTTTATATAATAAGATCACTGTATATTAGTGCATCTTTCTTTTATTTGTTAATTCTGATAAACTATATTTTAAAAAAAAATGTAGATGTTATTGTTAAGAGTCTCAAATGAACAATATATGATATCAAGATGTGCTTTTATATGGGTGTAATCTGATAGAAACCAACTGATATATAAACACCGTTGTGGCGATGTCTGATGATTTTGACCATGGAGGTTGTTGGTTTAACAATTAAGGTATTGGTTTCTCATTTGGTTTTTCATTCCTTATTGAATAAGTTTTGATCCAATTTTATTGAGAATTGCATCTTGTTGAAAAATCAGTGTCAAGAACAACATAATTCTTTTAGAAAGAGAGAGTTTCTTGAAAAAGCAAGAAACCTTTTAGTTCAAGAAGAGAGAGGAGAGAGGAGAGAGAAGAGATAAGAAAGATGGTTAACACATATTTTCTATTCACTTCGCTTTCACGAATAGCGTTAATTGTTTGCAAGTGAATCACAATCATCTCACATCTAACAAGTTAAAGAACAACATATTTATAGACTAGTAATTTAACTTATGTATCTAATGTATGATGATTAATCTATTAAATGACATACATATCTACTACATGAAAACATACATATTGCATGTTGCAAAATACATGAACAGACTTCGACTACTGCATATATGACCAGACTCCAACTATAATAAGTGGTGCGGTGAAAGTGGAGAAGATGTCTTCAACAAAATATGAGATTGAAAAGTTCACCAGAGTTAACAACTTCGGTCTGTGGCGCTTGAAGATGAAGACCTTATTTGTTCAGCAGGGTTGTTTGGTAGCGTTAAAGGGGGAGAGAACAATGAACAATGCGTTAATGACAGCTAAAAAGACAGCCATGATTGAGAAAGCAAACATCGTAATATTGTTGAGCCTTGATGATAAGTTTCTTCGACATGTATCAAAGGAGACGACGGTGTCAGGGTTATGGTTGAAACTTGAAGGTTTGTACATGACCAAATCGTTGGTGAATCGACTCTAACTGAAGCAAGCTTTGTATTCATTCAAGATGAGTGAGGATAAAGTTGGATATGTTCAACAATATGATTCTTGATCTTGAAAATATTGATGTCAAGATCGATGATGAAGATCAAGCGTTGTTGTTGTTATGCGCTTTACCTAGAATACATGCTCACTTCAAAGAAACCCTCTTGTATGGAAGAGAGTCCCTGACCTTTGAAGATGTTCAATCTGTCTTGTACTCTAAGGACTTGAATGAACAAAAGAAGCATAAACCTTCGACGGTTGGTCAAGGTTTGGTCGTTAAGAAAACATTCTTGCGAAAGGATGGCAAGTTCGACAGGAAGAAGGGTAAAAGCCAGCGGGAGTTTTATGGTGGTGAAGCATCTGGTGTTCAATGCTATCATTGTAAGATGGAGGGTCACATTCAAAAGGTGTGCCCTGAATGCCTAAAATTCATGGAGGTAAAGATAATGGCAACGTTACCATTGGTCAAGATGATTTCGAATCATCTAATGTTCTTGTGGTTTCAAGTGGCGACTCAAGAAAATGGTGGATTATGGATTCAGGTGTCACTTGGCACATGACTCCAAACAAAGATTTGTTCGTGAAATTATGTGATCAAGATGGTGGATCAGTGATGTTGGGAAACAACAATGCTTGCAAAATTGCAGGTATTGGATTTGTGAGATTCAAGCTCCATGATGAGTCAATAAGGTTATTGACTGAAGTTAGAAGTGTACCTGAATTGAAGAGAAATCTGATTTTTCTTGGTGAATTCGACAAGAAGGGATATGTTTTTCAAGGAGAGAAAAGTATCCTAAGAGTCATGAAGCGGTCGAAGGAAGTCTTGAGAGGTCTGAAGAAACGTGGCTTGTATACCCTTAAGGCTGAAGTAGTAAGTGGTTCGAAAAATGTTGCATAGACGAAATTGTTGTCGAAGATAAAAATATGACACATGAGATTGGGCCATGTCAACGAGAGTGGCCTGGTCGAACTTGGGAAACATAACCTGCTTGGTGGTGACAAAGTTGAGAAGTTGGTGACAAAGTTGAACCTTGTGTATTTGACAAATCTTGTAGGGTGAAGTTTAACAAAGGTAAACAAAGAACACATGGATCTCTTGATTACATCCATGCTAACTTCCTCAATGAATTTTTGAACCAAATTTCATCCTTAGGCCTTGTATACCAATGCATGCCTTTGATCACAAGAATTGGTCAAAGCTATGAGAATATCTTGCTATGGGCCAAAACCCTAATTATGCTTTCCTTGTGTAGGAGAATGTTGCACAGATGAACTTCTGATGAATCTCACCCCTTCTAGGGCTTTGAGAATGAGTTTGAACTTTCATGAGATATGAGGATTCCTTGTAGGCTTCTTGCAAGACCACTTAGCTCTTATTTTGACTTTGAAGAGTCATAACTTGCTGGATGACTGATCACATTCCCTATGCTTTTAACTATGAATGCCATGCCTCATCTTTCTATGAAAAATTTTATTATATGTATGATATATGCTATGGTATATGATATGAAATGAGTGGAAAATTTTTGGGGTGTTACAACCCCGACAATTTTCGTTAAAATCCGGGCAACTAACTTTTTCGCCTCACTCGGCTAAACCGACTAAAACTGCATTATTTTCACACTCTATGAATACTACGAAATTATTATGAAAATTCTGTCAAAACTCTGTTATTTGATACAATCCTACTATTAGTATATCTTACTATCATGGAAATTTACAAATTCAGTTTTTCTGTCAAAACTCAGAAGAAGATTGTTGCTGTCATAACCAAATAATCTACTATTTTATCTCTGTGTTGCATCGTATTTACTTAACATTATTTTTATTGGTTCATTATATTATTAGTCCTAATGGTTTCAGCATATTAGATTAAAATTGTTTGGCGATAAAAAGCCACTACATTTCATAAATTTCATAAGAGATAACATATTAAATTACATATTACAAAAATTAGTCCAACCTCACATAAAATGGGTGGCTTGTGCCACCCTAGATGCCTCTCATTGTGGCTTGCACCACTAATACATGAGGAGAGGGATGACTTGCTCCATCCATTGCATGTCTCCCTCCATGTGATGTTTGGTTCGTCTTGGGTGGCTTGCGCCACCCCCTTGTGTAAAAATGGGTGGTCTGCGCCACCCGTGCAATGTAAAAACAATATTTTCGTCCCAAACTAAATTTCCAGAATTCACAACTTCACAACAATATTCGAAAAATTAACATTTATAAAATCAACAATCATAAAAATTAATTCAGTAACAACTTTTTCAACATCGACCAACCAACAATTACAAGAGTCATATTATCACAGCAACATCAAACAATTCACAACAACACGCAAAACTACCCAACCCTTAGTACCAATTATCACACCCGATTATAAAATTCTAATCCACCCTTACCTAGGATTAAAGACAGCTCTAACTTGATCAGGTTCCGGGAATTCGCACCGATTGTAATTTCACTTGATTCTCTTCTCCACGTTTTGTTCCTATTCTCTTCCACTTACTGATATCTCTCCCAAAACCTAACCGTTTAACTTCTATTTCTTTTCTTTTTATCAAATAATATTAATCTATTAATATATCTAATGGGTCAAAACAATACACCCCTCTAATAGTTAATTCTGACACGAATTCTAGCCCACGAAACAAACATACTCCAACAACAATAATATTATTTCTAATATTATTTCCTACGATTTTCCAACCTAATATTCCGACTTAACGACTTAATTCACCGCAATACAAAATCAACCAAATAATCGCAAATAATTATTTAAATATCAAATTAAATAAATAATTAAATATTTGGGCGTTACATAATCCGCCTACCTTCAAGGGTAAGTATGATCCTGATGTCGCATTGGCTTGGTTGAAAGAGATTAAGAGGATCTTTCATGTGATGGATTGCACTCCAGCACAGAAGGTTCGGTATGAGACTCATATGATGGCAGTCAAGGCTGATGACTTGTGGCTAGAAACTCGTCAGAGATTGGATGTTGCAGGTGAAGAGATTACTTGGGTTGTGTTCCATAGGGAATTTTTGAGGAAGTACTACCTGAAGGATGTCCGTGGGAAGAAGATTGAATTTCTCGACCTGAAGCAATGTAACATGTCGGTTACATATTATGCTGCGAAGTTTGTTGATTTGGCTAAGTTTTATCTGCACTACAACGAGGCGAATGTTGAATTTTCAAAATGCATCAAGTTTAAGAATGGGTTGCATCCTGAGATTAAGAAAGTAGTTGGATATCAAAAGATTTGTGTCTTTGTTGATTTGGTTTATAGTTGCAGGATCTATGAAGAGGATAACAATGCTCATTACAAGATTATTAATGAGAGGAAAGGTAAGCTCCATCAGAGTCGTGGCAAGCCTTATGATGCTCCAGCTGGGAAAGGTAAACAAAACATAGCTGATGGTAGGAGGACTAGTGGGGGAGATGCTCCTACTGGTATTGTTTGTTTCAAATGTGGGAAACTTGGTCACAAGAGTAATGTGTGTACTGTTGAGGCTAAGAGGTGTTTTCGTTGTGGTAAGACTAGGTATGCAATTTCTGAATGCAAGCATAAAGAGATGATTTGCTTCAACTGTGGTGAAGAGGGACACATTGGTAGTCAACGTGAGAAACCAAAGAAGGTGCAGTCTAGAAAGGTGTTCGGGTTCGCTGGGACTCAGACAACTAATGAGGACAGACTCATCTGAGGTACATGTTTCATTAATAGTACTCATTTAATTACTATTATTGATACTGGTGCTACGCATTATGTTGAAAGATTGGACCTTAAGTTGTCTACTATGAATGGAGAATTGGCCGTCGAGATTCCTGCTAAGGGATCGGTGACTACTTCTCTTGTGTGTTTGAGGTGTCTGTTGTCTATCTTCGATAGAGACTTTGCTGTTGATTTGGTGTGCTTGTCATTAATCGGAATAGATGTGATCTTAGGAATGAACTGGTTAGAGTATAATTATGTTCATATCAATTGTTATAGTAAGTCGGTGAGGTTTTCTACTCTTGAAGAGGAATGAGTTGGTTTCTTGTCTTTTAGAGAATTGCAGTAGTTGATGAAAGAAGATGCTCATATGTTTTCAATGATGGCGATGTTGTCTATTGAGAGCAAAGATAAGATTGAAAAGTTGCAGGTGGTGTGTGAATTTCCCGCAGTTTTCCATGATGAAATTCCTGATGTACCGCCAAAGAGAGAAGTTGAATTTGTGATTGATCTTGTACCTGGGACTAGACCTATGTCTATGGAACCATATAGGATGTTTGCATCTGAATTGTCGGAATAAAGAAGCAATTGGAAGAGCTACCTGAGAAGAAGTTTGTGAGACCAAGTGTATTGTCGTGGGGAGCTCCACCATTGTTAGTGAAGAAGAAAGATGGAAGTATGAGACTTTGTGTTGATTATAGACAGTTGAATAAAGTGACGATCAAGAACAAGTATCCACTTACGAGAATAGATAATTTGATAGATCAGTTGGTAGGTGCTTATGTGTTTAGCAAGATCGATTTGAGATTGAGTTATCATCAAATTAAAGTGAAGGATGAGGATATTCAGAAGACGGTGTTCATAACACGTTATGGACATTACGAGTATTCGGTGATGCCTTTCGGTGTTACTAATGCACTGAGAGTATTTATGGAATTTATGAACTATACCTTTCATACTTATTTGGATCATTTTGTGATGGTGTTCATTGATGACATATTGATTTACTCTAAGTTGGAAGAGGATCATGAGGAACACTTGAAGCTAGTATTTGAAGTTTTGAAAGAGAAGAAGTTGTATGTGAAGTTGTCTAAGTGTGTGTTTTGGTTGAAGGAAGTTAGTTTCCTTAGGCATGTCATTTCAGGTAGTGGCATTGTTGTGGATCCATCTAAAGTAGATGTTGTGTTGTAGTGGGAAACTCCAAATTCGGTTATTGAGATTAGAAGCTTCTTGGGTCTAGATGGTTATTATAGAAGGTTTATCGAAGGATTTTCTAAGTTGGAACTTCCATTGACAAAGTTGACTTGCAAAAGTAAAGCTTTTGTGTGGGACATTTAGTGCGAAGAAAGTTTTACAGAGTTGAATAAGAGGTTGACGTCGGCTCCGGTTTTGACATTATCGAATGCAGGAGAGCCGTTTGTGGTATATTTTAATGCTTCTATGATCGTTTTAGGAGGTGTGCTTATGCAGAATAATAAGGTCATTGCTTATGCGTCGAGGCAATTGAGAACTCATGAGAAGAATTATCCTACACATGATTTCGAACATGCTGCCATTATTTTTGTGCTAAATATTTTGAGGCATTATCTTTATCGTTATAGATTTGAAGTGTTTAGTGACCATAAGAGATTAAAGTATTTGTTTGATCTAAATGAGTTGAATATGAGGCAATGAAAGTGGTTGGAGTTATTAAAAGATTATGATTTTGGTTTGAACTATTATAAAGGTAAAGCTAATGTTGTAGTTAATGCCTTAAGTCGGAAAACGTTGCATATGTTGACAATGATGGTTAAAGAGTTGGAACTAATTGAAAAATTTAGAGATATGAGTTTAGTTCGCAAAGTGACACTGAAGAGTGTTATGTTAGGAATGATGAAGATTAAAAATGATTTTCTGGACAATATCAGAGAGGCTCAGAAGTTAGATGTGAAGTTGGTAGATTCAATGGTGGGAATTTATCAGTTTGAGAATAATAATAATTTAAAGTTGGATGCGCAAGATATGTTGAGATTTTGTTATCGAATTTGTATTCCTGATGATGTAGAGATGAAGAAAGTTATTCTTGAAGAGAGTCATAGGAGTAAGTTGAGTATTCATCCAGGAGCTACAAAGATGTATCAATATTTGAAGAGTTTGTTTTGGTGGAATGGGATGAAGAACGATGTAGCGCATTTTGTATATGCATGTTTAACTTGTCAAAAGTCAAAAGTTGAACATCAGAAGCCTGCAGGGTTGATGCAATCGTTAGAAATTGCATAATGGAAATAGGATAGCATTTCAATGGACTTTGTGACGGGGTTGCCTAATACTTCAAGAGGACATAATTCGATTTGATTGTTGATATGCTTACTAAATCGGCTCATTTTATTCCTATTAACATTAGTTTTCCAGTATCTAAGTTGGTAGAGATTTATACTCATGTGATTGTTAAGTTGCATGGTGTGCCTTTGTGCATTGTGTGAGATAGAGATCTGAGGCTTACTTATGATTATTGGAAGAGTTTGCAAGATTCGTTGGGTTCTAAGTTGAGGTTGAGTTCATCTTATCATCCTCATACATATGGTTAGACGGAGAGAACTACTCAGTTGCTAGAGGATTTGTTTAGAGTGTGTGTTCTTGAGTAGGGAGGTTCGTGGGATCCTTATCTTCCGTTGATAGAATTCACTTATAATAACAGTTACCATTCTAGTATTGGAATGACACCTTTTGAGGCGTTGTATGGTACGAGATGTAGAACACCTTTGTGGTGGCATGAATCTGGAGAAAGCGTAGTTCTTGGACCTGAGATTGTTCGAGAGACTACCGAAAAGGTGAAGTCGATTCGAGAAAAGATGAAAACTTCCTAGAGTCGGCAAAAGAGTTATCATGACAAGTGAAGGAAAGATTTGGAAATTCAGCTGGTGATCATGTATTTTTTAGAGTTACACCTATAACCTGCGTTGGTCGTGCATTGAAGTCTAAGAAGCGTACTCCTCGTTTTATTGGTCCGTATCATATTTCAGAAAGAGTTAGAAATGTTGCTTATAGAGTGGCTTTACCACCTAATCTTTCGAATTTTCATGATGTGTTTCATGTGTTGCAACTTCGAAAATACATTTCGGATCCATCTCATGTGATTAGTATGGATGATGTGCAAGTACGAGATAATCTTACTGTTGAGATGATGCCTTTGAGAATCACGGAGTCTGAAATGAAAACTCTAAGAGGTAAATAGATTGTGTTGGTAAAATTAGTCTGGTTGGGAGCATCCGGAGAAAGCATGACTTGGGAGTTGGAGAGCAAGATGTAAGAATCTTACCCCGAGTTGTTCAAACAAGGTGAAATTTTCAGGACGAAAATGTTCTAAGTGGGGGAAAGTTGTAACGCCCTGATTATTTAATTAAACATTTTCGTATATTTGGTGTTGTTATGCGTTGAGTTGCTAAGTTGGTTGGAATTAAGTTGAATAAGTCGATTAAGTTGGTTTAAGTTGTATTGTTTCTATTTGGACTAAGTTGAATTAATTAAGTTGTGGTTTATTAGTAGAGTTGTCCTATTTTGATAAGTGGGCTTGCTTGGTAATTAGAAGTAGTAATAGTGGGAGGTGTGGTTTAGGCCCAATAGAATTATTAAGTAATTAAAAGAAAAACCATAAGTTAATTAGAATTAGGAGAACAAGGTATCAGTAAGAAGAACGAGAAGTTGGAAAAAAGGTGGTTACGTGAAGTTCCTACAGAGGCAAAAGCTAGGGTTCCGATTAAGTGTTAAAGTCACCTTCAATCCAAAGGTAAGGGCGGGGTTATAACCTTATAATCGGGATTATATGATGAATTCATATGGAATTGGGTATGGGAATCGTTATTGTCAATTGTCGTTTTGTGTGGAAAAATAAGTTGTTTTGATAAATGAGTTGTTTGTGATAAATAAGTTGTTTTGATGTATAAGTTGTTTCTAGATGATTAAGAAAATTATGTCAGTGTTGTGTTGTTTGTTGAATTGTGTTTCGGTTGATTGGTAAAATAATTGGAGAAGGAATTGGACTGAGAAGTGTTGCAGAGACGGAGTAGAGAGAAGCAGAGAGTGTTGCATGTTTGGGATGTGGGATAGCCGTCCCTTATTCCTGACGTCCATCACATCCCTAGGAAGATCTCACAAGCCCATTTATGAAGAGGGTCACACAAAGTGTGACGATGGTCACACGGGATTGGGAGAATTCGTCGTTTGACTTCTGTGTTGTATTTTCTGCTGTCTAATAAATTTGGTTTGTCATAAATTAATTCCAGTAACATGAATAAGTTGTAGAATACTATATGAAATAGTAGAAGTCACAATAATTAATTAACAAAGAGTTAATAAGTGATATAAAAATGAATTAGTAAAAGAAAACTAGTTAATAGTGGAATAAGATTAGTAGCAGGTTGGCATGTTGGGTTGTTGTGATGGAGTTATCAGAAGCATGTTAATGAACTAATAATAAGTAGTAATAACATAGCATGTTCATTAGTTTAATTAATCGTTGTAGTCGAGATTTTTGTAAATAATGAGTGTGGTATAATTTGTTGTACTTGTGTAGTGTTGTGTGTTGTAAGTTGAAAAGTCGTCGGTTGATGTTGCATGTTGTCGTGCCTTATAAATGGCAAAGTTATGAGTTGTAGGCCTTTGGTCAAAGTTGGATATTGTTGTGTCGTTATGTCGTTATAGTTGTTGATGTTAATAATCATATTAAGTCGCATAATATATCCTTATTAAAGTTGGAGTTGTTTGCTCAGTAAGTTGGTCTGGATTGGCAAGAATAAAGTTGAAGGCTTATGTCTTGTATTTACGCCTCTATTAATTGGCATGATTATAAGTTGGAAGTTTTGCTCTGATGGTACCACATGCATCGCATTTGTCTAAGTTGCATATCAAGTTGCATATTACATTGTCATGTTGTATCTTGTGTTGGTTTTTAAGTTGTTTATAAAGTTGTGAAGTGGTGATCTATGTGATCTAATTTAATATGTTATTTATCATATTCTTGACTATATTATTAGATATCTCACCCCTTTTGTTTGAATGTTGTCCTCTGTTGGTAACGTGTAGAAAATCCAGAGTAAAACAGAGTACCTTAGTAGATTCAAGTCGGTGTTGTCACTCTGAAACGTAGCACTCGGGGGATAACACTTGTTTTATGTTGATGTATATTTTGTTATAGTTGCTGAATTTTAAAGTTGTTTAGTTAAAGAACTGCTGCTTTTGGAATTGTTTTCATGTTGTATACGATTTAAGTTGCTTTAAGTTGTTTTTGATGAATCTGCTGCGTAGTAATATTGTATTTGTTTTAAAGACTTATCAAGTGTTGAATGATGTTTTAAAGTTGAAATGTATCATCTCAATTTTAATTGTTGAAGTTTTTATACTCTGTTTTTGTTAATAATTGTTGGGTAAAATTGGCGTGTTACACATAACTTTTCAGAACGGTCACCTGCTATACATTAATTGTACCTTAAATTTCCCACTAAATTTTCTTAAAAACCTTGCAGCGTGCTTTTCATCCCGCAACGTATATTTCAAAAAATTCATATTATCCTTCATTTTCGAGATCTAAAATAACATGAAGTTATTATTTCTTGATTTTCTATGATGTGGGGTGATTAAAACCCAGCAAGTACAATTATTTGTGGGGTGAAAATCACCCAGTAAAATAGATGTTTTCTTGTAGTGGTGGTTAACATACATGATTTTTGTGAAAAAAAGAAGGTATTAAACAAGTGGCGTATACGTGTTGATTTCAATAACGTGAATGTTGTATGTCAAAAATGTTGAAATTTTAATTCCTTATGTCGAAGCAGGTTGCTCGACAGAAGGAAAAGTGTGTCGAAATAGTTGTTTCATACAGATTTGATTTAGTTCCAAAATAGGTATTTTGAGCTATTATAGATTTGGGTTTTTGCTTGGGATGTAAGTAAACCTAATTCTATAAATAAGGAGCAACCCTTATATTTTGTAATCAATCAATATATTGTAATTCACGGTTTGCAATTTCCAGTGAATAGAAAGAAAAATCCCACAGTTTGTGGGTAACAATATTCTTCTCCAAATTCTCTTAGAACCCTAATTTCTTTTCTTTTTCTATTTTCATATTTTCTTTGTTAATTGTTCAATAAGAATCTTTCATATTCATAAAGAAATAGTCGGAATTCTCATAGGTTTTGAATTAATTCAAACAAAAAAGATTTGTATCCTCTCCCCAACATAGATCACAGGATTGAAGGATCCTCAAATTATAGAATGTTGATTTTTAAGGATTCCTATTCAGGGTACAACCTAATTGTTTTTTTAAAGTTGTTGATTTATAAATATCATCAACTTGTTTACATTTGAACGAAAATATAAAGATGACATTCAAGACATCGATTCAAGACGACATTTGAAAGAAAGTACATCTATCTCGTAGATGCACCCAAGACAACATTCATGTCCAACCATGGAAACTACAATTACAACGCCATTCCTTATGGGCTAAGAATGTCAACCATGGAATCCCGTAGCTATGGTTAAATGTAATGTTGGTCTAACTATTTTGCAATGCAACTATAATAGTTGTGACACCACTGTTGACTGTTGGTAGCACAATATATTAGCTATGTTTTATTGTGAGTTCAATTGCTTTTTACCATTATATCTTTTCGAAAGTGCTTTCTTTACTTCAAATTTTTTTCGTTTAAGAGTATTGTTTTCGATAATCTTTACTATGAATTCATATCTCCAACTCTATTTGTGTTGAATCATGCACTCCCTTCATTTAATAGCTTCTATGAATAACAAAATTAATTTTCTTCACTTCTAATGCATGAATCTAGAAGAGGCTATTTATACTAAATGGGTCTACATGTGCGACATGTTTTGTTGGGTTTTTACTTTTCTTGCTTGGTTTTACATTTAAGTGCCCGCACATGTTTCAATTATGTGTTATTCATTGGTCTCAGTCAGAAGTATGTGTTGTATATCTAATTAACAATACTATAGTCTATTTCATATTGATAAGATTATTTTAAAACAAAATGAAAATTTTTGCGGTTATAACTGCCGTTAGATGTAAAACGAATAATAATCATCATATGAAAAATATATTTTGGTGTCCGATTTTTATTAAGTTGTTTTTCCAGAATTCCCCATTTTATTGTTGTGAGAGGATCGATCAAGAAAAAGTTCAATGACGCCAAGGGATTGTGGGATGAATAGTTACACAAAGCGATTTAGTACTAAGACAGGTCGTTGTGCCCGCCCAACAAGAAAATATACAACCTAATTGGGAGGGATTGTATCGTATATATTCAAAGTTGCCTCATGGAGTCTACAAGCTTGAAGAACTAGACAAATAAATCGTTCGAAGAACTTAGAATTCAGTCAATTTGAAATATTATCATAGTTTATTTGTAGGAAGGTGTGTCGCCTATTTATGAAAATTCTTGTAAAACGATTTTGCATAATTGCAACAGGTGATTCTGGTTGGACTTTCAAATAAACTTGATGGACTTCCACGTGATGATCCTTTCCATCCTATGAGATAATTAAATTAGTTGTTGGAATGATGTTAATTTGGAGTGGGAGTTGGAATGAATTATTGACATTAAATGGGCAATAAATATACACAAGTAAGAACTAATTTGGAAGTGAATTTGAAAAGATTCATTTTAGTCTCACATAGGAGGGAACACAAACATTAGTAGTGTATATATATTCCAACTTGGACAATTGGGATTAGACCCCAAGAGGCAACCAATTTTGTAAAAGGAGTGAGGACACACCCATAAGCATCTAGACACACGCGCGTGTGTCGCCGTCCGACCGGTCGGTTCGGTCCGGTCTAGATGAATTAATTTTTTGGAATCCGAATTAGCAATCATTAATTAAATTAATTCGTTAGAAATTAAGTATTGTTATTTAATTATATATTAGAAAATTAATTAATATTAAATATTAATTAATTACGAAATGGTGACGTGTCTTACTCCAAAAACCTATATTTTGACTGGCTCCAAGTTCTGACCAATTGTGTAACCGCCAGTTTTGACTGGGTCGGTTCCACTCTCCCACGATTTTCTCCACTAAGTTGATTTGTTTGCCTATAAATATAGGTATGCACTTCATTTGTTTTGGCCCCCCGAATTTTCGAATTCTCTCATCTCTCTCTCTTTACTCACTTCATCTAAAATTTCTTTTTTCTTGACTGACTTTTTCTGCCATTAACAACTGGATTAATTCCAGATACTGTGAAGGTGTATTTCTAGATCGATTTATCAAATTGCAACTGATAAATTGTACTTTCGAACGGGCTGTTTTATCCTGGAGACGTCGTCGCAAATCGGCTGCTTTGCAAACTTTTGGCAGTACGACGAAACGTCTTAAAGAAAGCGACCTAGTACGCGACTCGTCCCGATAATTTCTCTGTGCCAATTTTATTTTTCAAACCAGAAACAATTTTAAGACATTTTCATAACTGTCATGGCAGCTGAGTAAATTATCGGTACTACTGCGGCCGCTTCTGTCTCTAACAAACCATTCAAGTTTGAGGGTTCCAATTTCACACGTTGGCAAGCTAAGATGAATTTTTTCTTAACTCTGAAAAAGGTTGCCCACATTCTGACTGAGGATATCCTGGTTGTCCTTTCTGGATCAACTGAACTACCTAATGGTATGTCACTTGCAGAATCAGACGGGAGTTCCCAAACGTCTGATTCAGATGCTGAAAAAGCTAAGGCTGCAACAGATGACTTACAGCTCAGGAAAGAAATCTCCATATGACACAAGAATGACTATCTGTGCAAAAATCACATTCTGAACGGTCTTGCTGGTGATCTATACGACTACTACATTAGTTACAAGACTGCTAAACAGGTATGGGAGGCTCTGCAAAGGAAATATTATACTGAGGAAGCAGGTGCGAAGAAATATGTTGTCAGCCGCTATTTGAACTACAAGATGATGGATGAAAATTCTGTGGAAGCTCAAAACCACGAAATTCAGAAAATTGCTCATGAAATTATTACAAAAGTTATGCCCTTCAATGAACAATTTCAAATTGCTGTTATCATTGACAAACTCCCCCTGGTTGGAAAGATTTCAAAAATTTGCTTCACCAAAAAACAAAAGAATTTTCAATTGAGAGTCTGATTACTCGCCTCCAAATTGAAGAGGAAGCTCGGAAACAAGATCAGAAAGATGAAGTCTTAGTTGTTTCTAACAACAAAAACATATTCGGTGCGGTTTTGAATCCTATGGGAAAACCTTTAAAGAATTAGAACCGCAATGTTGCGAACCGAATTAAGAATGGGAATCCTCTTAGGGCCCCCTCTACTCCATTTGCTAGGAAACAACCTCTACCTCAAATAAATGATGCTCCGGTTTTCTCTTGCTACAATTATGGGAAACCGGGTCATATGGAAAAAAAAATGTAAGAGCAGGCTTAAACCTGCTGCTGGCTCAAATGCTCAGGTTAACCTGACTGATGAGCAATTCATTGCTATGATCACTAAAGTCAACATGGTTGGTGGACGTGATGGCTGGTGGATAGGCACTGATATCACTCGTCATGTCTGCTATGATCGTGTTATGTTCAAGACATACATGATTGCTAAAGATAAGAAAGTGTTGTTGGGAGATGCTCACACCACTAACGTTGCTAAAATTGGAGATGTAGAGCTAAAGTTCACCTCAGAAAGGACTTTGATCTTGAAGGACGTCATGCACCTTCCTGAAATTAGAAAAAATCTTGTTTCTGGTTTTCTTTTGAATAAGGTTGGGTTTAATCAAACTATAGGGGAAGATTTGTACACCATCACTAAGAATGGTATTTTTGTTGGGAAAGGGTACGCCACTGATGGCATGTTTAAGTTGAATGTTGAGTTGAATAAAATTTCTCCTTTTGGTTACTCTTTGTGTGATTTTAACATTTGGCATGGTAGACTTTGTCACGTTAATAAGCGAATTATTTCTAATGCAAGCAACTTAGGCCTAATCCCTAAATTAAATGTCAATGATTCTAATAAATGTGAAGTTTGTAGTCAAGCTAAAATAACAAAGACTTCGCATAAATCAATTATAAAAGAATCTGATCCCCTAGATCTTATACATTCTGATATATGTAATTAGATGGAAGTTTAACTAGAAATAGTAAACGTTATTTTATCACTTTTATTGACGATTGTTCTGATTATACTTATGTATACCTAATGTAGAATAAAAGTGAATCGCTTGATATGTTTAAGATGTATGTAACTGAAATTGAGAATCAATTTAATGAAAAGATAAAGAGACTTCGTAGTGATAGGGGAACTGAATATGATTCTGGTTTATTTAATGATTTTTATATTGAACATGGCATTATACATGAGACGACTTCTCCATACTCTCCTGAAATGAATGGTAAAGCAGAAAGAAAAAAATAGAACTCTTACTGAACTTGTTGTTGCAATTATGTTGAATTCTGGTGCTGCACCTCACTGGTGGGGAAATTTTATTGACTATTTGCTATGTCCTGAATAGAGTTCCCAAGTCAAAAATTAAGATCTCACCTTTGATATATTAAATAAAAGACAACCAAATTTGTCTTATTTGAGAACTTGGGGCTCTCTGGCTTATGTCAAGATTCCAGATCTGAAATAAGTTAAACTCGCTAGTATAGCCTATGAATATGTATTCATTGGGTATGCAGCAAACATTAAGGCATACATGTTTTATGATCTAAATGCCAAAGTGATCATAGAATCAAACGATGTCGAATTCTATAAAGACAAATTTCCTTTCAAATCGAGAAATAGTGGGGACACCCAATCGAGTCACATTCCTGTGACAAAAAGTACTGAAAGCAGCGACAATGTAGAAACAGAACTTCGAAGAAGTAAAAGAGAAAGAGTTGCTAAAAACTATGGGCCCGATTATGCGGCTTACAATATAGAAGAAGATCCAATAAATCTTCAATAAGCATTGTCATCTCTGGATGCAGATTTATGACAAGAAGCTATTAATGATGAGATAGATTCTCTAGAGTCTAACAAGACCTGGCACTTAGTAGACTTACCTCCTAGTTGCAAACCAATTGGTTGTAAATGGGTTTTGAAAAAGAAAAAAAAACATGATGGAACTATTGATAAATACAAGGCTCTCCTTGTAGCCAAGTGTGTTAGACAAAAAGAAAATATAGATTTCTTCGACACATTTTCTCCAATCACTAGAATTACATCCATTAGGGTACTTATTTCAATAGCTTCTATTTATAACTTATTAGTACACCAAATGGATGTTAAAACAACTTTTTTAAACGATGACTTAAAAGAAGAAATATATATGGAACAACCAGAAGGGTTTGTTATCTAAGGACAAGAAAACAAGGTCTGTAAGTTAGATAAGTCTCTGTATAGACTAAAACAAGCTCATAAACAATGGCATGAAAAGTTTGATAACTTAATGATTATTAATGGGGTACAAAGTGAATGAAAGTGACAAATGTGTTTATTACAAATCTGATAATCACATTTGTAATATCATATGTCTATATATAGACGATCTACTTATATTTGGATCAAACATTCAGAACATTAATGATACGAAATCATTGTTGTGCAATAATTTTGATATGAAAGACCTCAAAGAAGCAAGCCTGATCCTAGGTATCAAGATCACGAGATCCGTACAAGGAATTTCTTTGGATCAATCACACTATGTGGAGAAGATCTTAAAGAAATATAAATACCTCGACTATAAACCTGCGTGCACACCTTATGATCCAAGTGTGAAACTATTTAATAGCACTGGAGAAAGTGTCAGACAAACAGAATATGCAAGCATCATTGGCAGTCTTAGGTATGCCACTGATTGTACTAGACTCGACATTGCATATGTTGTAGGATTGTTGTGCAGATTTACAAGTAAGCCGAGTAACGAGCATTGGCAAGCTATTGAGCGAGTCATGAGGTATCTTAAAAGGACTATGGACCTCGGCCTACACTATCAGAAATTTCCTGTTGTACTAGAAGGGTATAGTGATGCAGATTGGAACACCTTATCAGATGATTCCAAAGCTACTAATGGTTATATATTTAGTATAGATGGAGGAGTTGTATCTTGGAAATCAAAGAAACAGACCATCCTAGCACAGTCCACAATGGATTCTGAGATGATAGCACTAGCTACAGCTAGTGATGAAGCAAGTTGGTTAAGATGCTTGCTAGCTGAGATTCCCTTATGGGAAAAACCTATGCCAGCTGTATTGATCCACTGTGATAGTACTGCGGCTATTACAAAAGTTGAGAACCGTTATTATAATGGTAAAAGACATCAAATTATAATAAAGCACAACACCGTTAGAGATTTCATCTCCAAAGGAGCTGTGAGAGTGGATCATGTACGCACTGATGAAAATTTAGCGGATCCTTTGATGAAAGAATTAGCTAGAGAGAAAGTACATAATACATACAAGAAGATGGGACTAATGCCTATAAAGAAATGATTTACTCATGATGGTAACCCGACCCAAATGACTGGAGATCCCAAGAACTAGGTTCAATGGGTAATAACAAGTTGTGAGTAATATGAAATGACCATGCAAGTGAAGCATGAATCCTGAAGTAATAAGAGGATGAGATAATTGAAACTCTTAATGAGATATATATTCTATATAAGGGAGTACCTAGGCTACAAGATTACTCTTGATAGACTCACCTATGTGACTATGGAACTGAGGCCGATTCCTATGGAATTTCGAGGCAGAATTCCTAGAGCCTTCACTAAACTGGGATACACATGCATGGCCATTAAAGAACGAACTATTAGAATACACCTTAAGAAAAGGTTGTGTGCGGGTATGATGTTTGAGATAGAGTTCAAGACAATAATGTCACTCTTGTTGAATCAGAATCTTACTTGTTACGCTAAGGTTCAAGTCGTAGACACTTTTGCTTATGCACAATTTTAGAAACGTCTGACGTACTTCTAAAATCACCTTTTAAATTCAAGTGGGGGATTGTTGGAATGATGTTAATTTGGAGTGGGAGTTGGAATGAATTATTGACATTAAATGGGCAATTAATGTACACAAGTAAGAACTACTCCCTCCGTTCCTTTTTAAGTGTCGTTTTAGAATATTTTTTTTTTGTTTCTATTTAACTGTCATTTTAATGTATTAAGATTACAATTTGTCAATTATACCCTTACTTTTCAATAATTCCACTTCACATTTTCCATAAAATTCTCATTTCTCAATATTTAATTCTCATTCCCATCACTTTAATTCAAATTATGTGCTAGTAAGTGGAAATTAAATTCTAAGTGTACCGATAAGTTCATTTCAATGGACTTAATTGAAGAAAAACTAAATTCTCACGTTCAATCCTGTCAAAGGTGGTAACATTAAAATGTGTAAACATTCAATTGATTGAAGACGTAAAAGTTTATAAAATGGATGAGTAGCATTGTTAAAACTATCAAATGTTAAATAAAAAAATTCTAATAGGAAAAGCAAAAGACTCCATGGATGTTCAAAAAGAAGAAAGAGTGAAAGATTCAATGGAAAAAAGAAGAAGGAGAAAGAGTGGAAGACTCATTGGAAGAAGAAGAAGAAGAAGGAGAAATAGTTGAAGATTCTTTTGACAAGATACAAGAACAAGATGACAAAGAAGAAACAGAAGAAGTAACATCAAGAGTTTTAATGGATTTTGATTTAAATGAAGAGGCTGATTATGAATTTGATTTGAACAAATTTCCTGAAGAAGAAGAAGAAGGAGAATCTTCCAAGTGTGCTGAATTTCGAATTGTAACAAACAAGATGAAAAAAAGCTTCTTCCTAAATTTTACTGAGTCTCTCGTTTTTTATTTGGCCTAAATGCCTAAGTTTTATGAATCGTTGTTGAAATCTTGTTCATGCTTTTATGCCATAAATTTAGGAGTTTTATGAATTGTTGTTAAATCTTGTTCCCGCTTTTATGCCATAATTTTAGGTACTCTTAAAGAAAATTATTGCTTTTTTTATGAATTGACATCTTTACTTAATTTTTTTATTTTACGTGTTTTACTTTTACTATCACTATCTATTTTTTAGCCTTAACTATTTTTTATGTGTTGTATCAGTAGAACTATGATATGGTTGTTCCTGAAAGTAAGGAAAACATAATGTATACATTCAATTCCAAAGAAGAATCACTTCCATGAAATCACTCCATTGTAGTACAATTTTTTTTCATATTGTTTAGCTTTAATATTAAAATTTGAAAAATAAAAATGTGACATAAATATTTAAAATTTTAAGTTTTGTTACAATGCATAAACTATTACTCCCAGTAACAATAAGTATTACTCTATGTTTAAGTAATCTTTGATTTCTTGTACCAACATTGGATCACATTTCATTTGAATAGGTAGCTGTCCAATTCTTTCTAGCCTTTCCTTATTCACATGGGGAATTTTATATTTATTGGAACCTTTTTCTTTCATGATCTCTATCATGCATAATTGTAATGATGCAAATATGTGATTGGACTTAATTGAAGGAAAATTCTCAAATGACTTCACCACTGCACCGATAGTTCATCAATGGTTTTAGGTGCTTCTTTATATTGTAATGATTGTATAGCTGGAAAAAAAACCAAGGTCTAAAATATTCAAATCTGGAGAATTTGCAGGCTGACACATTAAACGGATATCAAACCCATCCTTGGAGGTTGATTCAAGGAACGTAGGATCATCATGGTTGATATGCGTCCTTGCGTTATCCTGCTGGATAAATATTGTTGACCCCCTATCTTTTCTTAGCCATTTTTCTCTTATAGCCGGTAGGACTTTATCAATAAGGAATGATCTTACCACGTCTCTCTTTACTAAAGTTATTGCTTTTGTCTCCATTGTTCCTGCAACTCTATTAATACTAGACCTTTTAGCTGGTTCATGGGTAACAAACGGAAAAACACCAATTTTACCTGAGAAAATTCCATTTCCTTCTGAGTTAAATCGTGGCCGAGTTTGAGCAAATAAGAACATAATTTTGGCAATGAATTTTTTGCTCTTACATGTCCGATATGGCTCATCCTCATCTGGGAGCAAATAATACTTCTCAGATTTTTTAGTCATATAAAACTATTTTTCATCAATATAAATAATATTGTGCACACTTTTAAACATTGGGTCATGTGATGTACCTTCAAGCATTGATAAACAAAATTACAGCCTAGATCTTTTGTTTTCATCTTTTAATAATGGTTTTATGGCATTTGAATTACGCCGTATTGCCCCTAATTTTACAAGCCTAAACACTAAAGTTGGATTTGTTTTTAATGCAAAAGCTAAAGATCGAATGTTTGTTCTTTGACTGAGAGGGATTTCACGAATTTGATTCTCATCAATTGAAATTCTCTTACGTCCACAATTTTTTGTCTTCTTATGAGAGACATCACGGGTTTCATTTTCTTTTGCTCTTTTCCAAATACGCTGAATAGTTCTAAGAGGAACCAAATTTGATGAAGCAACCTCATTTGTAGTAACTCATGATAAATAGATATGCGCTCTTCATTGCTTAAGATTGTTAATCTCTTTTTTTCTTTAGGTTCTTCTTGAACATTTTCTACAAGGTATACATGTAAAAATACTAAATAATTTAACATCTTTTTGTATATGAAAAAAAAAAAGAATTTACATTATAAATTTAAAATAAACAGAAACCCCATAAAAAGCAAGGAAGCACACATAGCCACATATTGAAAATGAAACACACATAGCCACATATATTTGAAACTATATTAAAAAAACTAAAATGTTGTAATGTAAGACAAAATATGGATGAGGCTGTTGGAATGGTTCTACGTTATACCATCCTGGAAGTTTATTTTTCAATTTTGAAAATGAAAAATACAAATAAAAGGATAAACAATTAAACAAGCATGAAATGACAAACATATCGGTTGATAGTAATGTTTCTCCACCAGTATGTGAATTCATCTTTGATGAGTTTTTAATTTTGTGAACTTATTTATAGTAGTATGCAGCAAAATATTTTATGAACTTAATTTTTTTTGGTGGGAAGCTTAAGTTTTGATCAAATAAATTGGAGGGAAGTTAAATGTTTATTGTTGAAAACTGATTCATTTTTTATTGTTCTTAGAAACCTTTTTCCTTTAGCTTTTCCATGATTACGTATTTTAATTATAAAATTAATGTGAATTTCAATTATTATTTAATAGTAGTTATAGTTTTAAATGATTTAATGATAAACAATAATTTTTTTTCAGAAAAATATGGAATTAGTTATAGGAGAGAGGGAAAATTTATTTAGAAAGAGAAAGTTGATGGTGGATTAAAATGAGAGTAGAATAGGAAAAAATCTCTAACAATCCACTGTCTTGGTCGGAGAGTTTTATGCTAAAACAACACTTAAAAAGGAACAGAGGGAGTAATTTGGAAGAGAATTTGAAAAGATTCATTTTAGTCCCACATAGGGAGAACACAAATATTAGTAGTATATATATATATATATATATATATATATATATATATATATATATATATATATATATATATATATATATATATATATATATATATATATATATATATATATATATATATATATTCCAACTTGCACAATTGGGAATGGGCCCCAAGGGACATCCAATTCTGTAAAAGGAGTGAGGACACATCCATAAGCATCTAAAAACACACACGCGTTGTCGTCGCCTTGCGATCGGCCGACTCAGCTCGGTTCGGTCCAATCTAGATGAATTAATTTTTTGGAACCCGAATTAGTAACAATTAATTATCATTCATTTAATATTCGGTAGAAATTAAATATTTTTATTTAGTTATATATTAGAAAATTAATTAAAATTAAATATTATTTAATTACAAAATGGTGATGTGTCTTTCTCCAAAAATCTAAATTTTAACTGACTCCAAGTTCTGACCAATTGTGTAACCGCCAGTTTTGATTGGGCCAGTTCCACTCTCCCATGTTTCTCTCCACGATTTTCTCCACTAAGTTGATTTGTTTGCCTATAAATACAGGTCTGCACTTCATTTGTTTTGGCCCCCCGAATTTTCGAATTCTCTCCTCTCTCTTTACTCACATCATCTAAAATGTCTTCTTTCTTGACTGACTTTTTCTGCCATTAACGACTGGATTAATTCCAGATACTGCGAAGATGTATTTCTAGATCGATCGATTTATTTCAAATGGGCTGTTTTATCCTGGAGACGTCGTCACAATCGGTTGCTTTGCAAATTTTTGGCTTTTCTTACAGAAATCGACCTAGTACGCGACTCGTCCCAATAATTTCTCTGTGCCGATTTTATTTTTCAAACCGGAAACAACAATGGACTTCTACGGGAAACCTTGTCGTCATACGAATTAATTAAATTGTTTAACTTCCACAAGAAAATTCATGTTTTCCTTCCGATAATTAAATTGTTGAACTTCCCTAGAATGATGATTGCCGCCTGCGAAATAATTAAATTGTTGGACTTCCATATAAAAATTCTTTCTGCTCTACGAGATAATTAAATTAAATTGTTGGACTTCTATACAAATATCTATTAGACTTCTACATAAAAATCCTTTCATGTAATAATTACTATTATACTAACTTAAACTATGTACACATCTCGCGTTCTATTTAAATAGCAATCTTGTTTGAACAAATTTTCAATGTTTATAGGGTTTATGCGAAATAACCCAGGGCCTAATAAAGCCCAATTCAAATAAACTGAACATGAGACATGAAATTCTAAAGGCACAATCAACCCTGATTCAAATAAAATTGTAAAATTTATTATTATAAAACCCTAATGGCACAATAAACCCCAATTCAAATATACTCATCAAATAACATGAAATTTAACAAGAATTGACAATGAGGACATTAGAGACTGGGGTAAAAAGAGAGTACATGTATTATGGTTGTGTATACATTTGTCCAAATAATATTAACTGAGCAAAATCTACAAAATTTGTAAAAACTGTGACGTTTTTAACGGTCACAATTTTTAAAAGCTGTGTTTATATTTTTCTCGATTTTATCATTTATTGAATTTAAAAAGAGTTTAAATATAATGAACAATTCCCAAAACAATAAGGATTGAATGGGCCACTATTTTACATATATTCGTTTAACAACAATCATACTGGCCCATTATACTAAAAACCACGATTTTACTATAGTTTTGTGAAAAGAAAAAACAAAAAAAGATTACTCTATGCAGTCTTGTTAGTGCTCACACACACTGTAGTGAAAGATTAAAAATATCACTAAATTTCGGAATTTAACCTCCTGACAACTTTAAAATGCAACCAAAATCATGTCTCATACCCAAGCTAGAGTATATGAAAAAATTCCAATGTTAATCCCTGTGTTTTTTTTGGAGATCAAGTTTTGTACGCATATGATTTATATAACACGTCAGATTTTTCCTCTTCTTTATTGTTCATTTTATTTCAGAAAGTTTACTTATAATACAAAATAAAGCTCTTGAGCAAACTTCATTTCTATCATTTTTTTATGTTTTCTCGCTACTATTATTGCATTGCATTCAAGATTAGCAAATCAATCAACATCCACTACACTCCATTCAATCGAAAATCGTCGACTTCTCACATTCGGTAAGTTTTCATTTTCTTTGTTTTTTTATGCATTAGTTTGAAGTTAAACCAATAATAGGTTGATTATGGCACATTAGGACGTATAATAGATTTTTTTAAGGTTAACGCTAGAGTATTTGAGCATGTCTTATTTATGTGTTTTCGGGTTTGAGGAAGATACAAAAGTTAACTTCCAAATTTTGTTGTTCTACATTGCAGAAGTTAACTTTCCCATTTTGTTGTTCTACATTATTCTTCTGATTTTATCGATTATGTCCCCTGGATTTGGCTTATCTGATTATGATATGATTTTTCTGGTGTAGTTAAAGACAAAATATCAGAGAACGTAGACATGTTGATGGATGCTAAAATGACCCAACATGTTTTCGTTTAGAGGAAATGAGCTAGACTCTCTCATCGAGCCATTGGTGGCACTTTATTTGATGGAGAAACATTGTTCTCCAGAGGCCACATGTCTCTTGCATCGTCCTTCTAAAGAAATAAGTTCCATGTTACTGGCCATATACCCCAAAAGTCCAACCTGGTAATGTCGTTCCTGATTTTTATCTAAGAGGCCCCTTAGACAGCTCACTACTTTGTTTGTATGCAGACCATGCTACCAGACACGCATTGGATTGAGAGGTAAAATAAATTTGTATTTATTTTTTAAAACACACGTGTTACAATATTTAAAAATTCTTACACTGATGTATTTTTCTTTACATCACACGGAGTAATTGAAATGTGTCAACCACATTAGGAAGATTCCGAAGTCATTGCAACCTGAAGAACCATAGTTTGCAGATGTCATGCAACTATCTGGGTTGTAAGATTTATGCACAATTAGGTATACCTTTATTAACCATGATTTATTGTCTGCTTTTATCGAGAGATTGTACTCAGAGACTTCTTCATTCCATATTTAGACTAGTGAGATGTTTATCATACTTGATGATGTGTCATCCCTCCCACTTCTTCCGATCAGGGGAAGATTTTTAAACTAATCAACATTGAGTAGACATGAGGCACTAGACATGGTGGTACAATATTTGGGAGCTGACTCGGGTGATGCTTAACAGAAGATAGAGGACACCAAAGGATGTCATGCTCGTTATAACACCTCAATTTTTTATTTATTGAAATTATTTGATTTATTATGATTTTTTGTGTGTATTTATTTGATTATTGAGTAATATTAATTAAATAAATAAGGGTGTTGGGGACGTGTGACATTGAGGTTAGAGTAGAGAGTAATTAGAGGCTAGTACAGTTTTATTAGATTATTAGAGTTTATTTTAATAATTAAAATAATAGTATTTTATTATATTTATTTAATTTAATAGAAAATAGAATGTTTAGGGTGAAGTTGTGATTTATGAGGCGTACAAGAGAGTAAGAAGTAAGAGGAATAAGGGTTTAGGCCAGAATTAGAATCATAATAAGATTTACGTGAATGATATAAATTAGAAGCATAGCCTATATTTAGGGAGTTTTTATCTGTGTGTATAACCAGAATTGGAGAATTGAGAGGAAGCTTGAGAAAATGTAAGAGAATGCTTAGAACTTTGAGGGGATTAAAGAATCAAAAACCAAAATTTTGCATTGCTGCTAGGATAACCTGATAAGGGGGATAACTATCTCAATAACGAGCATATGCATGCGGGGTAGAACTGAGGAATCCTTAGCCTCCAATAGGGAATTGATATTTTAACATAATTCTGTTATTGATGATCGATTTGATGTATGTTGTTATGATTGGTAATGAAATTTGTGCGCTATGATGTATGAAACATTTTGTTTGATGAGTTAACATATATTCACCATAGTTACTACTTTGAAGGTTCTGGGAATAATTTTATTTCACGAAAACCGTGTAATAACAGTGTTGATTTGATGAAATTAGATGTTACTTTGAAGGTTTTGATCGATTTGATGTATGCATGATGATTTGTGTTAATTTATTTGAATTTTGATGATGATATATTACTGTATGAGCATGAATTATGTTGTTGAATTATGAGTATGTTGTTGTAGGATGATAGATCAGGAAGGTTGGTTATACCTAGGTGTTAGACGATAGCGCAGATCTAGAAGGGGGGTTGAATAGATCCCTTTTTCAAAAATTAATTGAAAATGTATTGCGAAAGTTTCCCGGAAAATTGTCTAATTAAATTTGAAGTCACCGGAGATCGGATATACGCTTTAACCAAATAGGAATAGAATGTTGACTAGATGAATTAATACTTCACAAAAGATTCACTTGATAATACCACATTTGATAAATTACTCTTAACAATGATATAGAGTAAGAAAATAAGCACAAGCAAATTAATTTTGTGTGGTTTGACTTTTTGACAAACACTTGGTGTGCAAAACACAAAGTGTAACTTTGTTGTATCAAGAAGTGCAGAATTTTACACAATGTAGTTATCACTTTTGAGTGTGACAATTTGTCAAACACCTTGAGTGCACTACTTAGATACACCAGAATTTTTAGAACACACAAAATCAAAATGAGCAAAAGTAAAATGCGAGAATAGTAAAGAACACAAGGAATTTGTTTAGGCAGTTCCTTCGTCGTCCTCGCTCGAAGTACTCTGCCCCCAATTCACAATCGAATTTGACAATTTTATTAAAATTGCAATTGTTTTACAAGAAGAAAAATAGATGAACCAACAAACCAATCCGTGTTAAATGTGCTGTCAAATCTTCTTCTCGTCCCTTGATTCAAAGTAGAATCAAGTCCTCCACGCGTGTCGAGAAAGCCTCTAATTAATTGCTCCCTTATTGCAAGGATATATGATCCTTCAAACTTTGAGCACAATTGAGTTTCTTCAACACTTGTGGACTCTCAAAGATCTTCGCAATCCTCCTTCTACCGTGATATGAAAGAACGATCCACTTGATCTTCAATCTACCTCACTCGGATGAATCTACGAACGATAGTTGTGTGCAAAAACCCTCAAATCTTCTAAGATCTTGGAGGAGAAAACCCTGCAGATTTTTCCAAGAAAAACCAACACTCTCTAGACCCAATCTGAAACATTAATTCACGATTGAACGTTATCTTAGAAGCAAGCACCTTAATCAACAAAGATTATTGTGTGTGATTGTTGATGGATGCCAGAAGGAAGAAGATGAAGAGAGAAGTGTGTATATCTTTCACTTTTCTAGTTAACCTCTCAAAAGAAATAAAATCAGCTATTTATATTGGTTAGATAAAAATAGAAAAGTAGAAATCAAGAATTAATTAATTAAAAAAATTGACAGCTACAGGAACGAGCCTGCTCAAATCAACAAATGAGCCTGCTCAAAATACTGGATGAACCTGCTCAAAATATGCTCAGTCATCCTGTTGAGACCCGCAAGAACCAGAGGGAAAAATATCTCCAATGAGTCGACTCAAATGGAGGGATGAGCCGACTCAAACTTCCCAATGAGCCGGCCAAAATTTGGCATCAGGCTGCCTGTTGGGACCCGTGAAATCTGGAGGAAAAATCAATTCAATTGAGTCAGCTCATGGCAAGCAGTGAGCCGACTCAAATCTGAATGAGCCAACCTGTTCAGTCAGCCTGTTGAGACAGCACATGCAGTCAAAATTTCTTAAATATGATTTTTCTTCATGAGATCATTCCTTTTTTCTTGTGTTCCCTAAAACATTCTTGTGTTCCCCACAACATTTCAATCATACCAATTTTTTGACATTATTCAAAACATATGTCATGTCTCACAAACTCCCCCTTTTTGATGATGACAAAAACTTGATGAATTAGTCACCATATGTTGCAAAGCTCCCCCTGAATGTATGCCACAAATACGATCTATGATATATTCTATGCTTCCAATATCATCTCCCCTTTGACAACATCAAAAAGAGAAATAGAACTATAAGTAACCAAAAACAAATATTACGCTGAGCCTATGTTCAAGATGAGATACCAATTGCAATAAAAGCACGCCTTCACAAACACACAATATGGAATGACGTGAAAAATTCGAAAATAAACAAAGTTAAAGAAGGAAACAATCAAATGATAGAACCATGAAAGCATACATAATCAAACCAGAATCCACTATCCATAACAAACTAAAAGGAAACAAAATCGAAATTCACTTATATGTTCATCAAATGACATGCAACCACTTATAACCAAAAAATAAAATAAAAAAGAAGGGATAAATAAAAACACAAGCACAAGAAAACACAAATGAATATGTATTATATATCATGGATGAACAAGGAGTATCAAAAATCAACAAAGAGATTAGAGACAAACTAAGTTTAGAAGGATATTACCTCAAGTATATATGAAAGTGAAGAAAAATAATACTACACTAAAAGAGAAGTTAGTGACAATATAAGATAAGCCAAACAATAATATATGACAATTCAATGATATCAAGATCTATCTGAAATGTCAAGAACACCAAGTTCCCTACGAATATAAAATAAAGGATCGGTAGCAAGTGGTTTTGTAAAAATGTCGGCAAGTTGATTCGAACTTTCAACATGCTCAAACACCACATCACCTTTCTCTACATGATCTCTAAGGAAGTGATGTCTTATTTCAATATGCTTAGTGTGTGAATGAAGAATAGGATTTTTGGTAAGATTGATTGCACTAGTGTTGTCACACAAAATTGGAATTTGTTTAAGAGAAATATTGAAGTCAAGTAATTGTTGTTTTAGCCATAGAATTTGGGGACAACAATTTCCGGCCACAATATATTCTGCCTCTGCAGTTGACAAAGCAACCGAAACTTGCTTTTTTCTATGCCAACTAACAAGAGAGTTTGAAAAAAATGGCAAGTTCCACTAGTGCGTTTCCTATCCACTTTACAACCGGTAAAGTCGGAATCGGAAAAACCTACCAAGGAGCAATCACAACCCTTAGGTTACCATAAACCAAACTTAGAAGTACCACAAAGGTATCTAAGTATGCGTTTAACTGATTTTAAATGTGATTCCTTAGGACACGATTGGAACCTAGCACACATACACACACTAAACATAATATCTGGATGCGATGCAGTAAGATAAAGAAGAGATCCAATCATACCTCAATACCTTTTTATATCCACATCCTTACCATTTTCATCACGATCAAGACTAGCAGCAGTAGGCATTGGTGTATTAATGGGCTTGGAATTGGTCATATCAAACCTTTTGAGTAGTTCATTGCAATACTTTGTTTGACTTATGAATGTCTCATCTTCAAGCTGTCTAATTTGGAGTCCAAGGAAGAAGTTAAGCTCCCCCATCATACTCATCTCAAATTCACCTTGCATGGAACTTGAAAATTCTTTGACTAACTTCATATTAGTAGATCCAAAAATAATATCATCTACATATACTTGAACTAATATAGAGCGATTTCCTTCTCGTTTAATAAATAGTGTAGAGTCAACTTTTCCTCTTGAAAAACCTTAATTTATTAAAAACTTACTAAGGCGCTCATACCAAGCTCTAGGATCTTGTTTAAGACCATACAAAGCACGTTTAAGCTTGTACACGTGATTTGGCTTTTCATTGTTTTCAAATCCTGGAGGTTGACACACATACACCTCTTTATTTATGTATCTGTTAAGGAAAACACTATTAACATCCATTTGATATAATTTGAAATTTTGTGAACATGCAAATGCAAGTAGAAGGCTTATAGCCTCGAGGCGGGCAAAAGGAGCATAAGTTTCCTCATAGTCTATGCCTTCCTCTTGGTTATATCCTTGAGCAACAAGATAGGCCTTGTTGCGAATAATGATACCGTTTTCATCCAACTTGTTCCTAAATACCCATTTAGTACCAATCACTTGATGATCTCGCGGAGGTGGAACAAGGTCCCAAACCTCATTTCTTTTAAACTGATTTAGTTCCTCTTGCATAACTAGAAACTAATTTTCATCGAGTAAGGCCTCTTTAGTGTTTTTAGGCTCAATTTGAGAGATTAAAGCATGATAAAAACAAAATTTACTTATCCTTGATTGAGTGATAACACCCTTTGAGATATCTCCTATAATGTTGTCGATGAGATAGTCTTTTGATGTTTTCCATTCCAATGGTAGATTATCTTGGGTTGATGTTTGACATTCATCTTTGAGACTAGACTCTTTAGCCGGCTCCTCACAAACAATATCCGGAAAGGGTTCCACACGAGATATATCTAGGTCTTTAACAATCTCTTCTGAAGGAGCACCTGCACCAATAACAACACTACCTTTTCCGACAACTTTCGGATAAGATTCATCAAAAGATACATGCACGGATTCTTCAATAATAAGCAATCTTTTATTGTATACTCTATGCTTTGCTTGAATTTGAGTATCCAAGAAAGATACCCTCATCCGCCTTTGAATCAAATTTACCAAGGTTCTCTTTTCCATTATTTAGCACAAAACATTTGCAACCAAAGACATGAAGGTGTGACACATTTGGTTTTATTCCTTTTAATAGTTCATAGGGCGTTTTATTTAGTATAGGTTGAATAGTTATCCTATTCAACACATAGCACGCGGTGCTAATAACATCGGCCCAAAAGTATTTAGGAAGACCACTCTCATTGATCATAGTTCTTCCCAACTCCTCTAACACACGATTTTTATGTTCCACAACGCCATTTTGTTGTGGAGTTCTAGGAGCGGAAAAATTATGTTCAATGCCATGTTTCTAACAAAAAATTTCAAAAAGATGATTTTCAAACTCAACTCCATGATCACTTCTAATGGTTACAATGTTTGTGCCAAGTTATTTTTGAGATAATTTGGCAAAAGTTTCAAATGCCGAAAAAGTATCACTTTTACTAGCTAAGAAGATTGTCCAACAAAATCTTGAGTAGTCGTCTACAATAACAAAACCATAATAGTTTCCTCCTATACTCTTGATTCTTGAAGGACTAAAAAGATCCATGTGAAGGAGTTCAAGAGGTTTAGAGGTAGAAACTAAAATTTTCGATTTAAAAGATATTTTTGTTTGCTTTCCCATTTGACAAGCATCACAAATATGATTCTTAGTGAAATTTGTGTTTGGAAAACCAACTACTAAGTTTTTAGAGACAATCTTATTTAACAAGTCAAAGTTGATATGTGTTAAACCTCTATGCCAAAGCCAAGAGTCTTCACTTTTGGAGACTAGACATTTAGGATCACCCATGAACATTAAATTCAAATCAAGCATGTATACATTGGTAACCCTTAAGACCTTAAACATATCCTCTTTATTATCATTATGTTAAATTATGCAACCTTCCTTAGAAAATGAGACTTTATATCCCTTGTCACACAATTGACTAATGCTAATGAGATTATGCTTAAGACCTTCTACTAAGAGGACATTAGAGATAAATGTAGAAGAGGGATTACCTACACTACCTTTTTCGAGTATAGCTCCCTTGTTGTTGTCACCATAGGTAACAAATCCCTTCTTCTTAGCCACAAAGTCATAGAATAAGGAAATGTCACCCGTCATGTGTCTTGAGCACCCACTATCTAGAAACCAACGTTTCTCCATAGCCTCAAGACACTCTACCTACATGATTAGACAAGAGAGGTATGTCCCCAATTTTCATTGGGTCCTAGAGTGTAAGTGAAAATTTTGTTGCAGTTGGGCAACCATTGATAAATACGTTTAGGAATCAAGTATCTCCTAAACCGGCATTTAACAACGTATGACCTTCCTTGCAACAATAATGACATCTCAAGAATGGTTTAGAATCATATTTATTATCTTGATCCTTCACAACATAAGTATACCTTTGATATGGATTGTTCATTGATTCTCTAAAGTTTGAACGATCAATAGAAAAGGTTATCTTAGGTTGCGATAACTTGTCTAATTTGGCTTGAAGAGGTTTAACTTCTTTTTTCCAAATGCAACAAGTTTCTCAACTATGAAAGTTATGCCATTCTCGCTTGTCTTCTTTCATAGGTTCTACCATCGATTTCTTAAGAGCTTTCATCGCATTTTGATTATCCGATACCTTTTTCTCTAAATATGTAAAAATTCGTTTGTCGGATGCAATGCGCTTAAAAGCTTCCTTAGCCTCTTGATGGAGAACTCTAAAAGTACTAAGTAGATCATTATAAGACAATTTTTCAGCATTATCATATTTATCATGTTTTACCTCTTTCTTTCCTTTCTTATGAGCCATGAGGCAAAGATTTACTTTCTCTTCCTCGTCACTTGAGCTTGCTTTGCTAGAAGATTCACTATAACTTTCCCATGCAATATATGCTCTTCTAGTTTTGCTACCTTTCCTTTGATGCTTATCTTTAGCTTTGTCTTTCTTTAGCATTGGACAATCCGGTTTGTAGTGACCCAGTTTTCCTTAACTGTAGCATGATCCTTTACTTTTCGTACTTTTAATAAAATCTTGCTTGGAAGGGTTAGATTTTCTTCGATAGTTGATGAGTCGCTTGTCCAAATGAGACATTTCATTCTTTCTAAGATATCGATTGTATCTTCTAACAAACAAATCCATATCTTCATTTGATTTGTTGTCATTATCACTTGAGTCACTCTCGCTATCTTTATTGTTGGAAGATTTTGAGGAAGAAGCCTCAAAAGCAATAGACTTCTTCTTTTTCTCATGATCTTTATTCTTCTCGTTCTTTTATTTATTTTCGTTATCTTCATACTCATGTAAATTTAAGAGCTCTTGTTCATGCTCTTGTAGCTTTCCAATAAGTGTAGTCAAATCCAAGGTTCTTACGTCAATGGCTTCTTTGATTGCCTTAACTTTTGGCAACCATTCCCTAGTAAGACATCTCAAAATTTTGTTAGTAGCTACATCGTTAGGAGTACTTTTACCAAGAGCGTTTAAGCGATTCGTCAAGTGAGAGAATCTTTTTCCCATTTCACCAATGGTTTCTCCTTGGCTCATGTGAAATCGATCAAACTTTTGTTGTAGAGTATTAATTTGTGAAAGCTTTACATCATCGGTTCCCTCATGGGCAACTTGTAATGCTCCCCACATGGCCTTAGCCGTAATATGATGAGAAACTCGAAAATATTCATCCGCTCGCAAAGAAGCTATAAGCATATTTTGAGCTTTCTAATCATAGCTATATTTCTTTTCATCATTCTCATCCCATTGTGCTTCCGGTTTTTCAATTTGGACATTATCCGGACCGGCCATAGTTATTTGAAAAGGGCCGTCTTGAATAACTTTCCAAATTTTTCTATTAACTGAGTTGATATGAATGTGCATACAATCCTTCTAGTGACTATAGTTTTCTCTGGTAAAAACTGGAGCTCTATTGTACGCCCCCGTTGGATCGTTGTCCATTTTCCAATAAGTTGTATATGAAGCAGTAGATGAACCGGTGCTCAGATATCACTTGTTAGATGATAGCACGGATCTAGAAGGGGGAGTTGAATAGATCCCTTTTTCAAAAATTACTTTTCAAAAATTAATTGAAAATGTATTGCGGAAGTTTCCTGGAAAATCGTCTAATTAAATTTGAAGTCACTGGAGATCGAATATACGCTTTAACCAAATGGGAATAGAATGTTGACTAGATGAATTAATACTTCACAAAAGATTCACTTGATAATACCACATTTGATAAATTACTCTTAACAATGATATAGAGTAATAAAATAAGCACAAGCAAATTAATTTTGTGTGGTTTGACTTTTTGACAAACACTTGGTGTGCAAAACACAAAGTGTAACTTTGTTGTATCAAGTAGTGCAGAATTTTACACAATATAGTTATCACTTTTGAGTGTGACAATTTGTCAAACACCTTGAGTGCACTACTTAGATACACCATAATTTTTAGAACACACAAAATCAAAATGAGCAAAAGTAAAATGTGAGAATAGTAAAGAACATAAGGAATTTGTTTAGGTAGTTCATTCGTCGTCCTCGCTCGAAGTACTCTTACCCCAATTCACAATCGAATTAGGAAATTTTATTAAAATTGCAATTGTTTTACAAGAAGAAAAATAGATGAACCAACAAACCAATATGTGTTTAATGTGTTGTCAAATCTTCTTCTTGTCCCTTGATTCAAAGTAGAATCAAGTCCTCCACGCGTGTCGAGAAAGCCTTCGATTAATTGCTCCCTTCTTGCAAGGATATATGATCCTTCAAACTTTGAGCACGGCTGAGTTTCTTCAACACTTGTGAACCCACAAAGATCTTCGCAATCCTCCATCTACCGTGATATGAAAGAACGACCCACTTGATCTTCAATCTACCTCACTCGGCTGAATCTACGAACGATAGTTGTGTGTAAAAACCCCCAAATCTTCTAAGATCTTGGAGGAGAAAACCCTTCAGATTTTTCCAAGAAAAACCCACACTCACTAGACCCAATCTGAAACACTAATTCACGATTGAACGTTATCTTAGAAGCAAGCACCTTAATCAACAAAGATTATTGTGTGTGATTGTTGATGGATGCAAGAAGGAAGATGATGAAGAGAGAAGTGTGTATATCTTTCACTTTTCTTGTTAACCTCTCAAAAGAAATAAAATCAGCTATTTATATTGGTTAGATATAAATAGAAAAGTAGAAAGCAAGAATTAATTAATTAAAAAAATTGACAGCTACAGGAACGAGTCTGCTCAAATCAACAAATGAGCCTGCTCAAAATACTGGATGAGCCTGCTTAAAATATGCTCAGTCAGCCTGTTGAGACCTGCAAGAACCAGAGGGAAAAATATCTTCAATGATCTGACTCAAATGGAGGGATGATCCGACTCAAACTTCCCAATGAGCCGGCCAAAATTTGGCCTCAGGCATCCTGTTGGGACCCGTGAAATCTGGAGGAAAAATCATTTCAATTGAGCCTGCTAATGGCAAGCAGTGAGCCGACTCAAATCTGAATGAGCCTGCTCATGGCAAGCAGTGAGCCAACTCAAATCTGATATTCCAATTCCTCGGCGATATCTAATAAAATATTGTTATATAAAAGCGTTAACAATGGTTTTCCGACCTAAAGTTAACCGTAAATCTAAACCCTATTTTCCAATATAGTTTTGCATTAAGAACATTATATAACAAGATGATTATGAGAAAGTATTGAAATTACTATGAAAACAATCAAATTGTCATTACAAAGGGAAATCAGGGACACCCCCTAGCATTAGGGGGTTTAGCCTCTCATGTTCGTATAAAAAACAATAAACAAATAAAAATAAGGAAAAACCATTACACTAAAATTGGGATTCTGTTGATCTTCAATCGCTTCCTCCGTTCAAAGATCTCCTTCCTCCAAAGACTCATAGGAGCATAAGATTCGAACTAGAAAAAAATATTATGTAATTCAAAAGTGTCATTTTTCTCTCTTTTTTCAGCATAAAAAGATTCAGGCCACATAAAATCATGCGAAATCCTCAAAATACCCTCTAAAGACACTTAAGCTAAATAATGAAAAATCACAAAAATCATCCTCTAGGGATCCTGACACGGGCTGTGTCCTGTGACACGGGATGCCGTGTCAGGAGTCATTTCTTGCTTCCTGTGCATTTTCCCCTTCAGAGGCCCTGACACAGGTTGTGTCCTGTGATTCGGGCAGCCGTGTCAGGAGGCCTTTCTTGCTGCCTTATGCTCTTTTCACACTTCGGGCTTCATTTAAGTCGCATCTGATCGCTGATCTTTAAGTGTACCTGAAAAACAAAGAAATACCACCAAATCAAAGCATAAAAGGCCTATTAACGAACTTTATTGAAAATAAATATTTGCTTAAATAAAACAGAAACACTACGTAAAATTCGATAAAAGGAATTCAAAAGCAGAAGAAACATGAACAAGAAAGACACAAAAAGACCGAAATATTACGAGTGAAAACCACCGATCAAATTCCCCCATACTTAAATTATTTCTTGTCCTCAAGCAATAAGCTTGCATACGACATTCTAGCACCGATGAGCTGTCAGAAGACCGACCTGCTCAAGTGAGATGTGTCGATACTCACACGTGAGTTTTTGTTCCAATCGGCCCAACAAGTTTCCATGGCACTTCTCTGTTAACACAAGTATCCCAAGAACACTACACTGCAGTAAACAAAGGACCTAAATCCCCTTTTCGATCACCTCTCTAACTATGATTTGGGCTTAAGTCTTTTCTTTGATTTTCTACCCCTTTCATTCGGATAATTATTTTAAGGCATTCCATGATGATTTTTCCTTACATGCACAAAATTGATCAAGAATCTTTTTCTGGGCACCATTAATTTTCTCGTACATTGGTGTTTATTATTCCACTTTGGGATGACCATTTTTGAATCAAACGCCATTAGGCTAAGTAATCGGGTGAGGGTTACCCAACTTAGAAGGACTAGTTGTCTAATGCCATAATTCACACTTTTTTGTGCCCTTACTTATTTTTATCAATCAACCTTGTACACACGATTCTTGTTAATTATGCCTGACTATCATTATAAACTACTCGAGGAATATTTCTCAAATCCAAGTACAATGACACAAATCTACATGTTGGACTCGTTTCCTTACTCATAGAATTCAGGGTGTTCGAGTTATACCTGCATTTACAAATTTTTCCCAGGTCCCTACATCAAGCTTCTTTTCACTCAAACTCTATATACTTTCTCAACCACCCCACAATCGCAGTGTTCAACATAAAAACCAAAAATTCTTTTTCAGTTCTCATAATGGGAGAATTCACAAAATTTTCCACACGCAAAGACACATACGAATAGAACAACAAAACTGACTGAAATTAAACAAAACATGAAAAAATAGACAGTAAGCAAAAATAAATAACTAAAGCCCCCCACACTTGAATGAAACAGTGTCCTCATTATTTTAGAACAAACATGAAATGGGGATTACAAAGCTCACTGAGGTGGAGGGAAGTGCAACCTCATCTGCTGCATCCATTGGTGCATCTTGTCCATCATCTTCCATTGACGGTTCTACTTAGTACTTTGACGTGAGTGCTCCACCTTGATCTCGTCGATCTCAGTTTACAGCCAAGTCCATTGGTCTAGCGTCATAGAGAATGACCTAGTCCCGGTGCTTGATGCTCCATGTTAAAAGGAATAGTTCGGTGCGGCTCGGGTTCATTCCTAAAACCTTGTGGTTCTTGGGTGCCTGCATCAAAAGTTTCATCATTATGCTCGCCCACCATATGGAGGACGACACCACCATAGCACCAATTATCAGTGTAATTATTCCCACAATGGTAGGGGTTAGGTAGAGCCATCAAAAATTGATCAGAACACATTAAATAATAATAATCATCATTTAAAGCAAGCATACCTTGTTGGACCAAGACATTCATGTCCAGACGGTTTTTACCTGGAACCGATGTTTCACCATGTACATCCTGGTTGTATCCCTGGTGTTCAACAATATGGATCCTCTGGGCCATAGCGAATAGGAAATACAACTCCTTTTGCATTGCTACCCCTATACTGTCACCTCGACCAAATAATGTGTATGCGAGGCATTTCTGAGCATACCTAAAACACGGGTTCTGGATCCCTGAAGCTTTTGCTCCTTTTGCCACATACTCAGTGTGGTTTGCATTCCAAAACTCTCGTGCATCAAAGTCTTTCGGGACAAATCTAGGACCTACAATCGGGAGATTCAGAATCTTCTCCATATCTTCCACGGTCAGCTTATGGTCATTCCTGTATAACTTGAAACTCATAGTCCCAAAAAAATAGTAAAAAGTATCTGTCCACTTCTTTCTGAATTTAAATTCAATAGTACTGAGAAATTCTAGAGTTATAGGCTCATAAGTCGGCGCTTCATACTTCATGAACTCTAACATTCCTTGCGTAAAACATTCTATTTACCTCGTTGGTCAGGCCTAATTGAGTTAAAGTATCCGAACACATATACATGGTTAGGGTAATTTTTTGTTTGATATGCATGTCATACCTATGCTCGTGTTTTGTGTTGTCAAAACTAATGTTGTGGGCATTCGGCTGGCGGACATTGCGATTATGTGTGCGCGAGGGCTCTACAACAGTCTGCTTACCGTTATCACCTTTTTTTGGGATCATTTTCATCCACTTGAAAAATCAAAGACAACTACAAACAGTTGTTAGTGAAAAATATTATCATGGAACAATAGAGGGTGATGAGAGGAACGATATTTGTGAAGGCACTATGGTGTTTTGATGAGTGGAAGGTTAGGAAAATGGAGGTTTTTAGAAGTTTTGGCTATGGAGTTTAGGTTTTGTAAGTGAGAGAAAAAGAAGAAGAAGGATTTTTTTTTTGACAAAAAAAGAGAGTTATGAGTGGTGAAGTGAGGGATAAGTGAAAATTATTGGTAATAAAACGTGTGAGCTCCACCAGATGATTTGAAATTTAAACATCATAACATCATTACATGATAACATCAACAATTACACACAATTATCATTAATTATTCATGTTATCACGACACATAATCATGCTCAACCAATCAGTATTGACAACATATAAGCATATCCATCATAACACAACAATCCCATTTAACAACATCAACAATATCAATAAGAAAATCATAAAATTGGAAAAAGAAAATCATTGTTTTGTATGGAATTTAGTAATTCTATAAAAGATAACTCAAATGCTGACATTAATCAATAGTTCTATGTGTTAGCTCTCTAACGCTTCTAACAACACTCAATTTGGACTTTCAGAGGCAAAGTTATGACCAAAATGATTTCGAGCAAAAAACAAGAACACCGGCTCTCGCGCCGAGCTCATCCCCCATGGGTTGAGCATATTCGCAATGACATAATGCATAATTTTCTACATTTTTCATCACTGGAGGCCTTCCATACCTCCGATTTTGATTCCGTAAAAACTTAAATGCTCAGAAAGTTACACCTTATGCAATAACCTAATCATCTCAAGTTGATTCACAATTTTAACACAACTAAATCATCAAATCATTAATTTAAGGTTAGTCCTAAAACCTTCAAAATTGCAACAATGGTTGAAAACACATCAAGTATCAAAACAGAAAAATCAACCATGAATAATGCATAAAATTCATCTAGATTACATAAAATTTTCATCTCACATCACATATAATCATAATTTATCCATATCATTCACCCTATTGGAGGTTAAAGACTCTTATACCATACCCCTCATGCATAAGCCCTTATTGAAGGTTATTCTCCCCCTTACCTTGTGATTCTAGCAAAAACAAGCAATCTATATGGTCTCGTCCCCCAAAGCTCTTGCTCTCCTCATATTCTTCTCTTTGCCCTAGCTCTTTATGTCTTCTTGCCTCTTTGCATCTTTTCACTTTTTGTACGTACTCATGAAACTCTTTCCACTTAACTTTCTTTTTAAAATAAAACCTAAATCCCTCATTAGGATATTCCTACCTTATCCTTACATTTTTCCTTAATTCTCACCTTGTCCTCAATATGTTTACAACTTCCTATTTTTGCTTTATCTCATTATTATTTTTAAATAATAAAACTAGAGCATTATTTTAATTAGTAAAATAATTCTAAATAAAATCTAAAACTTCTAATTACTTTTTACACTCTCCCCTCACAATCACAGACCCCCATCCCACTTATTTTTCTATCCACACACAATAATTAAATAAAACACATATAATTTACAAAGAATTCACAAATAACTTAATAAAAGCTTTGTTGTTACATCAAACATACCTAGTAGTTGAATTTCTCTTTGTATTTTGGTTTGTATTTTTTTTAGAATATAAGGTTTGCATTTTTTACTTAATATATGGTATTTTGATTTAATTACATAAGTGTAATTCGATTTAATTATATATGGTATTTTGATTGTATTCCGTGATCAATGTTTGCCATGATTGAATTATATAAGGTTTATTAAAATATGTCAAACTTATAACAAAAAAAACTTTGTAGGAGGAAAATTGACAGTCATGAGTGTTAATACGGAAGTTAACTTTAGTAATATCCACTGAGTTCAAAATATGTCCAATGGATTAGTCCAGAATTTAACCTATTGACTCACTCTTCCAACTATATGGACGTTAATTTTCCTATTATTTTTTGGCATGATGGGAAAGCTCATTTACAAAGTTTTTTGGTGTGTATGGGGCGTTCGGAGTTTAACTTCAATATTTATTCCAAGGGGATTTTTGGGTTTTCTTAGGGTGCATCTTCACCACTAAGTGGAGAAGAGCAACCCCAAAAAAAATATTAGCCCACTCATGAAATGTTTTTAAAATCTCCCAAGCATCTTTTACTTCAGTACATGTGTTGATCAATATAAACATGTTATTGTCAACACCATTGAAAATAAAATTTAAAGCTTTAGAGTTTTCAAGAGCTTCATTATCTTCTACATTAGTTTACTCAACACTTGGATTCAAACTTGATGTACCATCTTGAGAAGTATTCATAGGTTATTTCCAACCTTTTACCACAATCTTACATGTTTTGTTGTCTATGGATTTGAGAAAACCAACCATCTTGGCTTTCCAATAGTTATAATTTTTATCATCGAATACATGTAGTCTGTTAAATGGACCTCCATCTTTAGTGTTATCCATTTGAACAAAACAATCTTCATTGGAGCTCATCCGAAAAGAATAGGGTTCCTTCTTTAAGGGCAATTAAAATTTTGTTCTTAAGGGGACATATGTTGGACCATATGCTTAAGAAAAGGTGTTAAACATCTTACACCAAAATTAATAAAAAATTGATAAACAAGCTGATGAAGTAGAAAAGCAATAAAAGGACACAAGGAATTGTTAACCCAGTTCGGTAAAACCATACCTACATGTGGGGGGCACTTTACCCAATAAAGAAAATTCACTATCTTTAATTAGTACAACTAGCCTTATAGGAACAACAACACCATGTTGTTTAATGCCTCTTCCTAATCCTAGTGACCTTTTATTTAGGCATCCCCCTAAATATGGGAACCCCTCTCACTTTCTTTCAATTACTAATCTCAAGTGACACACTTCAATTAACAACTTAGAGAATGCTAAAGTAAAACTCAACTAAAAAATCCAACACGAAACCTTATGATGGGCCCTAGCGTGGTGTACAATCAACACAATCAATGACTCAAATAAAACACTAAAACTAGGTATCTTCAATACTAGCACATATTCTCCAACGAGATGTTTGAGTCTCCTTAAATAACAATGCTTCTATTGGGTTTCTTTCCAATGGGCGTAAAAAGCATTGATCTTGTCCATAAATATATGAGATTCTTTTTTAATTTGTTCCACAAAACGCCACCAAAAGATATGATTTGTTTTTATTCAAATTCAAAATTGAGATCTCCATATAAATTAATTTGATTGCATCCAATCCAATCAAACAAGATTTTATAAGTATCTATGTCGATTTAAATGAATGTATTTTAAGTGAGGATTAGTGAAACAAACAATCTACATAAAATATAATAAACTCAAACAACATCATACACCATAACCATATTTTATAAATTTATTAACAAAACCATAACCGCATACAATATCACAAACTAGGGGTGGCAAAACGGGCCGCCTGTCCCGCCCCGTCTAAAACCCGCCAAAAAAAGAGCAGGTCGGCCATGCCTGCCAAGTTGAAATGGGCATAAAAGTTTAGCCTGCCCCGCCAAGGTGGCGGGTTGGCGGGCGGTGGACTTGCCCGCCTTCTTTATTTATTTAATTTTTCCTTTTTTTTAAAATTAATTAAAAGGCTCATGTTTTACATTTCAATATAAAAATATCAAACCAATATTTAAAAAGCATAAATTTTATTAGCCTAAAACATCATCTTTCAGTGAAATAATGCTTTTATCATATATATAATTAGTTTTCGTATTTTATATGATCTAAATTCATATTTCGATCCCACTTTTGTCATTTTTCGTTGGTAAAATTCAAAATACTTGCCCACCAATAGAGATAGAGAAAGTAGATTAGTCCTAATAATCTAAAATCAACTTATATACATATCACAAGCTACTTTTATAGGCTCTTTCAAATAATTAAAAAGTGTTATTAAATAGGTGTGGCGGGCGACGAGTTTTGGCGGGTGGTGGTCTTTAGCGGGACGGGTTTTGGTGGTTGGCAGACCCAAAATCTTAACCCAACTCACCATTTTTTGGCGGGTACGCAGGCCGACCTGTCGGTCCACGACCCGTTTTTCCATCCCTATCACAAACTATGTTAAACTGTTTCAAGAATGCACCTTTTATTGAAAATTATTGCGAAAGTATGAATTTCATCTAGTTTGTGAAGCAATGAAAAAGAAATACAAGGTGGATGAAGTTTCCACAATTACTTCATACTTCTTGTATTTTTTTCCATTGCTACATAAACCATATGAACCTTATCAACTCATATTATACGCTTGCTACCACCGCTTGCGATCACCATGTATAATCTCATTAATTTCAAAGGAATCACAACAAACTTCAACAATGAGCATTTTGAGTTGAAACCAAACCCTAAAACCATAATCCAGTGAAGAGTAAAGAGAGAACAAAAGAGAGAGCTGGAGAACATACCATCTTCGCCGCCATCATAGTGTGGGTTGTACCATAAGAAGATATATTAAGTTCATCTAATTTGTGTAGCCATGATGAAAAAGTACAAGGTAGATGAAGTTTCCACAATGACTTTATACTTCTTGTATTCTTCATCATTGCTACAGAAACCATATGAATTGATCGTACCTGGAGATCACGATCCGATACGGCTGGCTTCGAGCGTTGTTAAAAGACGGTTGATGAGGAGAGGAGGGGGTGTACCTGCAAGGCACTCCGATGCTGAAGTCAGATACTGAGCAACGAGTGAGTAAGTACAAGAATTAAGGTCAGAGAATTGAATACCTGACCCTCTCAACTGAGAGGGTTTATATAATGGGCCAAATGGAAGATTATTGGTCCACACCGTTGGGCGCGGATCGCGGAATCCCTAAAGATAGGTAACGGTTAAAACTAGCCGTTGGAAGACTTCGTCTTGGTCGGTATGACTTTGGTCGGAAGAGACCATGATTCTTAATGTTGCTCGACGTCGAGCGTTCTATGGAGCTGGTTTGCCTGGCCCAATTGTGGGAATTGGGCCTGCCCAGAATAGGAGCCCCCCAAGTCGTTGCTCGTGCGAAGGAGCGATGACTTAGTAACGGTTTCGTGCTCAAGGATACACAGTTTTCGGGCCAGGGATCTATCGCTGAAGATCATCGGTAGACGAGCAATCGTTACGTCGCTCGACAGGAGGATATGAAACGAAAAGTTGGCGTCTTTGGGAATTCGCGCCTATTAATGCTCTGAAGGCTAGCCTAGGGGCTAGTGCGTAGGTAATAATTGGCTAGGGGTAGGGGTCACGCGCGTCTGCACGTATTCCCTTCCCTATAAGTAGGATCTCAGAGCTTTATTTCAAACTTTTTCGTTCCATCTTCTTCTCAGTTGCTCTGCTCGTTCACACACAGCCATTCTCAGCCGCCGACCACCAGTTCCCACCATCGACCACTGTTTCCAGAATCAATCTCTTCTACAAATGGCTTCTCAGGCTCAAGGTACGGTTTCATTTTGGTGTTTATGTTAGTTATTGGCTAGATATCATAGAAATGTATGTGGTTTAGGGTAGATTTCCCGGTAGTTTTAGATTTAAACTAATGAGTATTAGAATCTCTGCCACCGTTGTTGGTCGGCTACAAACCCTAGCTTGTGGTCGACATAGGTGTTGGTCGACCCTCACTTAGGATCTGATAAGCATTTAGGCTTAGATTCCGTCATTTCTAAAGTTGGGCGTTAGCCATCGCCTTGAGCGATGGTTAGTCAGGGCTATAGCTCGGGACCCTGCTCCTGGGTCGATGTGCGCCCTTTCACTTGTCGAGCGGTGGAAGGGTGGATTTGATATTCCTAATTGAATTCACTGATGACTTTCCTCTGCTTTTCAGGTGAAAACTCGCTCATGGACCCGCTGGAGGTCTCCTCGGAGGACACGTCCTCGGAAGACTCTGGCTATTCTGCATCAGTTCCCTCCGACTCCGGGAGTTCCTCAGGAGAATCGGACGCGAGCACCATGGAGGAGGGGGCTTCAACAGATTCGCCTCGCTGCCCTGAAGAAATAAGGACCTCGCCCGAAGAGGGGGTGGTAGAGGATCTGCTGGATAATGTGTCTTCGTTTTCGAGGCCTCGCGCGGAACCGCTGCCTGCTGTTGGTGACCCTGCTGACTGGATCGTTACCTGCCCAGGGGATGACGACCGCATCTTCTCGGACTTTGGCAGTCGAAAATTTTCTATGTATGAGTACGCGACTTCGGTTCTAGGGGTAACTTTGTCCTTCAGTGACTTGGTTTGTGCTGTGCTCGGGCATCTGGGTGTTGCCCCGTCTCAACTACATCCCAACTCCTACGCGTTCCTGAAGGCGTTTGAGGTGACGTGCGCCCATCTGGGTGTTGGAGCCACGCTCCCTCTGTTCTTCCGTTTATTCTCCCTACAGCGTCAAGTCGGGCAAGAGACTGATTGGAAGGGATTCGTCTCTTTCAAACAGAGGACAAAAATGTTTAAGGCTCATTCAGAGTCCATCCGGGCTTTCAAGACAGATTATTTTCTGATAAAACCCGCGAGCGCGGAGGCTGTGAGGGCGCTAAGTTTCGTGGGGATAGATACTGCCGAGAACAACGAGCCTAAGCTTGACGACCAAGGACAAGTGATTCCGAGGAGGCTTTGGCTATTCCCATTCACTTGGAGCTATGCTCACTATGAGCGGCAGGTCAGCGAGTTCGTCCAGGTGGGGGATTCTCTGAATGAGGATGATGCGGCCAGTTTCAAGGCCTTTAGGAAATTAATAGCGTCTCTTACCCCGACTCCCCTGCTGGATGGAGAAGGGAAAGTCATGCTGGATCAAGACGGGGGGAAGCTGTGGAGCGTCCCTTGATCGACGTCACAGACTTGCTGGCGTGCAATACCGGGCAGGAAGTGTCTGAATTTTTTGGTATCTGTTTTATTTCTGCTTATTATGTCTTTGATAATATTTTGTCGTCCGTGATTAGTCTAATTCTCTTTTCTCTTTTTCAGGCTCCTTGTCGAACCCGCTCGAAAAAATTCAAGAACGCTTGCGTCAACAACAGCAGAAAAAGAGGTCGCGGGTTGTTCAGACCAAGCTGACCGAAACGAGCGGCTCTGGGTCGGGCCCCCTGGTCCAGGGTTCTCCCAGTGCTTCAACTGGCTCTCTGATGAAAAAGCACAAGTCTGCAGCGACTGTGGATCTGACGGCCAACGCTCCTCCAAAGCCGAAGCATGTGCTGCCGCCGTGCTTCGTGAAACGTAACTTTTTTGAAGGGACGAGCATGGAGGTGGACCGTGCAGACTCCCTGTATCTAGAGGCGATAGATCGTCTTGCTCGACGACTGTCTTTGGCCCAGGATGCGAGTGCTATGATGTGGGTCCTGTCGATGGCCTTGCAGACGGCTGAAGGAAATCCCGGGCAGGAGAGGGAGATGGCGAAGCTGAAGGAGCAGCTGGTTGTAGCCGGGGAGAAGTTAAAGACGGCCACTGAAGAAGCCACTGCCACGACCAAAGAGCTGACCGAGCGGGGCAATGTTATTGCCAAACTGGAGGTCGACAAAAAGAGGGTTCTGGAGCAGAACAAAAATTTGAAGGATGCCTTCTGTCCGAAGGAGGATGAAGATGTTGAAACCAAGAGTATGGTAACGAGGGCACAGTTCCTTGCTCGGATCGACCAAGATATGGAAGATCTGAACTCGTCAACTGAGCTCAGTTTCCAGAATGTTGTGGATCAAATAAGGGCTCTTCATCCTGACCTAGCCTTGGACACCATCCGGATCAGCTACCTCTACAAAGTCGAGGATGGCTAGATTGTGGTTCCCTCGGATTTGGTAGTGGAGGATTCTCAGCCTGGGACGACTGTTCAGCCCGGTCAACCAGAGGTGCAGCCGGACCAGGGTGAGGCTCGTCAAGAAGAGGGTTGCCCTGATGGCGAGGATAATTAGTTTTTGGCCTGCGTGCCTTGTAATTTATTATGTTTCTTTCTGGGGCGTGGTCCCCTTTGTTAGTAATTATGAACAAGTCGGCCCTTCGAGGTCGCATTTTTGTAGTGAAAATTGGTGTTATTAATGTTCGTTTATTTTATAATATTTTTTGTTTAACTGCTCATCCGTCGGAGGACTGTTTTCCTTGTGTTTTAAATGCTAAGTGTTTGGCATGCATTTCTGCATTAATTGGATGTGATCGAATAAATACGGGGTGTGTCTGTGATCTATTGGTTTGGGGGACCAATTAGATTTTGGAGTTTCACTCCTGGTCGGTGCCCGGGCCAAGATAATGGCCCGTGCTTCGTGGCTTGAACGTCTCATCGCGAGCTGGGGTTCTGCCTGGTCGTGGTACTTAGGTGACGTCGGACTCGTTTGAGTATCCGCCCGTGCAACAGTTTTCTCCTTCTCTTGGAGGGAGACCCTGATGATCATGTTATTTTGGGCTGTCGTGCTTGTACCTGGGCACGCAGTTCTTAGTCAGTCCTATCGCTCCTCGCTTGAGAGTTGAGCAAGGTGACTTTGTGAGTTAGCTGTAATATTGCTTGAGCTTCTCGGTGTTCCATGGCTGAGCAAGTTCTTCCCTGTGTAGATTTTCTAAATAATAGGCTCCGTTTTCGGTTTTTGCTCGGACGCGATATGGGCCCTCCCTATTGGGTGTAAGTTTTCCCTCGCGGGGGACCCTATGATTTCTTATGAGAACAAGACTGCCTACCTCGAACGATCGCCTTATGACTTTTGAATCGTATCGAGCGGCTATTTTTTGTTTGAGCACGGCCTCTCGGAGAGCAGCTTCTGATCGGACTTCTTCGACCAGATCAAGCTCGTCTTTTAAGGCTTCGGAGTTGGTGTCTTGGTCCATTAGGGACTCTGTTCGTCTGGACCAGATGTGCATTTCTACAGGGATTACTGCCTCGGTCCCATATGCCAACCGGAATGGGGACTCCCCGGTGGTTGAGTGGGGGGTGGTCCTATTTGCCCACAGCACGCTGTGTAACTCCTCGACCCAGTGCTTCTTGTGCTCGTCCAGTCTTCGTTTCAGGCCTCTTAGGATTAACCTATTCGCGGCCTCTGCTTGCCCGTTAGTTTGGGGGTGCTCCACCGAAGCGAAGTGATGTTTTATTCCTACTGATGCAACAAATTCTTTGAAGTGTCTATCTGTAAACTGAGTGCCGTTGTCGGTCACAATGGCGAGCGGTACTCCGAACCGGGCGAGGATGTTCCTCTTGAAGAAGCGTAGTATGTTGAGTGCAGTGATTTTGGCTAAGGCCTCAGCTTCTATCCACTTGGTGAAATAATCAATGCCTACAATTAGGTATTTATTTTGGCCGGATCCGACGACGAATGGTCCTAAGATATCCATTCCCCACCACGCGAATGGCCATGGCGACGATAGTGATTTCAGCTCGGTAGGGGGTGCTACGTGTACGTCCCCGTGTCGTTGGCACTTGTCACACCTTTTCACGTGTTCTTTCGCGTCTTGTTGGAGTGTAGGCCAATAGTATCCTGCTCGGAGAATCTTTCGGGCCAACGATCATCCGCTTTGATGTTGCGCGTTAATTACTTCATGGACTTCTCTTAGTTCGTGTGGGATGTTTTCCTCTTCTACGCACCTGAGGAGAGGAGTAGAGAATCCTCGACGATACATACGTCCGCCCACTAGAGAATATGAGCATGATCTTCGTCTCACGATGCTAGCCATTTTCGTGTCGGCCGGTAACTCCCTTTTGGTTAGGTAGTTAAACACTGGGGTCATCCAGCAGTTCGCGTCGCCCACGAAATTAACGTCTAGATGGATTGATGATTGCCCAATTCTTGGTCGGGGAAGTGTTTTCTGTATGACGAATTTGTTGTTTCCCTTCCTTTTAGTGCTTGCCAACTTGGAAAGGACGTCAGCTCGGGTATTGTTCTCTCGCGGGACGTGTTTGACTTCCACGCTTCTGAATCGCTTTAGTTCACCTTTCACGAGGGCTAGGTATTCGGCCATGTTATCGTTTTTGGCTTGGAAATCTCCTCGGACTTGGCTAGCGACCAGCTGAGAATCCGTGCAGATTGTGATTTCCTCTGCCTCTAGGTCGGTCGCGAGCCGTATGCCTGCTAGGAAGGCCTCGTATTCCGCCTGGTTGTTGGAAGTGGGGAAAGATAAGGTTAAGGATACTTCGATGATGTTCCCTTCCTCGTTTTCTAAAATAACCCCAGCTCCGCTACCTGCTGGATTGGATGCTCCGTCCACGAAGATAGTCCATCTGGATGGAGATTTTGGCTCTTGCTCAGTGAAAGTGAGTTCTGCCACGAAGTCGGCCAGCGTTTGAGCTTTGAGGGCTTGTCTTCCCTCGAATTTGATGTCGAATTTAGATAGTTCCAACGACCATTTTAACATACGCCCGGCCATGTTTGGTCGACCGAGCAATTGCCTTATGGGTTGGTCTGTTCTTACGATGATGGTGTGGGCCAAGAAATAATGGCGTAGCCTCCTGGCTGCAAAAAGGAGGGCCAGGGCCACCTTTTCTACCTAGAGGTATCGAATTTCAGGGCCATGGAGTGCCTTGCTCGTAAAATAGACAGGCTTCTTCCCCTCGGGTAAGTCGCGTATGAGGGTTGCGCTCACAGCTTCGTTTGCAACGACGAGATAGAGGTAAAGTGTCTCCCCCTCTTCAGGTCTGGACAAAACTGGGGGTTCCGATAGTGCCTTCTTCAGGTGGGACAACGCTAGCTCGCACTCCTCCGTCCATTCAAAAGTGGCCTCTTTGGGGAGGAGCTTGTAAAAGGGGAGAGCGTGTTGAGCGGAATTTGCTATAAACCGAGCGAGGGAAGTGAGGACCCCGTTTAGTGATTGTATGGATTTTTTAGAATTGGGAGTTGGAAGTCCGCGAATGCCCGACATTTGTTGGGATTGGCCTCGATGCCTCGTTCAGTCAGATAGAATCCGAGGAACTTCCCTACTTGGACCCCAAATGTGCACTTCTCGGGATTGAAACGCATTTTGCATTTCCGTGCCTGATCGAACACTTTTCGTAAGTGGGACGCATGGTCCGTTTCTTGTTGAGAATTGACGATCATGTCGTCCATATATACTTCGAGCATGTCTCCGATTTCTGCCCGAAATACTTTATTCATCATGCGCTGATATGTCGCGCCTGCGTTTTTTAGACCAAAGGGCATAACGTTATAATAATAGTTGCCCGATTCGGTCATGAAGGCCGTGTATTTTTTGTCGGACACGGCCATGGGTATTTGATTATACCCTGAGTAGGCGTCCATGAAGGACAATAGTTTAAAGCCGGACGAAATGTCGACCAATTTATCGATGTTAGGTAAAGGGTATGCGTCTTTCGGGCATGCCCGATTGAGATCAGTATAATCAACACACATCCTCCACTTTCCATTAGATTTCTTGACAAGTACAACATTTGAGAGCCAGGTTGTGTACCTGGCCTCGGTTACAAATTTTGCCTCTAGGAGGTCTTTAACAGCAGATTCAGCTGCCTCAGTTTTTTCGGTCGACTGCTTCCTCCTGCGCTGGGCGACCGCTTTGTGCGTTGGGTCGATGGAGAGGTGATGGCAGGTCGTCTTGGGGTCGAGTCCTGGCATCTCTGCAGCGCTCCAAGCGAATAGATCCGCGTTGCCTTTGAGGCAAGCTTCCAACTATCGTTTTTCCAAGTCGGGCATATGTGTTCCGACCTTAACGCACCAGGTCGGGTCATCCCCCAGAGGAATCAGCTCGAACTCTCCGTCTGGGACTGGCCGGGACAGTGAATCGGTTGGTTTTTGAATGCCCTCATTGTTGTCTGAAAATTTGCAGTCCAGATCGATCGAGTCTACCTGAGGAAAGGTCTTGGATGTTTGTGGAGTATCTGGTGAAGTCAACGCTGAAGGGTTTGGTTGGTAGGATATTGAGCTAAGACCTTTAGAAGCCGCTTCGAAACACTGGCGAGCAACATCGACGTCCCCGTGCAGTGTAGAAACCTTTCCCGAAGTAGTATAGTATTTCATTTTTAGGTGGACGGTGGATGGAACAGCGATCAACTCGGCTAGTGTTGATCGTCCCAGAATACACTGGTATAGCGACGGACAATCCACGACTAGGAACTGGACTTGGACCGTCCTGGCTTTTTCGGATGCTCCAAAGGTGACAAACAAATCGACGTAGCCCCACGGTCGAGAGACCTCCCCGTTGAAACCTTGCAAGTTTGACCCGACATACGAAGTCAGGTTTGTTTCGTTCAACTGGAGTGTTGAAAATAACTGGGAGTACATAATGTCGCAGGAGCTGCCTTGGTCCACCAAGATTCTTCTTACATCAAAATTCGCCATTCGCGCCCGGATGAGTAGCGGGATGCTGGCGTTTGGCGCCCCTCCCAAGAGTTCTTCTCGGTAAAAGGCAAGGGGTACCGAGCCTTCTCTTGGTGGGTCCAGGGTTAAGTTCTGCGCGGTCCCCTTTGCAATCAGCTGGTCGAATTTTCGCTTTACGGATCCGAACGTGATTTTGTTGAACCCTCCCCCTGAGATGACCATTGCGGATGGAAAGGTTTCCCATGGGCTATGGGAGGAAAGGTACCCCGGACTCCCCGTGTGATCGGGTAGGAATAAATCTTCCGGGCGATAGATGCTCAAGGCAACTTGCATGTTTGCATCTGCAGGAACGGGTACAGCCTCCTCGATCTTTTGAGTCTCTTGTGCTTCTTGTCGAGGAGTGTCACTGGATTTGGTGAATTGCTTAAGGTGCCCGTCCTTGATAAGAATTTCGATTGCGTCATTGAGATGGATGCAGTCTTCTGTATTGTGGCCATGACTTTTGTGGAATCTGCAATATTTTGTTTTGTCCGTGCCCGATTTGCTAGGTTGCTGCTTCGGAAAGCGTACCCCTGCTTGCCTGAATTCTGAGTTGGCACATTCGGACAAGATTTTATCCCTGGACGCCAGGAGTGGAGTATATTTGTGAAATCGGCCGACGGGTCCTCTGTGCTCCCGCGGTTCACGGGAGCGGTCATCCTTTCTTTTGTCTCCTCCCCGACGAGATGTCGAGGGTTCATCGACTCGGTGGGGCTTCGCATCCTCGCGACGTCGAGCGTCTCGTACAGAGCTGGCAGCCTGCTTTTCCTCATACTGGATATAAGCTTGGGCTTTTGTCGCTCCCGATAAATGGGACTGGCCCAGATAAAGGTACAGACGCGAACGGTCGGCGAAGGGAGGATGTGAGAACACATAGGAGTGAACTCACAGGGAATGAATAGAGTCGCCAGCTAGGCATTTTTATCCCGGAGGAAAGGCAATGCTGCATAGGCCTAGAAAGAGATGGATAAGACGGTTGCGAACCAGAGAGACTGAGAAAGGGGGTTGGTTACAACCTGGGAAGGTATTCGCATCCAGATTGTCCGCCGTACTCGACGGGATCCACGCTTAAAAGATTTGTGTTTTAAAGGGGTAGTGTCAGTGCAATTTGTGTATAAAGAGCTGGAAAGGATGTACAGGTGTCAGTGTAAAAGAATGTGAAGTGTGATATATACAGTGTCAGTGTAAGAACAGGAATAAGATGCTCAAGATCATGAGGCTAAAGAATAAAGCTGAAAGAGGGGGAATATACAGAGACTTTTGTTCGATAACAGTTAAGTTATGCCTACGTATCCTCTCGTGCAATGAGGAAGTCAGAACACCGTAGTTCGACCCAAAGAGACTGAAAGATGAATTGACTTGTGAACTGCTTGCTTGCCTATGCTCAAGTGTATGACCTGTCTGGCTCAGGTGCAAACTGTCTTGCATTAGACGGAAGAAGCGAGTTCTCGGTTATGAGTGAATGAGATGAGAAAAGAATCCCGAAGGAGACGATTATTGTTTGTTTTTGTATTTTCAGTCTTTTATTGCTTTTGGAGTTTGTCATAAGAAAATGAGCTTAAGCCTAAACCAATGGATTTAGTAAACTCATCACATCTTCCCTCTGGTTAGGGGTAATGAGAATACCTTAAGTGTGAAGTCAGCTTCTCACACTTAATCACCTTTGATGCAGGATTAAGATCATTAACCTACTTGTGATTATTTAGCTGTTTTTGTTGTTTTTGTTTAGTGTTAAGTAATGAGATTAAGCCATAATCAGGGATTAAACAGACTCATTACACCATCCTAATAGAAGGATAATAGATGAGAATGTTTAAGCTGAGGAAAGCTCCTCAACTTAATCCATGATTAGGGATTAAACTCATGACAAAACAAAGCCTTTATTAAGTGGATTTTATTTAATGATATGATGAAGAAGTGATTTTTTAGGGTTTGTAAGACAACTTGAGGGGGACTTGTCCATTAACACTAGGGTTAGTCCTTCTTAACCAATTAAGGAAGAATTAGAACCCTAATGCAAGGCCCAAGTTACAAGTGTGATGTCTTGATGATTATTAAATGAATTGATTAAAAGATTTAAACACATTAAGGGTTTAACACTTAGGATTAAAGTTATACACTCCATCCTAATAGAAGGATGCATGCTCAAGCTTAATCACAAAGCCTTAAAGCCTTTAGGGTTTAGTCCCTAATTATGAGGTGAGAAGAGAAGACTCAATGAGACACAAAGGTAAAATCTAAGTGGGGACTAATCAAAACCCTAATCATTGTCATGCTTGGTTGTTCCTAAAGTTTGTGAGGTTTAAGAAAGAAATCTTCAATGGAACCACCAGGAAGCAGATGAATGGAGCAAGGAGAAACAAAGTAACTTGCTTCATTCAAGAAGTCAAGTCACTTGAAGAAAGAAAGTAAGATGAAGAAGAATGAGCAAGCTAAATCTCAAACACATAATAAAATGCAGCAAGGATGCATAAGAGAGATGAAAAGAAGTTATGAGAAGTGAAGGCAAATTCACTTCTCAAAGTAACTTACCACCTGAAAAGTTAGTGAAAGAAATGCAATGCAATGCAAAATGAGATGGAATGGCATGATGCAAACCAAAACCAGAAGCATATATGAGATGATAATGATGTTATGAGATGGTGCAAACATGAAAACATGGCTTGAGAATGATCACATGAACAAATGGATGCAAATGAAGCAAGTTAAGAACCATGATTATACATGAAAAGTTATGAAGTGCAAATGGCATACAACATGGCAAATACAAGATGCAATGATCAAGAATGCTTCTAATATGTCTTAAGATGTCAAATGAATCAAATGGATGCACAAAATGCTATGGCAAGTCAAGGTATGCAAACAAATGCAAGATGGATGCAAAAGGAAGCCCAAATTAGGGTTTATGATCAATGCATCAAACAAAAACCAAAATCAGAAGCAAACATCAAGATAAAAATTTGAAAATGCATTCAAAGGAACCCTAAACCTAATCTAACTCACTGCCCAAAGGAGAGGTTCCAACTCTTAACCTAATAAAAGTTATGAATTTCCTAAAATTTTTAGGGTTTTAGGGTATCTTAACAAGAAAAATGTCAAACAAATGGAAAATGAAAGATCAAACCATGCCAATTTAATCTCACAAACTACATGCTAAACAAAATGCAATGCAAGAAGAATCAAAGTCCAACTCTCAATGGTTAGGCAAAAATGATTTTTTTGAAGGTTTGATCAAAATAATGCCTTGAAAATGAATTAATTCCATGGAAAATCATCAAAATGCATCAAGATCAAAAAAGAAATTTGGTTTGAGGGTTGGACAATGTTTCTAAATGATTATGAGGGTTTCATGAATTTTTTGGTGATTTTTAAATACCTAAAAGTATTTTTAATTAATTAATTCTCATTAATTAATTAAAAATAAACTTTTAAATGATTTAAAAATATTTTTGAATGCAAAAAATAAAAATAAAAATGTTTTTGGTTTCTGAAATTAAATAAAATTTTGTATAAAAAATTTCAGAATTTTTGAAATGGTTTTGCTATTTTTAAATAAATGGACAAATTAAATGAAATAAAAAGAAAATAAAATTGGATTTAATCTGAAAATGAGAAAGTATGCGCATCCAAGGGCCCAGATTCAAATTCACACGCGCGGGAGTGGACCTGGCGCGCATCTGGACGGCCTATATTCAAATTTCACTAATTATGATTAGTGCCCTAATCTGAACCCTAAACAAAATCAGGTGACCGGAACAGTGTTCCGGTCATCTTCTCCGATCACCCAAAAATTCAATCTCCCTCTCCAGGCCATTTTAGAAGCTCTAACTCTCCAGAAATCATCTCTTACCCACCCTAAACACGAATCAAGCATAAAATCATGTTTAACTTCAAACACAAACACGAATCGAATCAAAGAAGTTTTTAGGTCAAACTTTCAGAACATCATAACATGCTTATTTCTTGCTCATTTTCAAAAGTAAATAGATCCCCATGATCAGTGCAACATACAGAACAATATTCTAACAAGAAATTAAAGTTCTGGAAAAATTGTTCATCATGCTACCTGAGATTGAGCTTTCGATTCAGGAGCTTTCTGGCTGGTTCTTTGGCTCAAACAAGTCCCAATGATCCTCCTTTGAAGCTTTTGACACTTAGTTGGAGTTTATGTGGCCTCTAGAGAAAGTTGGCAGAAGCTCAGGTCAAGTGTATGTTGAAATCGTGTTTTTGATTCAGGGGGTTTCAGGCCATGGTGAGGGGTGATTTGTGATCAGTGAAGTGAGTTGAGATTGTTTGTGAAGTTTGTTTTTGTGTTTGAGGCTTGTGGAGAGTGTTTCGAAGGAAAATGCAAGTTGGAGAGATTTTGTGAATCCTGTCTTGTGGGAGGTTTCAGCCTTGTGTGTCCTATGAAAATGAAGCCTTGGGATGTGTTTGTAAAGTCTGGATTGGGCAGAGAGTGGTTGTGTCACTGTGGGATTGGTATGGCTTCAAGTTGCAAAAAGTCAAGCAAGTTGTACTTGGAGGTATGGGCAAGTGGCAGGCTAGGATAGGAGCATGGCTGAGTTCAGCTATGTTTAGGGAGAACCATGGAACTTGATTTGAGATGATTCAGCAAGTTGCATAAAGTTTATGATGTGTTTTGCAAATTTCACAAGTTTTGGTCCCTTTGTGAATTCTTGAGATTCAAGGCATGAAATGTGATGCTTCTTTGATGCAAACTGACTTTTAGGTCTTGGTACATGTTTGTATGAAGATTAGAAGTGCATTTGATATCTTTAGAACACTTGATCAAGTCATTTTGCAAAATGCCTCTTTGGTGGAAACTTTGAAATTTTGTGATTTTTGCCAACTTTGACAAGTCATAACTTTTGATCCAAAATGAATTAGGTCATGTTCTTGTACTTTTTGAAAAGGGGATGATCCATTCTACAACTTTCATGACCAAAGTTTTTCCATTTGAAGCTCTTTTGAATCAAAAAGTAAAGGTTGAAAAAGTTGCCTAAAATGACAATTCCATTAAAAGTCAAACTTGCCCAAAAAGTCAACTTTGCAAAAGACTTGAAATTCTCCAATTTTGTGAACTTCTAACAACTTCTATGATCAAATAAAGATCAAATACAATCAAAATTATGAAGAACAACCTTTGGTTGGGTCATTGAGGGCCTCAGATGCCCTGATTTTGCACTGACTTGCTTGAAAAGTCAACTCTTGATCAGATGACTTCCCCATGGAATTTCTTCATGAAAATTGATATGCATACTACCTATACCATATAGAGACCCATAGAAACAATAATGACCAAAAAATTTGGAGTTATGGCCTCTGAAACCAAAACCCTAATTTTAGGTCATATGTGCAGTCAAGCCTAGCTCTGCTTCCATACCATCCTCAGCTCTTGTGATTTTTTGGCATTCTTGACTTTGAGAGGATATAATATGATGCTTGAACATACATGGACCCCTTTGAAGTGATTTATGACCTTTGGAGTGGCTCAAGTGGCCCTTGGATTGCTCAGATCACAAACCCTAGGTGCAGATGACTTTGAACCAATGCAGTGAATTAAAAATGTGATATGAGATGCTATGATTGGATTTATGCATATGAAATGATCACAAGCCATGGTGTGAATGGGTGAGGGAAAATTTGGGGTGTTTACAGCTGCCCCTATTCAAACATGAGTTAGCTGTGCAGGATGTAAGCAACGGCTTAACAGGCAAACAAGATAACTTGTGGTTGAATACCAAAGACAGTCCAAAATTTGCACTCACAGAATGAAGAAGAAAAGGGATATAGATTGTAAAAGAAAATAAAGTATATTGTAAAGTATGGGCGACGGAGGACGACCGTCGAGCAGAGGACGACTGCTGGGTAAAGAGTAATGACGGGGACAGCCAACATGCTGGGAAAAGTGCGGGAAAATAAAGCAATGACGGGGACGGCCGACATGCTGGGGGATAAAAAGGAACCATGATGGGGACGACCATCAAGATAAATTTGTAAGATTCTCTGGGGATTAATGAAACATGACGGGGACGGCCATCAAGTTCATAAAGTAAAGTAACCAACGATGGGGACGGCCATCGGGCTAAAAAAAGAAAAGGGACCACGACGGGGACGGCCATCGGGTTAAAGAATAAATGAAATAAACAGATGATGAGGTACGGTCATCAAAGGTGAAGGACGATCACCTAGCAGGGGACGGCTGCTCTGTTGGGGTTAAGATGAGGGACGGTCATCTAAGGTGGAGGACGACCACCTGGCAGGGTACGGCTGCCGAAAATATCGCGACATAGGACGAATGCCGGATAAAAGGTCAACGATGGGGACGGCCATCGGATGAGCATGATGGAGGACGACCATCAAGAGGTGGAGGACGGCCACCTAGCAGGGGACGGCTGCTCTCAAGGTTTATCATGGCATAGGACGAATGTCAGATAACCAAAATCAACAATGGGGACGGCCATTGGATAAAATGATGAAGGACGATCATCAAAGAAAGGTGAAGGACGATCACCTAGCAGGGGACGGCTGCTAAATATCACGACATAGGACGAATGTCGGATAGAAAATCAACGATGGGGACGGCCATCGGATGAGCATGATGAAGGACGATCATCAAGAGGTGGAAGACGACCACCTAGCAGGGTACGGCTGCTCTCAGGGTTTATCATGACATAGGACGAATGTCAGATAAAAAGAAATTTGCTTTACGGGTAATCTACTGGGGAATAGTAAACACGGACGAGTGTTTATATCCAAGAAATAAAAGGTATAAGTGTTTAGATGTTTGTGTATAGATTAAAGACGCGGACGAGCATCCTTAAGACTATGATACAGACGAGTATCAGGTAGAAACAAATACCGACACGTGTTCAGAGATGATGATACGGACGAGTATCAACTGGTTAACAGAGAACACGGACGAGTGTTGAATATGATGGGACTCTTCTGGGAATAGTAGACACGGACGAGTATCTATATTCAAGAAGACAAAAGTGTTTGACACGGTGTATGGATTAAAGATGCGGACGAGCATCCTTAAGACTATGATACGGACGAGTATCAAGTAGAAACAAACGCTTGACGCATGCTCTGAGATGATGGTACGGACGAGTACCAACTGGTTAACAAAGAACACGGACGAGTGTCGAATCTTTGGGGATGTAAATGGTGTATACAAGATACGGACGAGTATCTGTATAAGTATGATTGGTGTATATTTAAGTACTCCACCTGCTGGGGAGAGTGACACGGACGAGTGTCAAGAGGAAAGTGTAGTATAAACAAGTATCTGATATACAAAGTGTTTAGATTACTGTGCTGGGGAAGGTGACACGGGCGAGTGCCAAGGAATTGTATATATATGTATCTATGAGTGCAAAGGGGACGCTTTGGCTTTCTGCTGGGGATACGACACGGACGGGTGTCGAGAAGTATCTGTAATACACAAGTGTTTGTTTGTAAAGAGAAGCTCGGGCAACTTTACTGGGGAATGATGACACGGACGGGTGCCACAAGGAGTGTGTATTCGTATTGGTGAATGTGAGGCAACTGCTTTTGCTGGGGAATCTGGGGGGTATTCCGTATATTGTTGATGGGTTGTCGATATTCACAAGTGTTTGATTCAGACCATGACTTATGATTATGTAACATGTTTGATTTTTGCCGTAATGCTCCGTATTAGACGGAAGGCTACGCTTCGTGGGGTGAATATGATGCGAATGCTATGATTATGCAAAAGATCCCGATCCGGGATTCGGATCCCATTGCTGTGAAGATCTCTGGTCGATCTGTTTGAAGTGATCATCCCAGCTGGGGATGAGATCATTGGTAGATATGATGAAATGATTCTGCTTGGGGGAAATGGGTCGATGATGGACCTATTCCTGTAAATGAGGGACCCAGCTGGGGTTTGTAGAAGCTTTCGCCACTCTGTTGTGATTCCTTCATGCGTTGCTCTTCTGATAGAGGGGCTGAGACTCTGTGGGGAGATGGTTCCCGGGCTTTTTGTATTTGGATGAGGAGGAGTAACGGATGGCAACTCAGCTTGGGAGAAACAACAAGTGGCAAATCAGCTGGGGAGAAAGCACTTGGGTGCTAAGACTGAGTGAGTGTTGATTTCCCAGCTTGCTGAGATGAAGCTTTCATGCCCCATGTTGCGCTTTTGAATACCTGCAATCCTGCAAAGACAGAGAAACGCACAAGTAATCCCGAGGCATCCCTTCCCGGATTCTGTCATAGGAGTGAGACACTCCCGAGAGTAAGTATATTTCCTGCAAGCACGTAGTTCTTATTTTTTTTGAGGATAAACATCTGTATTCATGCAATCAATGTTTTAAAGATATCAGACATTCTTTGCAAATAAACTGAAGTGTACGAGGTGAAACTTGACTGAAAATCTGTTTTTATTAATTCATATGCCCTGAATTGGCAAGATACAGTCAAAGAAACATATCTCCTGAAATGAGGGGATTGTTACAAATTGAGAAACAAAATGCTGGCAATGTTGACGACGCTTCAAGGAGCTTCCCTCCTGCTATGACTCGTATGACTTTTGACGTTCTTCTCGTCTTGCTTTCTGAAGAAGGCTGATTCTGAAAGAAGCTTGATCCTTTCGAAGCTTACCAAGTTGTAAGCGATACAGATGAATTCAGAATGCAGTTGTTCGCTTATTCCCTTGTTTTGCATGGATCGCCCTTTCGGGTTTTCAATCCATCAGGATACCCATTTTTGCCTGAGTTGTCCAATGCGGCTTTTCAACTCAGTGGGTGTACAATTTTTTTATATTTATTTCCCTTATTTTTGCCCAAGTCTTTTATTCTGTTTTTGACTTGCCGGGATGCCCTGTTTTTGCCTGGACTCACATTCTGTTTTTATGTCCAGCGGGTCATTTTTATGCGAAGTATTTTTTAACTGCATCTGAATTCACAGGGGACGGGAAATCTTCACCATCCATGGTGCTGAGCATCAGTGCTCCACCAGAGAAAACTTTCTTTACTACAAATGGTCCTTCATAGTTTGGAGTCCATTTGCCCCTGTGGTCTGTATGAGGAGGGAGGATTCTTTTCAGCATAAGATCTCCTACTTGATACTCTCGGCGCCTAACTTTCTGATCGAAGGCTTTCTTCATTCTTTTCTGATACAACTGCCCATGACAGATTGAAGCCAATCTTTTCTCTTCAATCAGACTCAGTTGTTCGTATCGGGACCGGACCCACTCTGCTTCGTTCAGCCTAACATCCATCAGTACCCGAAGGGAGGGTAGTTCAACTTCAACAGGTAGGACTGCTTCCATACCATACACAAGTTGATACGGTGTTGCCCCAGTGGATGTTCTGATTGACGTTCGGTACCCATGCAAGGCAAATGGCAGCATCTCATGCCAGTCTTTGTAAGTGACTACCATCTTCTGCACAATCTTCTTGATATTCTTGTTGGCTGCCTCAACAGCGCCGTTCATCTTTGGCCTGTAAGGAGAAGAATTGTGGTGTTGGATCTTGAAGTCCCGGCATAGCTCAGCCATCATTTTGTTGTTTAAGTTAGAACCATTATCAGTAATGATTCGCTCGGGCACTCCATACCGACAAATGATATCTCTCTTCAGGAATCGGGCTACCACTTGTCTTGTAACATTGGCGTAGGAAGCTGCTTCGACCCACTTGGTGAAATAGTCAATGGCGACCAGGATGAATCTGTGGCCGTTTGAAGCAGTAGGCTCAATCTTGCCAATCATATCAATGCCCCACATAGCAAAGGGCCAGGGTGAAGACATTACGTTCAGAGGATTGGGAGGCACATGCACCTTATCTGCATAAATCTGGCATTTATGGCATTTTCTGGCGTAGGCACAACAGTCTGCATCCATTGTGATCCAGTAATAACCTGATCTTAGCAATTTCTTGGCCATGGCATGCCCTCCTGCATGGGTACCAAAGGATCCTTCGTGCACCTCGTGCATCAACAAGCCTGCTTCTGTTCTATCAACGCATCTGAGGAGTACCATATCAAAGTTTCTCTTGTACAGGGAACCATCAGTGTTCAGAAAGAAACTGCCAGCAAGCCTCCTTAAAGTCTTCTTATCATTGGAAGATGCCCCAGGTGGGTATGCTTGATCCTCCAAGAAGCACTTAATGTCATGAAACCAAGGCTTATCATCTTTGACAATATCTGCTGCAAATACATATGCTGGTCTGTCAAGTCTGGACACTGAAATCTGAGGTACAAAGTTGGCAGCCTGAACTTTGATCATTGATGAAATGGTAGCCAGAGCATCTGCAAACTGATTCTCGTCCCGAGGGATATACTCAAGCTTGACCGTTGTGAAGAAAGTCAATAACCTTCTTGTATAATCCCTGTAAGGTATCAGATGCTCTTGGTGTGTGTACCATTTTCCGTTGGTTTGATTAACTACCAGAGCTGAATCTCCGAATACAGTCAATGTCTTGATCCTGAGGTCAATGGCTTCCTCAAGACCCATAATGCAAGCTTCGTATTCAGCTTCGTTGTTGGTGCAGTTAAAGGTGAGTTTTGCCGAGAAAGGCATGTGAACTCCCTTAGGTGTTATGAGTACTACACCAATACCACGACCATTCATATTAACAGCCCCATCAAACATCATGGTCCATTCTTCTTCTGGGTCAGGCCCTTCAGTGTGAACAGGCTCTTCATGATCTTTCGCTTTTATGAACATGATGTCTTCATCAGGGAAGTCAAATCTCATAGGCTGGTAATCATCAATAGGTTGCTCAGCAAGATATTCAGACAATACACTGTCCTTGATGGCTTTTTGGGATGTGTACTGAATGTCATATTCTGTGAGGATCATTTGCCACCTTGCAACCCGTCCGGTAAGAGCTGGCTTCTCGAAAATGTACTTGACTGGGTCCATTTTGGAAATCAATAAAGTGGTGTGGGTCAACATATACTGTCTCAGTCGGCGAGCAGCCCACGCTAAAGCACAACAAGTTTTCTCGAGCAGTGAATAACGTTGTTCACAGTCGGTAAACTTTTTGCTCAGGTAGTATATTGCATACTCTTTTCGACCAGACTCGTCATGCTGGCCCAACACACACCCCATCGACTCTTCTAATACTGTCAAGTACATTATCAGAGGTCTTCCTTCAACTGGAGGCATAAGGATTGGAGGTTCTTGCAAGTACTCCTTGATCTTGTCAAAAGCCTTTTGGCAGTCTTCGTTCCACCTGACCGTCTGTTCTTTTCTTAACAGTTTGAACAAGGGTTCACAGGTTGCAGTAAGGTGAGATATGAACCTTGAAATGTAGTTCAATCTACCTAGAAACCCTCGAACTTCTTTCTCAGACCTTGGTGCAGGCATTTCTTGAATGGCTTTGACTTTATCAGGGTCAACTTCAATCCCTTTCTCGCTTACAATAAAGCCCAGCAGCTTACCAGATCACACCCCGAATGTGCACTTGTTGGGGTTCAGCTTCAGTTGATACTTCCTCAGACGCTTGAATAGTTTCAGCAGATTTATCAGGTGGTCTTCTTCTGTGAGGGACTTGGCAATCATGTCATCCACATAACATTCGATTTCTTTATGGATCATATCATGGAATAATGTCACCATAGCCCGTTGATATGTTGCACCAGCATTCTTCAAACCAAATGGCATCACCTTATAACAGAACGTGCCCCAGGGTGTGATGAAGGTTGTCTTCTCCATGTCTTCAGGTGACATCTTGGTCTGGTTGTATCCTGAAAATCCGTCCATGAAGGAGAATACCGAGAACTGAGCCGTATTATCAACCAATACGTCAATGTGAGGTAATGGAAAATCATCTTTCGGGCTGGCTCTGTTCAGATCCCGGTAGTCAACACACATCCTTACTTTGCCATCTTTCTTAGGCACAGGTACTATATTAGCAACCCACGGTGGATAGCTTGTTACGGCAAGGAATCCGGCGTCCCACTGCTTTTGTACCTCTTCTTTGATCTTCATTGCCATGTCCGGGCGAGTACGGCGCAGTTTCTGTTTCACTGGTGGGCAATCTTCTCTCAAAGGCAGCTTGTGCATAACAATATCGGTGTCCAATCCTGGCATATCATGATAAGACCAAGCAAACACATCCACATATTCTTGAAGCAGGTCAATCATTTGTTTCTTCACTGAGTCTTGTAAGCAGGCCCCGATTTTAACTTCTTTCACATCTTCATCTGTACCAAGATTAATCGTTTCGACCTCCTCCTGATGAGGAGTGATAACCTTCTCCTCTTGCCTTAACAACCTGGCTAGCTCTTCAGGAAGCTCATAATCTTCTTCAACCCCTTCATCAGCTTGATTGATTGGATTGTCAAAGTCATACGAAGTCATAGCCGTGCTGTTGTCGGTGCGGTCTGGAAGACACTCTCTGCAAGGGTTCAGTTTTTTCATTTTAGTGATTGATTTTAATCTTGTTTAGAAAAGTGAAATAAAGTTGTCATTTTGAAAACATTGCCATTTATTTTTTGTACAAAAAGAAAAATGGAAAAACAGTGAGCAAAAAAGAAAAAGACTCATTTGAAAAAGATGTCTGATATTTCATTAATTAATCTTGTTGCACAAAAATTACAGATGGCCCAATTACAAAATGAGTCTTGTCATCTTGGGCAAGATGCAAGACTTGATGCATGCTTAAAATATACAGGAAATAATAATTACTCTGCGGGAGTAACCCTTATAATTTCCTGGGAAGACCAGTTTGAGATACGGCTCCCCGGGATCCTTGGACGAATCCAGCATTCCAGGTTGCGTTCATCTTCCGACTCATCTTCCAAGTTGTTGACAACATCAGGGATGAGCATCCCCCCACTAACAAAGTTGGGCTTCTTAGCAGCCTCTGCTTGATCTTGTTGAGTTGGTTTGTAACCCAACCCAAATCTATCCTCTTTCTTCTCCACAGGCAACAGTTTGCCCCAGCGTTGAGCATTCCCTTCTTCCACAACCCTCCGGGCTTGCTGGTAGGATGTCATGGAAGTCCCAAGTACAGCAGATGTTTCATTAACATTCAGAGCCTCAAACCCTTGACTCATTGTTTCGTGGATCTCCCCATCCATCTCGATGTATTTGTATGTAGCCAGATGGCTAACAAAAATATCCTCCTCTCCACAAATAGTAACGACTTGGCCTTCCCACTCGAATTTTAACTTCTGGTGAAGGGTAGACGTAACTGCGCCAGCGGCATGAATCCATGGTCTACCCAACAAACAACTGTAGGCAGGCTGAATGTCCATCACGTAGAAGGTCGTTTTGAAAGTTTGTGAGCCAATCGTTACAGGCAACTCAATTTCTCCCAGAACTGATCTCTTAGAGCCGTCAAAGGCTCTCACTACCAAGTTACTGGGACGTAATGCCAATCCTTCATACTCCAATTTCACAAGGGCTTTTTTAGGTAAGACATTGAGGGATGATCCTGTGTCTACCAGCACATGGGAAAGAACTGCACCCTTACATTCCATGGTAATGTGCAAAGCCTTGTTATGATTGCGGCCTTCCGTAGTCAAATCGGTGTTGGTAAATCCTAGTCCATTACTAGCATTAACATTTCCAACCACAACTTCCAACTGATTGACTGTAATCTCTTCCGGCACATAAGCTGCGTGCAAGACTTTTAGTAGTGCGTTCCGATGAGCCTCGGAGCACATAAGCAATGATAGAATAGAGATCTTGGAAGGCGTCTGGTGAAGCTGGTCCACTATCTTGTAATCACTTTTCTTGATGATTCTCATGAATTCATCAACTTCTTGATCAAAAGGCATTTTCAAAGCTTCTTTAACAATTTGCTCTTCTTGCACCATGCTCTTCCCTTTTGCCTTGGCAGCAGCTTCTGCTTCGGCACTGGGTCTTGGAATTTGCGGGGCAAAGAGACGTCCGCTTCGAGTGAAGCCTCCGCCTCCCCCACATTGTCTATTTGTGGTGAAGAAGTTGATGATTCAAGAGTGATTTTCTGTCCTTCGCAGTATAGATCGGAGCCGTAATGCCAAGGGATGGCATTACTGCTTTCATAAGGTACTGGCCCAGGCACTGTGATAGTGACTGGACTGATGGCAGCTGCAGAAGGGACCATGATAGTATGTGGATCATAGTATATTGTGACTGGTGCTCTGATAGGAGTGGCATTTTGTGAGTTGTAGGCAGAATCATTTGTAGGATCATAATAAATTGTAACTGTTGAGACGCTTTCATTGCTTGCTGCTGATGTTGTAGGAGACATTGTTGATTGGATGGGTATTGTTGTTGTAGGAGACTCTGAATGAAGGGGTGCTGAAGTTGTAGAAGGGATGTTTGCTGATATTTGGTCCGTTGAAGTAACAGATGAAGCATTTGTTGACGAGATTGAAGAGTTGTCTGGAACAATGGTTGTTGCAGTTGTAGAAGACTCGGGAATTGTTGTTAAGGAGATTGCTGGATTGGTAGGTATTGATGTTGTGATTTGAAGCATGCCACTCTGGATGAGACCATCTATGCCATCCCTCAAGTTATCACACCCATTCACCGAAATGTTGCAATAAGCACATTCTAGCTCACATCCAGGGAAAATTTGACATTCAAGGAGTTGAGCTTTAATCTCTACCAAGGGTGTCCGAATCTGACCCACACTGGTTATCAAGTAAGACGACTTATCCTCTTCAATAGCATTGATTCTAGGGCCTCCGTGGTGTGGCATAGGGTTCTTGTTAACATTTGGTGGTGGTGCGAAGTTTAGAGCTTTGGAGTCTACCAGGTCTTGTACCTTCATGTGCAAGGCTCTGCACTTCTCTGTACTATGGCCAGGTGCATTTGAGTGAAAAGCACATCTGGCGCTGGCGTCATAATTTCTGGGCAGACTGGTAGGATCTGGAGGTGCCAATGTCCTTAGCTCAACCAGGTTGAGTTTCAGGAGTTGCGGCAGTAATGTGGCATAAGGCATAGGGATCAGATCGATCACCCTATTGGCCTGAGAAGGTCTCTGTTGAAATGGTCTTTGCTGATTGTTGTTACTGGCGTTGTTGTTGTTATAATTTCTCTGAGGAGGATACTGAGTCTGTTGCTGATAATTTTGTTGCTGTGGTTGATAAGCTGGTTGTGGATGAATTGGAGCGGGAATGGTGACTGCCGCCATAGACCTGTGAACATATTGGGGTCTGCCCCTGCTGGTATGGATAGTATTGGTTTCACCAGCTCTTCTCGGACCTACAAAAGGTTTTCTGGGGTTGCTAGACGAGCTTGCACCGTTGTCAGAAATCTTACCCATCTTTAATAGGCTTTCAATTCTTTCCCCGGCTATGACCACGTCAGCAAAGCTAGTGGAAGAAAAGGCAGCCAGCCTGTCAATGTATGTCCCTTGGAGGGTGTTCATAAACATATCAGCCATCTCCCTCTCTGACATGGGTGGCTGGACAGCAGCAGCAAGCTGTCTCCACCTCTGAGCGTACTCCCGGAAGCTTTCCCTGGATGATTGAGACATCCCCATCAGGAGGGTCCTGTTGGGAGCCATATCCAAGTTGTACTGATATTGTCTGATAAAGGCCTCAGCCAAGTCCTTCCAGCACCTGATGGTTGCTCTAGTCAGGTGAGAGTACCATTCCCTTGAAGCTCCTGTTAAGCTATCTTCAAAATAAAACATCCATAGCTTTTCGTCCATGGTATATGCCTTCAGCCTCCCCAGAAAGGATTGTAAATGGGTCCGGGGACAGGAAGTTCCGTTGTATTTTTCAAAACACGGAGGTTTAAATTTGTGGGGAATCCTGACCCCGTCCACTAGACCCATGTCCATAACATCAAAGCCCAAAGAATTCTGGGACTCCAGGGATCTCAGTTTCTCAGCAATCTCATCTAGCCTTCTGTCATAGGCTTCCTCCCCAGCTCCCATCACTGTAAACTGGTCTTCCTGAGGGTCTTCTTGTAACACTCTGCCTGCAGTGGCAGTCCCTTGCACATTAGCAGGGATGTTGATCTCTGGATGAAGGTGGGGTCCATAGACTGGAGGATTAACATGAGGTTGAACTCTCTCATTATTGCTTGTCCCAGCAGTCCCTAGGTGGGGGTCTTCCTGATTCTGCCTTTCTACCAGTGCTCTTAATCTCTCTTGGCTTTGAGCCATATTATTCATCACCTCTATAAATTGTGTCATCTGATTCCTCATTTCCAATCTCTCATTGGCCATTTGAGTCCTGACCTCTGTAAGGTCCTGCTGTACTTGGTCCATTTGTATACCCGGAAGGTTGTTGCGGGTTGGATATCTGTGTGGACGGTTGAGTGGAAACACCCGACGTCGAGCAATAGTTCCTGAAGTCACAACAGAGTTAGTATCAGCAAAACAAAAACCTACAAAACAAAACAAAAGGTTAGTATGTGTCGCTCCCGATAGGTGGGACCAGGCCCAGATAAAGGTACAGACGCGAACGGTCGGCGAGAGGGACAATGAGAACACACAGCCGTGAACTCACTGGAGATGAATAGAGTCGCCAGCTAGGCATTTTTATCCCGGAGGAAAGGCAATGCTGCATAGGCCTAGAAAGATATGGATAAGACGGTTGCGAACCAGAGAGACTGAGAGAGGGGGTTGGTTACAACCTGGGAAGGTATTAGCACCCAGATTGTCCGCCGTACTCGACGGGATCCACGCTTAAAAGATTTGTGTTTTAAAGGGGTAGTGTCAGTGCAATTTGTGTATAAATGAGCTGGAAAAGGATGTACAGGTGTCAGTGTAAGAGAAGTGAAGTGTATAATGATGTGTCAGTGTAAAGATGAGAATGAATTGCTCAAGATTATGAGGCTAAAGAATAAAGCTAGAAGGAGGGGGAATATACAGAGACTTTTGTTCGATAACTGTTAAGTTATGCCTACGTATCCTCTCGTGCAATGAGGAAGTCAGAACACCGTAGTTCGACCCAAAGAGACTGAAAGATGAATTGACTGATGAACTGCTTGCTTGTCTATGCTCAAGTGTATGACCTGTCTGGCTCAGGTGCAAACTGTCTTGCATTAGACGGAAGAAGCAAGTTCTCGTTTGTGAGTGAAGATGATGAGAAAAGAATCCCGAAGGAGACGATTATTGTTTGTTTTTGTATTTTCAGTCTTTTATTGCTTTTGAAGATTTGTCATAAGTTAATGAGCTTAAGTCTAAACCAATGGATTTAGTAAACTCATCACATCTTCCCTCTGTTTAGGGGTAATGAGATTACCTTAAGTGTGAAGTCAGATTCCCACACTTAATCACCTTTGGTGTAGGATTAAGATCATTAACCTACTTGTGATTATTTAGATGTTTTTTTGGTGTTTTTGTTTAGTGTTGAGTAATGAGGTTAAGCCATAATCAAGGATTAAACAGACTCATTACACCATCCTAAAAGAAGGATAATAGATGAGAATGTTTAAGCTGAGGAAAGCTCCTCAACTTAATCCATGATTAGGGATTAAACTCATGACAAAACAAGCCTTTATGGGGTGGATTTTAGTTAATGATATGATGAAGAAGTGAGTTTTAGGGTTTATAAGACAAACTTGAGGGGGACTTGTCCATTAACACTAGGGTTAGTCCTTCTTAACCCTTTAAGGAAGAATTAGAACCCTAATGCAAGGCCCAAGTTACAAGTGCAATGTCTTGATACTTATTAAGTGAATTGATTAAGAGATTTAAACACATTAAGGGTTTAACACTTAGGATTAAAGTTATACACTCCATCCTAAGAGAAGGATGCAGGCATAAGCTTAATCTCAAAGCCTTAAAGCCTTTAGGGTTTAGTCCCTGATTTTTGAGATGAGAAGAGAAGACACAAAGAGACACAAAGGTAAAACTAAGAGGGGAGACTAATCAAAACCCTAATCATTGTCATGCTTGGTTGTTCCTAAGGTTTGTGAGGTTTTCAGGAGAAATCTTCAATGGAACCACCAGGAAGCAGATGAAAGGATCAAGAGAAGCAAAGTAACTTGCTTCATTCAAGAAGTCAAGTCACTTGAAGAAAGAGAGTAAGAGGAAGAAGGATGGGCAAGCCCAAACTCAAACACATACAAGAATGCAGCAATGGAGGCAAGAGAGATGAAAAGAAAGGTTATGAGAAGTGAAGGAAAATTCACTTCTCAAGTTCACTTACCACCTGAAAGGTTAGAAAAGAAATGCAATGCAATGCAAAAATGGGATGGGATGACATGATGAGAGACAAAACCAGAAGCATTTACATGATGCTAATGATGCTATGAGATGCTACAAACATGAGGCAGCACATGGAAATGATCATACAAGCTCATGAATGCAAATGAAGCAAGTTAAAATGCATGAACATACATGAAAAGTTATGAAGTGCACATGGCATACAACATGGCAAATACATGATGCAATGATCAAACATGCTTTCAATATGTCTTATGATGTCAAATGAATCACATGGATGCTTGAAATGTCATGGCAAGTCATGGTATGCAAGAGAATGCAAGATGGATGCATATGGAAGTCCAAATTAGGGTTTATGAACCAAACATCAAACAAAAGTCAAAATCAGAAGCAAACCCTAAGATAAAAAATGGAAAATGCCACACAAAGGACCCCTAATCCTATACTAAACCAATGCCCAAAGGAGAGGTCTCAACTCTTAACTAATCTCAAGTTATGATTTTTACAAGTTTTTAGGGTTTTTAGGGTTCCTAAACAAAAGAAATGCCAAACAAAATGAAAATGAGAGATCAAATCATGGCCATTTAATCTCATAAACTACATGCTAAACACAATGCAATGCAAAAAGAATCAATGTTCAACTCTTCATGAATAGGCAGAAATGATTTTTTTGAACTTAGGATCAAAATAATGCACAAAAATGATTTTAATTCAAAGAAAAATTCTCAAAATGCATCAAGATCCAAAAAGAAATTTGGTTTGAAGGTTGGACAATGTTTCTAAATGTCCTAGAACATTTCATGAATTTTTTGGTGATTTTTAGATACTTAAAAGTATTTTTAATAAATTAATTCTCATTAATCAATTAAAAATAATCCTTTAATTATTTAAAAATATATTTTAAATGCTAAAAATGAAAATAAACATATTTTTGTGTCATAAAAATTAATAAAACTCTTGAGAAAAAGTTTCATAATTTTTAAGACATTTTTGCTATTTAAAATAAATTATGCAAAACAAATGAGAAAAATATGAAAATAAAATGAAAATAAATGAATTAAAGAGAAGTCAGCTGATCCAAGGGCCTGAATTCAAAGTCACACGCGCGGGAGTTGACTGCGCGCCACATCCTACGGCTCAAATTCAAAAATGACTAATTAATGCTTAAACCCTAATTTCGCCGTTAAACACTTTCAGATGACCGGAACAGTGTTCCGGTCATCTTCTCCGTTCACCCCAAACCTCAAACTCACTCCATACGTCCTGAAAATGAAATATAATTGAACAGAAATGTTTCCCACTCACTCACGAATCATAACCCTCACTCAAAACAAATTTATTTTTCCAGGAAAGGCTGAATCGAAGCAAACAAGAACTAGGGCAAAAAAGTTTCAGAGATCAATTAAATTCTCATTTCATCACCATTTTCAAAACTAAAAGCACCAGGACAATCAGTGAAGCATAGAGAACAAGTTTAGAACATAAAAAATGATTTCTGGAAAAATATTTCTTGAGCTACCTGAGATTTGAAGCTTTTACTCCAGCAACTTTCAGACCTCCCCTCCTTGTGAAATCCACCCCTTATGACCTCTTGATGATGCTTGAATGCTTTGGAGAAGTTTATGCTGGCTAGATGAAGAGTTTGAACAGCTTCTGCTCAAGCTCAGTTGAAAATGGCAATGATGATGCAGGCAGTTTCAGGCCAATGTGAGTGGTTCTTTGTGATCAGGGAGATGTTTTAAGAAGGTTTATGGAGTTTGTTTGGATGTTTATGGCCTGTGGAGTGAGTTTCGAAAGAAACTGCAAGTTGGAGTGAAAATGGAGAAGGGGTGTTCTTGCTTGATTCAGGCTTGGTTCTTTGTTGGTTTGGGCTTAATGAGGCATGGTGAGTTGAGTAGTGGAACTTGTTTTAATGTTTGTGAGCTGGGCAGAGAGATTCGAAGAGCAATGCAAATGGGGTGAGTTTTGTGTATGTGATGCTATGGTGTGTTTCAGCTTGGCCTCCTCATATGTTTGGCTTGCAAATGGATAGTATAAAATAATCCTATAGGTCAGATGATTTGACCTGGCCTTTATTGATTGGTAAGTTCACTTTTGCCAAAAGTCCACTCTTTGTGTAAGGAAAGTATGGGCTTGGTTCTAGGCTAGTACAAAGCATGGGGCTGCGCAGCAAGGGTGAGGGGAAGGGCTAGCAAGGTTCAACATCCAATGTAGCAAGTGGTAGGAAGTGTGATCATGAGTTTTGCAAGTTGGTCATCTTTGGAAACTTCATGAAAATGCCTTGTTACACAAACCATGAACATGTGATCTTTTGGTCCAAATCTGATTTTTAGGGCTTATGTGATGTTTGTACATTGGTTTGATGTCAACTAGAAGTTACAAACAGCCTTGGTTCATGATCTTGCAAACTTTCCATTTAGTGCACATCTTGAAAATCAATGATTTTTGCCAACTTTGTCACACCATAACTTTTGATCCAAAATGAATTAGGTCATGTTCTTGTACTTTTTGAAAAGGGAAAAATGTATTCTACAACTTTCATGACCAAAGTTTTTTCATTTGAAGCATTTTTGGATCAAGAATCAAGGCTTGAAAAGTGACCTAAAATGACACATTCTTGAAAAGTCAACTATACCCAAAAAGTCAACATTTGCAAAAACTCCAAATTCTTGATTTTTGTGGACTTCAAACTTCTTCCATGATCAAATAAAGATCATATACACTCAAAATGATGAAGATCACCCATTGGTTGGGTCATTGGGGGCCTCAGATGCCCTGATTTTGCACTGGCTTGTCTGAAAAGTCAACTCTTGATCAGATGACTTCCCCATGGAATTTCTTCATGAAAATTGATATGCATACTCCCTATACCATATAGAGATCAATGGAAACAAGAATGACCAAAAAATTTGGAGTTATGGCCTCTGAAACCAAAACCCTAATTTTAGGTCAACTGTGCAGTCTATCTTGGCTCTGCTTCCACACCAATCCCAGTTCTTGTGATTCTTTTGAAATCTTGACTTTGAAAGGATGGAATATGATACAAGAACACATATGGACCCCTTTGAAGTGATTGGTTGCCTTTGGAGTGGCTTAAGAAGCTCTTGGATTGCTCAGATCACAAACCCTAGGTGCAGATGACTTTGAATCTATGCAGTGAATCAAAAATGAGATATGAGATGATATGATTGTGTCTTTGCATATGAAATGATCACAAGACATGGTGTGAATGGGTGAGGGCAAATTTGGGGTGTTTACAGTATGCAATGCAGTATGCTTATTTGTTTCCAAGGTATCCAGCTTGGCACTTGGTTTTGACCTTTCCAGACCCTCGAGGAAGATGCTTGTGATGTTGCTTTGAAAGATCTCAGATAAAACAAACCAACACATATATTACAAAAGGTAAATGATACATAGTTTGTTTCTTTTTACAATACATGCCCTCCGAGGGGTCAAAAATACAACATAAAGAAAAGTACATGAAATGAAAGCAACAACAAGCAAAAGTCAGACACTAAGACCAAACTCATCCTCCTGAACTTCCTTGAGAAGTGCTTCAGTCACAGGATCGGCTGGACGCTCTGTAAGGTTCCTGATAAGGAGATTCCTTGTAGTAACAGCTGCAGTTAGCTTCTTGTGTTGACTCTGGTCCTTTGACCTCTTCACACCAGCTTTGATCTTCAACTCTGAGATCTCTCTCTGGGCTGCTGCCAGGGCTTCCTGTTGCTCTTTTGCACTAGCTTCCAGCTGCTCAATCTTGTCCTGAGTCCTCTTATCCTCCTGAGTACGGGCTTCGGTGATCCTGACCCACCTAGCCTGACTCTCCTTCAGATACAAATCAGTCCTAGCTCTCTGGAATTGGGCCTCTTTGCAGGCGTTTTTCAAGATCTGTTCTCCATCCCTTGACTTCTTGATATAGTCCTCTGACTTTTCAATCCTGGCTAGATGCTCCACCTTTAGCTTTTCTAACCTTTCAATGTCCAAGCGACCATCACTCCTCTCCCAGAGGGTCTTCTGTAGAGCCTGAGTCAGATTCTCATTTCTCTCTTTCAATTTCTCAAACTCCTCTAAGCTGACAGTGGCAGGAGGTGGTGTTGTGGAAGGCCCAGGCATATCTTCAATAGTGAAGGGCATCCCAGTAATTTGAGCCCTGGCATGAGACCACTCATAGTACTGAGCTGAGGCCACATTGTTGCATCTCCCAAGAATGGTTACCCCCTTAGTCTGTACATTGTCCCAAGCCCAGGATGCTTGCCTGACAATAGCCAGATTAGGCTTGATCTCACAATAAAGGGTCTCAGTCAGATCCTGTGCTCTGGGAGGGTGGATCAATGCATAGCCCAGTTGTCTTTTGAATAGCAGAGGGTTGTAGTTGATGCAACCCTTCACTCCTATCAGAGGCACATTGGGAAATTGCCCACAGCTAGTAATGATGTCTCTGCCCTTGGTGCTCTGAGTGCACCACCTGATGTCATCTGAGGTTAGAGCAACAAGCCTCCTAGCCCAATTTTTCTGCTGGTGAGGATTCAAGAATGCATCAGTCTTTGAGCAACCAAGTATGGAACAATGGAGCACAGCATCTCACTAATCTTCCCCTTTGCTTTTCATTCCTTTGGTGAACAGAGTAGTAGAGATCTCCCAGTAAGGTGGGCACTGGGTTCCTCAGGATGAAAAGATGGATTGCATTCTTGCTAATAAACTTAGGCTCGTCTGCAAATAATATGACCCCATATATGCTAAGGGCCAACAAAGCACAGACTGCCTTCCATTCTCCCAAAGAAGCCTTTAGGATGGCCTGAGAGGTCAAGAAATCCAGATGTAGACCAGAGATTCCTGCTTTGGTAGTCATATTCTGCCCAATCAGAACTGGTTCCAGATACAAGGCTCTTGTCACCTCTTCATTACTAGGGAAAGCCATCTTAGGGTTGAAGGGGACTCTACCCCTGATAGGTACACCAATCAGTGATGAATACTCTTCCAACAAGGGTCCCAACTGAAAATTCTGGAAGGTGAAACACCTCAGAGGGGGATCATAGAACTGCAAGCAAGTATGAATCAAGCTCCTCTGTGAAGGGTCCAAATCCATAACCACATCAAGGATTCCTCCATAATGTTCTCTGAATAGTGGTATATGGTCTGGAGTAATCAGGGTCTGAATCTTCCTGATGCTAGCCAACTCAGGCTCAAAGAAATGATAGGAGATGTTACTCTTCTTGGGTGCCATGTTGCTGAAGAAGAGCTGAGACAGATGCTGATAATAACACTGAAGATGGGCCACTGACAGGATGAGACTGGTGATGCATGTGACTGAAGCAGGTAGCTGATAGCTGAAGCAAGTACTGATGAAGATAGGTCTATGCTGAAGAAGGGGTCAAAACCAAGCCAAAATGTAGTATGGATACCCTGAAAAACAAATAAACACATGTTAAAATGATGCAATGATGATGTATGCAAATGATATGAAAGGGTTTGTGACTGAGCTGGATCTGATTAACTGCCTTAATGTAGGTCCATATGTGTTCAAGAAATCCAGATGGAGGTTCATAAGTCCAGTAACCAAGGTGGGGGACTCAAATAAAGAGCCACAAGTCCAGGGTTAAAATCACAAGAACTGTTCCAAAATGGAGTACTCTTAACAATGTAACAGGGTATGTTGAGGCCAAGGGTACCTGCAAACCTGTAAACAGCCCAACCCCCTCACAGGTGATGTTCTAAAACAAGGATCCTCAGACTTGGATCAGTTATGAGAAGTGTAAACACTTCTAACCCGGAGGTATAGTGTTTACAATAACCATAAAAGATCCTCCTCTAATTCACCTCAGTTTCTGAAGGTCATAATAAAGGTCATCAAGACTTAGCAGGCTTCCCAGATAGCCCTAGCACTACAGGAAATCTGCAGCACAGAGTTCTCAAGAAGAAACCCATATCTGAACCGTGTTTCATATTCCCACACCAGACCGAAATGGAATGGGAAAGAACATAAACCACTCTAGCCTAGGTGTCACTCAGGTCCCAGGTATAGGACCTTAACTCTCAGCAGAACACCCACCCACCAAAACAACAAAACAGATCCAGCCAGCACAGTATGACAGTATGATATATGTAAAGCTATAAAGAAAGCAAATAAACAACTGTACATAAAGCAAAAATAAATACAAATACAAGCACAAATAGCACATAACACCCCAGTAAACACAAACCAAACAAGCGCTAGGAGGAACCCACAAAAAGAACCAGCAACCCTGGTTGCAGTATAAGGGTCCCCAGCAGAGTCGCCAAGCTGTCGCTCCCGATAAATGGGACTGGCCCAAATAAAGGTACAGACGCGAACGGTCGGCGAAGGGAGGATGTGAGAACACACAGGAGTGAACTCACAGGGAATGAATAGAGTCGCCAGCTAGGCATTTTTATCCCGGAGGAAAGGCAATGCTGCATAGGCCTAGAAAGAGATGGATAAGACGGTTGCGAACCAGAGAGACTGAGAAAGGGGGTTGGTTACAACCTGGGAAGGTATTAGCATCCAGATTGTCCGCCGTACTCGACGGGATCCACGCTTAAAAGATTTGTGTTTTAAAGGGGTAGTGTCAGTGCAATTTGTGTATAAAGAGCTGGAAAGGATGTACAGGTGTCAGTGTAAAAGAATGTGAAGTGTGATATATACAGTGTCAGTGTAAGAACAGGAATAAGATGCTCAAGATCATGAGGCTAAAGAATAAAGCTGAAAGAGGGGGAATATACAGAGACTTTTGTTCGATAACAGTTAAGTTATGCCTACGTATCCTCTCGTGCAATGAGGAAGTCAGAACACCGTAGTTCGACCCAAAGAGACTGAAAGATGAATTGACTTGTGAACTGCTTGCTTGCCTATGCTCAAGTGTATGACCTGTCTGGCTCAGGTGCAAACTGTCTTGCATTAGACGGAAGAAGCGAGTTCTCGGTTATGAGTGAATGAGATGAGAAAAGAATCCCGAAGGAGACGATTATTGTTTGTTTTTGTATTTTCAGTCTTTTATTGCTTTTGGAGTTTGTCATAAGAAAATGAGCTTAAGCCTAAACCAATGGATTTAGTAAACTCATCACATCTTCCCTCTGGTTAGGGGTAATGAGAATACCTTAAGTGTGAAGTCAGCTTCTCACACTTAATCACCTTTGATGCAGGATTAAGATCATTAACCTACTTGTGATTATTTAGCTGTTTTTGTTTAGTGTTAAGTAATGAGATTAAGCCATAATCAGGGATTAAACAGACTCATTACACCATCCTAATAGAAGGATAATAGATGAGAATGTTTAAGCTGAGTAAAGCTCCTCAACTTAATCCATGATTAGGGATTAAACTCATGACAAAACAAAGCCTTTATTAAGTGGATTTTATTTAATGATATGATGAAGAAGTGATTTTTTAGGGTTTGTAAGACAACTTGAGGGGGACTTGTCCATTAACACTAGGGTTAGTCCTTCTTAACCAATTAAGGAAGAATTAGAACCCTAATGCAAGGCCCAAGTTACAAGTGTGATGTCTTGATGATTATTAAATGAATTGATTAAAAGATTTAAACACATTAAGGGTTTAACACTTAGGATTAAAGTTATACACTCCATCCTAATAGAAGGATGCAGGCACAAGCTTAATCACAAAGCCTTAAAGCCTTTAGGGTTTAGTCCCTGATTATGAGGTGAGAAGAGAAGACTCAATGAGACACAAAGGTAAAATCTAAGTGGGGACTAATCAAAACCCTAATCATTGTCATGCTTGGTTGTTCCTAAAGTTTGTGAGGTTTAAGAAAGAAATCTTCAATGGAATCACCAGGAAGCAGATGAATGGAGCAAGGAGAAACAAAGTAACTTGCTTCATTCAAGAAGTCAAGTCACTTGAAGAAAGAAAGTAAGATGAAGAAGAATGAGCAAGCTAAATCTCAAACACATAATAAAATGCAGCAAGGATGCATAAGAGAGATGAAAAGAAGTTATGAGAAGTGAAGGCAAATTCACTTCTCAAAGTAACTTACCACCTGAAAAGTTAGTGAAAGAAATGAAATGCAATGCAAAATGAGATGGAATGGCATGATGCAAACCAAAACCAGAAGCATATATGAGAGTATAATGATGTTATGAGATGGTGCAAACATGAAAACATGGCTTGAGAATGATCACATGAACAAATGGATGCAAATGAAGCAAGTTAAGAACCATGATTATACATGAAAAGTTATGAAGTACAAATGGCATACAACATGGCAAATACAAGATGCAATGATCAAGCATTCTTCTAATATGTCTTAAGATGTCAAATGAATCAAATGGATGCACAAAATGCTATGGCAAGTCAAGGTATGCAAACAAATGCAAGATGGATGCAAAAGGAAGCCCAAATTAGGGTTTATGATCAATGCATCAAACAAAAACCAAAATCAGAAGCAAACATCAAGATAAAAATTTGAAAATGCATTCAAAGGAACCCTAAACCTAATCTAACTCACTGCCCAAAGGAGAGGTTCCAACTCTTAACCTAATAAAAGTTATGAATTTCCTAAAATTTCTAGGGTTTTAGGGTATCTTAACAAGAAAAATGTCAAACAAATTGAAAATGAAAGATCAAACCATGCCAATTTAATCTCACAAACTACATGCTAAACAAAATGCAATGCAAGAAGAATCAAAGTCCAACTCTCAATGGTTAGGCAGAAATGATTTTTTTGAAGGTTGGATCAAAATAATGCCTTGAAAATGAATTAATTCCATGGAAAATCATCAAAATGCATCAAGATCAAAAAATAAATTTGGTTTGAGGGTTGGACAATGTTTCTAAATGATTATGAGGGTTTCATGAATTTTTTGGTGATTTTTAAATACCTAAAAGTATTTTTAATTAATTAATTCTCATTAATTAATTAAAAATAAACTTTTAAATGATTTAAAAATATTTTTGAATGCAAAAAATAAAAATAAAAATGTTTTTGGTTTCTGAAATTAAATAAAAGTTTGTATAAAAAATTTCAGAATTTTTGAAAAGGTTTTGCTATTTTTAAATAAATGGACAAATTAAATGAAATAAAAAGAAAATAAAATTGGATTTAATCTGAAAATGAGAAAGTATGCGCATCCAAGGGCCCAGATTCAAATTCACACGCGCGGGAGTGAACCTGGCGCGCATCTGGACGGCCTATATTCAAATTTCACTAATTATGATTAGTGCCCTAATCTGAACCCTAAACAAAATCAGGTGACCGGAACAGTGTTCCGGTCATCTTCTCCGATCACCCAAAAATTCAATCTCCCTCTCCAGGCCATTTTAGAAGCTCTAACTCTCCAGAAATCATCTCTTACCCACCCCAAACACGAATCAAGCATAAAATCATGTTTAACTTCAAACACAAACACGAATCGAATCAAAGAAGTTTTTAGGTCAAACTTTCAGAACATCATAACATGCTTATTTCTTGCTCATTTTCAAAAGTAAATAGATCCCCATGATCAGTGCAACATACAGAACAATATTCTAACAAGAAATTAAAGTTCTGGAAAAATTGTTCATCATGCTACCTGAGATTGAGCTTTCGATTCAGGAGCTTTCTGGCTGGTTCTTTGGCTCAAACAAGTCCCAATGATCCTCCTTTGAAGCTTTTGACACTTAGTTGGAGTTTATGTGGCCTCTAGAGAAAGTTGGCAGAAGCTCAGGTCAAGTGTATGTTGAAATCGTGTTTTTGATTCAGGGGGTTTCAGGCCATGGTGAGGGGTGATTTGTGATCAGTGAAGTGAGTTGAGATTGTTTGTGAAGTTTGTTTTTGTGTTTGAGGCTTGTGGAGAGTGTTTCGAAGGAAAATGCAAGTTGGAGAGATTTTGTGAATCCTGTCTTGTGGGAGGTTTCAGCCTTGTGTGTCCTATGAAAATGAAGCCTTGGGATGTGTTTGTAAAGTCTGGATTGGGCAGAGAGTGGTTGTGTCACTGTGGGATTGGTATGGCTTCAAGTTGCAAAAAGTCAAGCAAGTTGTACTTGGAGGTATGGGCAAGTGGCAGGCTAGGATAGGAGCATGGATGAGTTCAGCTGTGTTTAGGGAGAACCATGGAACTTGATTTGAGATGATTCAGCAAGTTGCATAAAGTTTATGATGTGTTTTGCAAATTTCACAAGTTTTGGTCCCTTTGTGAATTCTTGAGATTCAAGGCATGAAATGTGATGCTTCTTTGATGCAAACTGACTTTTAGGTCTTGGTACATGTTTGTATGAATATTAGAAGTGCATTTGATATCTTTAGAACACTTGATCAAGTCATTTTGCAAAATGCCTCTTTGGTGGAAACTTTGAAATTTTGTGATTTTTGCCAACTTTGACAAGTCATAACTTTTGATCCAAAATGAATTAGGTCATGTTCTTGTACTTTTTGAAAAGGGGATGATCCATTCTACAACTTTCATGACCAAAGTTTTTCCATTTGAAGCTCTTTTGAATCAAAAAGTAAAGGTTGAAAAAGTTGCCTAAAATGACAATTCCATTAAAAGTCAAACTTGCCCAAAAAGTCAACTTTGCAAAAGACTTGAAATTCTCCAATTTTGTGAACTTCTAACAACTTCTATGATCAAATAAAGATCAAATACAATCAAAATGATGAAGAACAACCTTTGGTTGGGTCATTGAGGGCCTCAGATGCCCTGATTTTGCACTGACTTGCTTGAAAAGTCAACTCTTGATCAGATGACTTCCCCATGGAATTTCTTCATGAAAATTGATATGCATACTCCCTATACCATATAGAGACCCATAGAAACAAGAATGACCAAAAAATTTGGAGTTATGGCCTCTGAAACCAAAACCCTAATTTTAGGTCATCTGTGCAGTCAAGCCTGGCTCTGCTTCCATACCATCCTCAGCTCTTGTGATTTTTTGGCATTCTTGACTTTGAGAGGATATAATATGATGCTTGAACATACATGGACCCCTTTTAAGTGATTGATGACCTTTGGAGTGGCTCAAGTGGCCCTTGGATTGCTCAGATCACAAACCCTAGGTGCAGATGACTTTGAACCAATGCAGTGAATTAAAAATGTGATATGAGATGCTATGATTGGATTTATGCATATGAAATGATCACAAGCCATGGTGTGAATGGGTGAGGGAAAATTTGGGGTGTTTACAGCTTTTAGCAAGAATGCGTCTAGGGTGGCAGGGGTCTCGATGCCGACTGCCCGGTGGAAATCTGTTGACGGGCGCAATCCTCGTTCTAACAAATACTTCTTCATATCGTCGGTTGTGGACACCTGGACTGCCTCTTTGTTGAACCTTTCGATGTAAGTTCGCAAAGACTCATCTTTCCCTTGGATAATCGCTTCGAGCGAAGCTTCTGTCTTTGGGTGCCGCCTTGAGGCGGTGAAGTGCCTGGAAAACGTGCGTCCAAGTTGTTTCCAGGAAGTGATGGATTCAGTTTCGAGGCTTTTATACCACGTCATCGCTCATTTCCTCAGGGTTGTAGGAAAGAGGCGACATTTGATCGCTCCTCGTACTCCTCGGTAGTCGAGTAACGCATCGATATTCTCGATATGCTCGTCAGGATCTGTGGTTCCGTCATACGAGCCTAGCGGTGGGGGTTTCTCTAAACCTCTTGGAAATTTAGCCGCCATGATTTTGGACGAGAGGGGGCCTCGAGCGTCCTCGTCGTCGCTGGAGTTGAACGAAGGGGACCTGGGAGCGCGCTTCTTCGTTCGCCGGGGAGATGCAGATCTTGATCTGCTTCTTCTTGACTTTCTTGGAGGGGAAGACTGCAGAGGAGACTGGCGAGGTCGTTTGTCGCCAGTAGATTCATTGATGTGTCCCTTCCTCTTTCTCTTGGGAGGAGAGGGACTGTGCCTTCTCTGGTGTCTCGCGGGAGACTGAGGTCGACAGTAATTGTCCTCGAGACGGACAATTTTCTCGCCATGGGCGAGGAGCAGTAGATTTGTCTGATTCAGGATTTCGGCCAGTGCAGCGAAGTCGGATCCTGAAGGAGTCGAGGGAAAGAGGATTTTCGAGCGACTCTCCAGAGGTTGATCGCGGCCGGGAGAAGGTGAGGCTGTCTTCCCGCCTAGGTGATCTTGCACGGTTTCTTCGTGCGGAGGATGATGAATGTTTCTCTCACGTTGCGTGAGGATCATGTCATCGTTTGATCGGTTGTCTGGATTGTCTCGAGCAGCCATGGATCTTGGTAAAAAACTTTGGTTCTTTGAAGACTTTGAGAGAGAAGAACGGGGAAATCAGATTCCCACAGACGGCGCCACCTGATCGTACCTAGAGATCAGGATCCGATACGGCTGGCTTCGAGCGTTGTTGAAAGACGGTTGATGAGGAGAGGAGAGGGTTGTACCTGCAAGGCACTCCGATGCTGAAGTCAGATACTGAGCAAAGAGTGAGCAAGTACAAGAATTAAGGTCAGAGAATTGAATACCTGACCCTCTCAACTGAGAGGGTTTATATAATGGGCCAAATGGAAGATTATTGGTCCACACCGTTGGGCGCGGATCGCGGAATCCCTAAAGATAGGTAACAGTCAAAACTAGTCGTTGGAAGACTTCGTCTTGGTCGGTATGACTTTGGTCGGCAGAGACCATGAACCTTATCAATTGTGGGAATTGGGCCTGCCCAGAACAGGAACCTTATCAACTCATATTATAAGCTTGCTACCACTAACATCATCACCATGTATCATCCCCTTAACCTAGAAGAAAAAACATCAAACTTCAATAATGAGCATCCTTAGATGAAAATAATCGCGGAATAGGAATCAATTATGATGTTGATCTAGTTTGTGAAGCAATGAAAAAGAAATATAAGGAGGAAGAAGCTTACACAAAAGCTTCATACTTCTTATATTTCTTTTCATTGTTTCTAAAATTATTTGAAGTTTGTTGCCACCGTTGTTTGTACTTTCTTTTCATAGCTACACAAACATTATATAACAATAGATGGAAGACAAAAAATACCTTAATGTATGAAGCACAAGATTCACAGCTAATGGCGAAGAAGACGAGAAAAAATGGGTTCTATGGGTCCAGATCCATAGCCATATCAAGTATATCCCCACAGTGTTCCCTGAACAGTGGTATATGGTCTGGAGTGATCAGGGTCTGAATCCTCCTGATGTCAGATAGTTCTGGCTGGAAGAAGTGGTAGGTGATGTTACTCTTTTTAGGAGCCATGATGCTGAAGACTGAGTAGAGACAGGTGCTGATGATAATACTGAAGAATGAACCACTGATTGGCTGGTGCAAGTGACTGGAATAGATAGCTGATAACTGAAGCAGGTGCTGATGAAGATAGGTCGATACTGAAGATGGGGTCAAAACCAGAACCAAATGAAAATGGATACCCTGAAACACAAATAAGCAAATGTCAATATTATGCAATGAGTATGTATGCAAATGATATGCAAGGGTCTGTGACTGAGCTGGATCTGATCAAAATGCTCTGATATAGGTCCAAGTGTGCAAGAAATCCAGATGGAGGTCTATAAGTCCAGTAACCAAGGTGTGGGGCTCAAATAAAGAGCCACATATCCAGGGTTTTAGAATCACAAGAACTGTCCCAACATGGAGTATTCTTAATCAAACAAAGTAACAGGGTATTCTGAGGTCAAGGTACCTGCAAACCTGTAAACAGCCCAACCCCCTCACAGGTGGTGTTCTAAAACAAGGATCCTCAGACTTGGATCAGTTATGAGAAGTGTAAACACTTCTAACCCGGAGGTACAGTGTTTACAATAACCATAAAAGTTCCTCCTCTAATTCACCCCAGTTTCTGAAGGTCAATACTAAAAGGTCATCCAGACTTAGCAGGCTTCCCAGATAGCCCTAGTATTGCAGGAAATCTGCAACACAGAGTTCTCAAGAAGAAACCCATATCTGAACCGTGTTTCATATTCCCGCACCAGACCGAAATGGAATGGGAAAGAATATGATTCACTCTAGCCTATGTGTCACTCAGGTCCCAGGTATAGGACCCCACCCACCAAGACAAAAAAACCAGATCCAGCCAGCAGCATGACAGTATGATATATGAAAAGCAGTAAAGAAAGCAAGTAAACAAACTGTACATAAAGCAGTAAATAAACAAACACACAAGCACAGATAACACCCCAGTAAACACAAATCAATCAAGCGCTAGGAGGAACCCACAAAAAGAACCAGAAGCCCTGGTTGCAATATAAAGGTCCCCAGCAGAGTCGCCAAGCTGTCGCTCCCGATAGGTGGGACCAGGCCCAGATAAAGGTACAGACGCGAACGGTCGGCGAGAGGGACAATGAGAACACACAGCCGTGAACTCACTGGAGATGAATAGAGTCGCCAGCTAGGCATTTTTATCCCGGAGGAAAGGCAATGCTGCATAGGCCTAGAAAGATATGGATAAGACGGTTGCGAACCAGAGAGACTGAGAGAGGGGGTTGGTTACAACCTGGGAAGGTATTAGCACCCAGATTGTCCGCCGTACTCGACGGGATCCACGCTTAAAAGATTTGTGTTTTAAAGGGGTAGTGTCAGTGCAATTTGTGTATAAATGAGCTGGAAAAGGATGTACAGGTGTCAGTGTAAGAGAAGTGAAGTGTATAATGATGTGTCAGTGTAAAGATGAGAATGAATTGCTCAAGATTATGAGGCTAAAGAATAAAGCTAGAAGGAGGGGGAATATACAGAGACTTTTGTTCGATAACTGTTAAGTTATGCCTACGTATCCTCTCGTGCAATGAGGAAGTCAGAACACCGTAGTTCGACCCAAAGAGACTGAAAGATGAATTGACTGATGAACTGCTTGCTTGTCTATGCTCAAGTGTATGACCTGTCTGGCTCAGGTGCAAACTGTCTTGCATTAGACGGAAGAAGCAAGTTCTCGTTTGTGAGTGAAGATGATGAGAAAAGAATCCCGAAGGAGACGATTATTGTTTGTTTTTGTATTTTCAGTCTTTTATTGCTTTTGAAGATTTGTCATAAGTTAATGAGCTTAAGTCTAAACCAATGGATTTAGTAAACTCATCACATCTTCCCTCTGTTTAGGGGTAATGAGATTACCTTAAGTGTGAAGTCAGATTCCCACACTTAATCACCTTTGGTGTAGGATTAAGATCATTAACCTACTTGTGATTATTTAGATGTTTTTTTGGTGTTTTTGTTTAGTGTTGAGTAATGAGGTTAAGCCATAATCAGGGATTAAACAGACTCATTACACCATCCTAAAAGAAGGATAATAGATGAGAATGTTTAAGCTGAGGAAAGCTCCTCAACTTAATCCATGATTAGGGATTAAACTCATGACAAAACAAGCCTTTATGGGGTGGATTTTAGTTAATGATATGATGAAGAAGTGAGTTTTAGGGTTTATAAGACAAACTTGAGGGGGACTTGTCCATTAACACTAGGGTTAGTCCTTCTTAACCCTTTAAGGAAGAATTAGAACCCTAATGCAAGGCCCAAGTTACAAGTGCAATGTCTTGATACTTATTAAGTGAATTGATTAAGAGATTTAAACACATTAAGGGTTTAACACTTAGGATTAAAGTTATACACTCCATCCTAAGAGAAGGATGCAGGCATAAGCTTAATCTCAAAGCCTTAAAGCCTTTAGGGTTTAGTCCCTGATTTTTGAGATGAGAAGAGAAGACACAAAGAGACACAAAGGTAAAACTAAGAGGGGAGACTAATCAAAACCCTAATCATTGTCATGCTTGGTTGTTCCTAAGGTTTGTGAGGTTTTCAGGAGAAATCTTCAATGGAACCACCAGGAAGCAGATGAAAGGATCAAGAGAAGCAAAGTAACTTGCTTCATTCAAGAAGTCAAGTCACTTGAAGAAAGAGAGTAAGAGGAAGAAGGATGGGCAAGCCCAAACTCAAACACATACAAGAATGCAGCAATGGAGGCAAGAGAGATGAAAAGAAAGGTTATGAGAAGTGAAGGCAAATTCACTTCTCAAGTTCACTTACCACCTGAAAGGTTAGAAAAGAAATGCAATGCAATGCAAAAATGGGATGGGATGACATGATGAGAGACAAAACCAGAAGCATTTACATGATTCTAATGATGCTATGAGATGCTACAAACATGAGGCAGCACATGGAAATGATCATACAAGCTCATGAATGCAAATGAAGCAAGTTAAAATGCATGAACATACATGAAAAGTTATGAAGTGCACATGGCATACAACATGGCAAATACATGATGAAATGATCAAACATGCTTTCAATATGTCTTATGATGTCAAATGAATCACATGGATGCTTGAAATGTCATGGCAAGTCATGGTATGCAAGAGAATGCAAGATGGATGCATATGGAAGTCCAAATTAGGGTTTATGAACCAAACATCAAACAAAAGTCAAAATCAGAAGCAAACCCTAAGATAAAAAATGGAAAATGCCACACAAAGGACCCCTAATCCTATACTAAACCAATGCCCAAAGGAGAGGTCTCAACTCTTAACTAATCTCAAGTTATGATTTTTACAAGTTTTTAGGGTTTTTAGGGTTCCTAAACAAAAGAAATGCCAAACAAAATGAAAATGAGAGATCAAATCATGGCCATTTAATCTCATAAACTACATGCTAAACACAATGCAATGCAAAAAGAATCAATGTTCAACTCTTCATGAATAGGCAGAAATGATTTTTTTGAACTTAGGATCAAAATAATGCACAAAAATGATTTTAATTCAAAGAAAAATTCTCAAAATGCATCAAGATCCAAAAAGAAATTTGGTTTGAAGGTTGGACAATGTTTCTAAATGTCCTAGAACATTTCATGAATTTTTTGGTGATTTTTAGATACTTAAAAGTATTTTTAATAAATTAATTCTCATTAATCAATTAAAAATAATCCTTTAATTATTTAAAAATATATTTTAAATGCTAAAAATGAAAATAAACATATTTTTGTGTCATAAAGATTAATAAAACTCTTGAGAAAAAGTTTCATAATTTTTAAGACATTTTTGCTATTTAAAATAAATTATGCAAAACAAATGAGAAAAATATGAAAATAAAATGAAAATAAATGAATTAAAGAGAAGTCAGCTGATCCAAGGGCCTGAATTCAAAGTCACACGCGCGGGAGTTGACTGCGCGCCACATCCTACGGCTCAAATTCAAAAATGACTAATTAATGCTTAAACCCTAATTTCGCCGTTAAACACTTTCAGATGACCGGAACAGTGTTCCGGTCATCTTCTCCGTTCACCCCAAACCTCAAACTCACTCCATACGTCCTGAAAATGAAATATAATTGAACAGAAATGTTTCCCACTCACTCACGAATCATAACCCTCACTCAAAACAAATTTATTTTTCCAGGAAAGGCTGAATCGAAGCAAACAAGAACTAGGGCAAAAAAGTTTCAGAGATCAATTAAATTCTCATTTCATCACCATTTTCAAAACTAAAAGCACCAGGACAATCAGTGAAGCATAGAGAACAAGTTTAGAACATAAAAAATGATTTCTGGAAAAATATTTCTTGAGCTACCTGAGATTCGAAGCTTTTACTCCAGCAACTTTCAGACCTCCCCTCCTTGTGAAATCCACCCCTTATGACCTCTTGATGATGCTTGAATGCTTTGGAGAAGTTTATGCTGGCTAGATGAAGAGTTTGAACAGCTTCTGCTCAAGCTCAGTTGAAAATGGCAATGATGATGCAGGCAGTTTCAGGCCAATGTGAGTGGTTCTTTGTGATCAGGGAGATGTTTTAAGAAGGTTTATGGAGTTTGTTTGGATGTTTATGGCCTGTGGAGTGAGTTTCGAAAGAAACTGCAAGTTGGAGTGAAAATGGAGAAGGGGTGTTCTTGCTTGATTCAGGCTTGGTTCTTTGTTGGTTTGGGCTTAATGAGGCATGGTGAGTTGAGTAGTGGAACTTGTTTTAATGTTTGTGAGCTGGGCAGAGAGATTCGAAGAGCAATGCAAATGGGGTGAGTTTTGTGTATGTGATGCTATGGTGTGTTTCAGCTTGGCCTCCTCATATGTTTGGCTTGCAAATGGATAGTATAAAATAATCCTATAGGTCAGATGATTTGACCTGGCCTTTATTGATTGGTAAGTTCACTTTTGCCAAAAGTCCACTCTTTGTGTAAGGAAAGTATGGGCTTGGTTCTAGGCTAGTACAAAGCATGGGGCTGCGCAGAAAGGGTGAGGGGAAGGGCTAGCAAGGTTCAGCATCCAATGTAGCAAGTGGTAGGAAGTGTGATCATGAGTTTTGCAAGTTGGTCATCTTTGGAAACTTCATGAAAATGCCTTGTTACACAAACCATGAACATGTGATCTTTTGGTCCAAATCTGATTTTTAGGGCTTATGTGATGTTTGTACATTGGTTTGATGTCAACTAGAAGTTACAAACAGCCTTGGTTCATGATCTTGCAAACTTTCCATTTAGTGCACATCTTGAAAATCAATGATTTTTGCCAACTTTGTCACACCATAACTTTTGATCCAAAATGAATTAGGTCATGTTCTTGTACTTTTTGAAAAGGGAAAAATGTATTCTACAACTTTCATGACCAAAGTTTTTTCATTTGAAGCATTTTTGGATCAAGAATCAAGGCTTGAAAAGTGACCTAAAATGACACATTCTTGAAAAGTCAACTATACCCAAAAAGTCAACATTTGCAAAAACTCCAAATTCTTGATTTTTGTGGACTTCAACCTTCTTCCATGATCAAATAAAGATCATATACACTCAAAATGATGAAGATCACCCATTGGTTGGGTCATTGGGGGCCTCAGATGCCCTGATTTTGCACTGGCTTGTCTGAAAAGTCAACTCTTGATCAGATGACTTCCCCATGGAATTTCTTCATGAAAATTGATATGCATACTCCCTATACCATATAGAGATCAATGGAAACAAGAATGACCAAAAAATTTGGAGTTATGGCCTCTGAAACCAAAACCTTAATTTTAGGTCAACTGTGCAGTCTATCTTGGCTCTGCTTCCACACCAATCCCAGTTCTTGTGATTCTTTTGAAATCTTGACTTTGAAAGGATGGAATATGATACAAGAACACATATGGACCCCTTTGAAGTGATTGGTTGCCTTTGGAGTGGCTCAAGAAGCTCTTGGATTGCTCAGATCACAAACCCTAGGTGCAGATGACTTTGAATCTATGCAGTGAATCAAAAATGAGATATGAGATGATATGATTGTGTCTATGCATATGAAATGATCACAAGCCATGGTGTGAATGGGTGAGGGCAAATTTGGGGTGTTTACAGCTGCCCCTATTCAAACATGAGTTAGCTGTGCAGGGTGTAAGCGACGGCTTAACAGGCAAGCAAGATAACTTGTGGTTGAATACCAAAGACAGTCCAAAATTTGCACTCACAGAATGAAGAAGAAAAGGGATATAGATTGTAAAAGAAAAAATAAAGTATATTGTAAAGTGTGGGCGACGGAGGACGACCGTCGAGCAGAGGACGACTGCCGGGTAAAGAGCAATGACGGGGACGGCCGACATGCTGAGGAAAGTGTGTGAAGTAAAGCAATGACGGGGACGGCCGACATGCTGGGGATAAATGGTAAAGCCAAGACGGGGACGGCCGACTGGCTGGGGAAAAAGATATTATGATGGGGACGGCCATCACGATAAAGCTGTAAAGTTTTCTGGGGATAAATAAAACATGACGGGGACGGCCATCAAGCTCACAAAGCAAAGTAACCGACGATGGGGACGGCCATCGGGCTAAAAAGGAAAAGGGACCACGACGGGGACGGCCATCGGGCTAAAAAGGAAAAGGGACCACGACGGGGACGGCCATCGGGTTAAAGAATAAATGAAATAAACAGATGATGAGGTACGGTCATCAAAGGTGGAGGACGACCACCTAGCAGGGGACGGCTGCTCTGTTGGGTATAAGAGAAATATGATGGGGACGGCCATCAAGAGGTGGAGGACGACCACCTAGCAGGGGACGGCTGCCGAAAATATCAACGATGGGGACGGCCATCGGATAAAAGGTCAACGATGGGGACGGCCATCGGACGAGCATGATGGAGGACGACCATCAAGAGGTGGAGGACGACCACCTAGCAGGGGACGGCTGCTCTCAGGGTTTATCATGACATAGGACGAATGTCAGATAACCAAAATCAACAATGGGGACGGCCATTGGATAAAATGATGAAGGACGATCATCAAGAGGTGGAGGACGACCACTTAGCAGGGGACGGCTGCTAAAAAATAACGATGGGGACGGCCATCGGATGAGCATGATGGAGGACGACCATCAAGAGGTGGAGGACGACCACCTAGCAGGGTACGGCTGCTCTCAAGGTTTATCATGACACAGGACGAGTGTCAGATAAAAAGGAAAATGTGTCTTGTTGACGATCTACTGGGGAATAGTAAACACGGACGAGCGTTTACAACCAAGAAAATAAAGTATAAGTGTTTAGATGTTGTGTAAAGATTAAAGATGCGGACGAGCATCCCTAAGACTACGATACGGACGAGTATCGGGTAGAAACAAACTGACACATGTTCAGAGAGGGTGATACGGACGAGTATCAACTGGTTAACAAAGAACACGGACGAGTGTTGAATCTGAAAAGGCTCTTCTGGGGAATAGTAGACACAGGCGAGTATCTATATTCAAGAAGACAAAGGTGTTTGACATAGTGTATGGACTAAAGGTGCGGACGAGCATCCTTAAGACTATGATACGGACGAGTATCATGTAGAAACAAACTCTTGACGCATGTTCAGAGATGATGGTACGGACGAGTACCAACTGGTTAACAAAGAACAAGGACTGATGCCGAATCTGTGGGGATATAAACGGTGTTTATGAGATACGGACGAGTATCTGTATAAGTATGAGTATGAGTAGTAAGTATGAGTGACGTATAGATGAGTGTTTAACTGCTGGGGAGAGTGACACGGACGGGTGTCAAAAGGAGAAAAGTATAATATGAACAAATATCTGATATACAAAGTGTAGGCGACTGCGCTAGGGATATGACACGGACGAGTGTCAAAAGGAGAAAAGTGTAATATGAAAAAGTATCTGATATATAAGGTGTAGATGACTGTGCTGGGGATGTGACACGGACGGGTGTCAAGGAAATGTATATATAGGTATATGTGAGTGCAAAGAGGATGTCTTTGGCTTTCTGCTGGTGATTTGACACGGACGGGTGTCAGGACGTATCTGTAATATGAGTGGTGTTGTTCGTAAAGAGTGTTCAGGCGACTTTACTGGGGAGTGATGACACGGACGGGTGTCAAAATGAGTATGTACTGGTGTTTGTGGTTGAGAAGCAGCTGCTTTTGCTGGGACTCTGGTGGGGATTTTTCCTGTACATTGATGAACTGTCGATATTCACAAGTGTTGGTTTGAAACATGGCTTATGATTACGCTATATGTTGGATTTTTGCCGTAATGCTCCGTGTTAGACGGAATGCTACGCTTTGCGGGTGAATATGATGCGAATGCTATGATTGCAAAGATACCACACCGGGATCCGGGTCCCGTTGCTGCGAAGATCTTCGATCGATCCTGTTTGAAATAGACGTCCCAGCTGGGGATGAGATCATTAGTAGATCTGATGAGATGATCCTGCTTGGGGATATATGTCAATGATAGACATATCCGTGCAAATGAGAGACCCAGCTGGGGTTTGTAGAAGCTTTCTTCACTCTGTTGTGATTCCTTCGTGCGTTGCTCTTCTGGATAGAGGCTGAGGATTCTGTGGGGAGATGACTCCCTGATTTTTGTACTTGGCTGAGGGCGAGATGGCAACTCGGCTGGGGAGAAAGAGAGGAATCACTGAAAGACCTCCCTAGGGATTCTGCTGAAGTGAATTCTTGACTCAGCCGGGGATATGGGCATCTCCTGCGATATCTGCCCATCCTGATGGGGATAAGTAATAAGTGGCCAACTCAGCTGGGAGAAGTCATGAGAGGCAACTCAGCTGGGGAGAGAGCACTTCGGGTGCTAAAATTGGGTGTTGATTTGCCAGCTTGTTGGGATGAAGCTTACATGCCCCAAGTTGCGTTCTGGATACCTGCAATCCTGAAAGATAGAGAAATGCACAAGGTAATCCCGAGGTATCCCTTACTGGATTCCGTCATAGGAGTTTAGAATACTTCTGAGAGTAAACTTATTTCCTGCAAGCATGTTTTTATTTGAAGATAAGCATCTGTATTCTTATGCAATCAGTTTTTTCTTTTAAGACATCAGACATCTTTTGCAAATAAAATGTACAAAACGAGACATGACTGAAAATCTGATTTTATTAATTCAAATGCCCTGAATTGGCGGGATACAGCGAAAGGAACATATCCCCTGGAATGAGGAGATTGTTACAAATTGAGAAACAAAATGTTGGCAGTGTTGATGACGCTTTGAGGGACTTCCTCTTCACTATGACCCGTATGACTTTCGACGTTCTTCTCATCTGGCTTTTTGAAGAATGTTGATTCTGATTGAAGCTTGATCCTTTCAAGGTTTACCAAGTTGCAAGTGATACAGACGAATTCAGAATGCAGTTGTTCGCTTATTCCCTTATTTTGCATGGACCGCCCTTTCGGGTTTTCAATCCATCGGGATACCCATTTTTGCCTGAGCTGTCCAATGCGGCTTTTCAACTCAGCGGGTGTACATTTTTGTTTATTTTCCCTTACTTTTGCCCGAGTCCTTTATTCTGTTTTTGACTCGCCGGGATGCCCTATTTTTGCCTGGACTTACATTCTGTTTTCATGTCCAGCGGGTCGTTTTATGCGAAGTATTTTTTAACTGCATCTGAATTCACAGGGGATGGGAAATCTTCACCATCCATGGTGCTGAGCATCAGTGCTCCACCAGAGAAAACTTTCTTTACTACAAATGGTCCTTCATAATTCGGAGTCCATTTGCCCCTGTGGTCTGTATGAGGAGGGAGGATTCTTTTCAGCACAAGATTTCCCACTTGGTACTCTCGGTGCCTGACTTTCTGATCGAAGGCTTTCTTCATTCTCTTCTGATACAACTGCCCATGACAGATTGCAGCCAATCTCTTCTCTTCGATCAAACTCAGTTGCTCGTATCGGGCCCGAACCCATTCTGCTTCACTCAGTTTAACATCCATTAGTACCCGCAGAGAGGGTAATTCAACTTCAATAGGTAAGACTGCTTCCATACCATACACAAGCTGATACGGTGTTGCCCCAGTGGATGTTCTGATTGACGTGCGGTACCCATGCAAGGCAAACGGTAGCATTTCATGCCAGTCTTTGTATGTGACTACCATCTTCTGCACAATCTTCTTGATATTCTTGTTTGCTGCCTCAACAGCGCCATTCATCTTTGGCCTGTAAGGAGAAGAATTGTGATGTTGGATCTTGAAGTCCCGGCACAGCTCTGCCATCATTTTGTTGTTTAGGTTGGAACCATTATCAGTAATGATTCGCTCGGGCACTCCATACCGACAGATGATATCTCTTTTCAGAAATCTGGCTACCACTTGTCTTGTGACGTTTGCATATGAGGCTGCTTCAACCCACTTGGTGAAATAATCAATGGCAACCAGGATGAATCTGTGGCCATTCGAAGCAGTCGGCTCAATCTTACCAATCATGTCGATACCCCACATAGCAAAGGGCCAGGGTGAAGACATCACATTCAAAGGATTGGGAGGCACATGCACCCTATCTGCATAGATCTGACATTTGTGGCATTTTCTGGCATAGGCACAACAGTCAGCATCCATCGTGATCCAGTAATAACCCGATCTTAGCAACTTTTTAGCCATGGCATGCCCTCCTGCATGGGTACCAAAGGATCCCTCGTGCACTTCATGCATCAACAGGTCTGCTTCTGTCTTATCGACGCATCTGAGGAGTACCATATCAAAGTTCCTTTTGTATAAAGACCCATCAGTGTTCAGGAAGAAACTACCAGCAAGCCTTCTCAAAGTCTTCTTATCATTGGAAGATGCCCCAGGTGGGTATGTTTGATCCTCCAAGAAGCATTTAATGTCATGGAACCAAGGCTTATCATCTTTAACAACATCTGCTGCGAACACATATGCTGGTCTGTCAAGCCTGGATACTGAAATCTGAGGTACAAAGTTGGCAGACTGAACTTTGATCATGGATGAAATGGTTGCCAGAGCATCTGCAAACTGATTCTCGTCCCGAGGGATATAGTCAAGCTTGACTGTTGTAAAGAAAGTCAACAACCTCCTTGTATAATCCCTGTAAGGAATCAGATGATCCTGATGTGTATACCATTTGTCGTTGGTCTGATTGATTACCAAAGCTGAATCTCCGAACACGGTCAATGTCTTGATCCTGAGGTCAATGGCTTCCTCGAGACCCATAATGCAAGCTTCGTATTCAGCTTCGTTGTTAGTGCAGTTGAAAGTGAGTTTTGCCGAGAAAGGCATGTGAACCCCTTTAGGTGTAATGAGTACTGCACCAACGCCACGACCATTCATGTTAACAGCCCCATCAAACATCATAGTCCATTCTTCTTCCGGGTCAGGCCCTTCAGTGTGAACAGGCTCTTCATGATCCTTTGCTTTTATGAACATGATGTCTTCATCAGGGAAGTCAAATCTCATAGGCTGGTAATCATCAATGGGTTGCTCAGCAAGATATTCAGACAACACACTGCCCTTGATGGCTTTTTGAGACGTGTATTGGATGTCATATTCTGTAAGGATCATCTTCCATCTTGCAACCCGTCCGGTAAGAGCTGGCTTCTCGAAAATGTACTTGACTGGGTCCATTTTTGAGATTAACAAAGTAGTGTGGGTCAACATATACTGTCTCAGTCGGCGAGCAGCCCACGCTAAAGCACAGCAAGTTTTCTCGAGCAGTGAATAACGCTGTTCACAGTCGGTAAACTTTTTGCTTAGGTAGTATATTGCATACTCTTTTCGACCAGACTCGTCATGTTGGCCCAGCACACACCCCATTGACTCTTCTAATACTGTCAAGTACATTATCAGAGGTCTTCCTTCAACTGGAGGCATAAGGATTGGAGGCTCTTGTATGTATTCTTTGATCTTGTCAAAAGCCTTCTGACAGTCTTCGTTCCACCTGACCGTCTGTTCTTTTCTTAACAGCTTGAACAAGGGTTCGCAGGTTGCTGTGAGGTGAGATATGAACCTTGAGATGTAGTTCAATCTACCTAGGAACCCTCGAACTTCTTTCTCAGTCTTCGGTGCAGGCATCTCTTGGATGGCTTTGACTTTATCAGGGTCAACTTCAATCCCTTTCTCGCTTACAATAAAACCCAGCAGCCTACCAGATCGCACCCCGAATGTGCATTTGTTGGGGTTCAATTTCAGTTGATACTTCCTCAGACGCTTGAACAACTTGAGCAGATTTACCAGGTGATCTTCTTCAGTAAGGGACTTGGCAATCATGTCATCCACATAACATTCGATTTCCTTATGGATCATGTCGTGGAATAATGTTACCATAGCCCGTTGATACGTGGCACCAGCATTCTTCAGTCCGAATGGCATTACTTTGTAACAGAACGTGCCCTAGGGTGTGATGAAGGTTGTCTTCTCCATGTCTTCAGGTGACATCTTAATCTGATTGTATCCCGAAAATCCGTCCATGAAGAAGAATACCGAGAACTGAGCCGTATTATCCACCAATACATCAATATGAGGTAATGGGAAGTCATCTTTCGGGCTTGCTCTGTTCAGATCCCGGTAGTCAACACACATTCTTACTTTGCCGTCTTTCTTAGGCACAGGTACTATATTAGCAACCCACGGCGGATAGCTAGTTACAGCAAGGAACCCGGCGTCCCACTGCTTTTGTACCTCTTCCTTGATTTTCATTGCCATGTCCGGGCGAGTACGGCGCAGTTTCTGTTTAACTGGCGGGCATTCTTCTCTCAAAGGCAGCTTGTGCACAACAATGTCGGTGTCCAACCCTGGCATATCTTGATAAGACCAAGCAAACACGTCCACATATTCTCGAAGCAGATCAATCAGTTGTCTCTTCACTGAGTCTTGCAGGCAGGCCCCGATTTTAACCTCTTTCACGTCTTCATCTGTACCAAGATTGATCACTTCAACCTCCTCCTGGTGAGGAGTAATAACCTTTTCCTCTTGTCTCAACAATCTGGCTAGCTCTTCAGGAAGCTCATATTCTTCTTCAACCCCTTCATCAGCTTGATTGATTGGATTGTCAAAGTCATACGAAGTCATAGCCGTGCTGTTGTCGGTGCTGTCAGGAAGGCACTCTCTGCAAGGGTTTAGTTTGTTCATTTTAGTGATTTGATTTTAGTCTTGTTCAGAAAAGTGAAATAAAGTTATCATTTTGAAAACACTGCCATTTATTTTTTTGTACAAAAAGAAAAATGGAAAAACAGTGAGTGGAAAAGAAAAAGACTCATTTGCAAAAAGATGTCTGATGTTTCATTGATTAATCTTGTTTGCACAAAAAGTACAGATGGCCCGATTACAAAATGAGTTTTGTCATCTTGGGCAAGATGCAAGACTTTGATGCATGCTATAAAAATACAGGAAATAATAATTACTCTGCATGAGTAACTCTTATAATTTCCTGGGAAGACCAGTTTGAGATACTGCTCCCCGGGATCTTTGGACGAATCCAGCTTTCCAGGTTGCGTTCTTCTTCCAGCTCGTCTTCCAGACAGTTGACAGTGTCAGGGGTGAGCATCCCCCCACTCACAAAGTTGGGCTCTTTCGCAGCCGCTGCTTGATCTTGTTGAGTTGGTCTGTAACCCAACCCAAATCTGTCCTCTTTCTTCTCCACCGATAGCAGTTTGCCCCAGCCTTGGGCGTTTCCTCCTTCAACAACCTTCCGGGCTTGTTGGTATGATGATATTGAAGTACCAAGTACAGCAGATGTCTCATTGATGTTCAAGGCCTCGAACCCCTGGCTCATTGTTTCATGGATCTCCCCATCCATTTCAATGTACTTATAAGTAGCCAGGTGGCTGACAAAAATATCTTCTTCTCCACAGATTGTAACGATTTGACCCTCCCACTCATATTTTAACTTCTGGTGAAGGGTAGAGGTCACGGCACCAGCAGCGTGAATCCATGGCCTACCCAATAGACAGCTGTAGGCAGGCTGTATATCCATCACGTAGAAGGTCGTTTTAAAGGTCTGCGGGCCGATCGTTACGGGTAATTCGATCTCTCCCAGAACCGATCTCTTTGAACCATCAAAGGCTCTTACCACCAGGTTGCTGGGTCTCAATGCCAATCCGTCATATTCTAGCTTCACCAGGGCCTTTTTAGGTAAGACATTAAGGGATGACCCCGTGTCCACCAGCACATGGGAAAGGACAGCACCTTTGCATTCCATGGTTATGTGCAAGGCTTTGTTATGGTTGCGGCCTTCCGTTGTCAAATCAGTATTGGTGAACCCTAGTCCGTG